>JASDDO010000019.1:405878967-407088134 GCA_030015575.1 Agapanthus africanus | reverse complement strand
AAGATTCGTGAGAAACCATGGGTATGCCGAACATGGTAAACCAGACACTGGAAATGAAAATGATATGGTTTCTTGCAATGTTGGAACGATGGAAAGGATGGAGGTAGGTGATTGAGGAAGGTTATCGGTTAAAGGTTCAGGAGGGTGTACACAGTCAATGAAAGGAACAGGATGAATTGGAAAATCCGACTCATCAATTAAAACTGGTTCATCCTCAAAAATATCCTCAATAGTCTCCTCAAAGTTAAGCACATCCATGTGTTTATCCTCAAAATCCAGACGCATATGGGGTTCGGGAAAAATATTTAATGACTCGGGATGATGAATTGGAGAGAAAAACTCAGCTAAATCTACGGGTTCATCATCCAAAATATTCCCAACATAATTATCCTCAATCAAGTGAAAATATATATTCTCAGACACCTCAACAAAAGCATGGATATCAATCAATTCAGGTTCTAAGATGGAGGTGTAGAGGTTAAAAGGGTTGGGTGCGGTTTCATTCGAAAGGGACCCTTCACAATCGGGCAAATCAAACACTACAAGGTCACACAACTCATTATCTGTTCTATCTTCAATTGATAAATCATTTGGGACCCTCGATAGACTTTCAAAACAGGAGTTGTGGGATTCAAGTTGAAACGGGTAGGTTTGATTTGGAAGGGTATATGGCTCACTCTCTCCGCTCAAATTCTCAACCTGCCCTACCGCCTCTTCATACATTGGAAAATTTGGAGCTAGTTGAAAACTAGCTACCGGGTCACTAGGTTGTATGAGGGCAGCCATGGAAGCATTCAAATCCATCATCTGTTGGTACGATGCTACCCTAAAGTCTTCCAATGACTGTTCTAGACTAGACATGGGTTGTGAAGGGGTTTCAGTAAAAGATTCAAAGTTGTTTTGGTACTGGAAACTCCCAAATGACGGTTCAGAAGCAATGTCTAGGGAAGGTGTAAAAGTCGGGTAGGACTGGTAGGAATTGAATGGCTGGACAGGGGTAGGATCAACATTTGGATACGAAGGTGAATGGAATTGTTGATCCCAAGAATTTGAAGTGGTGAAAGGAGTGGAAGATCGGCTATGAGATTGTTCAATACGTTCAGTGATGGACAAAGGACGACTTGCAAAAGGGGTATCAACATAAGCGGGTGCAGGAGGTTGAAAAGGTTGATACAAAGTGGAATGCGGAGGGCAAGTGTTTGTCCTAGAGGCGTCTATGCGATCTTTCAATGACATTTTGGGCATGGAGGGGTCGTTCGACGTTCGGCCAAAGCATAAACCGTAAGAAGTAATGTCTGGTTGTGGGTACCAAAGTTCGGTAAGAGTTTTGCAAGGTGGGGTACCCATGATATGAAGAGAGAGAAAGAAAGAAAGGCAGAGAAAAGGAGGGGGAAAAGAATGTGATTTTTTTATTTTTAATTAATTTTTTTTAGTTAGCTATTAAAAAAAGATTGAAATATACACACAAAAAGAATCTGGACCAAAAACAATCACGACACAAAAATACCACACACCTAATCGTTCTAGGGTTCACCTAGGTCAACTAGACCTGCTCCAGAACTTGATTGTCGAAGTAAAACTGTGTTGAGAAACGGGCTCAAGATACACTGATCACGAGGCCAGGTAAGTGCAGAGATAAGGGGAGGTTTTCCGACGCTTTCGCGAAGGTCCTTAATTAAATAACCTTTTCTCTTTTGGCGGTTTCGCCGTTAATACTTTCCTAGACACCCCGTAAACAATGTACCGTTAAGCGAGGTTCTAAACACAGTTAACTTCTCTTAGTGAGCGCGAAGTCCTTAAGACTTAAAGTCTAGTTTCTTTTAAAGTTTGTGCGGGTAAACGTTATGCTCAAGTTTGTGATTTGTGGGCCATGGAAAAGGTGATGAAATCCATTACCGTATGTTGTGGGGTTCGCTTGCCCTTAAGTCCGTATTAATGTATGCAATGCGCAATTCAATAAAAATTCTAAAAAGAATCAAACAATCGTTTTTTTTTAGTTTAAGCGCGGCACTGCAGCAAATACGGGTTAGTCAATTTTTAGCATTTGCTAGCGAACTTGCAAAGAATCCTGCAAAGAACAGTATATTGGATGCATCGGATTTGAGAAGAAGGTGTTTAAGAAATACGTACCGTTAAGTTTTTGGGTTAGGAAACCCCCGTTGAATGAATTCCGGTAAGCTTGAAAAAATTCGCTTGCGCGGGTCAAACTACCCGGATCTTTGGCACTGTACTTCGTAATCACCTTAACCTTGAACGTACACTTTGCTCCCCACAATCGCAGTTTGCAAATCCGCAAAAATCGTCTCCCTGGCAACGGCGCCATTTGATCGCACGCTTTTGGCGTGTCGGATGTTCAAATTTCTAAAGTTATAACCGCGATCAGGACGGTGTCGCTATGCAACTAGCCGGTTGAGCACGGGTCGATCCACAGGGAGATGGTTGTATGTCCATTCGAATTTTAGACGAGTCAATGAAGAATTTGTATATGTTTGTTCAGTTCTATCCTAAGTGTTATATGCAAGTATAAAGTTGTTAAGAAAAAGATACGAAAGTGTAAGCTAAGGAAATCCGCACTCAAAACCTTTGAGCCGAGTCTTGACCAATTGAAGCTAGAGCAATCGGCAACAACGTGGATTAGGGGATTTAAGCTCGGTATTCGTGGAATCCGGCTTATTTACCCTTGTCCTTCCGTTCTTGTCTCTTTCTTTCGCCTCCGGCCAAACCGAACGCAACCGGTCGCGTTTAGGAATCACCGTTACCTTGGTAGGGTAGGGTGCCTAACGGAGCGCTTGTGTAATGTTTGGGCGGAGTTCAAAGGAAAATAACGGGAAAAGGAAATGAGCAATGAAACATTAACTTACAATATCGTATTTATTCTTAACAACACATATTACAACCATTCACAAAACAAACCAAAAAGAGCAAAAGAAAAGAAAAGATTACAAACAAGCAATTAAAAGTGCATGGAATTTAAGTGCATGAAAGTAAAGCAAGGTAATAAAAAGCAAGAAAGAAATAAGCAAGAAAATAACAACAAGAACCATAGAACTAAATACAAGACATGGGTTCAATAACCAAATCTTAAACTTGCAAGCTCAATTAAGAGGTTGCAAGATCAAGAAAAGGCAAAGAACTCATGGAGAATGAAGCACAAAAGAAAGAACAAAATGATACAACCCCTTGAGATCAATGACCAAAACTTAAACTTGCAAGCTCACTTAAGAGGTTGCAAGATCAAGTTATGGTAGAGAGCTCAAGGGGGAAGCTAAGCAAAAGAATGATACAAAAACCCTCATCTTCATTTAACATCCACTCAAAAGCTCTCACAACAATTTCATGGAGGAAAGAATGAAGAAGAAGAAGAAGTAAACTAAAAACTAACAAAAAGTGGGCATGAAAAAGAACACCCTTTGGCTTAGTAAGTTCTGGGATATTTATAGGCAGCTTTCTGAAACCCTAGGGCCAAATTATGACCCAATATGAAGTTCCCAAACTACCCTTGAAAAATAATCATTTGCGGGGCCCACATGGCCGCGGATCCGCGGCCTAAGCGCGCTTATGCCGCGGAACCGCGGCCGTATTAGGGAGTTGGGCCATGCGATTTGGTGGTTTCTTCTGGTTTGTGGTCCTTTTCAGTGTGGTATAGTACTTTTCTCAGAAGCTCTTCACAATTCTTTCAGAATTTCAGTAGATCAAAAGGTGATGTGATGTGGATCTTTTGCCATGATTTCCTCGAGCTCCGCATAGATTTCTTGGGTCTTGTGTTGATATTGAGCTTTGTGCATGAAAATGACATTGATTTGCCATTTTGTCCCTTAAACTGGTGTGTGGCAACATACGGATAGAGAGCGGAGACCCGTGTTTTATCTGTTGTTGGCAGTAATCCTGAATTTGTCGTACTTTTCCATGATATTCACTGTTTAGAGATGAGACCAATATCCTGCAATTATATAGCAAACACTGATTAAAAGCACCTGCCTATAAACAAACGAGCGTAAGAATGGGTGGTATAAAATGCAATATTCTGGTATGAACAGTGTGCTAGTTAGTTTTTCTCTTTCTTTATTTTCTCCTTCTCTTTTTAATAAAATAATTCGCTCGAGACGACCGAAAATAAGTTTGGGGGAATTTGATCAGTCGAAAATACTGTATTTTTAACACGTCAATTTTCCTATCTTTTGCACTCATCTAGAAGTGTTCGGTTTGCATATTACACATATTAGCAAAACATCCCTAAAATACCAGATTACATGTGTTATACTCTAAAACCAGCATTTTTAGGGAAATTGACTGTGTTTCATGGCATTGCATCATTCTTGTGTAGCGCAACATGTGTTTCGGAGTCTGTGCAGGAAACTGTAGGAGAAAGGCCAAAATTGTCAAAGTGCTGATCAAAAGTATGCCAAGTCTAAGATGTTTGATCTGGTATTAATACAGAGGGAATTATACAATTCAACATATCAGATAAATACCCTAAAGTCAGTACAAAGCAACAGCAGAATTATCAAGCAGTGGGGCCCTCAAAAGACCGCGGATCCGCGGCCCAAACCCACTTGGCGCCGCGGATTCGCGGTAGCTTGGCCACGTCATCAGTCCATTTTCAGTGCAGAACTCCTCTCTAAGTGCCTACACTTCAGCAAGATATGTCAAATTCCAGATTACTCTCGAAACTTCTGCCAGATCAGCAAGGGTCATTTAATCAAGCTAATCTTGATTAAGCTAATTAAGCTTCAAGCTTACAAAGCAAGCCAACTAACAACCTAGTTCTAGAAGCTCCCTCCAACAAACTAGTTCTAGAAGCTCCCTCCAACAAACTAGTTCTAGAAGCCTCTCTAGCTAACAAACTTTTGGAGGGACATTCAAATTTTGAAATCCTAGATCTAGGGTTGTGAAGTCTATAAAAAGGGAGCCTAGATCTAGGGTTGGGGGCTAATCAATAATCAATCATTAGTGGAAGAATTCTTCATCATCTTCCACCCACAAGTTGAGTGACACGACTTATGCCTCAAAACCCTAACCCTAATTCCAATTCCAAAATCAAGATCAAGATCCCGAGTACCATTCAAGCGAGATGCCTTCGATCCTTTAGAAAGCGACGCCGGACTTCATCAGAGCAAGAGATCAAAGGAGATCCGCGACTCAAGGAGCCGAGCGAAACCGAAATCGACGATCTAGTTCCTTCCTTTTGTAAATTCAAGAGAGTTATAATGAAATTTGTCGATAAATAAAGGTGAAATTTCTATATCTTGCTTATCTTTTAATTTAAGTATTAAGATTCGATCTCAATTTGTGATTGTGTTTGATATTATGATGTTTGAGTAAAACTCCGCTCGTAAAGGAGTCAAGACGATCGATAGAATGATAATGATTTAGATCTTTTTACAATTCTTAAATCCTATAACATTTGTAAATTCTTGTAAATCAAATGATCGATAACCTAGTTTCGAAACGATGCTTTCTTGATTGTGTTCGTTCGAAACTAGAGATCAACGATCGATCATTAGATTTACTTGAAGCTAGTTTTTGAATGAGATTCATCGAAAGGATAAAGGATAAGACGAGGAAACCCTAGCTTTTTCGCAAGATCCTTAACCTCGATGAATCATCATCGACCTAGTATCAATTCGTTAATGGATAAGAATATGAAATCATTAGATCTCATCACATCTATAGATCCGATCTACTCCTACGAGCCAAACTTCGAATCTTGATTGTTGGTTTGGAAATCATCACATCTCAATTCTTGATTTTTACTGTTTTCTTGTTTCTTGATATTAGATATAGATTTTTCTAATTCTTGAACTTCAAATCTTTAAATCATGAATTGTTTGTTTTCTTTTCTTTAAAATTTCAACTCATCTAAATCGAAACACGAACGATTACACTTTCCCTGTGGACGATCCGCACTTACTAACGCGCTACATTCGACACCGTTATTGATTGCGGTCAAATAATTTTTGGTTGTGATTTCTTTACAATTTTCCAATTACACAATCCGGAAATCAAACAATCATCACGTCTCTATCTGCGCACTGCAAATGTCTTCGGCTACGGTCCATCCAAAGTTTCTCACACGGACTCGAAATCACGAACTCGGTATCTTCATCACTCTGTGGAAGAAATCTAGCCGAACACGTCCTCCGGAACTCGTCCCAACCTGCGGAGGTATACTCCATACTCGTCCATTCTTGATCAATTCACAACGCATCTGGGTGAGGTCCTCTATCCGAACCTGGTTAACTATTTCGTCGAGCCTATCCAGCTTACAACAACCGTGTTTAACAACAGTCCTTGTTGCTATATTTGAAGGGCGCCTGCTTTAAGGCGCAAAGACATGAACTCTGGACTGCTGGGTGTGCGCAATATGACCACTCCTGGGTCCAGGTCTTCTCGTATAGTATTCCAGAAAGGTCCTGTCGAGGTCTTTCTCAAATCTCGTATCTGCCGAATTGCCCAGAAATTACCACCCTTACTATATCTGTTTCTTATTTCGGAACGGCTGTATGCTCATCGCGACACCTTCTGGAAGATATATCCATATACAACGCCTCTGTATGCGTATCGCATCTCTGATGTCAGCGGAATGGAACGTCATCTCGTTGAATTCTTGTGCGACCTCTTTACACCACTCTGTTCCAATGTCGACTGATTCGGACTCGTCTTCTCGTGGCTGCATGGACTGAGCTCCAATGGCTATACTCGTATCTGGAGTCTCCCAAGCAATGTGTCCCATCACATGATATCCGAACGATGTTGAACCATCCGATTGATTTTTCAGAACCTCATAACCCCCAAGAGATCAACATCTTGAGTATAGTTTAATAGTCTTCCAGTACATACCACAGCACCTGTGGACCAACCGTAGAAGGGCAAACCCAAGCCTCACAAATGGCACCGCTAAACTGCCGCAAACCCCAAGGTTCGGAGACGTTCCATGGTCATTATGTCGAGTTAGGGTTTCATTCTTCTAGAGGGTCCATAGCAATACTTGCATTGTCTTCCGAATACTTTAAACTTGGAAATGGGTTCCTGACATTCGATCGTCTCTATCGACTCTCAACGAATCTGCATGAAGTCGTCTCTAGCTGGAATCAATCTATCTGATGACCTCGCATCGAGGTAAGCGAACGAACCCTATGTCCTAGTCATTCATCCTCGGGTGACTAGACCTTCCATTATATCTCTGAGAATATACTCAAGCTGCAGTAGCTCCAACATCTGGTGCGATATCTCATCATTTGCAGCAGCAACTGACTCATTCGTCTGCATGCTGAACAGCGCCTCAATCATCATGAATAAGCGTTATATCAATGGTCATCACATCCTGGCTGACCTCTAGTAGTAGCCTGATCCTCTGGTGCCGATCTGCACGTCCGAGAAATCTCGTAAAAGCGATCTGTCAAACGCTCATGGCGCGAAAACACAATAAAACGAAGCCTCTATGCAATCGTACATCTCTGGAATCACGCCTTGGTCAGTCCTCGTCCGTGACGAGCTCATGCTGATGCAACTCTAGCCGTAGCTCTCTCTGTCCGTGTGATTGTGGCAGCAAAATCATAACCAATACCGATGAGGATAGATCATAGGAATGAATATAATACTGTGCAAGAAAATGTACATCCTAAGGTTTCTTAAGCGGAGTAGTGTATCGTAAGTATGCCGCGGAACATACGTACGGTACGTCACTCTACTCAAGCTACCTACTCCATCAACCAAAGGTCATCCTACGCGATGAAAGTTCGGGTATAATACCCCCTCGACTAAGTCTAAGTTCCATAAGGTCAAGCCTAAGTTCCGTAAATATATAACGCTCTAGGCTCCGCATAGTCAAACTTAGACTTGAACCAAGGTTAACCTAGCGCTCTGATACTAACTTTATCACGACCTGAAATAGCACGTGACTGGCACTTGAATCATATGAAGTCTATAGGACTCCATCCAATTCAAGTAAGCCAAAAGCCCAGAAATCTAAAACCATTTTTAAGTGATAAATAAATGAAAACTAGTTTTAAAAAGTGAAAAAAACATGTTTTAAAAACAAGGTTTTTAAATAAGTAAGCCGAATATGCATTTTTAAAATCCTCAATGTCTTTTCTAAAAATTTCGGCAGAGTTTCCTTTGTAAATACTGGCCCCCAAACGGGGTACAACATGAATAATATATATACAATGATAAAAGGCATCCATAAGCGGGAGCTAGCTCTTTATCAATCGACGGTCACAACCACGCAAGCAGTATAATATACAACGCCGAAGGGCAAGGATTAAAACTCAAAAAGGAAACTCAAAATCAGCATGAAAACCATAATACTACAACGCGCGACTCTAAGGTCGAAATAATACATAACTGGTTTTCTAAGTCTGAAACAATATACAAGTTTGGTTGATGAAATTTCTAGATACAACTGAATAATACATGTACAATGGTGGTTCTGATGCAAAAGAACCCACCTACCAAAGCAAATCACCCATAAGGGAAGAAGTGTGCCAGAAATGCCGCCATGGAACCTGTACGGCAAAACCTGCAAGAACTGTGGCACAACGGGGGTGAGTTGCCAACTAGTGAATAGAAAACATCACAGAGTAGAGATCGTTTGTATGACACAATCCTAGGTCAATACGATCAGATATATATATATATAAACTTCAAATGAATAAGTCAGAAGCATGATAAGGTGGCAATGTAACATCTATACATGAGTTTAGTGCCAAGTGCTCGTGCCAGTGCCTCAGGTAATAACATATCATAAATATGAGGTATGATCAATGTCGACTATATCATGAAGTCTATGAAAAAGTGGATATCATCCAACTATATGATCAATGTCATCAATGTCAATATATGTATGTGGAAATCGTCTACGTGTCACCCAATGACAATAAGCATCATGAATGTAAATATCATAAACATATGCATGCAACTATGAGGATGTAAATCAACATGTGTCGCTCGCGGCATATCAAAATCATGGAACCTGAGTGTCAAGCATCGACACTCGAAAACATCATGAAACCTGTTCCTAGCATCGCCAGGTAAATCCTCATATATCGGGCTCCGTCAGTCCGGATCGCCCCACGGGCTCTGTCAGTTCGGATCAGCCCATATCATCTCTCGACTCCGGTCGGTATCCTCCGGATATCCGCCGAGCCCAAATACTATCACCGGTAGGTAGTAGTCTCTCTGCCAGGTTCACCGTCTACTACACAGCGATCCGTTCTCATCCCGGGGTACCATACCAGGTCCACCATGTACCCGCAATCGGCCTCATCCGCCTTCTTGAATTGGGTTTCACATGTCGCTCTCAGCACCGAGAAAACACATGGTGGACGCACTGAAATATCATATCAAGGGTAACCGGCTTTTTAAAACAATTACATACTCTCCCTTGAAATATCCACGGTTCCCAAATCCAGAAATATCATGGAAACAACATATCTCAATGCGTATAATCAAAAGCATGACGTATGCGACATGTAAAAGAAATGTAAGCATATCAGTATATCATACAATATGGAATAGTAATATGCACATATTGAGAGAAACCTCTCTTTTAAAATGAATCAGTTTTAAAGAGTATCTTGTGGTTCCCAAATCTCCAAATCCAGTGAGAATCATCTATGTATGTGCGAATATGTATGTATGCACGTATGGGTGTACAATAGGTATGTACACAAGTATGCCATGCAAGGGATCATATCCTGAATGCAACAATACTACAGTGTATTGACATGGCAATTATCGATGATGATGTGTGTGAGCCGGCAAGCAGGTGTACGTGGAACATATGCATCATCGATAATGGTGTTGGTGTCCTAACAGCATGATTTTTATATAACAACAACCATTTTCACATGCAATGCGATGCGAATAACAAGAGTATGCAGAAAACAACTAATAAATGCAACAGTGACGCATCTGCATCAATATAAAAGTCGTACAATTTGCCATTTGAAATAAGACGAATCGTGGTTTTTAGTAAAATAAGGGCTACGGTGTTTTTAAGAAAAGATGCGTCTTTGAAAATATCCGTAGTATCCTTGTGCCCATCTTTGAAATACTTCTGATTCGTTAGTTTTGAAATAGGTATGACATTGGCCTAGCCTAACATCTACTCGCAAAACTACAGCTCTAACTAGCAAGTCAAACGGGAGGGGTATGGAAACCACCTAAATCTGAGTCGATATAATATATATATGTAAATATAATAGTCAGTGATCCCGCCTCAAAGGTACCGCGTACGATACAATATCATATGACATCATCGAGTCATGAGTGCGGATCTATCATCAATATAAAGCTCGTACGGTAAATCGTTGTACGGCATCTCAAAAGCTGGGTACGGGTCAATATCACATTCATCTCATCGATTATCTGGTATCCTTATCATCATATCTCATGATCTGGGATACTGATCTAAGTCTAGTACAAATCGATACCATCAATATAAATATAAATGCGTGTGTGAAACACACGTCTAAAGGCCCGCTAGAATCTCATGTCGTATCCCAAATACGAAACACATCATATCACCGATATCACGACACCATGCCCAAAGTCATCGACTCATCTCCAAATATCATCCACTATCCTCATCATCTAGGTATAGGTATAACAAGCAAGCATGTGTGTGTGTGTGGGGGTGTAAACCTATTCTAGGGTTCGCAACTAGGAAACTATACTAGTTTACTTCTAAACCCGAATCTATCCATAATACACCTAATCACATCTAGAATATCATAACACACTTAACGCTATCATACGTATATATATAGTGTATATATAGTATACTAAGTATCGAACTGCAGGGGTGTTATACGCCTTCCACCCAACTTCCCCCGTAGATATAATCCACTCACTTTGATCGTGCTTGCCGATGTCGATGTCGCCACCATCTTCTTCATCGTCTCGGATCACCGTGGGGGTACCTACATGTCACACGTATCGCATCGCATTAAAACTAAATCGAAACCAAAATGACACATGAAAACTAAAACGATACGCCTAAAATCCTATAGGTTAGAACCTATGGTTCGCTCTCGCAAACAACCCGAAATCACTCGATATAGACATACAAACGTCACATGATCGAGATAACGCACAAATACAAAAATCTAGAAGTCGAAATACGGAAAACCTTAACTCACTTCCAAACAGCAACTAGGGAAAGTGGTCCCAGATTTTGACTCAGGCCAAAACAGGGCAAGCAAACAACTCCGGGGTGATATATAAGGAGCATATGACCTACTGAAGCAATCTGGGCACCTACTTTATCCGGGAGGGCGGCCACATAGAGCAAAAATCCGGCCAGGCCGGTTTGGACAGGGATTTAGGGGCTCATGTTGGTAGGGTGTCTTTCTACGGGTCTCACTAGGTCTCTGGTATTGTTTACTTTTCTAGTTTTGGCCCCGGATCATTCCAGATTTCCCTGCACGCTCCAATTCTTCATAAAACGACATGAAAGTTTTGAAATTCTGTATTTTTGGGTTGCAGGTTTTGTATTGTGTTGGATCTGGGTTCATAACACCAAGGGGGGTTTAAGGGTCACCACTAAGGCTTAATTACGCTAACCCAACTCAATTTGACCCTAACCCTCTCTAGGGTTTCCAAAGTCCACAAAACTTTGCCAAAACGACATTAAACTTGAAATGAGGCTAAATCACTTAAAATACTACAATAATTGTGTAAGGGTTTACCTTATTTAGATCTCAAGAATCCTCTACAGCGCCAAAATCATGTTTTTCTTGGTCTATTGGGTAGCTAGAGGGCTTGTGCACCTTTTTTGTGAAATGGGTGTGAGGTTTTGGAGTTGTTTTGGAGATGAAGTGAGTGGATTTATGGAGGGGAGAATGGGGGCAGCAGCAGCAGCTGAAAGAAGAGTGAGAGAGGGGAGAAAATGAGGGGAAAGATGAAGGGTGTCACGACCCAATGTTTGGATGTGACCGGCACTTAGAATGTATCATATCTAAAGATATGCACACAGTCCAAGTAAGCCGAAAACCAAGATCAAAATCCTTTTTGCGGAATTCTTTATATAGAAATTTAGTTTTAAGTAAAAATCACAGTTTATGAGGTTAAAATATTAAAAAAGTATAAAGTGATAAGTTTGGTTGCATCCCTAGTTGGGATCAACAATATCAACAGCGGAAAATAAAATCTCAGTATATAAGACATCAATACGAATCCCAGACATAAAGAAAAGAAATAACAATTTATAAAACTAAATGATCTCAACTTGAAATAATATACATATAACCATCTCTCACTTTAAGTCATATACAGGTCTGATGGAGATTCTCACAGGCATCATTTCTCGAATGATCCTGAAATCGACAATACCGGTCATTATCATCTAGATATACACCGTATTTTTACCACTATCTCCGGTATCGTGTAACCTCGCTAGGGTTCCCCGCCTCAAATGCGGCTATCCTGCCCCTCGGTCTCGACCGGGTCCACCATGTATCCAACTGTATATCTCCCCCACTCAGTATGGATAACGTAAAATCCGCGACCGTATATCTCCCCCACTCGGTCCGGAATAAAACCAAATCATAAAACATCTCATGGTGGACATGACACATCAATCATGAAAATCACTGAATTTATGTAATAGTATTCAAAACTCAAAACCATAAATCCTCAATAATACATTTACCTCGTATATCAACATGAAATACTCAAATACTAAACATGATATTAACGATGCAATCTATTACTGTTATCGGTGTTTAAGATATGATATGAATCATTTTTAGCAAGAAATTTACTAAGTGTAAAAGTGACATGGTAATATCGACGAGGTGTATGTAACATGTAAGATGTGCACGTGGCATAACTCGTTGATACTTGTGCAGTGTCCTAGCAACTAAGAAAGGTATATGTGAATATGAATACAAATTATCGATTTAGCATACCGAAGTAAAGCAATTATTTAAATAAAACTACGGGCGTAACACGCCATCTTTACAAAATTCCCCGGTAGATGTTTAGTCTACTTACCAGAAAACGTCGAATCTATTCAGGAATTGCCAATCCTTTCCCTTTTCTCGCTGCCTCCGAAAATCCCGTATTCGAATCTAACATCACAATTTAACTTATATAAGGAAACTGCTACTCCGACATGACGGAAATGAAAAACACCCGTTCCCACGTACTAGTTATATTGCATACGACTATATCAAGCTATTTAACACTTAACCTTACTGGATTTTAACCCTAACCTGCATCGCTACAGAATTTAAATCGCGATGCGTTTTGACCGTGTTGTATTTTGTGTTTTTAGATATCTTTTCCGATATTAGCTTCCAGATTCTAAATTCAATGAAATTAACTTGTTTAAATAACACCAAAATGGCCAAAATTATACACCGAAACCCACCCAACCATCCAAAACCACCTAGCATCCTACAAAACCGGTGACGCCAGAATTTTCTTATTGGCCGCCGGCCCAAATCCGAGCCTTCCGGTTCGTGATCCTATGGTTTGCTCTAGGTGTTACATACATCAATTAGGACTTGTTTAGTTGGGTTAATTATCTTCCAAACAATAGCATATTCAAACAGAGCCTAGTTTGGACTAAAATACGAAATTATAGAACTTGTTCATTTCATATTAAACTAAGTACAGAACCTTAATTTCCTACTGTGATTAAGAATTTTACCCACAATAATTTTTTGGAATAACCCCTCCAAGATGCTAAGCCCCTTTGTCCTAGCTTGATGATGAGAAAACCTAGAACCTAGCTTCCTTCTTCTTCTTTCTCTTGTTTTTTCTTGTTTTCTTTAGTTTTGTTTTTCTATCAGAAATTTTTTTCTTCAGATTTTAAACTTGGTAATTGATCTGAACTTATCATATATATGAGAAGAGGGAAGGGTGAGGTGGTAGAAGGAGGTGTCAAGGGTTAAAGTGTGCTATTCTCATGCAAAGAGGAGGTGGTGGGTGTGTGTGTGCATGCAAGTAAGAGGTGTGCTTGCATTATCTCTTAATTTTGTTTTAATCTACACGAAAATTCTGAGCTAAAATGTTTTCTATCCCTTTTTCATTTACGCCCCTAACAATTTTCCTTTTGCACAAAAACCTAAACTTTACCAAAAAGCCCCTCACAACTTAGCTTATTATAAAACACACATTTTATTAAAATGAAACTAAAATTATCACTAAAACCCTTATAACTTATTTATGTTGCATACTAAAATTTTAATTTAAATTGTTTTACATACATCTTATGAAATTGACTTATTTGTTTTTAATAACTTTGTGATTTATCATTTTATTATTAAATTACTTAATTTTATTTATTTCTAAATTTTCAAAATACTACAATATTCACCCCTTAAGAAAATTCGGTCCCCGAATTTAAAAAATTAACTAGACATACATTCGAAAAGATGTGGAAATTTCTTCCGCATCGCATCTTCGGTCTCCCAAGTAATCTCCTCGCGATTCTTTCCTTGCCAAAGAACCTTTACAGATGGAAGTACCCTCGATCGTAGTCTCTTTGCCTGCCTGTCAAGAATAGCGACTGGCTGCACTGTGTAGGATAAATCCGGCTCAACCTGTAAGGTCTGATGCTGGATCACGTGGAACACTGGATATATATCGGGAAAACTCGGTGGAAGTGCTAAACGATAAGCTACAGCACCCACTCTCTCCAGAATCTCGTAAGGTCCGACATATCTGGGGCTGAGCTTCCCCTTTTTCCCGAAACGCATCACACCTTTCATCGGAGATACATGAAGGAACAAATGATCCCCCACCTGAAATTCGAGCCTACGACGTCATCGATCTGCATACGATTTTTGTCTGCACTTGGCCGCCTTCATTTTATCCCGTATCTCTTGAATCTTCTCTGTAGTCTCCTGTACTATCTGCGGTCTCAAAATGCAACTCTCGCTCAGTTCCGTCCAGCAAACGGGTGATCGACATTTCCTCCCATACAAAGCTTCAAAGGGTGCTATCTGGATCGTTTCCTGAAAACTATTATTGTACGAGAATTCTATCAAAGGTAGGTGACGATCCCAACTACCACCGAAATCAAGGCTACAAGCCCGAAGTATATCCTCTAGTGTCTGAATGGTCCGCTCCGACTGACCATCTGTTCGTGGGTGAAAAGCTGTACTAAAACTCAACCGTGTACCCAGAGCTTCTTGAAGTTTCTGCCATAGCCTGCTAGTAAACTGGGTACCCCTATCAGAAACTATGCACGTCGGAACTCCATACAGACGTACAATCTCATCGATATAAATCTGAGCATACTGTGCAAAACTATACGTCGTCTTTACTGGAAGAAAATAAGCGGCCTTTGTCAATCTATCTACAATCACCCAAATGGAATCATACCCTCTGCTAGTCCTAGGTAGACCCACCACGAAATCCATGGAAATCTGTTCCCATTTCCAACCTGGAATGGGTAAGGGCTGCAATTCTCCGGCTGGCCTCTGGTGTCCTGCCTTGACTTAATGACAAGTCAAGCATCTCGAAACATAATCCGCAACATCCCTCTTCATTCCTTCCCACCAATACATATCATTCAGATCATGATACATCTTGGTGGAACAAGGATGAATACTGTATGCTGATCTATGGGCCTCCTCTAAAATCTCACGCCTCAATCCGTCAGAATCTGGTACACAAAGACGAGTCCTAAAATGTAATACTCCATGATCATCAATCACAAACTCCGTCTCCCTGCCCTGCCTAACCTGATCCATAATCTCCATCATACGAGTATCTGCAGGCCGTGTCTCTCGAATACGATCCAATAACTGAGGTCGGGTGCGAACATGTGCTAGATGCCCTCCTGTCGGGGTGAACTCAAACTGTATATGACTATCACATAAAATCTGCCAGTCTGTAGAAGACTGTCTCTGCATGGTGCGCAAATGAGATAAGCTACCTCCAGGTCTCCGACTCAAAGCATCTGCGACAATATTTGCCTTGCCTGGATGATACAAGATCTCACAATCGTAATCTTTCACCAGTTCCATCCATCTACGCTGCCTTAGGTTCAGATCCCTCTGCTGAATAATATAGTTTAAGCTCTTATGATCTGTGAAGATTTGGTACGACTCTCCATACAAGTAATGTCTCCAAATCTTCAATGCGAATACCACAGCAGCCATCTCTAGATCATGAGTGGGGTAGTTTTGTTCGTGCCTCTTCAACTGTCGAGAAGCATAAGATACAACCCTGCCGTGCTGCATCAACACACAGCCTAACCCCACTCGAGATGCATCACAATACACAACGAAACCACCTGACCCGGAAGGTAAAGATAAGACTGGTGCAGTCGTCAAGCGCGTCTTCAACTGCTGGAAACTCTGCTCACATGCATCTGTCCACTGAAATGGAACCTCCTTTCTATTCAATCCGGTCAAAGGTGCAGCGATCCGTGAAAAATCCTGCACGAAGCGTCGGTAATATCCTGCCAGACCTAAGAAACTCCGAACCTCTATAACTGACACAGGTCTGGGCCAGTGTTGTACCGCTTCAATCTTCTTCGGGTCCACACATATCCCAGCTCTAGTAACTATGTGTCCCAAGAATTCCACACTATCTAGCCAAAACGCACACTTGGGGAATTGCCGCTTTCCTAATCAAAAGATAGGAGAGCACCCCTGCAAACAGCTGATGCTCCTTCAAGGTCTGCAACGTAATACACAAATGCTGCTCATGCTCCGTCCGACTCCGAGAATAAACAAGAATGTCATCTATGAACACTATAATAAACTGATCAATGAAGGGTCTAAAGATACGGTTCATCATATCCATAAAAGCTGCTGGAGCGTTGGTGAGTCCGAACGACATCACCAGAAATTCATAGTGCCCATATCTTATGTGAAACGTAGTCTTCGGAATATCGTCTTTCTGAACCCTCAACTGGTGATACCCTGACCGCAAATCAATCATCAAGAAGTAACCAGCTCCCTGCAACTGATCGAATAAGTCATCTATACGTGGTAGTGGATATCTGTTTCGCATAGTGAAGAGATTCAGCTGTCGCTAGTCGATACACAGTCTCATACTACCGTCCTTCTTCTTTACAAATAAGACAGGAGCTCCCCACGGTGATACACTGGGACGAACAAGTCCTCTATCTAACAACTCTTGCAACTGGTTTTTGAGTTCCTTCAACTCCGTCGGTGCCATTCGATAGGGTGGTATAGAAATAGGCCCCGCACCCGGAATCAAGTCGATGCAAAATTCAATGTCACGATCGGGTGGCAATCCTGGTAACTCAGCAGGAAATACCTCAGGAAATTCTCGTGCGATCGGAACCTGGTCCAATGGAATCTCAGCGACTCCTAATTCCTGAACAAATGCTAAGAACCCATGACAACCCTTCTTCAAGAGTCGTCCCGCACAAAAAGCAAAAATCATATTGGCAGGAGTAATATTACAGCCCCCTGCACAACAAAAACCGGTTCACCTGGAAAACAAAATCTAACCGCCTTCCCACGACAATCTACAAAGGCATGAAAAGCGGCCAACCAATCCATACCAAGAAGTATATCAAAATCTAACATATCCAAGAGAATCAGATCTACTAGCGAATCTCTATCACCAATACGCACAGAACATGATCTGAATATGTGCCGAGCTATAAAATAATCTCCCACTGGGGTAATCACTACTAATGGTAACTCTAACAACGATGACTCTTTCCCCAAAGAAAGTGCAAATCATGAAGATACATAAGAATGTGTAGAATCGGGATCAAATAAAACATGTGCCTCTAACGAACATACTGTAAGAGTACCTGTCATGACTGAATTTGATGCCTGGGCATCCTGTGGAGTCAGCGCAAATACCTGTGCCTGGCCCCTGCCCGCATCCTGTCGTCCTCTACCTCTATCTCCTCGACCTCTCTGAGAATGTCCCGCAAAGCCTTGACCTCGTGGTGCAACTGCCTGGCATGTAGCGCCAACTGGGGGAGGAAGTAAAGCCATCGGCATAGAAGGTGGAAGGGGTAAAGCAGCCTGTGGAACAACGGTCCCTCCCTGGGATCTACAATCCCACGCAAAGTGTCTGGGAAGTCCACAACTAAAACATGTAGATGGGGGCCTCTGATCATCGGGATAAGAACTGAACATCTGGCCCTGGGTCCAACCTCGTCCGAAGCTACGGCCTAGGGTATATCCGCCTCTACCTCTGCCAAACTGTCTAGTCATGGACCCGATCGGTCTACTCCTCTTTGGCAATGGAACAACCACTGACTCGCTCAAACGCTCCTCCACTCGTATCGCTGCATCCATGGCCTACGCATACGTATCAAAATGCTGGGAGCCTATAGCCAGATACAACTGCGTGTCCAGACTCCTTAGGAACCTCTTCACCCAAAGCTCCTCCGTAGGTACTATGTATGGGGCATAGCGCGACAGCTGGTTGAATCGTAAATCATAATCTGCCACCGACATACTTGCCGATTTCTGCAATGCTTCAAAACTGCTAGCTCTAGCATCCCTCACACTCTGTGGAAGAAATCTGGAAAGAAAGACCTCAGAAAACTCGGTCCACGACATCGGAGGAAGACCCGTAGCTCGCCCTCTCTCCATCGACTCACACCACTCCTGTGCAAGTCCTTCCAAACGAAAGCTAGTCAGCTCAACTGACCTCGCATCAGAACATCGCAATGATATGCCAATCCTCGCCATCCTATCAAGAAAGGACTGAGGATCTTCCGCTACATCGGTCCCTGTAAATACCGGAGGTCTCAATCTCATAAACTCCGCAAGCGATACCTCCATCACTCTCGTATCTATAAGTGCTACCGTCTGCGTAGGCTGTACCTCGGACTCTGCTACGGTCGGTGCCGGATCCTGTCTCAGTACTCGAGTGGCCTCAGCTAACTGTCCTACCACTCACTGCAATCCCAACATGCCCTCCTCAATCCTAGTCATGCGATCTGGAAGAGGAGGATCAACATGCTCATGCACCGCCGGAACGTCCGGTGTACCAATCGCCATCACAGGCGGACTCGCCCTAGCTGCATCTCTGGCTGTGGCTCGCCTAGCCCGCGTAGCTATAACAACTGGAACAAGAAACGAGAGTTGATAAGGCTTATGAATAGGAACAATCAATAACGGAGAATCAACGGAAGAATAGATTAAGATATACATCCTAAGGTTAGTTAGGCTGAGTATGGTAACGTAAATATGCCGCGGAATATACGTATGGTACTGCACTCATCCTAATTCACCTACTCCATCAAACCAAAGGTCATCCTAAATCACGAACTCACGTCAACCTATTTTAAATTCCTTACTCGGTTCCGTAAGGTTACTCCTAAGCTCTGATACCAACTTTGTTACGACCCAAAGTTTGGATGTGACCGACACTTATATTGTATCATATCTAAAGATATGCACACAGTCCAAGTAAGCCGAAAACCAAGATCAAAATCCTTTTTGCGGAATTCTTTATATAGAAATTTAGTTTTAAGTAAAAATCACAGTTTATGAGGTTAAAATATTAAACAAGTATAAAGTGTTAAGTTTGGTTGCATCCCGAGTTAGGTTCAACAATATCAACAGCGGAAAATAAAATCTCAGTATATAGGACATCAATACGAATCCCAGACATAAAGAAAAGAAATAACAATTTATAGAACTAAACGATCTTAATTGTCAAATAATATAAATATAACCATTTCTCACTCTAACTCATATACAGGTCTGATGGAGATTTTCTAGATAAAAAATACAATACCAAAAGAGAAGGTTACTACATATGTAACCACCTATCAAAAGATGTGATAAAACTGCAAAAAGTAGATCTGCACCGCTGCTAACCGTCCACTCTACCCTTGCAAGGAACTGTGGCACAACGGGGGTGAACTGCCAACTCAGTGAATATAACTAACATATAATGGTTAATAATGTAAATATGACGATCATACTAACTGAAATGTGAACAAGTATAATGTATGATTATCTGTGGAAATCATGAATCTATAATACGAATCTCATAATCAAAACTGAAATCTCATCATTTATTTCCAATAAAATTTCATTTCCCTGTGTCATCATCAACACAAAACTTCCATTTCTCACAGGCATCATTTCTCGAATGATCCTGAAATCGACAATACCGGTCGTTATCATCTAGATATACACCGTATTTTTACCACTATCTCCGGTATCGTGTAACCTCGCTAGGGTTCCCCGCCTCAAATGCGGCTATCCTGCCCCTCGGTCTCGACCGGGTCCACCATGTATCCAACTGTATATCTCCCCCACTCAGTATAGATAACGTAAAATCCGCGACCGTATAGCTCCCCCACTCGGTCCGGAATAAAACCAAATCATAAAACATCTTATGGTGGACATGACACATCAATCATGAAAATCACTGGATTTATGTAATAGTATTCAAAACTCAAAACCATAAATCCTCAATAATACATTTACCTCGTATATCAACATGAAATACTCAAATACTAAACAAGATATTAACGATGCAATCTATTACTATTATCGGTGTTTAAGATATGATATGAATCATTTTTAGCAAGAAATTTACTAAGTGTAAAAGTGACATGGTAATATCGATGAGGTATGTGTAACATGTAAGATGTGCACGTGGCATAACTCGTTGATACTTGTGCAGTGTCCTAGCAACTAAGCAAGGTATATGTGAATATGAATGCAAATTATCGATTTAGCATACCGAAGTAAAGCAATTATTTAAATAAAACTACGGGTGTAACACGCCATCTTTACAAAATTCCCCGGTAGTTGTTTAGTCTACTCACCGGAAAATGTTGAATCTATTCAGGAATTGCCAATCCTTTCCCTTTCCTCGCTGCCTCCGAAAATCCCGTATTCGAATCTAACATCACAATTTAACTTATATAAGGAAATTGCTACTCCGACATGACGGAAATGAAAAACACCCGTTCCCACGTACTAGTTATATTGCATACGACTATATCAAGCTATTTAACACTTAACCTTACTGCATTTTAACCCTAACCTGCATCGCTACAGAATTTAAATCGCGATGCGTTTTGACCGTGTCGTATTTTGTGGTTTTAGATATCTTTTCCGTTATTAGCTTCCAGATTCTGAATTTAGTGAAATTAACTTGTTTAAATAACACCAAAATGGCCAAAATTATACACTGAAACCCACCCAACCATCCAAAACTACCTAGCATCCTACAAAACCGGCGACGCCGGAATTTTCTTTTTGGCCGCCAGCCCAAATCCGAGCCCTCTGATTCGTGATACTATGGTTTGCTCTAGGTGTTACATACATCAATTAAGTCTTGTTTAGTTGGGTTAATTATCTTCCAAACAATAGCAGATTCAAACAGAGCCTAGTTTGGACTAAAATACGAAATTATAGAACATGTTCATTTCATATTAAACTAAGTACAGAACCTTAATTTGCTACCGTGATTAAGAATTTTATCCAAAATAATTTGTTGGAATAACCCCTCCAAGATGCTAAGCCCCTTGTCCTTGCTTGATGATGAGAAAACCTAAAACCTAGCTTCATTCTTCTTCTTTCTCTTGTTCTTTCTTGTTTTCTTTAGTTTTGTTTTTCTATCAGATTTTTTTTTTAGATTTTAAACTTGGTAATTGATCTGAACTTATCATATATATGAGAAGAGGGAAGGGTGAGGTGGTAGAAAGAAGTGTCACGGGTTAAAGAGTGCTATTCTCATGTAAGGAGGAGGTGGTGGGTGGGTGTGTGCATGCAAGTAAGAGGTGTGCTTGCATTATCTCTTAATTTTGTTTTAATCTACACTAAAATTCTGAGCTACGATGTTTTCTATCCCTTTTTCATTTACACCCCTAACAATTTTCCTTTTGCACAAAAACCTAAACTTTACCTAAAAGCCCCTCACAACTTAGTTTGTTATAAAACACACATTTTATTAAAACGAAGCTAAAATTATCACTAAAAGCCTTATAACTTATTTATGTTGCATACTAAAATTTTAATTTAAATTGTTTTACATACATCTTATGAAATTGACTTATTTGTTTTTAATAAGTTTGTGATTTATCATTTTATTATTAAATTACTTAATTTTATTTATTTCTAAATTTTCAAAATGCTACAAAGGGGAATGGCTCAAGACTTATGTTGACCCCCACCCACTCTTTCTCTCTCTTCACCATACCTAATACAATACTCTTTTCTTTTTCTCCTCTAATTTCCTTCTCTCCACAATAGTAACCCCAAAATAACAAACCATGCACCCAAAACATGTAGGAAAATGCCACAAGTGTTAAAGAAAAGATATGGTGCATGTTTGCACAAAATACGCTTAAAGCGCGATTAGCGATTTTTAATCACGATTAGCACTAAATTAGCATATAATTAATCATAAAAACTAAAAAATTGCATGATTCACATGAAACACCCGCTTTTAGTAATTTCTATAATTTTAAAAAAAATTCCCCAATTTATCGTTATTTAATTATACCGAAATATTAAAATATTCATTTAAAATTAATATTTATAAGTCCACGTTGCTCATCCCGGTTCTTACGGGGAGGCGGAAACGACGAAAAACAATGATTTGGCGCAAGGCAACATGGACTTAAAGCACGGATCTTTGCTAAACTAGTAACTAGTAAACTACAAGAGGCTTTAACTACTATGCTGTAGAAAGTATACCTCACGAAACCGGTCCTTCGGGTCTTCATTCCGCTGTCCCGCTCGTCCATCCAAGCTCCTAGTGTCGATCCAGACCTTGGGCACCTCCGCGGCCTTCTTGAGTCGAAGACAATCCACCCGAGAGATGTACACCGAGCTCCACCTCAAGCCGAGACAACTAGGGCAAAGAGATTGCTAGTCAAGAAGCCCTAGAATGTGTAGAGGAGATGTATGGATGTGTTTGTCTTGTGGAATCCTTTTTCTCTCAACACATGAGATCAAAGGAAGAATCAAGAGGAGGAAGAAGGAGGAGCAACCATGGAAATGTTTCTCATTTCTTTTCTATGAGAGAGAATGGGAATCAACAAATGAAAAGCTTAACCAAGAGAAAACACAACCATGGTTGCAATAATACTCATTTTCATCATTACTAATCTTATCATGATAAAGTTGATGGCACTAATGACATGACCATTCTCATAACAAAATGAAAAAGAAAACCAAAGAATACTTTAGACCCTTCAAGAAGATCCAAGTCAACTTTGGTCAAACAGTCAACAAAGTCAAGATGGTCAAATGGTCAATGTAATTAGCCACAACATAATTATCAATAAAAGGATTAGTAAACAATTTCCCCGGCTCATAATGGTTTTGACCGAACCAACTGTCAAAACCCTAATGAGGCACCTCCTCCTTCTCCACTCCGCAAATCTGTGCATACACACCCGCATCCGCATTCCGTAGAATGCGGATGCACATAAGACAAAACAAATCCATCTGTGCAATACTAGAATCCGGCTTAAACCAAAGCCCACTAGTATTGCCTGCCCGAACAGCATACGCACACAAGTGTACGCAAGTGATCGCAGCCCTGCCGTAAAACCATACGGCCTCTACACGTTTCGCTCAATGCAGGGAAACTCTCTGTGTGGGACTCTAAAGACTCGACACTACGCTGGCAGTGGGTTTAACCACAGACCGCAAGCGGCACTAGCTGTACGTAACGGTCCCCATGTAGATGTCGATAAGAAGGCCGATGAGGTAAACCCATCTGAACTCCTACTGAGCCTGTATGTGACAGTCTCCGTACAGTCCGGTCTGTTCGTCTGATACATCGCATGGCGGGCCTAGGGGGGCGGTGAACGTCAGTCCCCTAATAGCGGTACAAGTCATGTCGGAGTGTAGCCCAAAATACCCTGAGATAACACTGGAAACCTACCAGTATATCTCGCTTACCCTGGCCAGGGACTACTCATGTAATGGCTCTCCTAGACACAGCGCGATGTCAACCCCCAATACCGGGAGAGACGAATCCTGTCTAACCGTCACTGCCTCCAAGTGCTTCGGGACTGCACCCAACTACTACCTGTTTGCACGACTCCTTTGAGCCGTGGTAGGGTAGTAATCTAAGTACAGTGGGAACACACTCGAGGCGAAGTGACAGTGTCAAGTCGGCGGACTAAGCTGTACTCATGTCACCTGGGAACTGATAACTGACGATAGGTATAATACCAACCAACAGTTCCCGACGAGTCCTGTCTAGTGTACTCGTAACCTAACGAGCACCCGCATACTATCTCAAGTACGACGTACTGACGGCTGTGGGACAGACCGTCTCCCCCGCTGGGATGAGAAGCGCATACGCTAGTCTACTCCGGAGTACCGATGCCCTGTCTCGATAGTCCTATGACTAGGGACCTGTAAAAGGATGTGCTTATGGATTACCCAGCCCCCACGAGTGTGAGCGCCATCACAACGCTGGTAATCAAGCAAAGATCCTAAGGGCTCTACTAATATGTATATAAGCGATATGCTAAAAGAAACACATGCACATATTGAAGTAGAGACAAACCAAGTAGCATACTACCATTTTGAGCAAGATTGTCTATACAACTGTGAATATCCCAAGCTTCCATTAAGTAATATACAAGCTAGTATGATACAGTAATGGCCTCTAGGGCATATACACTAACAATCTCCCACTTGCACTAAGGCCATGTACTGGCGTATCGAAGACCTATCATTTCGATCAGCCGCTCGAACTGAGTCTGGGGTAGGGCCTTCGTGAGTCGATCTGCAGTATTGTTCTCCGTATTTACTCTCTTCACCTCGATCTCCCGGTGATCTACGATCTCCCTGATCAGGTGGTACCGCCTCAAAATGTGCCTGGACTTCTGATGGGACCTGGGTTCCTTTGCTAAAGCTATAGCTCCGTTGTTGTCGCAATTCAGCGGTATTGGATCAACAATGGTAGGAACCACCTGAAGCTCCGTGAGGAACTTCTTCATCCAGACAGCTTCCTTTGCGGCATCGCAAGCAGCTATGTACTCCACTTCCATAGTTGAGTCAGCAATGGTCTCCTGCTTGGAACTCTTCCAGCAAACCGCCCCTCCATTGAGGGTAAAGACATAACCCGACATGGACTTGGAGTCATCCTTGTCACTCTGGAAGCTGGAGTCAGCAAAGGCCTCGAGCTGGAGGTCTTTTCCGCCATACACCAAGAACATCTCCTTAGTCCTTTTCAGGTACTTGAGAATGTTCTTTACCGCTATCCAGTGTTTCTCCCCTGGGTCCGACTGATACCGGCTTACAACGCTCAATGCGTATGCTACATCTGGTCTGGTACATAACATCGCATACATTATAGAGCCTACCGCAGAAGCATAGGGTATAATAGACATGCGATCCCTTTCCAAATCAGTCTTGGGAGACATCTCTTTGGAGAGGGTGATTCCGTGACAAGCCGGTAGATTACCGCGTTTTGAGTCCTCCATACTGAATCTTTTCAGTATGGTGTCAATGTACCTGGACTGTGAAAGTCCCAACATCCTCTTAGATCTATCACGATAGATCTGGATCCCTAGAATGTAGTTAGCATCGCCCAGGTCCTTCATGGAGAACCTCTGCGACAAGAATCCTTTGACTGACTGTAACATAGGAATATCATTTCCTATTAAGAGAATGTCATCCACGTACAAGACGAGGAATACCACAGTTCTCCCTACAATCTTACTGTAAATGCATGGTTCATCTGGGTTTTTGATAAAGTCGAATTCTTTGACAGTATCATCAAAGCAGATGTTCCAACTCCGCGATGCCTACTCAAGTCCATAAATGGACTTGAGCAACTTGCATACTCTACCGCTGCTCCCACTCTGAATGAATCCCTCCGGCTGATCCATATAGACGCACTCTTCCAAATTTCCATTTAGGAAAGCTGTCTTTACGTCCATCTGCCAGATTTCATAATCGTGGAAGGCAGCAATGGCAAGAAGTATCCGAATGGATTTCATCATAGCTACTGGAGAAAAGGTCTCGTCATAGTCCAAACCAGGTCTTTGACGAAAACCCTTTGCAACAAGTCTAGCTTTATAGGTCTCAACCTGCCCATCTACACCAATCTTCTTTCTGAAGATCCATTTACATCCTACGGGTTTTACCCCTTCTGGAGCAAAGTCCAAAGTCCAAACATTGTTGGTGTACATAGACTCCATCTCGGCCCGCATTGCATCCAGCCATTTTACCGAGTCGCCGCTCTGAATGGCTTGCTGGAAGCTAGTAGGCTCACCATAATCCATGGTGCAATCCTCTCTATCCCCGTCTATGAGAAAACCGTAGTATCTCTCGGGCGGATGAGACTACCTACTACTCCTGCGGAGTGGCGCTGGAATGTTCGGTTCTCCTGAACCTTCTGGTTCTACCAAGGTTTCAGTAACATCTTGTGGTTCTGGAATTTCTTCCAGTTCTATTGCGCTCCCACTTATCTGATTTTCTAAAAATTCAGTTTCCATGAAGTGGGCATGCTGAGAAACAAAAACCTTTTGTTCTTTTGCGGAATAGAAAAGATACCCTCTGGAGTTCTTTGGGTATCCCACAAATTTACACAGTACTGAGCATGCCTTGAGCTTGTCCGCATGCTTCCTTTTTACAAAAGCTGGACATCCCCATGTCTTAAGGTACTTAAGACAGGGTTTCTTCCCACTCCACATCTGATATGGGGTGGTAGGCACAGTCTTGGTTGGAGCCTTGTTCAAGAGATATGCAGCTGTTTCTAGCGCATAACCCCAGAAAGATCGCGGCAACTCAGCCTTACTCATCATGGAACGAACCATATCCAATAGGGTTCGATTCCGCCTTTCCGATACACCGTTGTGTTGTGGTGTGTTTGGAAGAGTAAGCTGAGAGAGAATTCCATTCTCTTTTAAGTAGCCCAGAAACTCGGCACTCAAGTATTCACCACCTCGATCAGATTTCAGTGTCTTGATACTTTTGCCTGTTTGTTTTTCAACTTCATTCTTGTATTCCCGAAATTTCTCAAAAGCCTCGGATTTGTGCTTCATCAAGAAGACATGCCCATACCTAGAGAAATCATCTGTGAAAGTAATGAAGTATGAATAACCACTTCGCGCATCTGTAGACATTGGACTACACACATCACTGTGTATGAGTCCCAAGAGCTCGCTCGCTCTTTCTCCGTGTCCAGTGAACGGAGTCTTTGTCATCTTTCCCATGAGACAAGATTCACAAGTGGCATAAGACTGATACTCGAACGGATTCAAGTATCCCACTCTATGTAACTTTGTTAACCGTGTCTCATTAATGTGACCCAGTCTACAATGCCATAAGAAAGCCTGATTTGTTTCCGGAGACTTTCTTTTAAGTGTGTTCTGAACACTGAAGATCTGAGCTTGATTCAATACGTATATTCCGTTTTGTAATGTACCTGACCCAATCAGAACTTGATTTAGGTGGATGTTGACTACATCGCTTACAAAAGTAAAATCATATCCTTCCTTAGAAATTAAGGATACAGATATGATATTACAAGTCGCACCTGGTACATAAAAACAGTCACGCAGAATCAATATCTGCCAAGTTGTCAGTCCTAGATGATATTCCCCTAAGGATTCAGCATACATGCTCATTCCGTTAGCAACCCTGAGAGTCATATCACCTTTCCTGATAACCCTACGGTTTCTCAGAGCCTGTAACGAATTACAGATATGAGATCCTGATCCGGTATCCAATACCCAGGAAGTAGGGTTAACTGACATACAGTTCTCTATTACAAACACACCCGAAGCCGAAGCCACAACATGCTTCGAATTCTGGCTACTAGCTTTGCAAGCCCTGCAATCCTTCTGTCCATGTTCATTCCCGTTACAATAGGAACATCCCTCTTTTACTACATCCATTCCCGAAACTTCTGCCTTTCCCTTTCTTTCTACTTCTCTGGTTTCCTTCAGGGTAGTAGGTAGGGACTGTTGAACTAAGTCAGCATCTGACCCGTTCTTCAACGTGGTCTTCAAGTCCGCGAGCTCAAAAGAGCTGGTCTCTGTAAGGACGTTGCCCCCTACAGATGACCCGATAGCCAACCTCGCTGGAAGCAATTCGTTCGAGGTCTCATATCTTGCGATACGAGATTGCTCTCCATATAAATCTTTGTTATGGAGGAAGATAGAAACTAAGTCCATCTTCTCGTGCTTCCTCTGGTATGCACCATCAACTGAGGCTAACACAAGGCACTTGGCTTTGGCACAGTCTTTTTCCGATGTCCTGTGGATATGAATATTCGTGACAGGGGAAGCTGGACTTGAGACGGCAAGGGTTGGATTAGTTAAGGGCTGTCCCAGCTTGTCATGGGCAATGGACATCTGGACAGACCTTTGCCACTCATAACAGTCAGATTCAGTCATTTTATTATCTAGATGTAACCTAGGTGCGGTCACATGGTCGCTGCAATTAAGAGAGAGAGAAGAAAAACACTCAGCATGATGCTCTTGCAAGTTTAGATTGGTTTTTAATTTATCTAAACAGGATGGCTCCCACTGTCTCTCGAATCCCTCCTCAAACCATAAAGGAAGAATTAGTCAGGATCAATCTCACCGTACAATACTTGCTTAACCGTTCAGCCAGGCCAGTGTCGGTACTTCGAGGGAGGTTTTCCAACGCTTTCGCGAAGTTCCTTAATTAAGTAACATCTTTTCCCTGTGGGCGTAGCCCCGCTAACACCTTTCTAGACACCTACTTGGTTTATAGCATTGATCGTTAAGTGAGAAAGTTCCCGAGGAGTAGCATATACTCACAGTAGGATCGGGATCCAAATATCATCGCGTGACAAAACTGAAGGAATCCTACCAGAATCATCACATTCCAAATGGTATGCAGCGCTAGCAAGTTTCAGTACTTTTGAAACTCCCGATGTGGATTTTTGCCCCATGCTCTTATGACCTTGACGGAGGTCAACAAATCATAAGTCACATGTCAAGTTCTACCCGTCATTATCCAGGTTAATATGAACCCACCCGTACATACCCTTGACGAAGGTCAACAAGGTAATACGACTGTCCCAAACCAACGCATCTATCTATGCTACATATGAACACCCAACAGCTACCAATCACTATGCCTTGACGAAGGTCAACAAACATAGCTTGAATACTATTGAATATCCATACGAAACGACGGAGGGCTACGAATGGTTTTGGCGAAACCGTGAACGTAGTGAACTTGATATAATCGATGGAACGAGATAGCTTTTAAAAGGAGTGGTTCAAGCTCCGCGTTTAAAAAGCTGGTTTTGAAAAGAACCGAGTGGTTTTGAAAGTGTTCCAACGACTTTTACTTGGTTTATTTTCTTGCATTAGTTCTTTTAATGCGTCCCATCATTTAATCCTACCATTGCAGAAAACAACCAAAATATGACGTACGCTTATGCCATTCGCATTCGCCACGGGGCCCCGTCATCACCCGTTAGGTTACTTAACTAACGACAGAGCGGGGGCTGGGCTAGCGCGGCTGAAAAACATAAGCAACGCCTAAATAGATATCATATATAGATATATAGCAATGATAGACATTACAGATCACAGATGAACACTTTGGATATACTAGGAATCCGCATTCCGTACGAGCCTGTAACGAAAAGCGGATTACACGGTCGCGATGAATAGCCAAACCCCACCCAAGACCCCTACGGGTGCGGCAAACTACCCGCCAAGTACCCGAAGCGAAGCAACCTCCCTCAACACCGTGAGTAGGCCACTCGGCACTTCGGGATACCCGGTAGTTTGTGCACCCCCTCCATAGGTCAATCCTAGGAGCAAAAACAGTAAAAAGAAATTATACAATGACGGCTACAACCCCGACCCGGTTGTGCGGCCATACAAATAATATTACATCAATTTACAAATTTTACAATGAATGAAAGAAAAAGAAACTCTCATCTCACACCCATTCCCGGCTATTCATCCGCGACAATCCACCGAGTTCATATACACATACCATTAACATTACAGATCACAGATATGTATAACCCCCACTTATCGACTTATAGCGATTAGTAGACGTTCAATACATATATCACATCACGGATAATATCCATTAGCCAAAATGTACGGAATACCGATCAAAATACGGATTTTTAACCACCCCAAAAGTCAATTTGCTCTCTGGAAAATCTGGGTGGAAAAAACATGCATTAAAAATCCCAAAACTTCCAAACTAAAACACTGCACAAAACCAGATCCAGTGTCGAGTCAAAACGGCGGCGGAACCGCGGCAATGAGCATGTCATTGCCGCGGAACCGCGGTCGTTTGATCGATTCACTAGATCGTTTTTCTACAGTGTTTTCACAAAACCCTGAGACGATTTTTCATATATTTTAAATCACTTTTTGAGCAGTATGAAAATCGACAGAAACTAGAGGTTTTTGTGGATGTGTTTTGCGACTTTTTTCCGATCGATGTTCTAAACACTTTGCTAACTTACTAGTTTATGTTTAGCTAGGCTCTGATACCACTGTAAGTCCACGTTGCTCATCCCGGTTCTTACGGGGAGGCAGAAACGAAGAAAAACAATGATTTGGCGCAAGGCAACAAGGACTTAAAGCACGGATCTTTGCTAAACTAGTAACTAGTAAACTACAAGAGGCTTTAACTACTATGCTGTAGAAAGTATACCTCACGAAACCGGTCCTTCGGGTCTTCATTCCGCTGTCCCGCTCGTCCATCCAAGCTCCTAGTGTCGATCCGGACCTTGGGCACCTCCGCGGCCTTCTTGAGTCGAAGACGATCCACCCGAGAGATGTACATCGAGCTCCACCTCAAGCCGAGGCAACTAGGGCAAAGATATTGCTAGTCAAGAAGCCCTAGGATGTGTAGAGGAGATGTATGGATGTGTTTGTCTTGTGGAATCCTTTTTCTCTCAACACATGAGATCAAAGGAAGAATCAAGAGGAGGAAGAAGGAGGAGCAACCATGGAAATGTTTCTTATTTCTTTTCTATGAGAGAGAATGAGAATCAACAAATGAAAAGCTTAACCAAGAGAAAACACAACTATGGTTGCAATAATACTCATTTTCATCATTACTAATCTTATCATGATAAAGTTGATGGCACTAATGACATGACCATTCTCATAACAAAATGAAAAAGAAAACCAAAGAATACTTTAGACCCTTCAAGAAGATCCAAGTCAACTTTGGTCAAACGGTCAACAAAGTCAAGATGGTCAAATGGTCAATGTAATTAGCCACAACATAATTATCAATAAAAGGATTAGTAAATAATGTCCCCGGCTCATAATGGTTTTGACCGAACCAACTGTCAAAACCCTAATGAGGCACCTCCTCCTTCTCCACTCCGCAAATCTGTGCATACACACCCGCATCCGCATTCCGTAGAATGCGAATGCACATAAGACAAAACAAATCCATCTGTGCAATACTAGAATCCGGCTTAAACCAAAGCCCACTAGTATTGCCTGCCCGAACAGCATACGCACACAAGTGTACGCAAGTGATCGCAGCCCTGCCGTAAAACCATACGGCCTCTACACGTTTCGCTCAATGCAGGGAAACTCTCTGTGTGGGACTCTAAAGACTCGACACTACGCTGGCAGTAGGTTTAACTACAGACCGCAAGCGGCACTAGCTGTACGTAACGGTCCCTAGGTAGATGTCGATAAGAAGGCCGATGAGGTAAACCCATCTGAACTCCTACTGAGCCTGTATGTGACAGTCTCCGTACAGTCCAGTCTGTTCATCTGATACATCGCATGGCGGGCCTAGCGGGCGGTGAACGTCAGTCCCCTGATAGCGGTACAAGTCGTGTCGGAGTGTAGCCCAAAACACCCTGAGATAACACTGGAAACCTACCAGTATATCTCGCTTGCCCTGGCCAGGGACTACTCGTATAATAGCTCTCCTAGACACAGCGCGATGTCAACCCCCAATACCGGGAGAGACGAATCCTGTCTAACCGTCACTGCCTCCAAGTGCTTCGGGACTGCACCCAACTACTACCTGTTTGCACGACTCCTTTGAGCCGTGGTAGGGTAGTAATCTAAGTACAGTAGGAACACACTCGAGGCGAAGTGACAGTGTCAAGTCGGCGGACTAAGCTGTACTCATGTCACCTGGGAACTGATAACTGACGATAGGTATAATACCAACCAACAGTTCCCGACGAGTCCTGTCTAGTGTACTCGTAACCTAACGAGCACCCGCATACTTTCTCAAGTACGACGTACTAACGGCTGTGGGACAGACCGTCTCCCCCACTGGGATGAGAAGCGCATACGCTAGTCTACTCCGGAGTATCGATGCCCTGTCTCGATAGTCCTATGACTAGGGACCTGTAAAAGGATGTGCTTATGGATTACCCAGCCCCCACGAGTGTGAGCGCCATCACAACGCTGGTAATCAAGCAAAGATCCTAAGGGCTCTACTAATATGTATATAAGCGATATGCTAAAAGAAACACATGCACATATTGAAGTAGAGACAAACCAAGTAGCATACTACCATTTTGAGCAAGATTGTCTATACAACTGTGAATATCCCAAGCTTCCATTAAGTAATATACAAGCTAGTATGATACAGTAATGGCCTCTAGGGCATATACACTAACAATATTAAATTATAAAAATTCCCCAAAAATAATATTTTGTTTTTTTGAAATGTTACAACTAGTCTACACTGGAGTATCGATGCTCAGTCTCGATACTCCCACGACTAGGGACATTTAAGGATGTGCTTATAGACCCCCAGCTCCCACGTATATGATCGCCATCATAATACTGGTAGTCAGGCAGAATCCTATGGACTCTATCGATATGTACATGATGATAAAGACAAACCAGATAGCATACTATCATCTCGAGTAAGACTGTTCTACCGGTATAGATCGTCCCTCGATCATCATAATCACCTGCCTGCGATTACGATAATTGCCTTGAGAGCACTATAGCCAATAGCTGGGTTATCCATAAGCACATCCTTAAACGTCCCTAGTCATGGGAGTATCGAGACTGGGCATCGATACTCCAGAGTAAACTAGTGTATACGTTTCTAGACCCCGAAAAGGGGCGGTAGCCAGTCTCACAGGCCATTAGTGTTGTGTCACCTAAGATAGTATACTGGTGCTCACTGGAGGTGAGTTCACCGGATGGACTCGCCGAGAACTTCTAGATGGTATCGTTAGTTGGAAGTTCTCAGTTGACATGAGTACAGGTTAGTCCTTTGACCTGAAATCATCATTTGTCTCATGTGAGTTCATACTATACTTTGATTACTACCCTACCATGGCTCAAAAGAGTCGTGCAAATAAGTTTTAGTTGGGTACAGTCCCGATCCACATGGAGGTAGTGGTCGATTGTCAGGGATTCATCTCTCCTGGTATTAGGAGTCATTGTCACGCTATATTCTGTTAGCTATCACCAGAAATCCATAGCCACGGTGGATGAGATTTACTGATACTTGATCAGAAGTATTTCTATTGTGATGAGCCTGACTCGGATACGACTTATCGAGTTAGTAGGGGTCTAACGTTATCCACCCCTAGATCCGATATGCGATACTCTTTGACGAAGAGACCAGACTATAAAGATATTGTCATATTTGTTGGATATAGTGCCCTCAGAGTCAACTATTGGAGCACAGGCACATGATTGCAATGATTGGGGGAGGACCTATACCGGTAGGACAATCTTACTCAAGATGATAGTATGCTATCTGGTTTATCTTTATCATCGTGTACTGCTTCAGGTGACCTTATAGGTCAGTATTGCACGTTGATAGAGCCCATAGGATTCTTGCTTGACTACCAGCAGTATGATGGCGATCATATACGTGGGAGCTGGGGTCTATAAGTACATCCTTAAAAGGTCCCTAGTCGTGGGAGTTTCGAGACTGGGCATCGATACTCCATTAGTAGACTAGTGTATACAGTCGAGACCCCGACGAGGGGCGATGGCCGGTCTCACAAGCCATTGGTGTCAGTTGGTTCACCTAAGATGTATACAGGTGCTCATTGGGTTATGAGTACACCGGACAGGACTCGCCGGGAACATACTAGTTGGTATTATACCTAGCGTCAGATAGCAGTTCCGTGGTGACATGAGTACAGGTTAGTTCATCGACCTGAGATCGTCATTTTGTCTCATGTGAGTTCCCACTGTGCTTTGATTACTACCCTACCACGGATCAAAGGAGTCGTACAAACAGGTTTTAGTTGGGTACAGTCCCGAGCCACATGGAGGCAGTGAGCGGATCGGCAGGGGTTCGTCTCTCCCGGTATTGGAGGTGAGTTCGCACTGTGTCTAGGAGAGCCATTACACGAAGTCCTTAGCCAAGGCAGGAGATTTACTGGTAGGTATTCCAGTAGTATCTCAGGGTCTTCTGGGCTACACTCCGACACGACTTGTACCGCTTTTGGGGGTCTGACTTTTACCAACCCCCTAGGCCCGCCATGCGATGCTCATAGACGAACGGACCGGACTGTACGGATATTGTCACTGACAGGCTCAGTAGGGTGTCAGGATGAGTTCACTCATCGACCTCCCTTTTAGTCAATAATTGGTAGCCCATTACGTACGGCTAATACCTCTGACGTGCTAATGGTTAAATCCACAGCCAAAGTATTGACGAGTCTTTAGAGTCCCCCACAGACAGTTTCTCAAGTTTCAGGAAAAACGTTGTAGTGGCCGTATGATATATGGAAGGGTTCGATCTTATACGTGCGGTATTGCACGGACCAAGATCGGACGGATCATACTAGTGGGCTTTGGTTTAAGCCGGATCCTAATATCAGATTTGTTGGATTACTTTAGTCTCATCGCATTCGCATTCAGTCGGAATGAGGATGCAGGTATGTATATACAGGTGAGGGGTATCCTTGTGATCCGTCACGAGTTTACTTTAGATGTTGTCGTATCTTTTTATTATTGCAAACATTTGGATTAATGTTTGTAAATGGTGATTATGAGCTAGATATCATGATTTGGAGCATTTATTGTGACACATGCACAAGTGGTGACTCATGGTCTCTTTTCTTGTGCATGTGTCATTATAAGATGGATTGGTGTTGATATGATGAGAGGAGAGAGAGAGGGGCTGCCTAATGATATGTTTGGTCTTGTATTTTTTCAAACTTTCTCACTCTCATTCTATCACAAGAAAAGAAAAGAAAAGGAAAAAGAAACCTTCTTCTTCTTCTTCCTCCTCTAGCTCAAAGTCTCCATTAATGGAAACACCTCTAACCTCCATCCAAATCCATGGATGCAAGAGACAAAGTGATCTCAAACATTCAACACCTTGGACACGTCGACTAGCACACTTCGTGCCCGAGTTACTTCGGATAAAGCGGGAGCCCGTAAAAAGACTCGTAGATGTGGTGCCCTTTTCCGACGAGGAGATCGAGACCGGAGATGCCGCGAGGAGCTTGGGATGGTGGCCAAAGACCGAAGGACACGGATCGATCGGTATAGCATTCTATCCCTTCTCTAGACAACTAGTTGTAGGTTGATGGTTCGATCCGGGTTTTAAGCATACGATAGCGCCGGTTTCTAGTTTGAAAAAGTTTTTCGTTTCCGCATTTTGGCCTCGTACAGACGGCCGGAGCGCTACCGTAGACTTACATGGTATCAGAGCCACGCCATTAACCTTTACTAGCTTGCTCTAACGTGTTTAGAACATCGATCGAACGAAATTTTCAAAAACTGCATTTCCAAGTCATAAGTTTCTGTCGAAATTTTTCTGTTGTCAAAAAATTATTTGGTGTATTTCAGAAAATCAGGCAGGGTTTTTAGGAGTTTTGTGAAAATTTGGTACGCTGTTATTACTGTAGCGCCGCGGAACCGCGGCCGTACCCGCGTTTTGGCCGCGGTTCCACCGCCGCACTGTAGCAACAAAGCACCAAAATTTCCACAGTGGTCTCTGACTTGGAAATGGGGTTTCTGGTATGTTTTGTTTGGGCCCAGATTATTTTGAGTACTGAGTATTTTACTTGGGGCCCACTTAGGGAAATTTTGTCGATCGAAAATTTTAAATATGTTAGTTCACAGTATTTACATTATATCTACGACTGTGAATGTCATTTGATCGGTAAATCCTGTCTAATTGCTATAGCCCTTTTAGACGGATTTGCGAACGTGACATTCACATTGATGTTCTGTGTTGTGCTGTGATATTGCGGATTTGTCGTGGTGAATAGCCTGGTGCAATGGTAGTACAGTTTGGTTGTATATGTACATTTGATATTGCGGGGTGAGCGTCCGACATGTGGACTGCCGTCACTGCCTGTTTGTATATTATTCTTTTGGGGCACGACCGGGATGAGGTCGATGTACCCGTTGTATATATATTTTATTTTCTGTACTAGGATTACCCCGCGGTGGGGTGCACGGATAGCCGTGATCTAGAGGGCAACGAGCTCGCATCTCAAGGCTTTGAGACAGAGGGGGATTTACTCTAGAATTGGCGGGCTATTCGCCGCACTCGTAGGGGGTATAGGTTGACCCAAGGAGGGGTGCTCAAGTTACCGGATTCCGTGAAGTGCTGGGTGGTCCATTCACGTTGTTGAAGGGGCTGCCTCGCTTCAGGTTTTGGCGGGTAATTTGCCGCGCCCGTAGGGGTCTAGGATTTCATTGCACAGGCTATCCACACGACCAGGGGAACGTCGGGTTTCAGTAGCGGCTCTATGAGACCCGGGGATCCCAGTTATCTGTATTGTTCTGTGATGCTTATTGCATTTCTGTGATGTTGCATTTTATCATGCCTTGAGCGATTATTATATATTGATATATATACTAGTAGATGTTGTATATGTTTTACACCCGCGCTAGTCCACTCCCCGCTCTGTTTTTAGTTAAGTAACCTAACGGGTGATGACGGGACCCGGTGGCGAATGCGGATGGCATATACGTACATCATTATTTTCGTTCTTTATTGGTGTGATCAATTGATGTGACTGCATTGATTCGGATCAATGCAAGCTAAACAAACTTATTTGATGTTGTTGGAACATTTTTCAAAAAAAGCTGTTATTGCAAGGACGTTCTCTTTTGTTTTGCACAGCGGTATTCGGTTATGAATATGCAGCATCTCAGTCGACGAGGCAATGGCCGAGATCCCTTCACCGGGAGTGACCCCTTGGACAGAAGTTTGCGTCAGGGTAATAACTTCACTATAGTCGATTACTTTTTGCTTTGCATCATGGTATTCAGTTGGAATATCCTGCACCTCATTCTACGGGGAAAGAGCCGAGATCCCTTCACCGGGAGTGACCTCTTTAGAAAAAGTTTTCGCCACTATATTTTTATAAAAAGCTATCCGGTTTCTTCAACGATATCAAGTTCATTACGTTAAAGGTTTTTTGCCAAAAACCATTCGTAGCCCTCCGTCATTTCAGAAAAGGTAGCACTTAGTATTAATGCTATGTATGTTGGCCTTCGTCAAGGCATAATGTATGGTAGCTATTTGTTACTTTTCTGCAGCATAGATAGATGCATTTGTTTGGGACAGTCGTACTACTATTTTGGCCTTCGTCAAGGGTGTGTACGGGTGGGTTCAAATTAACCTGGATAATGACGGGTAGAACTTGACATGTGACTTATGATATGTTGGCCTTTGTCAAGGTCATAAGAGCATCGGGTAAAAATCACATCGGGAGTTTCTAAAGAAACTGAAATTTGCCAGATATGCGCATACCTTCTGGAGTGTGATAACGTGAGTGGATTCCATCACGTTATCATGCGATGATAGTTGGATCCCGATTCCTACTGATGAGTTGGTTTACTCCTCGGGTGATCCCGACTAATTCTTCTTTCAGGTTTGGAGGAGAATTTGACGATTCAGTGTGAGGTTTCCTGATTAGATAAATTGGTAACCATTCTGATCTAGGTTAGAGTGCACGCAGAGTGTTTCTTTTCTCTCTCTCTTTGGCAGCGACCATGGCCCGGCCCTAGACTATGACTCAGTGACCAAGTTGACCGAACCTTCTTAAAACACTGGCTTTTGGATTGTCAGAGTTTCATACCTCATTGCCACTCCTACTCTTACCCTTTTCTCCAGAACACCTCGTATTACTACGAACATCCACTTCCATTGGATAAAACCATCGTATGGTTATATACGAACTCGAAGGAACTTGTTCCAGATTCGAGGATGGTTTCTGGTTCTGGAGAAAACGAGTAGGACTATTCAGTTGTCTTTTCCTTTTACCTTCTCTCAGTTTGCAAGTGCTCCTTGGATAAGGACAGTACACCTATTACGCTTATTGGATAGTCTTCTTCCAAACCATAGACTGGTGCCGAGCGGTGGGGAACGAAGAAAACCAATTAGCCTAACGATGGTGTACAAAAGGTAATAGGTTAAGACAAATAAAAGGATTAGTAAGAGGGCAAAGTAAATTGCGACTGCTATTCACGACCAAACCAAGTATTTCATCGCCACTCCTACTTCACCTTTGTATTTCTCCAGGACACTCCGTATCACTACGAAAATCCACAGTTTTTTAGATACTCCATCATATGGTTATATACGAACTCGAAGGGACTTGTTCCAGTTCGGGGATGGATTCTGGTTCAGGAGAAATAGGAATAAGGTTTATTCAGTTGTCTTTTATCTTTACCTTCTCTCGCGTTGCGAGTGCTCCTAGGATTAGGATAATACACCTGTTACGCATATTGGATAGTCTTCTTCCAAACCATTGGCTGGTGCCGAACGGTAGGGAAGGAAGAAAACCATTTAGCCTAACGAAGGTGTACAGAAGGTAACGACTAAAGACATATAAAGGGATTTGGAGAAATGGCAAAGAAATATACGGTTACAGTTGTGAATCTGATAATGGAAGAGGCATTACTTAGAATACCCGGATACCCCTTCGAAACATTTCAATGTTTCAGTTTCACTGTGTACTGTTAAAAGAAAACTGATTTCCCAATTAGCCCTTGCTCCAGGGTATGTATTTACCAGGTATGATTCTCACATCTGTATGATTTTACAGATGATGAGTGGGAGTAAGTTATTGGGAATTGGGTGATCATCCTCATTATATCGGGATTCGTTGTAATTGGTGATATTTGAGGAAATCGCCCGGGTTGTTTGCCGGACGGCAAATATTTGTTTTGAATATCCGTTGTAATGCACCAATTTCAAATTGATATATCTGTACGTTTATTTTTATAAAGTGAGATATAACTTTTGAAATTATGTTTATGACATTTACCTATATCAGTGGATGGTTAGGTAAGGAGCATTAAACAGCGGTGTTATTCTTCTTAACTATAAGTACAGTTTTCAACCGACGACACACAGGGAATGAGTTATTAGACTCAGGGGACTTATACAAAGTATTGTATGTTGTCCTATGTCCATTAGGACAGAGGGGTTGGTACTCGTACTATATTCTGTTTACTTGTGACTTCTCTAGTTCTTAGACATGTGTTTCGTAGAAATGCAAGGTCTAAGTTTTGAGAAGTTATAGGTATAAGAATAAAGTAGAGAGCCAGGTATTGCAAGTATCAGGATTCTTCAAGGTGATAGAAGATGTAGATACTTGTGTATGGTATTCAGTTGATAGTAATGACTAAGAGAACTTGCTTCTCTTTCAGGTTACTCATAATTGGAAGCACTCCTAAGTTGAGTAATGCTGATCGGCCACTCTCCATTTAGTTGACATGCATTGGAGACAGCTGCATGATTTGAATCTGGTTCCAATTAAATCAGTGCCTCTGTTCCTATATTAGATATAGAATAGTTCACATCTTAACGATGTTAAGGTACGGGGAGTTGTCCGGCTTATGCTTAAAACCAGACTCTGGATAACTCAAGGTACGTTTCTGTAATGGTTGTTTGTGGGTTGACCCAGGCTATGACGAGGGTTGACTTTCTACCATCTGGAAAATCAATAGTGATATTGTTCTTGACTCGCCACAGTTTTAGTAAAATGGATTTTTTCAGAAAACGGTAGTGGGAGTATGGTAGAACTGGAAGTGATTCCAGAACCGCAAACGATTACTGAAAATTTGATAAGAACCTAAAGATTCAATTTGGATTGACATTCCATTGGCCACTCCGCAGATATGGTGGGTAACCTAAGGCACCCGAGAGGTACTCCGGTAGCCTCAAGGACGGTGACAGGGAGGTTCTTGTTTACCCAGATTTGACACTACTGTTGTTCCAGGCTATGAGACCCGGCAGGAGGATGAGTATAGCGTCGTTCTAAACTAGTTTTAGAAGTGTACGTGTATATGACTCTGCCAGAGGGTTGTCGTAGTCAGTGGGAGCAGCGGAAGCACAGTGGAAAAGTAGCTTATGTCCATTTATGGACAAAAGCAGATATAGCGGAGATAGATCATCTATCTTTGATATGACAGTCATAGGTTTGACTTCATCAGAATAGGGGATGGATCTGTTAAGAAGGTAGTAGGGTGTGATGTCTTGGTATTTGGATGACATACACAGAGTAGGAAGTGAAATTCCTATACTACGATAGGTTATATTTTGGTTGTCATACAGTGGTTTCTCCACAAACGACATGGATTTCATATCAGACATTCTGATTACTGGATCTATGGTTTTAGATCTAGATTTGGGTAGTTTCCCAATCAGGGTACTTAGACAGCATTCTAAAGGTGCTTTAGAATGGACGACTCCTGGCATGGTGGTGTACCTGCAGGTGATGGAGTCACCCTCTCTAAAGGTGTCTTACAGACTAAAGGGGAGAGGGATGCGCATGATTGGCAGATCACTTGCTTAGGCAATTGAGTCAATCATGAGATGTCAAGTACCACATCAGATGTTTTTGCACTAGATGCAATAAGTTGATATTGATCAAATCCTGGAGAAACATTCGGAAGCAGTTTTAGAACATAAATGGATGTTCTAGGGATATGATAACAACAGCCTCTTTTAGGAGACAGTTATCATTCCAGGCTTCCAAGGTGACCTGGATGACAGAGTGGCTGTCAGAGTTATAGTTTTCCCTTTGACGAGGGGCAGTATTTTGGACAGGTGGTCCAAGCGGATACTGAGGGAGGCATGGCGCAGAATACTGATTGGTTTCAGTTGACGATACAGTCTAAGAAGTTTAGATTTGGAGTTCATTTATGAACTGGGTCCCATCAGATATCCAGACATATTCTAAGACAGGTATTGCTCATTTCGGGAGATGACTTTCTCCGCGAACTTGAGATAAAGAGAGACATAAAAAGAAACATCAAGGCGGATCCACTCACTGAGGCTATTCCTCGAACGCAATAGTTTCGCAAACGGGCTTTGTGAGACTGATTAGTAGAGGAGTTGGGTGTTCGGTGTCACACGGGCTGTGAGTATGCGACATCGCAATAATTAGCCTTGAGTGCAAGTGGGAGATTGTTGGATATAGTGCCCTCAGAGTCAATTATTGGATCACAGGCACGTGATTGTAATGATTGAGGGAGGACCTATACCAGTAGGACAGTCTTACTCAAGATGATAGTATGCTATCTGGTTTATCTTTATCATCGTGTACTGCTTCAGATGACCTTATAGGTCACTATTGCACGTTGATAGAGCCCATAGGATTCTTGCTTGAGTACCAGCAGTATGATGGCGATCATATACGTGGGAGCTGGGGTCTATAAGCACATCCTTAAAAGGTCCCTAGTCGTGGGAGTTTTGAGACTGGGCATCGATACGCCATTAGTAGACTAGTGTATACAGTCGAGACCCCGACGAGGGGCGATGGCCGGTCTCACAAGCCATTGGTGTCAGTTGGTTCACCTAAGATGTATACAGGTGCTCATTGGGTTATGAGTACACCGGACAGGACTCGCCGGGAACATACTAGTTGGTATTATACCTAGCGTCAGATAGCAGTTCCGTGGTGACATGAGTACAGGTTAGTTCATCGACCTGAGATCGTCATTTTGTCTCATGTGAGTTCCCACTGTGCTTTGATTACTACCCTACCACGGATCAAAGGAGTCGTACAAACAGGTTTTAGTTGGGTACAGTCCCGAGCCACATGGAGGCAGTGAGCGGATCGGCAGGGGTTCGTCTCTCCCGGTATTGGGGGTGAGGTCGCGCTGTATCTAGGAGAGCCATTACATGAAGTCCTTGGCCAAGGCAGGAGATTTACTGGTAGGTATTCCAGTAGTATCTCATGGTGTTCTGGGCTACACTCCGACACGACTTGTACCGCTTTTGGGGGTCTGACTTTTACCAACCCCCTAGGCCCGCCATGCGATGCTCATAGACGAACGGACCGGACTGTACGGATATTGTCACTGACAGGCTCAGTAGGGTGTCAGGATGAGTTCGCTCATCGACCTCCCTTTTGGTCAATACTTGGTAGCCCGTTATGTACCGCTAATACCTCTGATGTGCTAGTGGTTAAATCCACAGCCAAAGTATTGGCGAGTCTTTAGAGTCCCCCACAGACAGTTTCTCAAGTTTCGGGCGAAACGTTGTAGAGGCCGTATGATATATGGCAGGGTTCGATCTTATACGTGCGGTATTGCACGTACCAAGATCGGACGGATCATACTAGTAGGCTTTGGTTTAAGCCGGATCCTAGTATTAGATTTGTTGGATTATTTTAGTCTCATCGCATTCGCATTCAGTCGGAATGCGGATGCAGGTATGTATAGACAGGTGAGGGGTATCCTTGTGATCCGTCACGTGTTTACTTTAGATGTTGCCGTATGTTTTTATTGTTGCAAACATTTGGATTAATGTTTGTAAATGGTGATTATGAGCTAGATATCATGATTTGGAGCATTCATTGTGACAGATGCACAAGTGGTGACTCATGGTCTCTTTTCTTGTGCATGTGTCACATTATATGATGGATTGGTGTTGATATGATGAGAGGAGAGAAAGGGGCTGCCTAATGATATGTTTGGTCTTTTATTTTTTCAAACTCTCTCACTCTCATTCTATCACAAGAAAAGAAAAGAAAAGGAAAAAGAAAGTTTCTTCTTCTTCCTCCTCCTCTAGCTCAAAGTCTCCATTAATGGCAACACCTCTAACCTCCATCCAAATCCATGGATGCAAGAGACAAAGTGATCACAAACATTCTCTACAACACCTTGGACACGTCGACTAGCACACTTCGTGCACGAGTTGCTTCGGATGAAGTGGGAGCCCGTAAAAAGACTCGTAGATGTGGTGCCCTTTTCCGACGAGGAGATCGAGACCGAAGATGCCGCGAGGAGTTTGGGATGGTGGCCAAAGACCGAAGGACACAGATCGATCGGTATAGCATTCTATCCCTTCTCTAGACAGCTAGTTATAGGTTGATGGTTCGATCCGAGTTTTAAACATACGATAGCGCCGGTTCCTAGTTTGAAAAAGTTTTTCATTTCCGCATTTTGGCCTCGTATAGATGGCCGGGGTGCTACCGTAGACTTACAATATTTAGGCTCAGTAGGGTAAGGATGTACTTGATTGTTGACCCCCCTTTCGACAAGTACCTGGGTAGCCGTTACGTACAGCTAGTGCCGCTGACGTGCTTGTGGTTAAACCCACTACCAGCGTATTGTCGTGTCTTTAGAGTCCCACACAGAGGGTTTTTCCCGGTTCATGCGATAGATGTAGGAGCCGTACGTTCGTATATCCAGGGGTCCAATTAAATACGTGTATGGGATACACGGACTGTGGTTGATAATACTAGCTGTCTTAGAATTAAGCCGGATTATTAAATCATGTTTTGATTTAATAATTTATATATGCATTTTGATACATACAATTTAGTATTATTGTTCATTGTTCATTTTCTCTCTTTGGTGCTATCTGTATTTTTATATGGATACGCGTATATGTAGCGATACATATACCAAGTGAAATATTCCGTAATTATACAGGAATGCATTTAGAAGGACACCTCATATTTGTTTTTCGTTTTAGAAAAATAAATGTGAAATGAGGTAGCATGAAGCATGCTTATGATTGTAAAGAGGAATGGCCTGGATTGTGATATGCATTTATTGGTGGACTATTGCTTCATGGTTGTTTTAATGTAGCCATTCTCTTTTCTTTTGACACTTGATCATTTTTCATCCTTCTTGCTTCATGTTTCATAGTGGAGAGAAAAAAAGACATAGCCATATTTTTTCTTCTCCTTCTTCTTCCTCTTGCTCAGTTGAGCGTAAGAAAAAAGAGAGAAAAGGTTTAGTGATATATTCCTGCATCACCGACCATTCACACCTAGCAAGTTTAGATCATCGGATAGAGCCTCTTCCGGTTTACCTCAGGTGGATCGTCTTCAGCGAGGGTGGTCGATTTTCAAGCCCGTTCCCGGTGTCTACGAGTTTGGAGGGGTCTTCCAAAATTAGGTGGGCACGCGAAAAAGGTTGTAGTTTCTCAACCCTTGTATTTCTAGTTAGCTAGTTTAGGTTTTTGGATCGTATCCTGGGTTTTAAGGGCTTTTTGTGTTCGCATAAATTTTTGTTTTCGCTTCCACCTCGGTCGTGGCCTCCGTGGCACGAGGACCGAAACCCAACAACTATATCCAACAATCTCCCACTTGCACTTAAGGCCAATTATTGCGGTATCGCGTACCCACAGCTCGTGTGCTACCGAATACCCAACTTCTTTACTAATCAGTTTCGTAAGCTATGTTTGTGAAACTTAATGAGTTCAAGAAATAGCCTCAGTGAGTGGATCCTCTACAATATTCCAACTTCATCTCTCTATATCTCAACTTTGCAGAGATCAACAATCTCCCAAACTAAGCGATACCCCGTCTCAAGAATTTGTCTGGATACTTGATGAGACCAAGTTCATCAACGAACAACCCCATTCAACAAACTTCCTGGGCTGTATCCTCTGTTAATTCATAACCAGCATCCTGCACTATGATTACCTCAGTATCCCTATTGGAACACTATCCAATATATTGATCCTCAGAAGTGGCTAAACTCAAACTCCGACAGCATCTCTGATAATTCATAACCAGCATCCTTGGAAGCATGAATCGATAACCACCTCCCAGAGGAGGCTGCCATTACCCTATACTAAGGACATCCATTTAAATTCATTATTGCTTCCCAATGTTTCTCTAGAATTGGATTAATATATGCTTATTGCAGTTAGTGTAAAAGCAATATCTGGTGTTGTACGAGACATTGCATGATTGACTCAATTGCCTAAGCAAATGATATGTCATTCATGCTAGTCCTTCTCCTCATCAGTTTAGAAGATGTTGGATATAGTGCCCTCAAGGCAATTATTGTGATTGCAAATAGGCAATTATGATAATTGAACGAGGACCTATACAGGTATAATATTCTTACTCGAGATGATAGTATGCTATCTGGTTTGTCTTCGCCATTGATGAAACCCGTAGGATTGTTGCTTGACAACCAGTATTATGATGGCGATCATATATGTGGGAGCTGGGTTGTCCATATGCACATCCTTAAATATCTCTAGTTGTGAGAGTATCAAGACAGTGCATCGATATTCTGGAATAGAATATTGTATACGTTTCTAGACCTTGACGAGGGGCAGTGGCCGGTCTCACAAACCATTGGTGTTGTGTCACCTATGATAGTATGCAGGTGCTCACTGGAGGTAAGTACACTGGACGAACTCGCCGAGAACTTCTAGATAGTATTATATCTATCATCAGATAGAAGTTCTCAGGTAGTATGAGTACAGGTTAGTACTTTGACCTGAAGTCGTCATTTTTCTCGTGTGAGTTCCCACTGTACTTTGATTACTACCTTACCATGACTCAAAGTAGTCGTGCAAATAAGTTTTAGTTAGGTACAGTCCCATGCCACATGGAGGCAGTGGTCGACTGTCAGGGATTTGTCTCTCCAGGTATTAGGGGTCGATGTCACGCTGCGTTCAGTTGGCTATCACCAGAAATCCATGCCCATGGTGGATGAGATTTACTGATAGTTGATCAGTAATATCTCTGTTGGTGATGAGCTTAACTCAAATACGACTTATTGGGTTAGTAGGGGTCTTACGTTATCCACTCCTAGACCCGATATGCGATACTCTTTGATGAAGAGACCGAACTATATGGAGATTGTCACATTCAGGCTCAGTAGGGTAAGGATGTACTTGATTGTCGACCTCCCTTTTGACAAGTACCTGGGTAGCCATTACGTACAACTAGTACCGCTGACGTCCTTGTAGTTAAACCCACTATCAGCGTATTGTCGATTTTATAGAGTCTCACACAGAGTTTTTCCCGGTTCAGGCGATAGATGTAGGAGCCGTATATTGGTACGTGCAGGGGTCGGATTTAATACGTGTACGGGATATACGGACTTTAATCAGGCAGTTGATAATGCTAGCCGACTTAGGATTAAGCGGGATTATTAAATCAGGTTTTAATTTAATAATTTATATATGTATTTTGATACTTATATTTTAGTAGTATTGTTCACTATTCATTTTCTCTCTTTGGTGCTATCCGTATTTTTATACAGATACGCATATATGTAGTGATACATATACCAGGTGAAGTATTCCATATTTATACGGGAATTCCTTTAGAAGAAGGATACCTTATATTTGTTTTTCTTTTTAGAAAAATAAATGGGAAATGACGTGGAATGAAGCATGCTTGTGATTATAGAGAGGAAAAGCTTGGGTTGTGATGTGCATTTATTGGTGCACTATTTCTTCATGGTTGTTATTTTATGTAGCCATTATCTTTTTATTTGGACTTGATCATTTTTTTCCATCCAACATGCTTCATGCCTCATAGTGAAGAATAATACTTAGCCATTTTTCTCTTCTCCTTTTTCTTCTTGCTATCATGAGCATGGATTCTTGAGGGAAAAGTTTAGTGAAATATTCCTACATCACCAACCATCCACATCTAGAAAGTTTGGATCATTAGTTAGAGCCTCCTCTGGTTTCCCTCGGGTGGATCGTCTTCGGCGAGGGTGATCGAATTTCAAGCACGATTCTGGCTGCTATATGCTTGGAGGGGTCTTCCACAATTGGGTGGACATGCGACAAAAGTTGTTGTTTCTCAACCCTTGTATATCAAGTTAGCTAGTTTAGGTTTTAGGATCGTTATCCTAGGTTTTATGGGAATTTGGTGCTCGCGTAAATTTTTGTTTTTCACTTCCGCCTCAGCCGCGGCTTCCATAGAGCGGGCACCGAAACCCAACAGAAGACATCTCTTTAGAGAGGGTGACTCCATCACCTGCGGGTATACCACCACGCCATGAGTCGTCCATTCTAAAATACTTTTAGAATACTGTCTAAGTACCCGATTGGGAAACTTCCCAAATTTAGATCTAAAACCAGAATTATCTATCTAGTTTTGTACAAAACATTGCATGATTGACTCAATTGCCTAAACAAATGATATGTCATTCATGCTAGTCTCTCTTCTCATCAATCTAGAAGACATCTCTTTAGATCGGGTGACTCCATCACCTGTGGGTACTCCACCACACCAGGAGTCGTCCATTCTAAAATACTTTTAGAATGTTTTTTAAGTACCCGATTGGCAAACTTCCCAAATCTAGATCTAATCACCAGAATCCCTGGTACATTATCCATATCCAATATAGAGAAAACACTGTGTGACAACCAATGTTTGACCGATTGTAGTATTTGAACATCGCTTCCTATTTGGAGTATGTCATCCATATCCCAAGACAATACTCCCTACATCCTTCTTACTAGATTCATCTATTGTTTTGATGAAGTCGATCACTTTGACTGTCACATTAAAACAGATGATCCGTCTCCGCTATTCATGCTTCAGTCTATGAATAGACATAAGCAACTTGCACACCTTCCGCTGCTCTCACTGACTACGATAACCCTCTGGCAAAGTCATATACACGTGCACTTCCAAATTCCCATTTGGAAAGATATTATATTCATCCATCTTCCAGATATCATAGCCAAGAATAGCATCAGTGCCAAGTCATATCCATATGGATTTCAGTATAGACACTGAAGTAAAATTCTCATCACAATCCACAAAGGGTATTTGATGAAAACTCTATACAACAAGTCTAGCCTTATTAGGTTAATATCCTTCCACCTGCATAGATCTCGAAAGATCTACTTGCTCCTAACGGGTTTTACCTCTTCAGGAGCACCCAGCAAAGTCAAAAATCCATAATTTGCTGAAGTGCATGGAGTCCATCTTGGATATGAATTATCTGGTCACCTGGAAGTTACCATTTCCTATGACCTGCTGATAACTAGTAGGGGGATAGCAGTGCCAAGTTATATCCGTATGGGCTTCAGCGTAGACATTGAAGTAAAAGTCTCATCACAATCTACAACGGGTATTTGATGAAAATTATTTACAACAAGTCTAGCCTTATTAGGTTAGTACCTTTCCAGCTGCACAGATCTTGAAAGATCTACTTGTTCTTAATGGGTTTTAGCCCTTCAGGCGCACTCAATAAGTCCACAATCCATAATTTTGCTGATGTACGTTGAGTCCATCTTGGATATGAAGTATCTGGTCATCTGGAAGTTACCACTTCTTATGACCTGCTGATAACTACTAGGGTCATAATAATCATGATGCTGACCTCCCTGTCACCGTGCACGAGAAAACCAAAGTACCTGTTGGATGGCTGAGGTCACCTACTTAATCTGTGGAGTGGTTAATGGTTTGTCAAGTCTAATTGAATCCTTAGGTTCTACTAAATTTTCGGTAACCGTTTGTGGTTTTGGAATCACTTCCAATTCTACCGTTCTCCCATTTGTTTCTTTTGCAAAAAGATTCCTTTTATAAAAAAGGAGACGTGCCAAGAACAATGTAACTATTGATCTTGAAAATAGTAGAAACAAAATCCTAGCGAATGCTTGAGATAATCCATAAATCGCCATTACCGAAGCGTGCTTTGAGTTTGTCCGGATTCTGCTTTTAAACAGAAACCGGATAACTCCATATCTCAACAACCTTAAAATATACAACCATTCTATGTCCATATAGAATCAAGGCACTAATTTAGATGGAACCAGACTCAAATATTATGCAGCTGTTTCCAGTGGATATCACCTAATGGAAAAAGACAAATACAACATTACTCATCAAGGAGCGCACACGGATGAGCAACTTGTGAGAGAATCAAGTTCTCAGTACTATGATGTAATACCTAGCATAAGTATCTACATCTTCGATCACCTCAAAGAATCCTGATACTTCTAACGTATAGCTATCTACTTTATTCTTATACCTAAAAACTTTTTGAAATTTTTGGATCTTGCATTATAATGAATGTGTGTCTAAAAACTAGAGATCTCATAGGTAAATCTGAGAAGTAAGAGTATCATCCCCTTGTCCCGAAAGACACTGAACAACATACATTTTCATGTATAAGTCCCAAAAGTATACTAACTCAAATTTCATGTATTGTAAGTTGAAAATTGTATCTTGGTTAAGAATGTCTTACACTATTATTGAATGCACCTTACCTTATTCTCAACTGATAAAAGTAAATGTTTACAACATAATTTTCAAAATGTACATCTGACTTTATAAAATAAATGTACAGATATTTAATTTTAAAATTTGGTGCATAATAATGATTATTCAAAACCAAATATTTGTCGTTAGGCAAAACTGGGCGATTTAATCCAATATCATGAATTACAACGAATTCCGATATTGATGATCAAATCGCACATTTCCTAATATTCTACTCCTACTCAGCATCTGTAATACCGTACTGATGTGTGATCCAAATCTGGTAAATATATACCCTGGAGTTAGAATCAATTGGGAAAACAGTTCTCTTTTACAAGTATACAGAAATACTGAAACATCAAAATATTTCAAGGGGGTAGCCGGGTATTCCTGGCAATGCCTATTCCATTATTGAGATTCATGACAATAGTCACAATTTCCTTTGCCCACACTTCAATCCCTTTATATGTCTTTACATCTTACCTTCTGTACACCGTGCTTGCGCTAACTGGTTTTCTTGTTTCCCTACCATTCGGCACCAGTTTAAGGTTTGGAAGAAGACTAACCAATAAGCGTAATAGGTGTACTCTCCTAATACAAAGAGCTCTCGCAACCTGAGAGAAGGTAAAGGGAAGAGACAACCGAATAATCCTATTCAATTTCCCTTGAACTTATGGCCATTTTCGACTGAAGTAACATTTTCGAGTTCGTATGTAACTATACGATGGCCGTTCCAAGTAATATGGATCATCGTAGTGATACGAAGTGTTCTGAAGAAATGCAAAATGGAAAGTAGGAGTAGTAGGGATATGTGCGACTTTGCCGTGAGTCATGACAATCCAAAGCCCAAAGGTGGAAGAAGGTTCGGTTAACTTGGTTCATGAGTTTTTAATGTAAATCATGGGCCGCTATACCAGAAAGAGAGAAAAGAAACACTCAGTATGCACTCTATCAAGATTAGATTGGCTATCAATTTATCTAATCAGGATGGCTCCCACTGTTTCCTCAAATTCTCCTTCAAACCTTAAAAGGAGAACTAGTCGGGGTCATTTACACTTTACAATTTCACTAACCATTCGGCTAGGCTAGTGTTGGTACTCCGAGGGAGGTCCCCCATGCATCCGCACGGACCCAATTAATAACCCTATTTCCGTAGAGGCGTAATCTCGTTAACACTTTCTAGATACCTAGTAGGTTAGCTAATTGTGAAGTGAAAATATCTCCCGAGGAGTAATACATACTCATTAGTAGGAATCAGGACCCAACTATCATCACGTGATAATCAAACGGAATCCACTCAAGTCACCACACTCCAAAAGGTATACGCATGCCTAGAAAGTTTCCCGTATGTTTGAAACTCCCAATATGGATTTTACCCCAAACGTCTTATGATCTTGACGAAGGCCAACAATCATAAGTTGCAAGTCAAGTTCTACCCGTCATTGTACTGATTAATCTAAACCTACTCATACTCGCCCTTTACGAAGGCCAACAAGGCTGTACGACTGTCCTAGATTAATACATATCTATACTGCAGAAAAGTAACACATACCTACCATAAACTATTCCTTGACGAAGGCTAAAAAACATAGCATAGATACTAGGCACTATCCGTCCAAAATGACGGAGGGCTACGGCTGGCTTTTGGCAAAAAACCTTTAACGTAATGAACTTGATATCGTTGAAGGAACTCGAGTGGCTTTGAAATGGAGTGGCTTAAGCTCCGCATTTTAAAACTAGTAACATAAACTTTTGTTTAAGAGCGAACTCCTCACGAAGGGATTAAGGCTCTTCCCTCATAGAATGAGGTGCGGGATATTCCTAACCGAATACCTCTATGCAAAGCAAAAGAATACAACTATGAGTTTTGAAGAAAACTGAGTAGTTTTAAAATTGGTTCTGACAACATCATTTAGGTTTATTTTCCTTGCATTATACAGATAATGCGTTCCTATTATTTTAAGTTTCCAAGCCACAAAAGAAACAACCAAAATATCATGCTTTTATATGCCATCCGCATTCTCCACGGGGCCCCGTCATGCACCGTTAGGTTACTTAACTCGCTAGTCCTTCAAAACAGGCAGATAATAGTCATCACAGGAAGATAAAAATCATCGCAGGCATGTGAACAAAAATATGGAAAGGCGGATAAATTAGGAGCCCCGCATTTTATTTGAGCCGTAAATAAGACGCGACGTTCCTCGGTCATGTAGATAGCCAGTGCAATGAAGAACCTAGACCACTACGAGTGCGGAAAGTTACCCGCCAATCCCGAAAGTGAGGCAACCCTAATCAACAAAGTGAATGGGCCACCCAGCACATCAAGGAATCCGGTAACTTGAGCACCCCTCCATGGGTTAACCTATACCCCTTACGAGTGCGGCGAATAGCCCGCCAATTCTAGAGTAAGGCATCCCCGGTCTCAACGGTATGAGATGTGGGCCCGTTGCCCTCTAGAACCTGGCTATTTGAGCACTCCTCCGTGGGGTAATTGTAGTACAGAAAAGAAAAATATATACTATGGTGACATCGACCACAACCCGGTCGTGCCCCAATAAAATAATATACAAACTGGAAGAAACAACAGTCCACATGTCAGGCGTTCACCCCGCAATAATGAATATACAAATAAATCTAAATTGTATATCTAACATTGCACACAAGGCTATCCATCATGACAATCCATCCAAAAGATCAGTGCAATACAGAACATCAACGCGAATATCATATTCGTAAACCCGTCTGATTGTACATATAGTAACCAGTCAGATTATACCGCGTTATGATATTCACGGTCGCAGAAACAAACAAATGCACTGAAAACCATGAATTTAAAATTTCGATCGATTAAAATTTTCCGCATTGACCCTAAGTACAAACTAGTAATCAAACAATACTGGACCAAAACCAAATAATCCAAAAATCACATTTCTATGAATTAGAGCACCAGAAAAAAAATTTAAGGCACTGTAGTCAAAATTGGACCCTGGATCCGCGGCCAAATGGCACATTTGGCGGCGGTTTAGCGGTCGAATTTTAGGCTTAGGTGCCTTAATTTCTTTCTGGTCTCTAGTTTGTATTGCACATAATTTTAATGCAACGTGAATAATTTTTTGAACATTTTTAAAATTCGAACAGCAAGCAGTAGATTGGAAATGTGAATCGGAAAAAATCCATCGATCAAAACTCTAAATTAGTGCTAACAAGCTGGATAAGGTTTATGGAGTGGCTCTAATACCATGTTGGTTTTCGGTGCTCGTGCTGCGGAGGCCGTTGCCAAGGCGGAAGTGAAAACAAAAAATTTATGCAAGCGCCAAACACGCATACCCAAGGATTCGATCCAAAACCCTAAACTAACAAATTAAAACATGAAAGGGTATGAAATTACAACCTTCGACGCGTGTCCACCCAATTGTGGAAAACCCCTCCAAGCTTGTAGATGCCGGGATCACGCTTGAATGTCGACCATCCTCATCGTAGAAGATCCACCCGAGGGAAACCGGATGAGGCTCCGACCGACGATCCAAACATGCAAAGGATGGATGGTGGATGATATAGGAATTTTTCCACTAAAAATTTTCTCTCATTCTCTCAAGCTTAAGTGAGCAAGAGGAAGAAAAAGGAGAGAGTGGCTAAGTGTTAACCATGAAGCGTGCACTCAAAAATAATCATCAAGTGTAGAAAGAATAACGGCACCACCTTTTTTACAACCATGGTTAAAATAGTGATCCCAATAAATGCTCACAACCAAGCCATACCTCTCTACAAGCATAACCAAGCCTCATGCAACCTCATTTCCTATTTGTTTTTCTAAAAAGAAAAAAAATGAGGTGTCCTTCTAGAAGCATTCCTATATAAATACGGAATACTTCACCTGGTATATGTATCGCTACATACACGTGTATCCATATAAAAATACGGATAGCACCCAAGAGAGAAAATGAACAGTGAACAATAATACTAATATATATATATATATATATATATATCAATATATATATAAATTATTAAATCAATACCCGATTTAATAATCCGGCTTAATCCTAAGCCGGCTAGTATTATCAACCGTCCGATTAAAGTCCGTGTATCCCGTGCACGTATTTAATCGGACCTTTGCACATACCAACGTACGGCTCTTACATCTAACGCCTAAACAGGGAAAACCCTCTGTGTGGGACTCTAAAGACTCGACAATACACTGGCAGTGGGTTTAACTACAAGCACGTCAACGGCATTAGCTGTACGTAACGGCTACCCAGGTACTTGCCGAAAGAGGTCGACAATCAAGTACGTCCTTACCCTACTGAGCCTGAATGTGACAATCTCCGTACAGTCCGGTCTCTTCGTTAAATTGTATCGCATATCGGGTCTAGGGAGTGGATAACTGTCACGACCCGAAATTTGGCACGTGGCGGCCTTTAAACCACGTAACGTCTACAGGCGTAACGCAATTTAAGTAAACCGAAAACCAAGGAATTTAAACCATCAAATGTAGTAAGTGATAAGAACATTTTTAAAACTTTTGGAAACTCAATCAAAATTCTTTAAAGTCCAAATTTACTTCCTTTAAAATTTGGCAGCACCTCCTTTGTAAAACATGCCTCCAAAAAAGGTACAACAAAAGATATGAGTAAAGCATCCCCAAACGGGAGCTAATCCACGCCCAAAGGCGAAAACAACGACCACAACAGATATACGACGCCGTAGCGAAGAAAAAGACGATATAAAGTGAACAGCATGAAAAATCTCCAAATCACAAAATAATATACCATATTGTCCTCACAAATCGACTTTAAGTCAATACATGAAGTAGCAGATGGAGAGTACTGGATACAACGAATATACAATGAGCAACATCGGATAACTGCAAAACCCACCTATAGCAAAACTGCACACAATCAGCCGTAGCGGTATCCGCTGCAAAATATGATGCGATAGGAAGAAGAAGCCCTGCCGCGACTGCCCTGAAGGACTACCTGCAAAACACTGTGGCACAACGGGGGTGAGTTGCCAACTCGTGAATAGTAAATAACTTATGCAGGTAATCGCAAGTATGCACGTACTGCGATAATCTATCACATGCAAGCTAATAGCAATAAATGTAAATATGTATATGCAACAGTCATGAAAGGTACTCTATCAGGTACTACTAATACATGAAGCAATGCATATCAAATAAATGCGGAGTATGGGATAAAACATGTCATCCTCACGGAATTCTCATCGTGGCAGGACCAGTGTCCATCAAGACAATCTAAATCCCAAATTTCTCAAATCGGCCTTCGGATCGGCCCTCATAGAACCTGAGTGTCCAACATCGACACCCAAAAACATCATAAAAACTATTGTCCATCATCGACACATAAATATTCATCTATCAGGCGCCGTCACCACGACTGGCCCTGATATTTACGTATCATACGTCTCTCGGAAACCCGAGTGCCCAGCTTCGACACTCGTAATCCACGTATCCATACACACACGAATCCGGTCGGTATCTCTACGATAACCGCCGGAACAAAGTAATGTCACCGGTAAGGTAGTACTCCCCTGCCTCGAGCTCATCGCCATCATCTGCGATCTTCTTGTCCCGGGATACCTCCGGGCCCCACCATGTACCCGCACACGGCCCACTCCACTCCTCGCATCAGGTATATATCACAATCTCAGAACCGAGAAGTCTCATGGTAGACGTATCGAAATATCATATCAAGAGAAACCGGGTTTTTCAAACAATGCATAATTTCATGAACTACCACGGTCCTCAAATTCAGAAAATATCAAGTAATGAATAAGAATACTTGCATAGATCATTATGATGATATATATATATAACATATATAACAGCGTCCCATACCACTGATATATATATACATATATGACAGCGTCCCATACCACTGATATATATCATCAGGAGTAAAACATCCAGATAACATCATATGAAATCCATATCTCAATGCGAAAATCCATGAATATAATACATACAACATAAAACAGTAATGTGAGCATATAAAGGAAAAACCGCTATTTAACTGCAACAAGTTATTAAATATATCATGCGGTTCCTAATTTCTCCAAAATCCAACGCAATATCATATAAGGGTGAACATGTAACTATAGCAAGATATGAGTATATACCTATCAATAATGATGTAATACCCTCCAGGTATATGTGCAGCTTTATCAAGGTATACGGGTGTACATGTAAGTATGTATGCAAGATGTACATATAGCTATGTCTCATATGTGTTTATACCTATCACTAATGGTACAATACCATATAGGTATATGGGTAGCTAGCATGTAGGCATGGCAAGGCATATGTGTAAGCATGTAGGTATACAGGTATGCTATATATCATAGGCACAATGGAATATGAATCATGTCTCACTGTCCCTAACCAATACAATATCACGTATGTATTTGTGTCAACTATATCTCATATGTATATGGGTTGTGCGTGCCATGGCAATTATCGACGGAGTGTGTGGCATACAATTTATGCTCGTGCAACATGAACCGTCAATAATAGGGTTGTGTCTCATTAATACTATGTCCATATGCAATAGGAAAATGGGGTACGCAACAAAGGTACACATCCACAATCAATGTCCATATACTTAATATCAAGAATCATATCATTTAATCTAGCCCAGACGCATAACGCCATGCGGGCGATTCCCTTGTAGATATTAAATCTACTCACTGATGATCTTGGGCTAAGTAAAGCCAACCACTCGCTTTCCCTTCTTCGCAGCGTCCGAAGACCCCGCCTGCATCCCTAAAGATCATAAAACAACAATATAACAAGTTCATATTAGCAATCGACCAATAACACATAACCACAACATTTAACCGACGCACCAACTCTAAATATACTCTCAAGTGTTCATTTAGTAGCTAACGTGCACAGAGACACTACGAAACCAACCCAAGAGCCAAAGCTACACAAGATCACGAACCGTGTCGGATAACGTAACACGCGTAGTCATAACACTAGAAATAAGCAAAGTGATCCCAGATTTTGTATACAGTAAAAATATAAAAATCAAACAGTACCAAACACACTAAAACCACAGCAGACAGCTACCCTGAAAAACCCAAACCCAAACTCCTCACAAAAACCGAGGTCGCCGGATTTCCTATATAAGTCGCTGGCCAAATCCGAGCAAATTGGGTTCGTGCTTTAGGTGAAAACTTAGGGTCTCTGGTACAATACAGCTACACTGCTAGATTTTCTAGTACACACTCTGGGTCACACAGATCACATATATCATAAAAAGACGCTAAAAATACGATATGTGCAAGAAACTTTACTTTAAGTGTTCTAATCTGAAACTAATAAGCCACACAACACTATAAATATTTAACAGTTTGAGATCATTACCTATCCACACATGCTCAAAAATCCTAGCTTTCCAAGCTCCAAGAAATCCTAGAGGCAAAACAAGGCTTAGGATGTGATTTGGGTGAGATTTAGTGAAGTTTGGTGTAGGTTTAGTAAAGGATTGGTAAGGGTCCAGTTTGGGTGAAGAGGAGATGAGGCAAGATAAAAGAAAATGACAAAGAGATAGAGTGAGAGAGAATGAAAGAGGGTGAGATGAAAAGAGAGAGAGGTGAGTGTAGGGTAGGGTGAGTGCACCTCCACCATTAATGCGAGCATTAAAGCTCACCAAGAGTCACCATGCCACATCTTCTCATTCCAAAGCACCAACAAATATCTCACACAAATATCTAAAGGTTTAAGGTTAAGGTTAAACAAGGAAATGATTAGATTAAATTCTCATGGTCACTAAACTAGATTAACACAAACAAGCTCTCACATTAACATGCACAAGTGTGTGCAAGCCATAACAAATAATAATAAAATATTAATTAATTCTTATAAAATGTGAGGAATCCAAATTGGTAAATTTTTTTACAGAAAACCCGCATTATCGCTTAATTAACACCAATCGCGAATCTAAGGTGTTACAATCTCCCCCCTTAAAGAAAATTCGTCCTCGAATTAAAATTCTTACTATGCGTACGTTCAAAGAGATGGATGCAAAACTTCCACATCTCGCTCGCGGCCTCCCAAGTGATCTCCTCACTATACGGCTACGCCAAAGAAAAACCTCCACAGATGGCAAGACCCTTGATCGAAGTTTCTCCACCTACCGATCTACTAACACTATCGGTTGCCAGTGAACGAAAAGATCACGTCAAAGCTAAATGGGTTGATGCTGAATCATGTGAGAAAGGTCTTGAAGGTATTTGCAAAGTATCAACGCTAGAAGTACGGGATGAATACTCAAAAATCTGGGCAGATGTGCCAAATTATAGGCAACGGTACTAACTCGCTTCAAGGATCTTAAAAAGACCTACAATTCTGGGACTAAGCTTCCCAAAACACAACACGCCATTCATCGGAAAAATCCATAGGAATACATGATCTCCCACTGCGAACTCAAGTCTGCGACAACAACGGTCGACATAAGACTTCTGTTTGCACTGGGCTGCTCTCATCCTGACCTGAATCAACTGGATCTTCTCCGAAGCCTCTCGACTAGCGGGGGTCCAAAAATCCTGCTCTCGCGGAGTCAGTAAAACAGACTGGCGATCGACACATCCTACCACACAAGGCCTAAAAGTTGCCATCTGAAACGTCTCCTGATAACCATCATCGTAGGAGAACTCCGTCAATGGCAAGTGACGATCCCAACCAATAAACAATTAGTACGTACGCACAAGCATATCCCCCAGAGTCTGTATAGTCCGCTTTGTCTGACCATCGGCCTACAGATGGAAAAGCGGAGCTAAAGCTCAACCAGTACCTAAGGCTTCCTGAAGTTTCTACCAACGACGGCTAGCAAACTGGGTGCCTCTCTTAGATACAACGCATGAAGGAACTCCGTGCAAACGCATAAATTTAACAAAGAACAACTGAGCAAACTGAGCATAAACGGACAACAATCACCCGAATGGAATCATACCCTCGACTAGACCTGGGTAGACCCACAACAAATTTCATGGAGATCTTCTCCCATTCCCACTCCGGAATGGTAAAAAGGTTGCAACTCTCCAACCAGTCTCAAATGCTCAACCTTAGCTCGCTGACAAGCCAAGCACTTTGAAATGAAATCTTAAACTTCACTCTTCAACCCTGCCCACCCGTAACTAACTCACAAGTCACGTTACATCTTGGTGGCACTTAGGGTGAACACCAAAAGTTGACTGATGTGCCTACTCTGGGACCTCGCGTCTCTACCCATCGATATCGGTACACACAAATGCGTCCCTAAACGTAGCACACCCTGGTCATTAATCAAAAACTCTGAATCTTTACCCTGCCGAACATGCTCAGAATCTCAAACAAACGAGCATCGGTGGGCTGTGCCTCACGAAAACGATTAAGTAAAAGTGGACGGGCGCGGACATGAGCAAGCTGTCCCTTCAGTAGAGGAGAACTTAAGCTGTACTCAACGGTCGCACAAGAACTGTAAATCTGCATAAGACTGTCTCTGAACTGCGCACAACTGGAACAAGCTACCCCCGGGCCTATGACTCAAAGCATCAGCTACCACAATCGCCTTGCCACGGGTAATAAAGGATCTCACAATCATAATCCTTCACAAGCTCCATCCAACGGCGCTGTCTCAACTCAGATCCCTCTGTAGGAAGATTAAGCTCTGGTGGTCCGTGAAAATCTGACACGACTCTCCATACAAGTAGTGTCTTTAAATCTCCAACGCACGACCACCGCGGCCATCTCCAGATCATGAGTGGGATAATCCTGCTCGTACTTCCTCCAACTGTCGGGAAGCATCAGTGATAACTTTATCATGCTATATCAGTACACAATCGAGCCCCACTCGCGAAACATCACAAAAAAAACGACAAGGTCACCCAACCCAGAAAGCAAAGATAGATCTGGTGCAGTCGTCTACCAAGTCTTCAACCACTGAAAACTCAGCACGCATGCCTCAGTCTAAAGAAAAGGAACCACCTTCCTTGTCAGTACAGTCAACGGTGCAGCGATACTCAAGAAATCCTGCACGAAACGGTGGTAAAAACCGAATAAGCCCAAATGCTGCGGACCTCTGTCACTGAAACAGGTCTGGGTCAAAGCTATACGGCCTCGATCTCTTTCAGGTCCATACGAATACCGTCTCCCGTAACCACATGATCTAGGAAGTCAACACTATCAAGCCTGAAGGAACCCTTCAAGAATTTAGTAAACCGCTGGTACTCTCCCAATGTCTGCAAAGAAAATCCTCAAGTGATATTCATGTTCCTCATGACTCTTGGAATAGACCAGAATGTCATCAATAACACAACAATAAACTGGTCGAGGAACGGCCTGAGAAACCTGGTTCATCATATCCATGAATGCTGCTAGGGCACTGGTGAGTCCAACGACACCACCAAAAATCATAAAGCCCATAGCGCGCACAAAAATCAGCCTTCGGAATGTCATAACTCCGAATCCGCAACCAATGATGATCCGATCCCAAAACAAACTTAGAAAAATGTCTCGCACCCTGGAGCTGATAAAAGAAATCGTCAATGCGAGGTAAAGGATACCTATCCGCACCATAACTCGATTCAATTGACGATCAATGAATGCACAACCTCAAACTGCCATCCTTCTTCTTGATGAACAGAATAGGAGCTCCCTAAATCGAAACACTTGGACGTACAAGTCCCCCTATGTAGCAACTCTGCAGCTGATCCTTAAGCTCCCTAAGCTCCGCCGGCTCATCTGGAACAACGTCGGAAAACTCTCGCACGATAGGAACCCGGTCCAACGAATCCATTGTGGCTCCGGTATCACAAATGAAACCCAAGAATCCTCGACATCTTCTCCTCAAAAACCGACTAGCATAAAAGGCTGAAATCAAGCTGTGAGGGGCGGGACCACAGTCTCCCTGCACAACAAGAACTGACTCGCCGGGAAAACAAAACTTGATTGTTTTCTCGCGGCAGTCCACAGACACATAGCACGTAGCTAACCATTCCGTGCCCAGGAGAACGTCAAGGTCCAACATCTCTAGAAGGATCAAATCAACGGACGAATCTCTATCTCCTATCCGATTGGCACATGACCGAAACACATGTCGTGCAACCGAAGGATCGCTAACAGTAGTAAACATAACAAACGACTGATCTAGCATACACGACTCCCGGCCCAACCTCGGCATGAAGTGCGTAGAACAAACGAGTGCATAGATCCCGAAATAAACAAACAAGTGCAACAAGAGAACATACGAAAATGAATACCTGAAAACTCTGCATTGGACACCCGCGCGTCCCGATGAGTAGAAGCAAACGGTCATGTCTGCCCTCAACCCGCAACTGTGTTAGTTATAAGTATGCCCTAGAGGCCATTACTGTAGATACGATGTATATTGTGGTGGATGCTTGGACATATATAGGGAGGACTTTCTTGCTCGACATGATATTATGCTATCTGGTTGTACTTTATCTTAACATGTACTCTGATTGTCTCTATGTTACATGTTGATAGAGCCCTTAGGATATGTACTCAACTACTGAGACTATGATGAGATCATACTAGTGGGGCTACAGTAGTCGATTCCCAGTCGAGGGTGTATCGAGACAGGGCATCGATACACCAGAGTAGACAAGCGTATACGCATCTTGACCCATATGATGGGTGATGGATGATCCCATATCCATCGGTGTTTGACATCAAGGATGGTGTACGGGTGCTCAGTAGAGACTGGGTACACTGGACGGATTCGCCGAGAACTCCCAGATGGTATTATAGCTCACGTCAGGTGGCAGTTCTTTGGTGACACTGGTACAGGTTAGTCTGTAAACCCGAGATCGTCATAGAGTCTTGTGTGATTCCCACTGTGCTTTGATTTCCATCATACCACGTCTAAGAGGGCGTGCAAAAAGGTGGCTTTTGGGTACAGTCCCGAATCACATGGAGGCAATGAGCGATAAGAGGGGAATCGTCTCTCCCGGTATAGGGAGTTGATGTTGTACTGTGTTCGATTGGCTATAACTACAAATCCCTGGCCAGGATTGCTGAGATTTACTGGTAAGTGTTATCAGTAGTTTCTCGAACTGTTATAGACCTCAAATCAACACGACTTATCAAGCTACTGGGGTCTGACGTTTACCACCCCTAGGCGAGATATGCGACATTTCAGACGAAAAGACCGGACTGTACGGGAGTGTTACTGATTGGATTCGCAGGAGAATGTACAGGCTTCCTTGTTGATCTTCTGATCGCTCAATACCTGGGTGGCTATTACGTTTAGCTGACCGCTTGCAGCTTGTGGGTGTTTGATATGATCATCACCTACTGCCAGCGTATTAACAATTCTTTAGAGTCCTACACAGAGGTTTCTTGGCTCAGGCAAAACGGAGTAGGAGCACATATATGATATGTGCGGGACCGAGAACAATACGTGTATGTGATACCGTATTAGATTCTCGCGATATGAGATATCGGCCAGGTATATGTGATATAGCCGGGTCATCGGATCAAGTGTTGATTCGATGAACTGATACAGATTATATTAGTCGGTTATTTGTGAAATAGCCGGATTATCGGATCAAGTGTTGATTCGATAATTTAATGTATAATTATATATTTGATATATTAAATTACATTAACTGATATAAGCTCACTAAAAGATTCTTTTTCTCACTCGGGTAATACATTGATATATATGCGATATATGTTAATTGTATTGTTTTATTTTGTTACAATAAATATTGTATATGTGATATATAATATTGTAACATGTTAGGGTTATTAATGCAACATGTTTAGTGGAGATTAAACATGGTTGGGGTTTGATTTGGGTTAATCTTTTCTAGAACCTTCTAGAAGGTTTTGTTTTGTTTTGTGCAAATATATTTGTTGTGATATTTTGCAAGATATTTGTTTAACCCAACCCAACCCTTTAACCTTAGTTAAATCTCTACAAGGGTTACATATACCATGGTTGCATTTCTAACCTCACACTTGACTTTCATTATTCATCACAAAAGGATTAGATTTCTTCTTCCTTCTTCTTCTTTCATGGAAAAGCTTACTAGCTTTTTCATTAGTGATGATTTTGAGTGAGATTAAGAAAACAAAAGAGTGCTAAATTGCTACTTCATCATCCTAATCTACTCTTTCCAATTAGATTAGGATGTTCACTTCATTTAGTGAGTGAGAGCTTGTGTTATAGAAACTTCAAGGTAGATCATCTTAGTTATGAAGATCGGAAGCAAGCTTGCATCTTTCTCTTCGTGGAGCCTCTCTAGAGTCCGAAAACTCGATGATCGCAGCGAAGGGACCTCAACACGGAGCTTATGAAGTGAAGGACCGGACTACAAAGGTTGTAATCCCAAACTCTTAGATGTTAAAGTGTTTAACATGCTTTGTTTCGCCTAACCTCTAGTTTAAAGATCTTGGTTAGGGTTGTTCGGCACGTCTAAATTTTAAATCGGGCATGGTTGATGCCTTTTAGACCCTTGTGAGAGTGCCTAGTAACCCTACAGTGGTATCAGAGCCAAGCTAGATCTTTAGGCGAAGTTTAAAGTCCGATCGAACTCCGAATACCCGTAAAACCCTAGATTCTGGAAATTTTTCAAAAAGTTGACATTTTTCATATTAAAAATGCTCAAAAAAATCAGCAGGGTATTTTAGGAATTACTGTGCAAAACGAGACACTAATCCCACTAAAGCACCGCGGAACCACGGCCGTACCATGGCTTGCGCGGCGGTTCCGCGGCCGTATAGGAGAATTAGGGTTTACTGTTTGCACAGTAACATCCGTAGGAACTTCCTGATGTTTCTGGGAATTTTTAATTTACTCAAGTGTTGAGTTTTCTGGGATGTATTAGGAACTCGTTGATTCGGTCGGAAAGTATAACTTCGTTTAGTTTGTCCGGGTAATTTTTAGAACGTGTTAAAAAGTTCGAACGGATATCAATAACTCACTTTTTGCCCTGCCGGAAAATTTCCAAGTGTTGGATTTTTCCGTAGTTTAAGAACGTTCTAAGTCGTGCAAGTAATGCGGTGGACCCTCTAGAAGAACACAAATCTTAACTCGATTATATGACCGTCTGAACCGCCTCTAAACCTTAGGGTTTAGGGCAGTACGGCGTTGCCACATGTGAGGCGTTGGCTTGACCCTTCTACGGCTGGACCATTGGTACTGTGGCATGTGATGGATGTTTTAAAACTAATTTCAAGTGTTGAGAACTATTTGGGAAATTTTGGGTGTTTGTTTATTCGATCGGAATGTTTAACATTGTCTATTTATCTGGAATGTGATACAATATTTGGAATCCCCAAATAGTTATGAGATAACTAATTTGAATGTTATAAATCTAGCAGTTTAGTCTCATTTGATCGGTTGCCACGGGATTTTGATGCGATCAAAAGTCTGTCGCAATCACGTAGCGTACGCGGATACTCGCCGGGTAAACTTAATAGACAGCCATCCCCAAAGCCCCGACCAAGTGACTGTAGGAGAACCCCGTCGCCATAAGCATCCGTTCGGGTGCTCACGGCAGTGGTGTTCCGCCTTAGTGCACTTCGTCGATGGCATCGGGGGTGCGGCCGTCTACTAAAGTTTGTGACGAGCATTCGATCAAAATATCGGGAATCTTGTTGAATTGCCCGACTAGATATTGAAAAGAGTTTTCGATAATTGAGACTAAAATGCGGGGTTTATAATTGTTAGGCATGCGATGTCTAAGGAATTCATTTGGTTAGGCATGCGATGTCTAAGAAGGTTGCGGATTCTAACTGTTGTAGTTTTACACTTTCTTTTCTGTGACCATAAGTGTAGTATGTAGTTGTATCGCCTGTTTTCGTTGCTATACATCAACGACAATCGGTGTATGCATACTTACTTACGTTGATGATATGAGATATTATGTGTTACTGTGATATGTTATATTGGATCGTCGTGTTCTGAATAGCCGGGTGTTTTATGTGAGATGAGAGTGTTTCTTTTTCATTCATGTAAAATTCATTTGTATGTAATATTCTTTTATTGGGGCACTTCCGGGCTGAGGATGATGTCACCATTGTATATTATTTACTTTTCCGCATTAGGATAGACCCAAGGCGGGGAGCACAAGTAACCGGGTTCTAGGGTCCAGTGGGAGACCATCTCGAGGAGTCAAGGCCGGGTCTCCTAACCCTAGAATTGGCAGTGTTGCTTGTCGCTCTCGTAGGGGTCTAGGGATGTGGGTTTGGCTATTCAACGCGACCGTGGAATCCGTATTTTATACAGGCTCGTATTAAAACACGGACATCCTAGTATATCCAATATTTCATATATGTTCTTTTGCTGCAATGTTCTGTGATGAGATCATATTACTGCCTGAGACGAATGTTTATATTATATATATGAGATATATGTTATATTGCAGATTTCGTTTCAAATGTGATGCTTGTGAAGCATAATTAAAATGGGACTTCATTAATGAGATTAATGAAATAAAAGAAACCTAAAGATGTTGTAGAAACTTGTTTAAAAATTGATAGCTCTAGTTCTTGCTTTGCATAGCGGTGTTCCTTGTAGAACATCCAGCACCTTATTCGATAAGGAAAGAGCCGAGATCCCTTCACCGGGAGTGACCTCTTTAGCGAAACTAGCAGATGCTGCATACTCGGTTTGTCTTTTGATTGCTTCTATAGTTCTTGCTTTGCATAGTGATATTTATGAAATATCATGCACCTTATTCGATAAGGAAAGAGCCAACGATCCCTTCACCGGGAGTGACCTCTTCAGCAAAACTAGAAAAGGCCTCAAAAACATTCCTATTAAAATCACTCGATTCTACAACGATATCAAGTTCATTACGCAAAGGGTTTTCTTAAAAACCTGTCGTAGCCCTCTGTCATTTCAGATAAGTACTTCATAGTATTCGTACTACGTTTGTTGGCTTTCGTCAAGGCGTAGTGTGCGGTAGCTATTTATGCTTATCTGTATAAGCATATGATGCGATTGAGTTAGGGTAGTCGTGCGACTTTGTTGGCTTTCGTCAAGGGTCGTGCTGGTGGGTTTAATTCAATCGGGAAATGACGGGTTGAACTTGACTAGTAGCCTATGGTTTGTTGGCTTTCGTCAAGGTCATAGGATGGTAGGGGTAAAATATTAATGGGAATTTCAAGAGTTGAAATTTGCAATGAGATTACATACCTTCTTTGAGATAGTTGGATCCCGATACCCGCTGCAAGTAAGAGTTACTCCTGGGAGAGTTTTACACATTACAATTAGCCAATCAAGTAGGTGTCTAGAAAAGTGTCAACGGGGTTACGCCCCTGGGAAAACGAGGTTTACTTTAATTAGGTCCGTGCGAAAGTACGGGGAACCTCCCTCAAAGTACCGGCACTGGCCTGGCTGAAAGATTGGCGAACTTGTAACGTGTAATTAATCCCGGCTAGTCTTTCCTTTTAGGGTTTGAAGGAATATTTGACTAAAACAGTGAGAGACATCCTGATTAGATAAATAGATAACCAATCTAATCTTGTAAAAGCGCACGCTGAGTGTTTTCTTCTCTCTCTCTCCAGGTAGCGACTATGTCACGCCTTAATCAAGATAATAATACGGATGTATTGACCGAACTCGCTTGTTATACTACGCTAGGGAATGTTGGTCCCGCTCCAACTTATAATTGTTATAAGACAGAGCAGGAAATAGGGGATTACTAGAATTCCCGTGCTACCCAAACGAAGAAAGTGCATGATGATGCATCATCTTCGGGTGTGTTTATTACCGAGAACTGTTTCTCAGTATCCTTTACGTCCTGGGTATGAGATACCGGATCAGGATCCCGTAAATGTAATTTGTTACATGGGCTACAGATAGGTAGAGAACTGAGAATGGGTGATAAGTTTCATGAGATAGAAACGGTGCAAATGGTGCAGCCAAGTCTGTTGGTAGTTATCACCCTGTATTACCAAAATACATTGATTCTGAACGAATATTATTAGATACCGAACCTGATATACAATATCATATCAGTCTCTTTATTAGTAAATAAGGATATAATTTTGTATTGTTGGATATTGTTTTGAACATTTCCTGGATCAAGAGTTGATCGGATCAGGCACGTTATCTAAAAGCATAGACGTTCCATATCAAACCACAGTTCTTAGTGTACAGAACACACACAAGAGGAAGAGTTCAGAAATGAACGAATCCTTCTTGTGGCATTGTAGACTAGGTCATATCAATGCGACCCGACTAGCTAGAGTTACATAAAGATGCATATTTAAATTAGTTTGAATTTACATCTTGTGAAACTTGCCGGTCATGTCACAAAGATAAGATGACCACAGCTCTGTTTATTGGAAACAGAGAAAAAGTTAGTGAACTCTTGGGATTGATACATGCTGATGTATGAAGGTCCCCTGTCTACACATGCCAGGACCGGTTCTTTGTACTTCATTACATTCACTGATGATCTCTCAAGATTCAGACATATGTCCCTATTGAAACATAAGTCCGAAACTTTTGAGATAATCACAGAATATAAGTTAGAAGTAGAGAACCAAAAACCGGGTATAAGTATTATGTCCATTGATGAGATCAAGGAGGAGAAGACTTGAGCACAACATTCTTGGACTATTCTAAAGGAGAATGAGATTCTCTCTCAGCATTACTCTTCCGTATACACCACAGCACGTCGGTGTATCGGGGCGGAGCAATCACACCCTATTTGATATGGTGCGCTCTATGATGAGTACTACTGAGTTTCCTATTTCCTTTTGGGAGTTATGCACTTGTGAAGCTGCATACCTATTGAATAGGTTTCCAATCAAATCAGTTGCCTACCACTTCATATGTAATATGGAATGGGAAGAGCCCATATCTTAAGTAAGTTAAGATTTGGGGTTGTCCGGCCTATGTCTAAAAGCAAAATCCGGACAAGCTCGAGGCAAAGTCAGTTCTGTGGAAGTTTATTGGATATCCCAAGCATTCGCAAGGGAATATCTTCTACCATACCGAGGAACAAAAGTTGTTTTGTTTCTCAGCATGCCACCTTTGTGAAAGGGAATTTCTTGCGAAGAAATTATTGGTCATGAGGTATAACTAGAAAGGTTCCAATTATACAAACTGCAGCTGATGATTTGGTAGAACCATAGGATTCAATAGTTTCTAACGAACCTCAGCCTCTCTGCCGATCTAGTAGGGTTTCTCACCCACCTGAGAGATACTTTGGTTTTCTCTATGACAGTGGGAGCAAGGATTGCATCATGAGATGATGACCCAACTAGTTTCGAGCAGGCCATCAGGAGTGGGACTCTGTAAGAATGGCTGGATGCTTCGTGATCTGAGATGGAATCCTTATACACCAACAAAGTATGGACTTTGGTTGCTTTATCTGAAGGGTTAAATCCCCATCAGGAGCAAGTAAATCTTGAGAAGATTACTTGGTGTACATGGAAATGTTGAGACTTTCAAAGCTATGCTTAAGTCCATCCAGATCCTACTTGCCACGGCTACATACCATGACTACGATATCTGGCGGTTGGGTGTCATGACTGCTTTTCTAAATGATGATTTGGAAGAAAGCGTCTATAAATACACAGCCAGAGGGCTTCGTAGACAGTGGGAGCAGTGGAAACGTGTGCAAGAAGTTTTATGTGATAAATCAGGCAACGCGGAGTTGGAACGTCTATTTTGATGTGGTAGTCAAAGAGTTTGACTTCATCAAAATGGTAGATGAGCCTTGTATATACAAAAAGGTAGTAGAGAGTATGGTGGTAATCCTTGTAGAGTACATGGATGACATACTCTTGATAGGGAAGGAGTTTCCTATGCTACGCTCGGTCAATCCCCGCTTATCATAAGGATTCTCCGTAAAGGATCAAGGTGATATCTCCTAAATCCTGGGTTTTGGATCTATGAGATAGATCTAATTGGATGTTAGGAATCTCACTAGTTGTAGTGAGATGGTATCAAACGATCCTGGGGAGAATCACTGGAAAGGTTCCAAGGTGATAAGGACGACTGAATGTCAGTCGCAGGCATTATCTTTACCCTCAGTGGAGGGACGGTATGTTGGAAGAGTTCCAAGCTAGATACCGTGACTTACTAGACGATTAAAGACAAGATATATCGTTACCAAGGATGCTACCAAAGAGGAAGTCTGGATATATTTAAGTTCATGAGATGAACTTCGTTCCTACCATTGTGTGACAATGGAGTTGTGGCTTATGCCAAGGAACCCCCGTCCCATCAGAAATCCAGATATAATTCTTAGGCAGTATCACCTAATCATGGAGATGGTTGATCTCCAGGGAGATCGAGATTAGGAGAGTAGACACAGAGGACAACAGCGCGGATCCACTCACAAAGGCCTTTTTCCCAGTAGAGACTTTTATGGGATGGTTGAGTATGAGATACTTCAACCACAGCTAATTGTTGGGTATACGATACCACAACAGATGGCCCTAGTGCAAGTGGGAGATTGTTAGTTATATGTATTCCCTAGAGGCCATTACTGTACATACGATGTATATTGTAGTGGATGCTTGGACATATATAGGGAGGACATTCTTGCTCGACATGATAGTATGTTATCTTGTTGTACTTTATCTTAACATGTACTCTGATTGTCTCTATGTTACATGTTGATAGAACCCTTAAGATATGTACTCGACTACTGGGACTATGATGAGATCATACTAGTGGGGCCACGGTAGTCGACGAGTACATCCTATAACTGTTCCTAGTCGAGGGTGTATCGAGACAGGGCATCGATACACCAGAGTAGACTAGCGTATACGCATCTTGACCCATATGATGAGCGATGGATGATCCCATATCCATCAGTGTTTGACATCAAGGATGGTGTACAGGTGCTCAGTAGAGACTGGGTACACTGGACGGACTCGCCGAGAACTCCCAGATGGTATTATACCTCACGTCAGATGGCAGTTCTCTGGTGACACTGGTACAGGTTAATCTGTAGACCCGAGATCGTCATAGAGTCTTATGTGATTCCCACTGTGCTTTGATTTCCATCATACCACGTCCAAGAGAGCATGCAAAAAGGTGGCTTTTGGGTACAGTCCCGAATCACATGGAGGCAATGAGTGATAGGAGGGGATTCGTCTCTCCCGGTATAGGGAGTTGATGTTGTGCTGTGTTCGATTAGCTATAACTGGAAATCCCTGGCCAGGGTTGCTGAGATTTACTGGTAAGTGTTATCAGTAGTTTCTCAAACTGTTATGGACCTCATATCGACACGACTTATCAAGCTACTGGGGTCTGACGTTTACCACCCCTAGACGAGATATGTAACATTTCAGACGAAGAGACCGGACTGTACGAGAGTGTTAATGATTAGATTCGCAGGAGAATGTACAGGCTTGCTTGTTTATCTTCTGATCGCTCAATACCTGGGTGGCTGTTACATTTAGCTGACCGCTTGCAGCTTGTGGGTGTTTGATATGATCATCACCTACTGCCGGCGTATTGACGATTCTTTAGAGTCCTACACAGAGGTTTTTTGGCTCAGACAAAACGGAGTAGGAGCACATATATGATATGTGCGGGACTGAGAACAATACGTGTATGTGATACCGTATTAGATTCTCGCGATATGAGATATCGGCCAGGTATATGTGATATAGCCGGGTCATCGGATCAAGTGTTGATTCGATGAACTGATACAGATTATATTAGTCGGTTATTTGTGAAATAGCCGGATTATCGGATCAAGTGTTGATTCGATAATTTAATGTATAATTATATATTTGATATATTAAATTATATTAACTGATATAAGCTCACTAAAAGATTCTTTTTCTCACTCGGGTAATACATTGATATATATGCGATATATGTTAATTGTATTGTTTTATTTTGTTACAATAAATATTGTATATGTGATATATAATATTGTAACATGTTAGGGTTATTAATGCAACATGTTTAGTGGAGATTAAACATGGTTAGGGTTTGATTTGGGTTAATCTTTTCTAGAACCTTCTAGAAGGTTTTGTTTTGTTTTGTGCAAAGATATTTGTTTTGATATTTTGCAAGATATTTGTTTAACCCAACCCAACCCTTTAACCTTAGTTAAATCTCTACAAGGGTTACATATACCATGGTTGCATTTCTAACCTCACACTTGACTTTCATTATTCATCACAAAAGGATTAGATCTTCTTCTTCCTTCTTCTTCTTTCATGGAAAAGCTTACTAGATTTTTCATTAGTGATGATTTTGAGTGAGATTAAGAAAACAAAAGAGTGCTAAATTGCTACTTCATCATCCTAATCTACTCTTGCCAATTAGATTAGGATGTTCACTTCATTTAGTGAATGAGAGCTTGTGTTATAGAAACTTCAAGGTAGATCATCTTAGTTTTCGAAGATCGGAAGCAAGCTTGCACCTTTCTCTTCGTGGAGCCTCTCTAGAGTCCGGAAACTCGATGATCGCAGCGAAGGGACCTCAACACGGAGCTTATGAAGTGAAGGACCGGACAACAAAGGTTGTAATCCCAAACTCTTAGATGTTAAAGTGTTTAACATGCTTTGTTTCGCCTAACCTCTAGTTTAAAGATCTTGGTTAGGGTTGTTCGGCAGGTCTAAATTTTAAATTGGGCATGATTGATGCCTTATAGACCCTTGTGAGAGTGCCTAGTAACCCTACAAACTGGTTGTCTTCCTCCTCTACCATCCTGTACTCTCGAAACAAATCCTCCGCGACCACGACCTCTCTGATCATAAATCTGACGCGGATCAACAACAGGCGCAACAGGAGACTCTCCCTGAGATGAAGGTGGTAAGGTATCATGTGGTACAACTCTCCTGCCCTCACGTGGCTCAGTACAATCTCGAACACGATGACTCAAACTCCCGCACCGATAACATCCAGAAGAAAACTGCTGACTCTCCTGGGGGTAAGAGCTAAACGAATTTCCTCGTCCTAAGCCTCTGCTACTCCCACGACGTAAGCGAAATCTGTCGTGGCGACTAACCCTCTGCCTCTGGGCTGATACACCTGTACGAGCCCTCCTCGGTTTCGGAACTCCCAAAGTCTCGGGAAGACGCTCCTCAGCTAAATGGGCTGCATCCACTGCTACTGTATACGTGATACAATGATGTGTGCTGATAGCAAGGAATAACTGGGTAACAAGGGTGGCAACCTCCTGTCGCTGGGCTCGACTGGCCTCAACCAACGACCTCATCATCTAGCGCAAGTCCTGTATATCTGCCTCGAGCCTAGCGATACGATCTATCGAAGGCGGATCAATCTGCTCCTGTGCAACGAGCATACCGTCCTGGTCAGTCCTCGTCCCAAACGAGTCAATTCTGACCTTGGCCCTCGCTGCCTCTCTCTGAACCCTCATAGTCATCGGCGGCATAAATCCTATAAATGGAAATAGAATTCGATAAGAACATGGAAATCGAATCATAAGGATATGTATAATCATGGAAGGAATTTCAAGCAATTAGTACTTGGGTCACATAAGTGGAGTACCGTGTCGTAAGTATACCGCGGACATACACACACTACGTCACTTTGCTTAAGCTACCTACTCTATCATACCAAGGTCATCCTACACTCCGAAAGGTAAAACCTAGCGCTCCGATACCAACTTTGTCACGACCCAAAATTTGGCACGTGACGGCTCTTAAACCACGTAACGTCTACAGGTGTAACGTAATTTAAGTAAGCTGAAAACCCAGCAATCTAAACAATCAAAAGTAGTAAGTGATAAGAACATTTTTAAAACTTTTGGAAACTCAATCAAAATTCTTTAAAGTCCAAATTTACTTCCTTTAAAATTTGGCAGCACCTCCGTTGTAAAACAAGCCCCCAAAAAGGGTACAACAAAAGATATAAGTAAAGCATCCCCAAACGGGAGTAAATCCACTCCCAAAGGCGGAAAACAACCACCACAACAAATATACGACGCCGTAGCGAAGAAAAAGACGATATAAAGTGAACAGCAAGAAAAATCTCCAAATCACAAAACAATATACAATATCGTCCTCACAACTCGTCTCTAAGTCAATACATAAAGTAGTAGATGGAGAGTACATGATACAACGAATATACAATGAGCAACATCGGATAACCGCAAAATCAACCTATAGCAAAACTGCACACAGTCAACCGTAGCGGTATCCGCTGCAAAAGATGATGCAATAGGAAGAAGAAGCCCTGACGCGACTGCCCTGAAGGACTACCTGCAAAACACTGTGGCACAACGGGGGTGAGTTGCCAACTCGTGAATAGTAAATAACATATGCAGATAATCGCAAGTATGCACGTACTGCGATAATCTATCACATGCAAACTGATAGCAATAAATGGAAATATGTATAAGCAACAGCCATGAAAGGTACTCTATCAGGTACTACTAATACATGAAGCAATACATATCAAATAAATGCGGAGTATGGGATAAAACATATCATCCTCACGGAATCCTTATCATAGCTGGACCAGTGTCCATCAAGACAATTTAAATCCCAAATTCCTCAAATCGGCCCTCGGATCGGCCCTCATAAAACCTGAGTGTCCAACATCGACACCCGAAAACATCATAAAAACTAGTGTCCAGTATCGACACATAAATACTCATCTATCAGGCGCTGTCACCACGACTGGCCCTAAAATGTACGTATCATACTTCTCTCGGAAACCCGAGTGCCCAGCTTCGACACTCGTAATCCACGTATCCATACGTACACGACTCCGGTCGGTATCCCCACGATAACCGCCAGAACCAAGTAATGCCACCGGTAAGGTAGTACTCTCCTGCCTTGAGCTCATCACCATCATCTGCGATCTTCTTACCCCGGGGTACCTTCGGACCCCACCATGTACTCGCACACGGCCTACTCCACTCCTCGCATCGGGTATATATCACAATCTCAGAACCGAGAAATCTCATGGTGGACGCATCAAAATATCATATCAAGAGAAACTGGGTTTTTCAAACAATGCATAATTTCATGAACTACCATGGTCCTCAAATCAAGAAAACATCAAGTAATGAATAAGAATTCTTGCATAGATCATTATGATATATATATATATATATATATATATATATATATACATATATAGATACATATATAATAGCGTCTCATACCACTGATATATATATATACACACACACATACATATATGACAGCATCCCATACCACTGATATATATCATCAGGAGTAAAACATCCAGATAACATCATATGAAATCTATATCTCAATGCGAAAATCCATGAATATAATATATGCAACATAAAACAGTAATGTGAGCATATAAAGGAAAAACCACTATTTAACTGCAATAAGTTATTAAATATATCATGCGGTTCCTAATTTCTCCAAAATCCAACGCAACATCATATAAAGGTGAACATGTAACTATAGCAAGATATGAGTATATACTTATCAATAATGATGTAATAACCTCCAGGTTTATGTGTAGCTATATCAAAGTATACGGGTGTACATGTAAGTATGTATGCAAGATGTACATGTAGCTATGTCTCATATGTGTTTATACCTATCACTAATGGTACAATACCATATAGGTATATGGGTAGCTAGCATGTAGGCATGGCAAGGCATATGTGTAAGCATGTAGGTATACAGGTATGCTATATATCATAGGCACAATGGAATATGAATCATGTCTCACTGTCCCTAACCAATACAATATCACGTATGTATTTGTGTCAACTATATCTCATATGTATATGGGTTGTGCGTGCCATGGCAATTATCGACGGAGTGTGTGGCATACAATTTATGCTCGTGCAACATGAACCGTCAATAATAGGGTTGTGTCTCATTAATACTATGTCCATATGCAATAGGAAAATGGGGTATGCAACAAAAGTACATATGCACAATCAATGTCCATATACTTAATATCAAGAATCATATCATTTAATCTAGCCCAGACGCATAACGCCATGCGGGCGATTCCCCTGTAGATGTTAAATCTACTCACTGATGATCTTGGGCTAAGTAAAGCCAACCACTCGCTTTCCCTTCTTCGCAGCGTCCGAAGTCCCCGCCTGTGTCCCTAAGATCATAAAAACAACAATATAACAAGTTCATATTAGCAATCGACCAATAACACATAACCACTACGTTTGACCGACGCACCAACTCTAAACATACTCTTAAGTGTTCGTTTAGTAGCTAACGTGCATAGCGACACTACGAAACCAACCCAAGAGCCAAAGCTACACAAGATCACGAACCGTGTTGGATAACGTAACACGCGTAGTCGTAACACTAGAAATAAGCAAAGTGATCCCAGATTTTGTATACAGTAAAAACATAAAAATCAAACAGTACCAAACACACTAAAACCACAGCAGACAGCTACCTGTTCAGACCATAATATTGCATTTTTCATTCCCCTATTCTTATCCGTTTTATGAATAAACAGGTACTCTTGACGCACGTTTGTTGCATATTACAGGATACAGGCTCTTGGAGCAAATACAGTGAAAAAGACGAAAGTTGATACAGAAAAGGGACTTTTCACCAACAAGCAGACGGATCTTACTCAAGCCGAGACGAAGAACAGTGCAAGGTCCAAAATGTCATGGCAAACGGTTAAAAGATCTCTACAAGTTTTCACTGAAAGATATGGAGAAGAATAAGAAGCCAAACAGAGAAAAGATATATGTAAATAAGAAGCCCAAGCCAACAAGAAGCAACCCAGAAACTTTGGTGAGATGATCTCACCAAAGGGCCGCAGAACCGCGGCCCAAGCCAACCAATGCCGCGGTTCCGCGGCCGTCTAATGCCCGTGTCGGCGCAAAGTTTCTGAGTCGGTGCGTCGGTGCGGGGGTTTGGATTTTCAGTGGGCAAATCTGTATTTTCACATGTGCGAGAGTCTGTAACCCTAGTTTCCTTCTTTTCTTATAAATTGTAGTCAAAAATTGTAAAACCCTATGCCTCTTTTCAATCAATAAATTTCAGAATTTCTGGGAGTTATATTCAGATCTGTTCTATATCGTTTGGAGGGAGCCGTCAACCTAGTAAGGTAAATTATGTTTTTTTTCTTCTTTTAATTAGTATGCATTATCATCCCCTAATGAGCGAGTAGTCTCCTCGCTTGTTAGGGTTAGCCTTAGGGAAAGGGTTGAGAGATGAGATCTCTCACCCCTTTCAATGCCACATTCACCTAATGAATTAGAACTCCATGCATACGCGCACGATCGCTCCCTACGGCACCCTACCCCTCGAGGTAACGGTGAACCGTAGTATAAAGGGCCGGTTGCGCGCGTTTTCCGTGGGGGTTAGGGTAATTATCAACAAAGGAAGGATACGAATCTAGAGGAAGAAACATCTTCCCAAAAGATTCGGATCCACTTTATTGATAATAACTGTAACATCTAACAGATCTAAAAAAAAGGCATTAAAAGCGGTGAGGAAAACGTTAATCTCCAAAACTTTCTCTAAAGCCTAACCCTAGCAAGACTTTAAATTAGATTAATTAAGATCCAGTTGATATAGATTTTAGAAATCAACCAAAACGACACTTTGAATCAACTCGTTAAAACACATAAGAGGAATTTACCCATCTATGTGGATCGACCCGTACTCACCGGCTAGCTGCAAAGCGACGCCGTTTCTGATTACGGTAAATACAAGTTTTCATACTAATCAAATGGCGCCGTTGCCGGGGATGGCGTAATATTTCTTTTTGTGAATTTTCGGGTTGATATAAATTTTAAAAAAATTATAAAAATCTGAAAATATAAAAAAAATACAAAAATTATCAACTTTGATCTGTTTGAAGGGTGTATCTTTTGAATCTTGCAGGAACAGCGAAGAATTGCGGATCTGAAAATTTACAGAGGGCAAATCAGAAAAGTACATATCAGGACAAAGGAGAATTGGTGAACAGGAGCCACAAAAGTTTTTCCAGAGGCTGAACCCACCCCCCGACCGCGTTTCCGCCGCATTGGTAGCCTCCAGACCGCGGTTCCGCGCTCATTTGGCCACGTCAGCACCTCAAATTTTGTGGGTTTGATCCTCATTCTCCCCCTCTGCAACCTACAATATATCCACTGTGAAAATTTTCTGCAGGAATTCTTTGCGCTAAAAAATTCTTTTTCCCCCTTCTAAATAACAGATTTTCTGCAGGTTTCTTTGCGCCGCGCTAAAAATTGATTGCAAGTGAAATTTTATTGTTTTGCATAATTTAACCGGACCTTAAGGGGCTAATTGACCAAACTCAGATTGGGTGGGGATTTCATCACCCTTCCCAGGACCCCAAAAAACACCTAAAGCATTTTGCATCGACCACAATTAATTAAAAAAAAAAACTAGACTCAGACCTAAGGACATCGAGCTCAATAGGAAAAGGACTAGTATAGGCATCGGCCGTTTATCCTAACCGACATTGCGGTGTCTAGGCTAATGGTTATTAATTAGGCCCACTGTAGTGGTGGTTCCTTCCCACTTACCTGGCCGTACTTGTCCGTGAAGAGGCGGTTTGAGGTCCTATTTCTAGCCCTAGTTAGGAGCTGTCTAGCAGACCTAGGTGACCCTAGACCTAGGTCTGATTGTGCATGTGTGGTTGATACATTTGTGTCACGAGTCCCTTTTCAAAAACTTCTTTGCAAAACTATCACATATATAAAAAAAAGGGAAAAATCTTTTCAAAATTTGCAACTTATCGCTAAGAAACCTTGCAACTCACTTCCATCACTTCCCTTCACTGACGTTATCTTACCCCCACATTCTGTTTTTCTATTTTTTCTGACTACACTATTCCTTTAGTGTATGTCACTTTGGACTAGGGATACTAACGCCCGATTAGTCCGTGTTTCGTTGGTACCGACCGATGAACCCTTCGACGAACCCTTCGTCGACATTCCGTCCATTTCCTTACCTCCACCTTCAAATTCTTCTTTCGAAGGTATGTCAGGATTCAACCCCAACGATACCTTACCGACGGGAATGATTCCACCTCCGCCAGGTGCGAATAACCCGAATCTTCCGCCTGTTGTAGCGCCCGCACGAGTTGCGCTCCAGGATCTCTTCTACCCCGTCCGCACTTCTTTACCTACATATCTTTCACCCCCACCGGCAAATGGGGACAACTTTGAAATAAAACCACATTTCATCAATATGCTGCCAAAATTTCATGGTTTGGAATCAGAAGATGCATATATCTTTATCAATAAATTCCAAAATGTGTGCGCTATGATGAAAACGACCCAATTAAGTGATGACGCTATAAGGCTAAGGGTCATTCCTTTTACCTTATGTGACCTAGCCGAGAAGTGGCTATATAGCACCGCATCACATTCCATTAGAAATTGGGAAGAGTTTGTGAGAGCTTTTCTGAAAAAGTTCTATCCTCATCACAAAACTGCTAGAATCCGAAATGAGATTATACAATTTTCACAGCTTCCTTCCGAACCATTTTGGAAGTGCTTCGAGAGATTTAAAGACCTACTCGTTCAATGCCCTCATCATGGGATTGAAAGTTGGCAACTTTGCCAAACATTATATGAGGGATTGAACTCGGCAACGAAGCAGTTGCTAGAAACTATATGTCAAGGTCATTTTCTTTCCAAGTCTAGCGACGAAGCGTGGCAGTTTCTTGAGGATCTTAGTGAGCAAACAATTCAGTGGGAGAGTACCAAGACCACATCATCTTCTTCTGTTGGTCAATCTAGGGCAGGCATACATCAAATAGATATGTCGATTGCTATGAAGGCCGAGATGGCCTCACTTATGAAAAAGCTAGAAGCCATTGAGACCAAAATCTCATCGTCTTCTCCTGCCCCTACTCTACCCACACGAACTGTTTGTGCTTTTTGTTCTAATCCATCACATCTAACCGAAGAGTGTCCTTATAATGCACCTATTCAAGGACAGGATCAAGTCAATTCTGCATTTCAGCAACGACAAAGAAATGATCCGTACTCTTCGACATACAATCCGGGGTGGAGGAGTCACCCGAATTTCCCTTGGAACCAAAATCAACAAGTCCAAGGAAATAATAATTTTCAAGGACCTCCTCCTCCACAACAACAACAAGCACCTTTACAAACTCAAAACCAGCAACCTTTCCAACAACAACCTTATACAAATCAAACGAACAATTTGGTTCAACCTAATGATGATAAGGTTATCTCGCTAGAAAAAAGTCTAGATGCATTTCTCAAGCAATCTACTGAATCCGCAGCAAGATTTGAAAATTATGTTCAGTCTTTGATGAATAACAATGCTTCACACGATCAAAGTATCAAATCTATTGAGGCACAAATTGCACAATTAACTGCTGCATTGAGCGAGAGAGAAAAGGGAAAGCTTCCATCTCAACCATTGCCAAATCCCGGTCACACACAAAACGCATATCACAATCACAATGTAAATGCGGTGACCACGTTGAGATCCGGAAGAATGTTGCAAAATAATGTGGGAACTAGTGATGACATCCCCGCCGGTGGTTCTTCTTCTTCTTCTTCTTCTTCTTCTTCTTCTTCATCGTCATCTTCCCCTTCTTCATTTTCTTCACTTTCTTCTTCACCTTTTTCTTTAGAGCCTATTCTCCACCCTTCACACGGCTCTACTTCTTCTTGCTCGAACGGACCTATTGCTCACAACATGAACACATCTACACCGGGATCCGTTCCTACTCCACATTCTACTCCACAGACTTTTGACTCAACGAATTTTCAAAACGCTCCATTCCCAAACAGGTTGAGTCCTAATAAACCAAATGCATAAGTGGAGAAGATTGTAGAGATATTTAAGCAGGTTGGCATAAATATACCTCTCTTGGATGCTATCCAACAAGTCCCTTCATATGCGAAAATCTTAAAGGGCTTATGCACCTCGAAGAGAAAGGCATCTCAAGTACCCAAGAAAGTGCTAGTGGCTAGTGCAGTGAGCAATGCTATTAACCACCATCAAACCTTACCCCAAAAACGAAAGGATCCCGGCTGTCCTACGATTTCAATCACAATTGGGGATAAGAAAATTAATCGAACACTCTTAGATCTTGGGTCTAGTGTTAACCTGATTCCCTACTCCGTGTACGAACAATTAGGGGTTGGAGAGTTGAAACCCACTCGTTGTACTCTCCAAATGGCTGATCGATCAATCACTCATCCAAGGGGTCAGCTAGAGGATGTGTTGATCAAAGTTGGGGAGTTCATATTCCCCGTTGATTTTATTGTTATGGATACACAACCTGTTGCTAACCCAAGAAACCAAATTCCGGTGATCCTAGGTCGACCATTTTTGGCCACTTCCAATACTGTAATAAACTGTCGCAATGGCTCCATGACTCTATCCTTCGGGAAGATGTCTAGTGAGTTCAATATTTATAAGATGGGAAGTCTGCCCCCCGTGCCTAAAACTAGTACACGAGAAGTTTGCTCTGTTCACGAAATCACGCAGAAGGACTGCGAGTTTGAAAGATTTTTGTTTGATGAAAACAGTTTTGACACCACTAGTGCGTCCCTCCTTGAGCCTACCACAGTTGACACAACCGATATGGATTATGAATGTTTCACTTTTTCGGATGATGACGACTCACAGCCAGAATATGAGTCTTTTGAATTTATGGATGAGTTAGTTGAATCATCCGAATCGGTTGTTTGCAGTGATTTCGAACCTGTGTTGGAATCCTTTGAGTTCGAGGTAGATTCCGCAATGATTCTTTCGCCTCCGAAACTCGAACTCATGTCCTTACCGCCTCACCTTAAATATGCTTACATAGGTGAGAATGAGACTTTTCCCATTATAATATCAGCCTCTCTAGCCTTCGAGCAAGAGAACGCTATTTTAAAAGTCTTACAAGATAGGCGGCAAGTTTTCGGTTGGACTATGGCGGACATCGAGGAGATCAGTTCCCTGATAATTGAATATCATATGAAATTGATGGATGATGCCAAGTCAATAGAGGACCCACAGGAACATTTTGGGGATATTGTGGTTAGTCAACCGCCTCTTTTAGAAGTTGAACCACCCCCATTTCTTTTAATAAGCTACGAGAATGCCAATATTCCACTGATTGCTGATCATTCACATTCTCGTTTTGATTCATCACCACCTCCTGTCTATTCACCTCCACACCTTCCATACCACCACTTCTATCTTCCCCAATTCTTTTTGGACCGCCACAACTTATTCTTCCACCAGCCAATACTCTTTACTGATAATTTTTTCAACTGGTTGGTGTTGACTTTTGGGCTATGCAAAGTTTGGCAGTAATGTCTAACATAGTTTAAATGAAGTTTGGCGGAGGGTCTTTTTGTATATATTTTTGTTTTTCTTAACAATAAAAAAATTATAAATAAATAAACAGGGAGGTGCCGGTATTTTGACCCTCTTGGTTTAGCATGACAGTGAGGACACTGTCAAGTTCAAGTTTGGGGGTATGCTCGGTACGTCTTTTTCCTTCACATTCATTTGTAAATATGTTTGCATTTGCATATTTATTTGAAAATCCATAAAAATTGAAAATTTTCAAAAATTATAAAAATTATTGTATTCAATTTTGGCTTATTTGACTAGAGTTTGATAGATAGGTTAACTGGCTAGGAACAACTAGATCTTGGACTTAGTAAATTAAAAACCCTAAAAATAACCTTCCTTAAAGTTTAACGGTAGAGAGTATATGTCTTTATAATTTATTTAGAAATAGGCAAATTTTGGGTTCACTTCTTGAGCTAAGTCAAAATGAGGGAAGAGTATTGATGTTCTTATTAGAGTATAAGTTTGAAAAATAGTTCCTAACTTAAGTCTAATTTCTGAAAATGTATACCCTACAACTTGCACAATCACGCACCTTGAAACTTGGAATAGTAGAAGAGACCTTGAAATGCTCTTGTCTAAAGTCCTTAGTACAATGAAAAAGAAAAAAAAGTGAATAAAAAAATGGACACTGGTTTTTTGTGATTACTTAAGGCTGTAAAAATAGAAAAATCTTTAGCGAGGGTGCTTCATCACCTAGTGCCTTAGACCAACTGGTTTGGGAGTCACTGCTAAAAGCCTTGGGTAGTGCAAAAACTAGGAAGTACGCATTAAAGTGCTAACGCATCTTGTAATCGGTTGTTGGTACCTCAAGAAGTATTAACGGTCGCATGAAGGATGTGTAAGCAAAATTTCATTTAAAAATTCACTAATTAATAAGTGCTTTGGACAATGGACGAGAGTATGATTGCTTGATTTGAATTTCCAAGTGTAGGGGTGATCTCTACACACATGTGGGGATATGTGATTAGAGTTTAGATGAGAGAAATGAATGAAAGATAAAACTTGTATCTTTAATAGAGTTGATAGAAATTCCTAAGTGGAAATGAAACCCTAGAAGGAAGACTTAAGAGGTGCCGAAAGCTAAGTAAATCTATTGAACATATATAATTTTAAGTTAGATGATGAGGAAGTGTGAAGAATATGGTGTAGGGTTCCTAGGCACACTAATGAAGTCTCACAAGGCATCAACCATGCCAATTTCAAATTTTACGGGTGCCTACAAACCCTAATACGGATCGTTAACTAGATATATAGGCGAACACATGCAACTAGTTAACAATTTAACTAAAAGAACGGAAATACAACCTTTGTAGATCCGGTCCTCCACCTCCTTAGCTCCGCAATGAAGTCTCTCCGTTGTCCAAATCGAACCCATGACTCTAGCATCGGCTTCATCGAAGAAATGGGCGGGCTTGATCGTCGGCTTCGATGCCGAAGATGATCTACGTCGAGGCATCACAAGATCAAACTCCGACTTCACCAAGTCATGAAACTTGTGAAGAAAACACCCTATACTACTTGGCAAGAGGTAGAGGATGAAGAAATAGGAAGTGGGTTCACTTTAGAATTGGATTTCTCACTTGTTTTGGCTAGTTGCCATTAAAGGTTGCAAGCTTTTTCTTTTGTTGAAAAAGAAGATGATGAAGAAAAAGAATATGATAATATGATAAGTATTATAATAAGAATAATAAAATCATTCTTATCATAATCTTAACCATGGTAATGTGTAGAGAGTTAATCATGGTTGAATGGAATGGTTAGGGTTAAGCATGAGACAAAATGGTCACTTGGGTCAAAGCTTCATGAAGCTTCAACTAGAATACAAATCAAGCCACCATTTTCTTTATGCTTAATATTTTTCCAAAAAAGAATAAATAGATAAATAAATAAGTGAATAAAACATAACCCTAACCATTAACATGTAACCATGGTTTGATCTTTACACAAAAACCCTAGCAAACATGTATCATCAAACATGATACAATCAAGTGCACAAAAAGTATATCACATATACAATGTGCACAGGCGAGTGAGAAAATCCATCTTAAGTAAACCGATACTAGTTAATGCAAAGTAATATATCAAATATATAATTATGCATTAAATCATTAAATCAACACTTGATTCAATGATCCGGTCATGTCGAACATAACCGACTAGTATTCAATGTATCGACTTATCGAATCAACGCTTGAATCGATAACTAGGTTATATAGCATACAACCATTCGATACATTCATCGCGAGAATGGAATACGGTATCCCATACACGCATTATTCTCGGTCCCGCACATATCTCATATGCACTCCTATTTCGTTTCGCTTGAGCCAGGAAACCTCTGTGTAGGACTCTAAAGACTCGTCAATACGCCGGCAGCAGATGATGATCATATCAAACACCCACAAGCCGCAAGCGGTCTGCTAAACGTAACGGCCACCCGGATATTGAGCGATCAGAAGATCGACGAGCAAGCCCGCTCACACTCCAGTGAATCCAACCAGTAACACTACCGTACAGTCCGGTCTGATCGTCTGATATGTCGCATATCTCGCCTAGGGGTGGTAAACGTCAGACCCCAATAGCTCGATAAGTCGTGTCGATATGAGGTCTATAACAGTTCGAGAAACTACTGGTAACACTTACCAGTAAATCTCAGCAACCCTGGCCAGGGATTTCCGGTTATAGCCAATCGAACACAGCGCAACATCAACTCCCATTACCGGGAGAGACGAATCCCCTCCTATCGCTCATTGCCTCCATGTGACTCGGGACTGTACCCAAAAACCACCGTTTTGCACGCCCTCTTGGACGTGGTAAGATGGAAATCAAAGCACAGTGGGAACCACACAAGACTCTATGACGATCTCGGGTCAACAGACTACTCTGCACCAGTGTCACCAGAGAACTGCCATCTGACGTAAGGTATAATACCATCTGGGAGTTCTCGGCGAGTCCGTCCAGTGTACCCAGTCTCCACTGAGCGCCCGTATATCATCTCCGATGTCAAACACCAATGGATATGGGATCATCCATTGCCCATCTGTATGGGTCGAGAAGGTATACGCTAGTCTACTCTGGTATATCGATGCCCCGTCTCGATATACCCACGACTAGGGACCTTGAAGGATGTACTTATGGACTACCCTGTCCCCACTAGTATGATCCGCATCATAGTCCAGGTAGTCAAGTACACATCCTAAGGGCTTTACCAACATGTAACAGAGATACAATCAGTGTACACGTTAAGGTAAAGAGTAACCAGATAGCATACTATCATGTCGAGCAAGAAAATCCTCCCTATATATGTCCCAGCATCCACTACAATATACATCCAATGTACAGTAATGGCCTCTAGGGCATACATACAACTAACAATCTCCCACTTGCACTAGGGCCATCTGATAGCAGTGGTTGTAGTATCTCATACTCAACCATCCCATAAAAATCTCTCTCTGGGAACAGGCCTTTGTGAGTGGATCCGCCGTGTTGTCCTCTGAGTCTACTCTCCTAACCTCGATCCCCTGGAGATCAACCATCTCCATAATCAGGTGATACTGCCTTAGTATATGTCGGGATCACTGATGGGACCGGCGTTCCTTGGCATAAGCCACAACTCCATTGTCACACAATGGGAGGAACAAAGTTCATCTCATGAACTAATATACATCCAGACTGCCTTTTTGGTAGCATCTTTAGTAGCGATGTATCCAGCCTTTATCGTCTAGTATGCCACGGTATCTATCTTGGAACTCTTCCAACATACCGTCCCTTTACTTCGGGTAAAGACAATGCCTGTGACTGACATTCAGTCGTCTTTATCACCCTGGAACCATTCCAGTGATTCTCCCCAGGGTCGATTGATACCTTCTCACTACAACTAGTGAGAATCCTAATATCCATTTAGATCTATCTCATAGATCCAAAACCCAGGATTTAGGAGGTATCACTTTGATCCTATATGGAGAATCCTTGTGATAAGCGGAGATTGATCGAGCGTAGCATAGGAAACTCCTTCCCTATCAAGAGTATGTCATCCACGTACTCTACGAGGATGTACACTATACTCCCTACTACCTTTTTGTTTATACAAGGTTCATCTACCATTTTGATGATGTCAAACTCTTTTACTAACACATCAAAACAGATGTTCCAACTCCGCGATACCTGCTTTATCCTATAAAGCATCTTGCACACGTTTCCGCTGCTCCCACTGTCTACGAAGCCCTCTGGCTGTGTACTTATAGACGCACTCTTCTAAAAACATCATTTAGAAAAGCAGTCATGACACCCAACAGCCAGATATCTTAGTCATGGTATGTAGGCGTGGCAAGTAGTATCTGGATGGACTTAAGCATAGGTACTGGAAAAGGTTTCATCATTATCCACGCCTGGTCGATGAAGAAAACCTTTAACATGTCTAGCTTTAAAAGTCTTAACTTTTCCATCTACACCAAGTAATCTTCTCAAGATATACTTGCTCCTGATGGGGATTTAACCCTTCAGATATAGCAACCAAAGTCCATACTTTGTTGGTGTACATGGATTCCATCTCAGATCACTAAGCATCCATCCATTCTTACAGAGTCTTACTCCTGATAGCCTGCTCGAAGCTAGTTGGGTCATCATCTCATGATGCAATCTTCGCTCCCACTGTCATAGAGCAACCGAAGTATCTCTTAGGTGGGTGAGGAACCCTACTAGATCGGCGGAGAGGCTGAGGTTCGTTGGAATCTACTGAATCCTTTGGTTCTATCAAATCATCAGCTGTAGTTTGTATAGCTGGAACCTTTCCAGTTCTACATTACAGACCTTGCCTCGAGCTTGTCCGGATTTTGCTTTTCAGACATAGGCCGGACAACCCCAAATCTTAACTAACTTAAGATATGGGCTTTTCCCTTATCATATCACATATGAAGTGGTAGGCAACTGATTTGATTCGAACCCTATTCAATAGGTATGCAGCTTCTCAAGTGCATAACTCCCAAAAAGGAAATAGGTAATTCAGTAGTACTCATCATAGAGCACACCTTATCATATAGGGTGTAATTGCTCCACCTCGATATACCATCGTGCTATGGTGTATTCGGAGGAGTAATGCTGAGAGAGAATCTCATTCTCCTTTAGAAAAGTCCAGGAATTCTATGCACAAGTATTCTCCTCCCTGATCTCATCATAGGACATAATACTTATACCCGTATTTTGATTCTCTATTTCTAGCTTATATTCTGTGAATATCTCAAAAGGTTCAGACTTGTGTTTCAACAGGAACATATGTCTGAATCTAAAAAGATCATCAGAGAATGTAATGAAGTATAAAGAACCTGTCCTGGCATTTGCAGACAGGGGACCTTACATACATCATCATGTATCAGTCCCAAGAGTTTACTAACTCTTTCTCCGTTTCCAGTAAACGGAGCTATGGTCATCTTATCTCTGTGACATGACTGGAAAGTTTCACAAGATGTAAATTCAAACTGATTTAAATATGCATCTATATGTAACTTAAGCTAGTCGGGTCGCATTGATATGACCTAGTCTACAATACCTCAAGAAGGATTTGTTCATTTCTGAAGTCTTCCTCTTGTGTGTGTTCCATATACTAAGAACTGTAGTTTGATTTAGAACATCAACGCTTTTAGATAACGTGTCTGAACCGATCAACTTTTGATATGGGAAATGTTCAAAACATTATCCGACAATACAAAATTATATCCTTTCTTTACTAATAAAGAGACTGATATGATTTTGTATATCAGGTTCGGTATCTAATAACATTCGTTCAGAATCAATGTATTGGTAATACAGGGTGACAGTGACCAACAGACTTGGCTGCAACACTTGCCCCGTTTTCTGCCTCATGAAACTTATCACTCGTTCTCAGTTCTCTACCTTTCTGCAGCCCTATGTAACAGGTTACATATCTGGAATCCTGATCTGGTATCACATACCCAGGACGTAGAGGATACAGAGAAACAGTTCTTTATAATGAACACACCCGAAGATGATGCATCAGCATGCACTCTCTTCGTTTGGGCGGCACGGGAATTCTGGTATTCCCCAATTTCCTGCTCTGTCTTATAACAATTATAAGTTGGAGCGGGACCAACGTCCCCAGCTCAGTATAACAAGCAGGTTCGGTCAATATTCCGTTTTATTATCTTGATTAAGGCGTGATATGGTCGCTACCAGGAGAGAGAGAGAAGAAAACACTCAGCGTGCGCTCTTGCAAGAATAGATTGGTTTTTAATTTATCTAATCAGGATGGCTCCCACTGCTTTTTATCAAATCTTCCTTCAAACCCTAAAAGGAAAGACTAGCCGGGATTAATTACACACTACAAGTTCGCCAATCTTTCAGCCAGGCCAGTGTCGGTACTTTGAGGGAGGTCCCCCGTGCTTTCGCACGAACCTAATTAATGTAAACCTCATTTTCCCAGAGGCGTAACCTCGTTAACACCTTTCTAGACACCTACTTGATCGGCTAATTGTAATGTATAAAACTCTCCCAGGAGTAACTCTTACTCGCGGCGGGTATCAGGATCCAACTATCTCATAGAAGGTATGCAATCTCATTGCAAATTTCAACACTTGAAATTCCCGATAATATTTTGCCCCTAACCTCCTATGACCTTGACAAAGGCCAACAAACCATAGGATGCTAGTCAAGTTCAACCCGTCATTTCCTGATTGAATTAAACCCACCCGCACGGCCCTTGACAAAGGCCAACAAGGTCGCACGACTACCCTAACTCAATCTGCATCATATGCATAAGCAGATAAGCACCAGTTAGCTACCGCACACTGCGCCTTGACAAAGGCCAACAAACGCAGCACGAATACTAACTACTACTTATCTGAAATGACGGAGGGCTACGACAGGTTTTTATGAAAACCTATTGCGTAATGAACTTGATATCGTTGTAGGATCGAATGAATTTTGAAATGGAGTGCTTTTGAGGCTTTTCTAGTTTTGCTAAAGGAGTCACTCCCGGTGAAGGGATCGTCGGTCCTTTCCTCGTCAAATGAGGTGCGGGATATATCACATATATCACTATGCAAAGCATAAACTATAGAAGCAATCAAAAACAAACCGAAGGTGTAGCATATGCCAGTTATTGCTAAAGGAGTCACTCCCTGTGAAGGGATCTCGGTCCTTTCCTCATCGAATAAGGTGCAGGATATATCATATATACCGCTGTGCAAAGCAAGAACTGTAGCTACCTGTTTTATTTTGAAATTCGATTCTACAACATCTTAGGTTTCTTTTACTTTCATTAATCACATTAATGAAGTCCCATCATTTAAGTACCTAAACATCACAGATAAATACGACGTACACTTATGCCATCCGCATTCGCCTCGATGTCCCCTCGTGCACCGTTAGGTTAGGTAACTAACGGCAGAGCGGGGCAGGGCTAGCGCGGGTGTAAAACATAAGTAACATCTATATAATATATCATATATACTATATACTGTATCTATCACAGAACATCACATGATCACATCACAGATATCGCAGCAGAAGAATCATATGAAATATTGGATATACTAGGACGTCCGTGTTTTCAATACGAGCCAGTATAAAACACGGATTCCACGGTCGCGATGAATATCCAAACCCACACCCCTAGACCCCTACGAGAGCGGCAAGCAACCCTACCAATTCTAGAGTTAGGAGACCCGGACTCGACTCCTCGAGTTGGTCTCCCACTGGACTCCAGAACCCGGTTACTTGTGCCCTCCTCCTTGGGTCTATCCTAGTGCGGAAAAGTAAATAATATACAAAGGGTGACATCTTCCGCAACCTGGAAGTGCCCCAAATAAAAGAATATTACATACAGGTTTTTACATGAATGAAAATGAAAAACACTCATCTCACATAAAAACCCCCGGCTATTCAAACACGACGATCCAATATAACATATCCAGCAACACATAACATCACATGTCATCAACGTAAGTAAATTTGCGTATCCCAATTGTCGTTGACATATAGCAACGAAACCGGCGATATCACATATTATACTTACGGTCACAGAAAAGAAAGTGTAAAACTACAACAGTTGGAATCCGCAACCTCCTCAGACATCGCATGCCTGACCAAATGAATTACTTAGACATCGCATGCCTAACAATTATAAACCCCGCATTTTAGTCTCAAAATCGAAAACACTTTTCAATATCAAGTCGGGTAATTCAACAAGATTCTCGACATCCTGATCGAATGCTCGTCGCAAACTTCAGTAGGCGGCCGCACCCCTGATGCCGTCGACGAAGTGCACCAAGGCGGAACACCGCTGCCGCGAGCACCCGAACGGATGCTTTCGGCGACGGGGTTCTCCTACAGTCACTTAGTCGGGGCTATGGAGTGAGGCTTTCTATTAAGTTTACCCGGCGAGTATCCGCGTACGCTACGTGATTGCGACGGACTTTTGATCACATCAAAATTCCGTGGCAACCGATCAAGTGAGACTAAAGTGCTATGTTTATAACATTCATTCAGTTATCTCATAACTTCTTGTGAATTCCAATTATTGTATCACATTCCAGATAATTAGAAAATGTTAAACTTTCCGATCGAATATTCAAACACCCAAATTTTCCCGATACAGCTCAACACATGAAATAAGTCTAACAACATTCAGTTCGTGCCTCAGTACCAACGGTCCAGCCGTAGAAGGGTCAAGCAATGCCTCACATGTGGCACGCCGTACTGCCCCAAACCCGAAGGTTCAAAGGGCAGTTCAAGACGGTCACATAATCGAGTTAAGGTTTATTGTCTTCTAGAGGGTCCATCGCGTTACTTGCATTACTTAGAACATCGTTAAACTACGGAAAAATCCAACACTTGGAAATTTCCCGACAGGAGAAAAATTGGGTATTTATATCCGGTCGAACTTTTTAACATATTCTAAAATTTATCCGGAAAGCCACATAGACAAAATCTGATACTCCGATCGAAATACCGAATCCCCAAAACAATCCCAGAAAATTCAACTTTTGAATAAATATTAAAAATTCCCAGAAACCTCAGCATCTGAAAAAATGAATTACTGTGCAATTTGTAATGCCTGACGTCATACATCAGCTGCGGAACCGCCGCCGAAGCTGGCTTAGGCCGCGGTTCCGCCGCGTATTTTACTGTTCATAGAAAAAAAATTGCACCGTAATTCTTAGAATTCTCTGCTGAATTTTTTAAGCATTTTTAATATAGAAAAATCCCAGATTTTAGAAAAAGGACAGAGAGCATTTTCCGGGTTGGGTTTTCGGTTCGATCGGGTTTCAAACATCGTCTAGACTTCGCCTAAGGCTCTAGCTAGGCTCTGATACCACTGTAGGGTTCCTAGGCACTCTCAAGAGGTCTCACAAGGCATCAACCATGCCAATTTCAAATTTTAACGGTGCCGAGAAACCCTAATACGGATCGTTGGCTAGAAATCTAGGCGAAAAAGAAACTAGTTAACAACTTAACTAAAGTTTAAACGGAAATACAACCTTTGTAGATCCGGTCCTCCACCTCCTTAGCTCCGCAATGAAGTCTCTCCGCTGTCCAAATCGAACCCATGACTCTAGCATCGGCTTCATCGAAGAAATGGGCGGGCTTGATCGTCGGCTTCGATGCCGAAGATGATCTACGTCGAGGCATCACAAGATCAAACTCCGACTTCACCAAGTCATGAAACTTATGAAGAAAACACCCTATACTACTTGGCAAGAGGTAGAGGATGAAGAAATAGGAAGTGGGTTCACTTTAGAATTGGATTTCTCACTTGTTTTGGCTAGTTGCCATTAAAGGTTGCAAGCTTTTTCTTTTGTTGAAGAAGAAGAAGATGAAGAAAAAGAATATGATAATATGATAAGTATTATAATAAGAATAATAAAATCATTCTTATCATAATATTAACCATGGTAATGTGTAGAGAGTTAATCATGGTTGAATGGAATGGTTAGGGTTAAGCATGAGACAAAATGGTCACTTGGGTCAAAGCTTCATGAAGCTTCAACTAGAATACAAATCAAGCCACCATTTTCTTTATGCTTAATATTTTTCCAAAAAAGAATAAATAGATAAATAAATAAGTGAATAAAACATAACCCTAACCATTAACATGTAACCATGGTTTGATCTTTACACAAAAACCCTAGCAAACATGTATCATCAAACATGATACAATCAAGTGCACAAAAAGTATATCACATATACAATGTGCACAGGAGAGTGAGAAAATCCATCTTAAGTAAACCGATACTAGTTAATGAAAAGTAATATATCAAATATATAATTATGCATTAAATCATTAAATCAACACTTGATTCAATGATCCGGTCATGTCGAACATAACCGACTAGTATTCAATGTATCGACTTATCGAATCAACGCTTGAATCGATAACTAGGTTATATAGCATACAACCATTCGATACATTCATCGCGAGAATGGAATACGGTATCACATACACGCATTATTCTCGGTCCCGCACATATCTCATATGCACTCCTATTTCGTTTCGCTTGAGCCAGGAAACCTCTGTGTAGGACTCTAAAGACTCGTCAATACGCCGGCAGCAGATGATGATCATATCAAACACCCACAAGCCGCAAGCGGTCTGCTAAACGTAACGGCCACCCGGGTATTGAGCGATCAGAAGATCGATGAGCAAGCCCGCTCACACTCCAGTGAATCCAACCAGTAACACTACCGTACAGTCCGGTCTGATCGTCTGATATGTCGCATATCTCGCCTAGGGGTGGTAAATGTCAAACCCCAATAGCTCGATAAGTCATGTCGATATGAGGTCTATAACAGTTCGAGAAACTACTGGTAACACTTACCAATAAATCTCAGCAACCCTGGCCAGGGATTTCCGGTTATAGCCAATCGAACACAGCGCAACATCAACTCCCTATACCGGGAGAGACGAATCCCCTTCTATCGCTCATTGCCTCCATGTGACTCGGAACTGTACCCAAAAACCACCATTTTGCACGCCCTCTTGGACGTGGTAAGATGGAAATCAAAGCACAGTGGGAACCACACAAGACTCTATGACGATCTCGGGTCAACAGACTACTCTGCACCAGTGTCACCAGAGAACTGCCATCTGACGTAAGGTATAATACCATCTGGGAGTTCTCGGCGAGTCCGTCCAGTGTACCCAGTCTCCACTGAGCGCCCGTATATCATCTCCAATGTCAAACACCAATGGATATGGGATCATCCATCGCCCATCTGTATGGGTCGAGAAGGTATACGCTAGTCTACTCTGGTATATCGATGCCCCGTCTCGATATACCCACGACTAGGGACCTTGAAGGATGTACTTATGGACTACCCTGTCCCCACTAGTATGATCCGCATCATAGTACAGGTAGTCAAGTACACATCCTAAGGGCTTTACCAACATGTAACAGAGAGACAATCAGTGTACACGTTAAGGTAAAGAGTAACCAGATAGCATACTATCATGTCGAGCAAGAAAGTCCTCCCTATATATGTCCCAGCATCCACTACAATATACATCCAATGTACAGTAATGGCCTCTAGGGCATACATACAACTAACATATGGGTGGATAATTTGCAGGTCGATGATAATAGAATTCCTTGTTAGAAAACCTATATGGAGAACTAAAGTTAATAGGCCGAATTGATAGGATTTTGTGGGTGTAATCCGCTGAAAACCCTTAGGAGACAACACTCCTCCTACTAGGGACACCTAGAGGTTTAACGGCTTATTGCACGTGCTCAGTGCAATCTCGTTTCCCTACGAAAGTGTGGTGAGGATTTTAGTGAATAAAAAATAAGTTTGCTCGAGGACGAGCAAAAGATAAGTTTGGGGGTATTTGTTCAGACCATAATATTGCATTTTTCATTCCCCTATTCTTATCCGTTTTATGAATAAACAGGTACTCTTGACGCACGTTTGTTGCATATTACAGGATACAGGCTCTTGGAGCAAATACAGTGAAAAAGACGAAAGTTGATACAGAAAAGGGACTTTTGACCAACAAGCAGACGGATCTTACTCAAGCCGAGACGAAGAACAGTGCAAGGTCCAAAATGTCATGGCAAACGGTTATAAGATCGCTACAAGTTTTCACTGAAAGATATGGAGAAGAATAAGAAGCCAAACAGAGAAAAGATATATGTAAATAAGAAGCCCAAGCCAACAAGAAGCAACCCAGAAACTTTGGTGAGATGATCTCACCAAAGGGCCGCGGAACCGCGGCCCAAGTCAACCAATGCCGCGGTTCCGCGGCCGTCTAATGCCCGTGTCGGCGCAAAGTTTCTGAGTCGGTGCGTCGGTGCGGGGGTTTGGATTTTCAGTGGGCAAATCTGTATTTTCACATGTGCGAGAGTCTGTAACCCTAGTTTCCCTCTTTTCTTATAAATTGTAGTCAAAAATTGTAAAACCCTATGCCTCTTTTCAATCAATAAATTTCAGAATTTCTGGGAGTTATATTCAGATCTGTTCTATAACGTTTGGAGGGAGCCGTCAACCTAGTAAGGTAAATTATGTTTTTTTTCTTCTTTTAATTAGTATGCATTATCATCCCCTAATGAGTGAGTAGTCTCCTCGCTTGTTAGGGTTAGCCTTAGGGAAAGGGTTGAGAGATGAGATCTCTCACCCCTTTCAATGCCACATTCACCTAATGAAATAGAACTCCATGCATACGCGCACGATCGCTCCCTACGGCACCCTACCCCTCGAGGTAACGGTGAACCGTAGTATAAAGGGCCGGTTGTGCGCATTTTCCGTGGGGGTTAGGGTAATTATCAACAAAGGAAGGATACGAATCTAGAGGAAGAAACATCTTCCCAAAAGATTCGGATCCACTTTATTGATAATAACCGTAACATCTAACAGATCTAAAAAAAAGGCATTGAAAGCGGTGAGGAAAACGTTAATCTCCAAAACTTCCTCTAAAGCCTAACCCTAGCAAGACTTTAAATTAGATTAATTAAGATCCAGTTGATATAGATTTTAGAAATCAACCAAAACGACACTTTGAATCAACTCGTTAAAACACATAAGAGGAATTTACCCATCTCTGTGGATCGACCCGTACTCACCGGCTAGCTGCAAAGCGACACCGTTTCTGATTACGGTAAATACAAGTTTTCATACTAATCACTACCCTGAAAAACCCAAACCCAAACTCCCCACAAAAACTGAGGTCCCCGGATTTCCTATATAAGTCGCCGGCCAAATCCACCAAAAAGGGTTCGTGCTTCAGGTGAAAGCTTAGGGTCTCTGGTACAACACAGATACACTGCTAGATTTTCTACTACACACTCTGGGTCACAGCAGATCACAGATATCATAAAAAGACACTAAAAATACGATATGTGCACGAAACATTACTTTAAGTGTTCTAATCTGAAACTAATAAGCTACACAACACTATAAACACCTATTTAACAGTTTAAGATCATTACATATCCACACATGCTCAAAGATCCTAGCTTTCAAAGCTCCAAGGAATTCTCGAGGCAAAACAAGGCTTAGGATGTGATTTGGGTGAGATTTAGTGAAGTTTGGTGTAGGTTTAGTAAAGGATTGGTAAAGGTTCAGTTTGGGTGAAGAGGAGATGAGGAAAGATAAAAGAAAACGAGAAAGAGATAGAGTGAGAGAGAATGAAAGAGGGTGAGATGAAAAGAGAGAGAGAGGTGAGTGTAGGGTGAGTGTACCTCCACCATTAATGCGCGCATTAAATCTCACCAAGAGTCACCATGCCACCTCTTCTCATTCCAAAGCACCAACAAATATCTCACACAAATATCTAAAAGTTTAAGGTTAAGGTTAAACAAGGAAATGATTAGATTAAAGTGTCAAGGTCACTAAACTAGATTAACACAAACAAACTCTCACATTAACATGCACAAGTGTGTGTAAGCCATAACAAATAATAATAAAATATTAATTAATTGTTATAAAATGTAAGGAACCCAAATTGGTAAACTTTTTTACAGAAAACCAGCATTATCGCTTAATTAACACTAATCGCGAATCTAAGGTGTTACAATAACGTCATACCCCTACTAACCCGATAAGTCGTGTCTGAGTCAAGCTCATCACCAACAGAGATACTACTGATCAACCATCCGTAAATCTCATCCACCATGGCCACGGATTTCTAATGATAACCAATTGAACACAGCGTGACATCGACTCCTAATACCAGGAGTGACGAATCCCTGACAATCGACCACTGCCTCCATGTGACTCGGGACTGTACCCAACTAAAACCTATTTTCATGACTCCTTTGAGCCGTCGTAGGGTTGTAATCAAAGTACAGTTGGAACTCACACGAGACAAATGACGATCTCAGGTCAAGGGACTAACATGTACCCATGCCACCTGAGAACTTCCATTTGACAATAGATATAATACCATTTAGAAGTTCTCGACGAGTCCGTCCTGTGTATTCACCTCCATTGAGCACCTGTATACTATCTTAGGTGACACAACACTAATGGCTTGTAAGACCAGCCACCGCCCCTCATCGGGGTCTATAAACGTATACACTAATCTACTCCGGAATATCGATGCCCAGTCTCGATACTCCTACGACCAGGGACATTTAAGAATGCGCTTATGGATAACCCAGCTCCCACGTATATGATTGCCATCATAATGATGGTAGTAAAGAAAGAATACTATGGGTTTCATCAATGATGAAGATAAACCAGATAGCATACTATCATTGCGAGTAAGACTGTTCTATATATATAGGTCCTCCCTCAATTATCATAATCACCTATTTGCAATCATAATAATTGCTTTGAGGGCACTATATCCAACAAAACGTGACATGTAGTTGTGACCTAATTGGAGACTTGTTGTGTATGTTTGGCCTAAGCTTGGAATTAAGAGCATGGAACGGACGGACAAGAGGCACTAGGAATGAATTTAGCATTGGAAAGTTTGCTTAAACTCGCAAATACCATTTTTATATCCTCTTAATCCTCGTTACTTCTGATTATTCCAACATCATTTCAATGATGGCAGAAGGCAATCACAAGAATAATTCAAAACTCTACTAACCAATCCTAACTCTAACAAGTTCTCTTGAACGTAGAAATACACAAACACTTAGGATAGCTCAAACACACTTGTTTACCGCCGAAAACTAGACTGAGACGTTGGGACGTCTAGCCTGAATTGGGGGGAAGATGCAATTTAGACATATCCATCCACTTCTCTGAAGATACTAAGTTGATTTATGGCACCATATATCGGAGGTTTGGATAGATGCGACCGTTGTAGCAGACTTTATCAGATTTCCCCTCATTTGTGAGGGGGTTTTGATTGTGGGGACACTTTTCCCTACAGGTGCAAGCCCCTATAGTTAATTACGTTATTGTGTTGCGATAACCACTTTCTCCTTCTCCAGTAGTTCACTTCGTGTATTATGTTATTTTGTTTTTTTTGGTTGCTCGTGGATTGTATACGGAAGCTCGTTTATGTCGTCGCCCGTAGGGCGCGGGTTAGTCCAAATCCGTTTATTTTAGATTTAGGGATTGAACTTAGAATGTATGTATTCCGTCAGTTCAAAGAATATTTCATTTTATTTAAGGACCGTTAATCTAGTTTGAGATTAAGATCAACTTAAATATATGAGTATTTGGGCTCAATTTATTTTTACTAAGGATACGTTAGTCTTATTTGAGACTAAGATCGACTTCGCAACATTTGAAGGATCATCAAATTTTTGTTGAGATCCAACAACAGAGCATTTAGGCTCAACTACAAGAAATTTAAAAGACTTAGCCAATTTGGGCTTGGTCTACTCGGTCTTGGGCTTCCCCCCTTTATTTAAAAATGTTAAGCACTTATTTTCTGCTCTAGTGCTCACTTCTGTACCACGTGAGGCACTCAGACATAGACGCTGTCATTTCGACTAAATTTATAATACTCAGCACTTTTATACGGCGCTCACGTGTGTTTCACGCAAGGCGCTGAGCCTTCTGTTTTGTTAGGCGCTTACATGTGAAGCACGTGAGGCGTCGGGTTTATATTTTTGGGTGCTCACGTGTATTCCACGTGAGGTGCAGAGTTTATATTTTTGGGCGCTCACATGTATTTCACGTGTGGCGCTGAGTCCTTAAGAGATTTACTCTCTGTTTATCTTTTAAAAAGAAGTTAAACTTCTGTTAATGGCGTTTTGGCCATTGATGATCATCAAGGTCTCTGTTTCGAAAATTCGGGATCAAGTTTTTTTTAGAACTAAGTTCTTATGTTCTATGAACTAAGTTCTTTTTGTATAGGGTTAAACCCTATATTCTTTTTCTCTCTCTCTTTCTCTTTTTCTTCTTTTAATCTAATTCTTTCCCCTAGATTCTGAGTTTGAAGAACATGATCTCTAAGATGAGAATTAAATTCTCAACTTGTGGGGAGATCTGCTTTGCAGATCTCAAATTAGAAGAAGAACTAAGTTCTTTTTGTGAAGGGTTAAGCCCTTGTTATTTTTTTTATACTAGGAAAAAGAGATATGTGTTATCTCTGCTTTTTTCTTTACCTAGCATTTGGAAGAGCGGGGATCTTCTTCTTTGAGAAAAGAATTAAATTCTCAGTTTTGGTGGAAAACTTATGGGGTCCCTTCTTCTCCTCCCTCCTTCCTCCTTGAGGCTTGAAGTCTCAGACCTTTTATATAGGGGATGCAAATTATTAGTTAGTTTGAGAAAATCTCTCATTTGAGAGACGCCAATTGATTTAATTGGCCTTAAAAATTGTTTAGAAGATTTTATCCACCGATGGATATTTGATCGAGTGATTTTTGTTTCACAGAATATATATTCTTATTTTTAACAAGATTAGAAAAACATTGTTCCATAGATAGAATTTAATTCTATCAAATGGTGATTTTTAATCAGCATTGGATTTTTTTTAATCTAAGGGTTCAGAATTTAACATTCTCGTTCAGAAAGATTAGGCAAATATTTTCCCATATTAGAATTTAATTTTATCATTGGATCTTTGATATAACCGAGAATATATTTTTCATTTAGAAAGATTAGGGAGATATTTTCCCCTAATAGAATTTAATTCTATTTTTGGATGATTTTTTACTCACTATTGGATCTTTGATCCAATGGCTCTGTTTAACAGAGAATATCCCCAGATTTTAGGGAAATGATTTTCATGTAGAATTTAATTCTACCTACTTTTAATTTGGGCGATGGCGCTCACGTGGTATGCACGTGGGCGCGCTGCGTAAGAATTTAATTCTTATATAATAGGAACCATATGCTTTGCACTTCGGCGCTCACGTGAACTTCATGTGAGGCGCCGCTGTAGGGTTTAATCCTATAAGAGGCCTGCGCTGGCGCTCATGTGGGGAGCACGTGAGGCGCCGCCTTATTTATGAAGGCTTCTTTTTGCCTTCTTGCTCTACTTTTCCTGAGTCAACACTTTCTTCTCGGAAATAGTTCCACCATACACATCATTTTCTTTGCTGAGACTGAAATGTTTCTCTTTATAATCTGAAGACATGTTCATCTTCTCTCTCACTTTCTCAGAAAACCATTTTAACAGAGGAATCATAGCTTGCAATCGTCCACATGCTCATTAGCAGCCATGGGAGGTGCCTATCGAGAAAATTATTCCTTGTTTTGTTGCATGCTTGGTGAATCATGCTCTCACAGATGGCCAATGCGACACGGTGATGCGCGAGCTCCTGACCCGTAGAGGATCTCCTCTCCCCATCGGCTCCATTTGGTTCCGGATGATCTTCCTGTCCGTGCTCAATGACATTTCCCCTGATCTAGCGGAGATGACTCCGGCGATGCTCGACGCAGCGGAGGACAAGATCGAATGCTTTCATGAGTCACGTTTTATTAACAATGTAACGTTTTAAAAATAATTAAATAAATAATTAAATAAATAAAAACGTTTAAGTGATTTTTTTTGATTTTCGGTAAAGTAAAACGTATTTTTCGTAAAACTAAACCGTAATTATTTTTCACTATAAATTTAAAAATACTTATTTTAATTATGTTATTACTAGTAAATGGTGTTTATTTAGCCACTTATAAATTTTTAGTTTAATTAAATATTTTTCCTAAATTAATTATTTTAAATATTAACATAAGCTTTATTTTTACACTAAATTAGTGTAAATTACAAATTTGAATGGGTTTAATTTGTAAAAATGAGCCATGACAATTTAAAATAAGTGTGAAACATGTAAAAATTGTTTCTCAAATTTTTACATGGTTCTAGAATTTTCTAGGAGTAGTTTAGAAAAGAAAATAAATAAAATTAAAGAAATTAGTGAAAAGACCTAAAGGAAATGATTTCTTCAAGTGGTTTCCACATCTTTCTACACTCATTTCTCTCTCTCTCTTCACTCCTCCTATTGTGGCCGGCCTCACTAGTGGCAGCCCCCCCATTTTTCCCCTCTCTTTCTTCTTCAAATTTCATCAAAATTCATTCAAAAATCCACCGAAAATCACACTTTTCCTTCACAAATTCAAACCAAAACCTTAAGCCATCCCTTCTCAAACCCTAGTTGGTCTAAAGCAAGGAGAAAAGATGCCACTTTGGAGGTTTAGTTCAAGGGAATCAATAATTGTAAGGTATAATCCTAATCTAGTTGTTTAATTGTAGTTTAGTTGCTAGATTAAAAAGCTTTAGTGTGTAATTTGGTTATGAATTCTTGTTTAGGAAATTCTAGTAAAGGATTTGTTTTTTAATTAAGGTTTTCATTCTTGGGTATTGATCTAAATTTATAGTTTAACACATTAGGAAATGTTAAACCTAATCTAGTAGCAAAATTGCTAGATATTGCATTTAAAATTGTTGAATTAGGTTCTTTTTGCAAACTACATTTTTACAAAACATATAAATAGGGTAGATAAAATTCTAATGAGAATGTTTATCAATTGTTCATGGTTTTAATGGGTAGATTAGCATGTTAATTTAATGCAAAGGCTAATCTAGTTGTTAGTTTCAAATTGTTAGTTGGAAATTTTGATAAATATGCTTATTTTTGCTAACTTGGTTTTTGGAAATGGACTAAATAATGGGGATTAAAATCTAATTATGGTTTTCATGATATTATTAACATTCTAGTTTGTTGTTTAGCAACTTAGATCATGCAAACTTAGTTTAGTTGTTGATTTGTAAAATTTTGCTTAAAAAGTATTAAAATTTGTTATTTTTGCAAACTAGAATTTTCATGTTCAATACAAATTGGTGAGGATAAATTATAGGAATGGTTTATATATTCTAGTTATGATATTTAGTGAGTATTATGACCATTAGTTCCATTTAAACATCAAGTTTTGAAGTAAAACGGTAAATTGGCGTTTTCGGGTTTTACGAAATCGGACGATTTGATCGATTTTAGAGTTTCGATGAATTAAATCGTGTTTTATATTATAAATAATGAATTTTGAAACTACAAGTTGTTTTTTGGTGTTTTATCTCGATCAATCGGCATTTGTACGCCGATATCGAGCGATATTTGGTTCTTTTGCATGAGCAGGACATAGGTTTTAACCTATGCGCGTTTCGTGCGTCGTTTTGATATTGTCCATGATTCAGTTTACGATACTATATATGTTTGCGTATAGGTACCCCTCACGTGGACTGCGGGCGATGAAGAAGAGGATGGCGACACCGTCTTCGGCAGACATGGACCAGGTGAGTAGATGTATATCTACGGGGGGAAGTCGGGTGGATGGCGTTTAGCACCCCCGCAACGTAGAATAGGAATAGTACTTATTGATATTAGGAAGCCAGATGTGACCCTAGATTCTTAATGAGTAGGACCCTAGTATTGACCCTAGGCTAGACTAGACTGATTTAGGAAGACCATACTAGAGGATGAATACCTTGGAAGAGATTCGTAGGTTTCAGGTAGATACACACACACACACTGAAACTCGACGTGGTGTATACGTGTATGTGTATATATATATAGGACTAGGTATAGGTATATATATATATACAATACGTATATGGGATACAATGATGTGATATGATACACGGGAATGAAACAGTATAACTGGGCTTGATACCGTGATTCTTGGCTATACAGTCGTATTAAAGTGTTAGCGGATCATTAGAGAATGAGATAATTAACAGGTATACATAAATTATAATGGGTGGTGATGATATTGAGGTACATGGGACTCTAAAATAGCACCCGGACTGTAACTTGTGACTGATCACGATATGATATATGTATGACTTGATTACGACATCATATAGGTGTGACTTGATGATGATATGATATAAGTGTGACTTAATCACAATATGATACATATGACATGATATTTCTGAGGATAAATTAATGATGTATATTTATGATGGAAATGATATATGATTGATGTATGCGATTACAGTATAACACCTTGATCATGACATGTGTTGATGATGATATCATACGAATAATGAGACACGTAGGTGATACTTGACCCGTACCCCGATGTTGGGATGCCGTACGATGGATTTACCGTACGAGGCATAGATGTGATGATTGATCCGCACTCTTGATTCGAGGAAGTCGTACTTCGTACATGACGCTATTGAGGCTGGATCGCCGACTATTAGAGATATGGATTCAGACCTTAGGTGGACTCTTGTTTCTTATTGACTAGTTTCTTAGGTTTAGTTCCTTAGGAGGTTAGATGGACACTAGTTTAGGTTCGATTCATATAGTGGTAGTTGTACTTGTATATCGCAGACGAGTGGTTATTCACATCCGTCTTTACATTCATACTGTAATCATAATGTTGCATGTTCATACATATGTTTTTATATCAATATAAAAACTCTGCCTGTTAGGACACCAGCACCATTACCGATGATGCGCATATTCCACGCACACTTATTTTCCGGCTCACACACATCATCATCGGTAATTGCTATGTCACGTACACTTTAGATCATATTATCTTTTGTTGATACAATCAGCTAACAGCTAGATCGATATAATATTGTGATTACTCTCTGGTGTTAGTATAGACATGGTGTTTATTACTTAGACATTTCATGCATTCGCATTTTCATGTTATCATGCAGTATTATAGGGCATATGCCGACACTTATCATATACTTACTCATGATTTTGGGATTTTGGATTTCTATGAGATTTCTGGATTTTGGGGAAAACCGCAAAAATATATAAAACAAACTTCTCTCTCTCTCCTCCTCTCTTTTTAAAATATAAGATGCGGTTTTCTCGTGATGTATGTGTCGTCCACCATGAGATTTCATGTTTTCTGTTGGATTTCGAGACCCGATTCGAGGAGTGGATGAACCGTCTCGGGTACATAGTGGGCCCGGTATGGTATCCCGGGGCAAGAAGATCGATTTGTAGACGATGAGCCTGGCAGGGGAAGGCTACCTACCGGTGATGTCTGGCACGGTGGATATCCGGAGGATACCGACCGTTGTCGTGAGATTTGATGATATGGGCCGATCCGGACTGACGGAGCCCGAGATATTGAGACTATGAGACATTGAGATTATGAGGTATTGAGACTTGAGATTTACATGTTTTGTGTCGATGCTTGACACAGATTTCCATGGATTTCATTGTTGCTATTTCAGATTTCTATACACATTTTACTATGATAAAAGCTAAAGGTTTCTTATGCAGATATATCCAAATTTCAGGATTGGTTATTTTACATTCATGGTGCATGCATACTCATTCTCATGACATAGTACTATATGAGGTACTGACACGAGCACGGAGCATTTGCACTTACACGTAGCTTATTATCCTGTCTTTACTTGATGACTAGTAGTATATTAGTATATTATTATGACCTAGGACAGCGTCGTGCATTCGATTTCTTTTTGCAGATATTTTCTACTCACGAGTTGGCAACTCACCCCCGTTGTGCCAAATTTTATTACAGGTTCGATGTACAGGGTTCCTTGGCTGTTTGCTGGCACATCATTTCATTCTGGGTGATTTGCACGGTAGGTTGGTTCACTTATATCTGGACCGCCATTGTACTTTTATTATTTCCTTTGTATCTAGGAAGCTCCATCAACCAAACTTGTATTACTTGATAGATTACTGGACCATTTATTTGTTTCGACCTTAGAGTCGCGCTTGTATTATTATGATATCTGGTGGTTTTGTTTTCTTTTAAGTTTTGAGCCTCGCCCTTTGGCGTTGTATTTTATTGTGCTTGTTGTGGTTGTTTCCGCCTGTTGGCGTTGAGCTAGCTCCCGTTTGGGGATGCTTTTTATTGTTTGTGTATATTATACTTGTTATACCCGTTTGGGGCCAGTTTTTACAGAGGAGACTCTGCCAAAAATTTTGGGAAATTTGCTGATGCTTTTAAACTTGTTTTCTTCATGTTTTCTTTTACTTCTTCTTCTTCTTCTTTTATATGGTTTAGATTTCTGGGCTTCGGCTTACTTAGGTTACGTTGCGCCTCTAGACGTTTCGTAATCTAAGTGCCGGTCACATTCCGTACTTTCGGGTCGTGACAAACAAGCCTATGAAGGATCGCCCCGTTCAATTACTAAGCCAGATACGGGCTCAGCGGGCCATCATGGCTGCTTTCGCCGATGAACACGGCACTGATCGATGGGGAGTGAATCCTCCCGAAGACCGCCGTTTCGATATGGTGGAGTAAGCTGAGAGAGTTTTAGAAAACTTTATTTACAGTTTTGCTAACCCTTGTAACTTCGAACCGTGTTTGGTGATCTCTTCCCCATAGAATAAAATGTTTAGTTCAATGCATTCGTTTTATCGTTTACTACTGAATGTTTCATTTCCAACACACGTTCTTCCTCTGATTGTATCGTATAAACATATATGCATCCTGCATGTGTGCACATGCACTTTACCCTTAGAAATTTTTGCTAAGTGCGAACGCCATCGGTGTGCACGTATCATGCATTAACCCTCCACACGCATATATAAATCGGCATGCTTTCAACGCTATCTTCTCATATTGAAATTCTAAAAATTGCGTACGATACACCAGACCGAAACTAGCCCTATGGTATGCATTACTCTACACTACTTCACTCACGTATATACCTCTGTGAGCAAAGTAGTGAGGGGCATTTTTTCACACCCACCGGTGCCGTCATCTATCATTGACTCAAATCTAAATTCTTAAGAAATGTAGTTCTAAGCCCTGAGGTCTATGAGTTGCACCTTTCTGTTTTGATTGCGGTGTCTTCTACCAATTTTGTCGAATGTGGTCCGTGGATAGTATACAAGAGTCAGTCTTGACCTCCTTGTAGGGAAACTGTGCTTAGGAAACATGTTGATATCCCCGTCGCCTAAGGATTTTCACCTTTATAAGCTTCGAGGATCTTTAAAATATGTTTCCTACGAGTCGAGACGAGTCGAGAGGATCTCGCAGGTGTATCCTAACGTAAAATGTAGATAACCCCCACTCTTTTATGACAGGGGTCCGTTAGGTTTGTGGTATTAGGTTTAAGTCCATTGTACCGTTGCGTTAGCTGATATATTTCTCGATATGCATTCCTTTAGGTTGCTGCTCGAGTAGCCCCATGACTGTCGTGTCTTTGATCCCTTCTGAGGATGGACAAGACGTCTTTAAGTAATCTTCTTAGGTTGGAGTATCTATTTTACTGTCGGAAGAGCAAGCGTTAAGTATTTGCCGTTGCGATTTTTACTTGAGATTAGGATTAATTTGAAGCCCCGATGAGTCATAACCGCACCCTTCTAAGGTAGGATGATCCCCAATGGTCTTTAGGCTCTATATGTATTGCCTTTAAGACCTGAAGATAGGAATATGTCATCATTTCGTTCTTCTTTGATGATGTCGTATCAATGCTTTGCTGAAGTTGGGTAGACATCCATATGTCCTCTATACTGTATGTATTGCAATTGAGATCTGAAGTTATGAATATGTCATTGCTCCAATTTCATTTGATAGTTGCGTCCACACCCTGTTGTAATGAGGAAGAACGTCAAGATGATATCTAGGATGTAGATGTTGCCATCGAGATCTGGAGTTGGAGTTTGCCATTGCTCCAATTTCATTTGACACTTGGGTCCTTGTTGACGTCACATCTGTATTTTGCTGAAGTAGGAAGGACGTGCATATAGTCTCTAGGCTGTAAATGTGTCATCAAGACTCGGTTCATCTTTTGACGAAGTAAGGTGGAAAAATATGGTTCCTTTTCTTTTATTTGTGCCCATGAATTGTATATAAAAGTCAATATGGACCTATTTGCAGGGCAGAAAAGTTTTATTTTATTTTATATTTTTTAAATTTCCGCGATGATTTATCTTCTCAACTTTTCATATCGCGAGAAGAGCGATTGCCCAATCATTTCATCTTTTTATCGCGGTGTCCAATCATTTTGGCCCTTTTTTTACTCGCTGCTTTTTATTGCAAGTAGCCCCATCATTTCAACTTTCTTTTATTTTTTAAATTTTTTTTCGAGTCGGGGACTTGGGTCCTGATACCAATTTTAGCATCAGCATCGCTACGACTGGAATATTGCCAGGAGCGAATCATCATTTTCCATGAAAGGACTTGGAATTTGACACCTGTTTAGGCGTCAGTATCGTTGCAACTGGGATATTGTCAGGAGCGAATCATCACTTGCCTTTGTTGATTTGAACAAAGGTGGCTTAGCGAATAGGGTTAGGATCCCGTCGACTAAGGCTTTTTTGCTTTATGAGCCGTAAGGGTCCCATAAAGGCAGTTCTCTCTGCGAGTCATAAGGCTCTTGTAGGTGTATTTTTGCCTTAGAAATCGTGAGGATTCCTAAGTGTGTTTTCTCTTACAAGTCTTAAGGATCTTACAAGAGTATTTTCTCCTTGTAAGGTCGAGAAGACCTTACATGTGTCGTTCACCATATGGGGATAATTCTTGCCATTGGAGGAACTTGGTGGGGCATTTATTTATGCCCATGGATTGTATACAAGAGTTGATATTGGACCACTTATAGGGCTGAAGAATTTTGTGGGGGTTTGGTTGCTTAAGAACAGGTTCAGATCCCTGTATCTTAAGGAATTTGAATTCTATAAGCCGTGAGGGTCTTATAGAGGTTATATTCTCCTTACAAGTCGTGAGGATCTCATAAGTGTATTTTCTCCTTAGGAATCATATAGATTCCTAAGTGTGTTACTCCATTGCGAGTTGTAAGGATCTCACGCAAGTGTTTTCTCCTTGCAAAGTCATGAGGACTTTGTAAGTACATTTTTTTGTTAATGAGTTCGTGCCCTTTCGTGTTTTCACTAGCTCGCCGGCAGTTCTGCTGTTTTTACTCACGGCGCCCATTCGGGTTTTCAACCGTGCCCATTTCTCTTATGGACGTACCATTTTTTTGCAAACGGTGAAACTCCCGAAAGTAGTTTCGTCGCAGGTGACCCATCTGTTTGCCGGTGGGACTTGGGGGTGGCTTCATCTCTGGAGTAGCTGTGTAGCCGGTGGGACTTGAGTTGCAACTTTGGCCGTTGGGAATTCGATTGCAATATAGATCTCAAGAGAGCATATTGCCGTATTTGGGGCGATGCGCTAGTTTAGAGACATTTCGTTCCATCATCGCCGTATTTGGGGAGACGCGCTAGTTTAGGGACATCTCAGTCCAGCATTAGTTTAGGGAATTTTCGGTCCATTAATAGTTTAGGGACTTCTTGGTCCATCATTAGTTTAAGGACGTTCCGGTCCATCATTAGTTTAAGGAAGTTTCGGTCTAATAACACCGTGTTTTGGGACGAAATGCTAGTTTAGGGAAGTTCCTGTCTAATATTAGTTTAGGGACTTCTCGGTCTAGCATTAGTTTAAGGACGCTTCGGTCCAATATCTCCGTGTTTTGGGGCGAAATGCTAGTTGAAGGACATTTCGTTCCATTATTAGTTTAGGGACGTTTCGGTCTAGTATTAGTTTAAGGACATTTCGGTCCAATATCACCGTGTTTTGGGGAGAAATGCTAGATTATGGACGTTCCGGTCCATCATTAGTTTAATGACGTTTCGGTCTAGCATTAGTTTATGGATGTTTCAGTCCAATATCGCCGTGTTTTGGGACGAAATGCTAGTTTAGGGATGTTCTGGTCCATCATTAGTTTAAGGACATTTCGGTCCAGTATTAGTTTAAGGATGTTTCGGTCCAATATCGCCATGTTTTGGGGTGAAATGCTAGTTTAGGGACATTCCGGTCCATTATTAGTTTAGAGACTTCTCGGTCTAGTATTAGTTTAAGGACGTTTCGGTCCAATATCACCGTATTTTGTGGCGAAATGCTAGTTTAGGGACGTTCCGGTCCATCATTAGTTTAAGGACGTTTCGGTCCAGCATTAGCTTAAGGACGTTCCGGTCCAATATCGCCGTGTTTTGGGGCGATGTGCTAGTTTTGGGATGTTCCGGTCCATTATTGGTTTAGGGATTTCTCAGTCCAGCATTAGCTTAAGGACGTTTTGGTCCAATATCGCCGTGTTTTGGGGCAAAATTCTCGTTTAGGGACGTCCCGGTCCATCATTAGTTTAAGGACGTTTCGGTATAGTATTAGTTTAAGGACGTTTCGGTCCAATATCGCCGTGTTTTGGGGAGACATGCTAGTTTAGGGACGTTCCGGTCCATCATTAGTTTAAGGACGTTTCGGTCCAACATTGGTTTAAGGACGTTTCAGTCCAATATCGTCGTGTTTTGGGGCGACATGCTAGTTTAGGGACGTTCCGGTCCATTATTGTCGTTTTTTAGGCGACGGAGAATTTTGAGCACTACTCTCAGAGTTCTGACTCAGGAAGATAGCGAGCGGACACAAGCGTCGACAGCTATCATTGACCTAAGTCATGACTCGTCAAGCGTAGTTCTTTTTGAGGAATCAACCTTTATTGGCTGGAAGGGTCTTTCGCCATGCATATCCATGAGCTGGTAGGCTCCACCTTGGTAAACTTTGTATATGATTTACGGGCCTTCATAGTTCGGTTCGAACTTCCCCCATTTTGCACGATTAGGGATCATTGGTCTTATGACGACTAGCATGAGTTCGCCTTGGCGGAATGTTCTCGGCCTGGTCAGTCTTTCATATGACCGTGTCATCCTTGCTTTATAAGCCTCCAGATTTTGCTGTGCTATAAGGAGGGTTTCGTTGAGGGCATCTAGCTCCTCAAGCCTAAGATGCGTATTTTCTTCATCTGTCAGCTCGTATCGAACCGCTACTCGTAGAGAGGGGAGTTCTATTTCCAATGGGAGCATTTCTTTCGTGCCGAACACCAATGCGTATGGTGTTGTATTCATGGCCATCTTGAACGTTGTTTGATACGCCCAGAGTGCTTCATGAAGCTTTTTATGCCGGTCTTTTTTGTTTCTAAACACTGTCTTTTTTATAATCTTGGTCAAGGTCTTGTTGAAGGCTTCAGCTAGACCGTTGGACCAAGAATTATAAATCGAAGAACATCTCCAATCTATTTTATGCTGCTGTGCGAAGCGGGTGATTTTATGGCTTCTGTAAGCTGGTCCATTATCCGAGATAATGCGTTGCGGAGTGCTGAACCGATAGATGGCATGGGTTTTGAAGAAGTGGAGAATATTCTCCGTCTTCACCTCCCTTAGTGGTACTGCTTCTGCCCACTTAGAGAAGTAATCGGTCATTGCCACTATAAACCGATGTCCTTTGGATGACGCCGGTTTGATGGGGCTAATTATATCGGTTCCCCACATTTCGAACGGCCAGCTGGCCACTGTCGGGTGCAATGAATTTGGGTGATGGTTATGAAGTTCCCGTGAATTAGCACGAGTGACACTGCTTTGCATATTTGAGGCAGTCCTGAATCATCGTAGGCTAATAGTAACCCATTATTTTTATCTTCAGCTTCATTTTTGGTCCAGCTTGATGAGAACCACAGAGTCCGTCGTGTATTTCTTGGACGACTTTCTTTACCTCCTCTTACCCCAGGCATCTTAGCCATAGGTAGTCAAATGATCTCTTATATAGAGTATCATTGACGAATTCGAATGAAAAATCTCGTTTCATGAGCTAATGTACAAATGACGTATTTTCGGCCGTTCATTGGGACTTGAAGTAGTCTATGAAGACTTCCCTCCAGTCCTTGACCTTTTTTCGTCCTCTATTTGGAGGGCTACTTGTTCAGTTGTTTCTTTTCCTTCGAATGGCTCTATCAGATCTTCCGAAGATATATCTGTTGGCATGAGAACTCTGCGATTTTGCACAATGATCCTTACGTCATCGAGGTATTCATCGGCAAATTCTTTAGCCAATTTGGCGAACACGTCCGCTTTGCTGTTTTCCGCTCGCGGTATACTTTCCAGGGTATAAAAAGAGATTTATGTCAACAATTGTTGCACCTTTTCGCCATACCTTATCAGCTCTGGCTTGCATGTTTATTAATCGCCGTTTACTTGACTAACGACCAGCTGGGAGTCTCCATATATGAAGAGGTCTTTGATTCCCATATCGATAGCGATCTCAAGACCGGCTATTAAATCTTCATATTCGGCTTCGTTGTTAGTCCTTAGCTCCATTAAAGAAAGGGAATAACGCAATATTCCTCTTTACGGGGTCACGAAGATAAGACCTACCCCGGCTTTGATTATGGGAGTGTTTTGGTTTTGCCTGTTCATGGAATATGCTCCATCGAAGTAGAGTTCTCATTGGGAATCATTTTCTTCTTTCTCTTCTTCGATTGCATCAAACCCGTGTTCATCTGGCAACTCACAATTTAAGAGGGAGTCGGTTGGTATCAGATATTCCGTGAGAAAGTCGGAGATGGCATGTCCTTTCATTGCTTTGAGAGGTCGAAACGTTACCGAGAACTCCATCAGGAGGCGGGCCTTTTGGCATGTCTTTCTGTCAGTATGGCTTTCGACATTAGATATTTGAGAGGATCCACTTTCGATATAAGGTGGATCTCATGTGCCAAGGCGTAATGTGTGAGCTTCTTTAATGCGAAGATCAGTGCCATGCAATTCTTTTCGATAGGGGAATAGTTGTTTTCTGCCTCCAGGAGAACTTGAATTAAATAGTATAGAGCTCTCTCTTTTCTTTGATCGTTCTCTTGTGCCCACAATGCGCCTACAGAACACTTAAAGGTCGTTGTATATAGGATAAGGGTTTTCCCTTAACCGGGGTGGCCAATATCGGCGAATTTTGCAAGTATTGCTTGATTCCGGAGAGGTTGGTTATGAACCGTCGGATATACGCAAGCTTTCTTTGGAGAGACTGCAGTTGTTTGAGGGTTCTTGGCCTAGGCATCTCCATAATCGCCTTGATCTTTGAGAGATCGATTTTGATACCTCAGTGACGTATGATAAATCCTAGAAATTTGCCTGAGGAAACTCCAATCGCACATTTTAGAGGGTTCATCTTCAGATTATACTTCTAAAGACGTTGGAACACTATTTTTAGATATTCCCAATGTTCCTCATGAGATTTTCTCTTCACTACAAGATCGTCGATATAGCATTCGACGATCTCATGTATGAGGTCATCGAAGATCTTTGTCATGGCCCTCTGATAGATAGTGTCGGCGTTCTTCAGACCGAAGGACACACTTTATAGCATAATATGCCTAACGGGGTCAAGAAGGCGGTATGCTTCTGGTCTTCAGGATGCATTTTTATTTGATTGTATCCTGAAGATCTGTCCATGAAGGAAAAGAACTCATGGATAGACGTGTTATCAATCATTAACTCGGTGATGGGCACTGGGAAGTCGTCCTTCGGGCAAGCTTTGTTGAGGTCCTGCAAGTTAACGCAGATGCGAACCGTTCCATTTTTATTCATCACTGGAACGATATTAGCGATCCAATCAGGATATTGAATCTCTTGGATGAATCCGGAGTCGATTAGTTTTTTGACTTCAACATTGATACTCATCTTAAGTTCAAGCTGTATCCTTCTTGGTGCCTGTTTGATTGGTTTTATGTCTAGCATAGCCAGTTTATGTACCGCTACTTTTGGATCTAGACCCAGCATCTCAGACTAGTTCCAGGCTAAGCAATCTTTGTATTGCATAAGCACGTTTTTTAGTGCGGCTACTTGTTTTTCAGATAGCAGCTCACTGACGAACGTCGGCCTCGGGTCATTATCTGTCCCTAATTCAATTTTTCTTCGATTGTCCGCCGTGGTGTGTATCCCATTTTCCAGCTCCATTGGTGCTGGTGGAAACTCTAAGATCACCCCGTCCTCGTCTTCATTTGCGAAACACCCAAAGAGGTCACTCGTACTCTCATGCCCTCCCTTTTTTGGGAGTGTTATCATATGGCAGGTATGGGTTCATTTCCATTCTTACGGTCGAGCTGGTCCTATCCTGATGGTATAGGTCTTCTTTGGGTCATGCTTTTGCAGCGGGCTTATCTTCCAGCTGTTGGATAAAGCAAAACTGCCTTGTCGATACTGGTCTTCCACCCAATCTTTGAACGTGAAGCAGTTTTCAAGGGGGTGACCTATTACTCGGTGATAGGAGCAATAATCCGGAAGCGTCATCATTTGGTGCTTCTTGACAAGGTTGAATATTTTCCCTGTCTTGTCTTGAGGGAAAGAGTACCCGACCCATCTTCTTTATAAAGGACGGGATCCAATCAAGCTTTTCTCGATCGAATGGCATCTTGAATCCTCTTTGTTGTGTTCGGACGTTGTTTGCATTCTTTGCCCTGTTTATACCTCCATTTCGGGATTTTACCCTTTCGCAGGAACACATAGCGGCCTGGGGATGAAGAGCGTTATGGTCTAGTTCCGCTGCAGATTGCTGACTGAGACGCTGCGTCCTGCCCTTTTCATAAATAGCCATTTTGCGGGTGTGGTTGTCCCGGCTCGTTTGATAAGTTTCTTTTATTAGCTTGTCAATTTGTTCTTCAAGTGAAGGACTTAACGTTTTCAAAGTGGGATCTCGCTCCGATTTGACGTCGTGGCAACTTAAAAGAACGTTTTCCTCTTAACTCGAGTTGTTTATGATGCGACAACTGTAGATTTGCTCCCGCTTCTTGAACCGAACGTATCCAAGTCTAGTTGTTTCCATCTTCCCATTGGGCTTTTTTCATTGAGTCCCGGGAATATCCCAAATCTTTTTGTAGTATTGGGCTTGTCGAACAGTTTGTTCAAGGGGTACGCCTTGGCGTCTTAACAGCTCTTTCAATCTCTCTACGTAATATCTTGGCAGATGGATGGGTTGAAACTTTTCGAGCGCAAAATCGGCACTGGCCAAATTTCTTTCTTTACTTTGGTCTCTGTAGATTTGTAGAAGAGGATCGCCTTTTCACTTCTTCACCTAGGAGGTATGTAGAAAGTTGCAGTTCTTGTAGGCTGTATGTATCGAGCGCATCAAGTTTCTTGTAGTATCGAGGCGGAGCCATTGTGATTTGCAGATTTTGATCCGCTTCGGCAAGAATCTGTATTGACGGGTGGATGGAGAACACCGCATTAGCCTCGTCCTTTGAGTCGCTGCCAAAGACCAAAACAGGAGTAGATAGTCTGGGCTTATTGTTTTCTTTTTGGGGTTGCCCCGAGTAGACTATTTCTTCGTCTTCCTAATTATCGCTCCCAAAGATCGGGATGGTGGCCACAGATTTTTGTTTATTCTCTGGCTTGTTGCACCTTTCAGTATCCTTGAAATCTGGCAGAAAGTACTTTGCGTCTTCATACTTCCGGATGTCGTTTACGGAGAATAGATTTAGCTCTCCTGTGACGGTGTACTCTAAACCATCCTTAAAATACTTCATACATTGATGTTGTGTAGAAGGGATGATTTTGTACTCGTGTAACCAAGACCGGTCGAGCAAAGCGTTATAGCAAGTCTTGGCGTCAATGACATGAAATTTGATGTCGGTGACTAGCAGCCCGAAACGTAGCGTCAATATTACGGACCCAAGCATTCATGACGACTATGAGTCAAACCCAAAGATGGTAATTTTATCTCGGGTAAGGTGCTGAACGTTCATGCAAATTTCCTTCAGCACTCTCATATTGAGAAGATTAACGGAAGATCCGTTGTCGACAAGGATATTCCCTATCTTAATGTCGTGGAATTACCCAGTGACGTATAACGGGCGATTATGTTCACACATACCGAGGAGTAGATCTTCATCGCTAAATGTAATATCAACCGTGTGGACTTCCGTCAATTCATTTTTCATCTTCTCTTCCGCGAGAAAAGTTTGGAACTGATCGGGCTCTTGTAACACCTTGATCAGGGAATCCTGTGTCTTCTTGGATAGGAGGAGGGAATCCAATATGGTTAGCTACGAGGTTATTTTTCTCAAATGTGCTAGGACATTGTAATCTACCTTTTTTTTCTTAGACGGGTCCCTTGCGGCGAGCTCTTTGACTGCTTCTTCATCGAGGGAGATTTTTTCGGGCATTTTCCCTTTCCCTTTATCTATTTTTGCTTGAACCTCTATTTGTAGGTCCGAAGTCCTTCTCAAATAGCATACGGTTATACAGCGGAATATTCTCGCAATTCTTCTCCTCCTCTTCTTTTTCGGAGGTGGAGTCTTTGAAAAGGGGGTTGAGAGGTGTTTCGTCCTCAGAATCGCTCCCGAACGTGAGAACTGGAGGTTTTCTCCTTCCGAACTGGTACCAACCATATGACAGTTTCCTGTCATTTCTTCATGCGCGTTCGTCTCGCCATTTTGATGTCGATGAGCGCGAGCTTCGCACTTCACTTTCTTCAAGTGTTTTTGATGAGCAACATATCCTTGCCACCACTTCTTGAAGGCACTGCATTTCTCGATGGGGTGGGCAACCCTTCGATGATATAGGCAGTATTTTGGATATGATTCTTCTCCGTCGAAACATAGGACCCCAGGAGTGTACTCCATGAGAGGTGGTAGTTTCATCTCCAATGATAAGGCTTTGGCGAACTGCTTCTCAGTTTTGATCCTACTCTTATTTGTTGCAGTTGTGTTTCGGTTTGGTTGGAGCGTTTCATAGCTTGTTCTCACCGCAGCTTCTTTATTCAGATGTTGATGCTTAGCCTTTTCATATATGTCTGTTTCGCGTTCTCGGTCATCTCTGCTTTTTTGGAAGGTTTCGTTTAGCAGCCTCTCAAGCGGGTCATCTTCTGGCAGTTTTGGGGAATTTAGCTCCGATTCTGCTCCCAGTTTCTCAACATCGTTTTTTGATGCTAAGGGAGCCTCTTCGTAATATAACGATGAGTAGGAGACCATGTGGCAACTTGCTACACGGTCTTAGGTTTCTTCTGATGAGTCAGTTCCTTCATCATTGTTATTGTCTTCACCCTCAAGAATATGCTTGAGGAATTCTTCAAGCGTGACCGGTGTCCGCATCTTCTGATTATACTCCTCCAGCGCATCTATGTATTTATGTAGATCTATGCGCTTGTCGTCATACTCGGCAGGCTGCACAGGCTTCTTGGTCTTCTTCTTTTTCTTCGAAAACTTTGACTGCTTGACTTGGGGGCTTTTCCCCTCGCCAACAATTTTCGGTGTGAGACGAGATTTTAGCATGCCTTCGATTATTTCAGGTTCAAGTGGGCTTTTCCACCTGACTGCCGGACTTGCCTGAAGATCCTTCAGCATTCTTTTAGTTTTTTGCTGAGAGGACTATTTCCAATGGAGCTTCTTCCACGAGTGAGCATGATGCCCCTGCGCGTCCACCTTTTTGGGAGCGTGCATCTGGGGAGGGTTTATCCTCCAGTTATCAGACAGCACGAACTTTCCCTACTAGAACTGGTCTTCGACCCAATTTTTGAAGATATAGAAATTCTCAATTGGGTGGCTCAATATTCTGTGATAGGAGCAGTAATTGGGGTTGTTGACGTCGCCGAATTGCGCTGGACGGTGCGGGTCTAGCAATGTGATGAAGTTATTACACATCGTCGGTTCAAACAGGCTTCTCGTCTTATCGTGGGGAAACAAGTAAGCATGTCTTAGCCTTTCTTCTAAGGACGCGCGTGGACGTGCGTTGTTTTGGTGTGCAGCCGATTTTGGGCCACTCGATTGTTGTTGCGTATTAGCAACAAAGGCTGCTTTCCCTTTACCCTTATTATTTCAAGAGTCCTTATTTGAGGAGGAAGGCCCATGGCCCATCTGATCCATTTGGGTCAGCTTGTCTATCAACTCCTAGAAGGTTGTGGGTGTGAAGAATGTCATGAACTGGGACACCGTCGAATGAGGATCGAGGGTCCCGATGAACATGCCGACGGCTGGAGACTTTTCAATGCGTTGTTCGCATTTAGACCACAGATTCCACCACTGGATCGCGTATTGGACCCAAGTTTCTCCCGGATTTACCCTGGTATTGAATTGTTTTGGCCTAATTACAGACGACCCCTCCATGCCTAAAATTTCTTTGAAAGATTGAATAGAAGCGTCTAGGAGAAACAGTTGGACTCCGCAATCCACTTTGTATCAACCGTGTCAACCTTCACCACCTTCTTACGTTGATACTCCTTTTTCGAGTCCTATTATAACTCCGAAACCCATGTCTATTGCTGAGCATATTGAACAATCTCGTAGCCGATCTTTCACTCCTTTCAACACATCCAGTTCTTGGGATCAACAAGTCCATTCACCTTTTTATCCAAATGTTGATCCTACTCCTGTCCAACCATTCAATTCATACCAGTCCTACCCAACTTCCGCACCTTCCCTAGACATTGCTTCTACACAGCCATTTGGGAGTTTCACGTATCCAAACAATTTTGAATATTTTACCGAAACCCCTTCATAACCCATGTCTAGTTTGGAACAGTCGTTGGAAGCTTATATTGAAGCGACAAACAAACAGATGAGGAATTTGGATGCGTCCATTGCCGCGCTTATGCAACCTAGTGAACCGGTAGCTAGTTTCCAACTAGCTCCAAATCTTCCAATGTATGATGAGGCGGTTGGACAGAGTGAGAATTTGAGTGGTGAGAGTGAGCTATACACACTTCCAAATCAAACCTACCCATCACCAATTGAATCCCACAACTCCAGTTTTCAATCAAGTGTCCCAAATGATTCACCGGTTAAAGATAAAACGTTTAATGAGTTGTGCGACTTTGTAGTGCTTGATTTGCCAGATTGTAAAAAGTCCCTTTCGAGTGAAACCACACCTAATCCTTTTGAACTCTACACCTCCACTTTAGAACCTAAATTGATTGATATCCATGCTTTTGATGAGGTGTCTGAAAAAATTGATTTTCACTTGATTGAAGATATTGACACCGGGAATATTTTGGATGATGAATCCGTAGATTTGACTGAAATTTTATCTCCAATTCATCATCCCGAGTCATTAAATGTCTCTCCCGAACTTCATATGCGTCTTGATTTTGATGATAATTCCATGGTTAAGATAACTTTTGAGGAGAATTATGAGGATAGTATTGAGAAGAGCATTGAGGATAGTATTGAGGATGAACCATTTTTGTTTGATGTATCGGATTTTCCAATTCATCCTCCTGAACCTTTAACTGTTATACTTCCTAAATCACCCCCCTCCTTTCCATCGTTCCGACCACACAGAAGATCACGCAGGAGGACTGTGAGCTTGAAAAATTTCTGTTTGATCATAACGGTTTTGACGCCACCAGTGCGTTCCTCTTTGAATCTAACACAGTTCTCACAGACGATAACGATTACGAATGCTTCACTTTTTTGGATGATTTTGAAGACTCACCGCCCGAGTTTGAGTCCTTTGAATTTTCATATGTGTTAGTTGAACCATTGATAGAATCTTTCGAGTTCGAAACAGTTTACTTAGGTGAGAATAAGACTATCCCTAAATCACTCCCCTTCGTCCCTTCCATTGTTTCGACCATGCAAGAATCCGCCGTGTTTCCATTTTCAATGGATGGTTTACCAAGTTCAATGTACCCATGTTTTCTTGCGAATTTTGAGAGATTTGACCCCATTTCTCGACAGGTTGATAGATTAGCACAATTGTTTTTAACACATCGGTCATCACAAATTGTGCTAATTTGTTCACTCAATTTACACCCTCAAGTTTGTACTACACTTCTTTCTCTCTTCTGCCATTCTTCTCCTCCACCGAGACCATATTCCACTCTTCTTCCCACACAGTCTCGTGTGTTTCTCAACTCCTTTCTCTACACTCCATTCTTTCACCAACCCTACCATTATCACGATAGAATTTTTGAATGGTTGGTGCTAACCTTTGGCCTGTGTAAGACCTTGTATAGTTTGATTTTTCTCCTCCCTAACTCTGAACTTTAACGCTTAAAACAATGGAAACACTGTTTCACTTAAGTTTGTGGGGAACCTTGTTGTATATATATTTTTTGTTTTTTCTTTTAACAATAAAAAATAAAAAATATATAAATTTTTTTTATAAATAAATAAAAAGGGGAGCGCCGACAATTTTGACCCTCTTGGTATAGCCTGACAGTGAGGACACTGTCAAGTTTAAGTTTGGGGTATGCTCGGTAAGCCTTCTTTCTTCACATTCATGTGTATATTTTTGTATTTGCATACTTATTTTAAAACCCATAAAAATTGAAAATTATAAAAATTATAAAAATTAAAGTATTCAATTTTGGCCATAATTAACTTGAGTTTGACAAAAAGGTTAACTAGCTAGGAACAACTAGATCCTAGACTTAGTAAATTAAAAACCGTAAAAATAACCTTTCATAAAATTTAACGGTAGAAAGTATATATCTTTGTAGTTTATTTAGAAATAGGCAAATTTCGAGTTCACTTCATGGACTAAGTTAAAATAAGGGAAAAGTATTGATATTTTTATTAAAGTATAAGTTTGAAAAATAATTCCTAGCTTAAGTCTAAATTCTGAAAATGTATGCCCTACAAATTGCACAAACACGAACCTTGAAACTTGGAATAGTAGAAGAGACCTTAAAATGCTCTTGTCTAAAGTCCTTAAGTATGAAGAAAAATAAAATAAAAATTCAAGTGTGAATAAAGAGATAAAAAAATGAACACTGGTTTTTGTAATTACTTAAGGCTGCAAAATAGAAAAAATATTTAGCGAGGGTGCTTTATCACCTAGTGCCTTAGACCAACTGGTTTGGGAGTCACTGCTAACGCCTTAGGTCTTACAAGACTAGAAATTATGTTTTAATGTGCAAACACATTTTGTAATCGGTCGTTGGTACCTCAAGAAGTATTAACGGTCGCATGAAGGATGTGTGAGCAAAATTCATCTAAAAATTCACCAATTAAGAAGTGCTTTGGACGACGGACAAGAGTATAATAGCTTGATTTGAATTTCCAAGTGTAGGGGTGATATATACACACACGTAGGGGTATGTGATTGGGGTTTAGATGAGAGATAGGAATGAAGAATATGACTTATATCTTTAATAGAGATGATAAAAACTCCTAAGTTGAGATGGAACCCTAGAGGGAAAGCTTAAAAGATGCTAAAAGCTAAGTAAATTCACAAGAATATATATAATCTTAAGTTAAATGGTAAGGAAGCGTGAAAAATACGGCTAGATAATTTATGAGTCGAAGATAATAGAATTCCTTGTTGGAAAACCGAATTGGAGAATAAAAGTCAATGGGCCTAATTGATAGGATTTTGTGGGTAGTATCCGCTGAAAACCCTCAGGAGACAACACTCCTTCTACTAGGGACACCTAGAGGTTTAACGGCTTGTTGCACGAGCTCAGTGCAATCGCGTTTCCCTGGGAAAGTGATGTTAGGATTTTGTGGAGAATAAAACTAGGTTTGCTTGAGGACGAGCAAAAGATAAGTTTGGGGGTATTTGTTCATACCATAATTTTGCATTATTTTATTCCCCATTCTTATTCAGTTTACAAATAAACAGGTGCTTTTGACCCATGTCTGTTACATAGTTGCAGGTTACAGGTTCTCGGAACAAAAACAGTGATAAAGGTGAAAAGACGATACAAAAGTGAGACTACGACCAACAAATGGAAGAATCTTGATTAAGCCTACAGCTGAAGAATAAATCGAAGATCAGTGAACAAGTTCACAAGTACAATGGCAGTGCAAGGTTCAAGACTTCAACACGAAGCAAGCGGTAAAGTCCACAAAATTATTCACTGTGGAAATCTGGAAGAAAACTAGAAGACATTCTGAAGAACTAAGTGAAGAAAAACCAAAAAATTGCAACAGGAATCAGCCCAAAAGAACACAGCCCACAAGCCCTCTTTTTGGCCGCGGAACCGCGGCCAAACATGGGTTTTGGCCGCGGATCCGCGGCCATATAGTGCCCGTGTCGGTGCTAAAAAGTGTCGGTACAGATGGCGTGCGTTGACTAGTTCTTTTCTTAGGGGATAAACTTGTAATTGCAAATGTGAGTCGATTGTAACCCTAGGGTTTCTATGTTCTATAAATAGAAACCCTAATGCCTCTTTTTGAGGCATGCCTCTTCTTGTGCCTCATTGTAAATCTCAAAATTCAGAATTGAATTCTTGAAAAGTATGAAGAGTGCATCAAATTAGGAGTAAGTTTTCTTTTCATTGCCCTAGTTAAATTTTATTTCCATGCTAAGTTTTCTTTTCATTGCCCTAGTTAAATTTTATTTCCATGCCCTAGGTAACTTATTTCTTGCCCTAGCATAGATTTTTATTCTCTGCCCTAGTTAGATAGTTAGACAATGTTATTCAATTCCCTAATGAGTGAGTAGTCTCCTCGCTTGTCAGGATTAGATTTGGTGAAGACTTGAGAGATGAAGATCTCTCACCCCTTTCTTGCCCATCACACGTTTTTATAGGACTCCATGCATACATGCACACACCGCTCCCTACGGCACCCTATCCCATGAGGTAGCGGTGATACCGTAGTATAAAGGACCGGTTGAGCGTGTTTTCCAAGAAGGTTAGGGTAAGGATTAAGAAAGGAAGGACAAGAACCTAGAGGAAGAAACATCGTTTCTTCCCGATGGTACTAATCCACTTTATTAATTGTTACCATAACACCTAAGTGGATCTAAATTAGGGCATTGAAAGTGGTGGGAAATCTTTGCATTTCAAACTTAACTTAAACCTAACCCTAGCAAGATTCTAATCCTTGTGTAGATCAAACTTAGTTTTTAGATTTCATCAATCCGACACCAATCGGAATTAACTCGTTAGAACAATTAGGAAATACACAAAATCTCTGTGGACCGACCCGTACTCACCGGCTAGCTACCAAGCGACGCCGTTCTTGATTGCGGTTATAAATATTCTTTGAGATCAAATCAGCAAGCCCATGCAGTTAATTACGTTATCGCGTTGTGATAACCACTTTCTCCTTCTCCAGTAATTCACTCTGTGTCGTGTGTTATTTTGTTTGTTTTAGTTACCCGTGGATTGTATACGGAGACTAGTTTATGTCGTCGCCCGTAGGGCGCGGATTAGTCCAAATCCATATATTTTAGATTTGGGGATTGAACTTAGGTTGTATGTATTCCATCAGTTCAAAGAATATTTCATTTTATTTAAGAACTATTAATCTAGTTTGAGATTAAGATCAACTTAAATATACGAGCATTTGAGCTCAATTTATTTTTACTAAGAATACGTTGGTCTTATTTGAGACTAAGATCGACTTAGCAACATTTTAGGGATCATCAAATTTTTGTTGAGATCCAACAACAGAGCGTTTAGGCTCAGTTGCAAGAAATTTCAAATACTTAGATAATTTGGGCTTGGTCTACTCGGTCTTGGGCTTCCCACCTTTATTCAAAAGTGCTAAACACTTATTTTCTACTCTGGCGCTCACTTGTATACCACATGAGGTACTTAGACATGGGCGATGCCCAATCAGTTCTAGGCACTTAGTCATTTTGATAAAATTTATAATACTCAGCACTTTTATACGGCGCTCACATGTGTTTCACATGAGGCGCTGAGCGTTTTGTTTTATTGGGTGCTCACTGATCGCACGCTTTTGGCGTGTCGGATGAAAGAATTAAAGTTTACCGCGATCAGGACGGTGTCGCTATGCAGCTAGCCGGTGAGCACGGGTCGGTCCACAGGGAGATGGTGTTATCTTACCTTCTTGCTTTAGACGAGTCAATAAAGAATCTGTGTGAGTTTGATTCTAACCTATGTGTTTATCTGCAAGTAAGAGGTTGTTAAGAAAAGATACGAGATTATAAGCTAAGAAATCCTTACTCAAAACCTTTGAGCCGAGTCTTGACCAATTGAAGCTAAGCAATCGGCAACAACGTGGATTAGGGGATTTAAGCGCGGTATTCGTGGAATCCGGCTTATTTACCCTTGTCCTTCCGTTCTTGTCTCTTGCTTTCGCCTCCGGCCAAACCGACCGCAACCGGTCGCGGTTAGGAATCACCGTTACCTTGTCAGGGTACGGTGCCTAACGGAGCGCTTGCGTATGGTTTGGGCGAAGTTCAAATGGAAAATAACGGGAAAAGGAATTGGCAAAGAAACGTTAACTTATAATACCGTATTTTATCTTAACAACAATAATTACATACATTCACAATATGAACAAAAGAGAACAAAAAGAGAAGAACAAATAAAAGAAAAGATTACAAGAGTTAAAGTGCATGAATAAAATTGCATGAAATAAAAAGACAAGTAATAAAAAGACAAGTAATAAAAAGCGAGTAATAAAAAGCGATAAAAAGAATACGGAACTAGGACTCAAGACAAGCATGTGATCAATAGCCAACCCTTAAACTTGCAAACTCAATGAAGAGATTGCAAGATCAAGAGAAGGGTAGAAACCGCATGTGAAATGAAGTGCTAGTCCGTGGTAGAATACGACCCTTGAGATCAATAACTAACTCTTACCCATTCAAGCTCAATGAAGAGGTTGAATGAGCAAGAGAAAGCAAAAATCTCAAGGGGAAGAAGAAACACAAGAGAATGATACAAGCCTTCATCTTTATTCACCTCCACAAAAAAGCTTCTCACTTACAATTTCATGGAAGAGGAATGAAGAGGAAGAAGAAGAACTATACAAAATCCTAACAAAAGAGGCTACAAAATGAATCAAAAGAATGACCCTTGGCTTTGGCAAGTTCTGCTGTATTTATAGGCAGGGAAATGGGGTTCTAGGGCAACCAGAAGACCCCATGCAAGATTACCAAAAAGCCCCCAAAAGACGACTGTGAGTGGGGCCCACATGGCCGCGGAAGGGCGGCCAAACCCTCCCTTTAGCCGCGCTTCCGCGGCCATTTAGAAGAGTTGGGCTCTGGGATTTTGGGGTATTTCCTGGTTGGTGTTTTCCTCATGTTTGCAATCATCATACTGCACAGAAGTTTTCAAGAATATCTCCAGAATTCCTAGTCCAAGATTGCATGCTACTTTTGACTTTATCTCTCCCTCGAGCTCCGCGCATCCATTGATTCTTGTGCAGCCCACCTCGTGCTCTGTGCTTGTCCCAGACACGAATGACCACTGTCACATGTCTTGTATCGGGAACCGGTACTGGCACTGGACGGATATGGATGACCGGAACCCGGCTTTTATCTGCTGTTGACAGATGTTCTGCTTTTAGCGTAACTGTGGAGATTTTATCCTGATTTGCAATATTTGGACTGGAAACCTGTATTCTGCAAACAAGTAACAAACACGGATTAAAAGCACCTACCTATAAACACACGAGCGTAAGAATGGGCGGTATAAAATGCAATATTCTGTGATGAACAAATACCCCCAAACTTAACTTTTGCTCGTCCCGAGCAAAACCAATTATTCACAAAAATAAAATGATAACCGCACTTTCGCAGGGAACGCGATTGCACTGAGCGCGTGCAACAAGCCGTTAAACCTCTAGGTGTCCCTAGTAGGAGGAGTGTTGTCTCCTGAGGGTTTTCAGCGGATTACACCCACAAAATCCGGTCAAGCTAGCTTTGTAAAATAACTAAGATTCAAACCCTAAAGCTTTTTGTTTCAGAAAATAACAATTCTATAATCCTAAGTCTAGACCATCGAACCTTTATTTTTCACACCTCGCTTCTTATTTAACTACAGATTTTATATGTCTTTACGTGCAGTGCAAAATAGTGTCGTTAAGTTCCCGAAAGGTCGAATAAAGTCATTATGTCGCACAATAAAGCCCAGATAACAATTTTAAAAGGATCACATAAGTTTTATAAAGAGTTAAGCATTTTTCAAGTTTCGTTTTCCAGTAAAGTTTCAACTTCAGAATTTCTATCTTCCCTAACAGGAAACTAGGTCTTATTCTTCACTCCACCTTTTTCTTGTTTTCATTTCATACACACCTCTGTGAACGTGCAATAGTCTTTATCAAAGAGTAAAACCTTCATATCTCCGTTAAGAAATTTTTATAAAAGCCTGTCTTTTATCAAGATTATTCTCACTCAAAGAACCGTTAGGAATTTTAACTCGGAGAGAACACTTGCTTGACTTTGTTTTAAATTGGACTTTCTAGGCTTCTTAGCGAGCTTTGGGCCAATGCGCCCAAACCAGTTGGTTTTAGGGCATTAGGTGTAGAAACACCCCAGCGGACTTAATTACTCAAGTTACCTAGGTCCAAAAACAAAAGACAGTTTGGCGTGAAAAACATGATGATTCAATACGAACGGAGATATAACCGGCAGTTCAGTTATTTTTTTGGATAAAAGACGTGTTTAGTGGATTCGGTGTGTAATCATTCCAATCAAGTTTCAGATGGGTTATTTTTCAGACTTAGTTCCAATTAAGGCATCAATAACATTCCTTCATATTCACTTACTTCATAAACTATTCTTGATATATTACTTATTTCAGAACAAACCTATTTGATCCTCAGAAAATCATTTATCTTATTTAAAAGTTTTTAAACATAAAAGACTTGTCATCTAATTCCCAAAAACTCACGACACGTGTAGTGTGATGTAAAGACGTATATCAACTATAGTTAATTTCAAAGGAGAGTTATCTTTCAGGTTTTCAAAATCTAAACATAAGATTTAGTTATTCCTATCTTTTCAAACAAAAAAAACCGTCGAATGTTGAATCAGAGTTCTTCCACAATCTAACTTGACAAAAAAGTTTTTATATTTTAGAAAATTTTCAGTTTTTATGGGTTTTTAATAAGGTATGCAAATGCAAAATATACAAATGAATGCGAAGGAAGAAACCTTACCGAGCACACCCCCAAACTTAAACTTGACAGTGCCCTCACTGTCAGGCTATACTAAGAGGGTTAAAATTGCCGGCGCTTTCTAGAAACAAATTATATACAAAACAAAAAAAAGAAAACAAAAATATATACAAAAAAAAAGAAAATGTCCCCCCCAAACTTAAGTAAAACAGTGTTTCCACTGTTAAGCGATAAAGTTCAGGATTAGGGGGGAAAGAACAGTATCCATCTATACAAGGCCTTACACAGGCCAAAGGTTAGCACCAACCATTCAAAGATCTTATCATGATGAAGCAGTGGTCGGTGGAGGAAGGCGTAGAGAAAAGAGATGGAAAATACGCGAGACCGCTTGTGGAGAGAAGGGGAATGCGGTCTCGGTAGATGAGAAGAAGAATGGCGGAAGGGAAAAAGAAGTGGAATATGAACTTGAGGGTGCAAATGGAGTAAATAGATTAGCACAATTTGTGATGACCGATGTGTAAAAATCGATTGTGCTAATCTATTAACCCGTCGAGAGATTGGGTTAAATCCCTCAAGATTCGTGAGAAACCATGGGTACGCCGAACTTGGTAAACCAGACATATGAAATGAAAATGATACGGGTTCTTGTAAGGTCGGAACGATGGAAAGGGTAGAGGGAAGGGGTTGAGGAAGGGTATCGGTTAAGGGTTCTGGAAGGTGTACACAGTCAGTGAAAGGAACAGGATGAATTGGAAAATCCGACTCATCATCTAGAACTGTTTCATCCTCAAAAATATCCTCAAAATTTTCCGCAAAATTAAACTCATCCATGCATATATCATCAATATCAAGACGCATATGAAGTTCGGGAAAAACAGTTAAAGACTCGGGATGATTATTTGAAGAGAAAAACTCAGCCAAATCTACGGGTTCATCATCCAAAATGTTCCCAGCGTCAATATCCTCAATCAAGTGAAAATCAAAATTCTCTGACACCTCAACCAAAGCATGGATATTAATCAATTCAGGTTCTAAGATGGAGGTGTAAAGGTCAAAAGGTTTAGGATTGGTTTCACTTGGAAGAGACCCTTCGCAATCGGGCAAATCAAACACTACGAAGTCGCACAACTCATTAATCATTCTATCTTCAACTGATAATTCATTTGGGACACTTGATAGACTTTCAAAACAAGAGTTGCGGGATTCAATTTGAGACGGGTAGGTTTGATTTGGAAGGGGGTACATCTCACTCTCTCCACTCAAATTCACAGCCTGTCCTGCCGCCTCATCATACATTGAAAAAGTTGGAGCTAGTTGAAAACTAGCTACCGGATCACTAGGTTGTATGAGGGCGGCCATGGACGCATTCAAATCCATCGTCTGTTGTGAAGCTACCCTAAATTCCTCCAACGACTGTTCTAGACTAGACATTGGTTGTGAAGGGGTTTCAGTAAAAGATTCACAGTTGTAGGGATACTGAAAACTCCCAAATTGCGGTTCTGATGCAATGTCTAGGGAAGGTGCAAAATTAGGGTAGGATTGGTAGGAGTTGAATGGCTGGACAGGAGTGGGATCAACATTGGGATAAGAAGGTGAATGGAATTGTTGATCCCAAGATTTTGTAGTGGTGAAAGGAGTGAAAGATCGGCTACGGGATTGTTCAATGCGTTCAGCGATGGACAAAGGACGACTTGCAGAAGGGGTATCAACATTAGCGGGTGCGGGAGGTTGAAAAGGTTGATACAAAGTGGAATGAGGAGTGCAAGTGTTTGTCCTAGACGCTGCTATCCGATCTCTCAAAGAAATTTTTGGCATGGATGGATCGTTCGAAGTTCGGCCAAAACAAGAACCGTAAGAAGTGATGTCTGGTTGTGGATACCAAAGTTCGGCAAGAGTTTTGCGAGGTGGAGTACCCATGATATGAAGAGAGAATGAAAGAAAGGTAGAAAAAAAAGGAGAGGAAAAGAATGTGATTTTTTTTTTTTATTTTTTATTTAGTAAAAGAATGAAATATACAAAAAAAAAGAATATGGACAAAAATCACGACACAAAAAATACCACACACCTAATCGTTCTAGGGTTCACCTAGGTCAACTAGACCTGCTCGAGAACTTGATTGTCGAAGTAAAACTGTGTCGAGAAACAGGCTTAAAAATACACTGATCACGAGGCCAGGTAAGTGCAGAGATAAGGGGAGGTTTTCCAACGCTTTCGCGAAGTTCCTTAATTAAATAACCCTTTCTCTTTTGGCGGTTTCGCCGTTAACACTTTCCTAGACACCCCGTAAACAATATACCGTTAAGCAAGCTTCTAAATACAGTTAACTTCTCCTAGTGAGCGCGAAGTCCTTAAGGCTTAAAGTCTAGTTTCTTTTAAAATTTGTGCGGGTTATCGTTATGCGCAAGTTCGTGATTTGTGGGCCACGGAAAAGGTGATGAAATCCTTTACCGTATGTTGTGGGGTTCGCTTGCCCTTAAGTCCGTATTAATGTATGCAATGCGCAATTCAACAATTCTATAAAGAATCAAACAATCGTTTTTTTTTTTAATTTTAAGCGCGGCGCTGCAACAAATACAGGTTAGTCAATTTTTAGCATTTGCTAGCGAACTTGCAAAGAATCCTGCAAAAGAATAGTATATTGGAAGCGTCGGATTTGAGAAGAAGGTGTTAGTAAAATACGTACCGTTAAGTTTTGGGTTAGGAAACCCCCGTTGAATCAGATCCGGTAAGCTTGAAAGGTTCGCTTGCGCGGGTCAAACTACCCGGATCTTTGGCACTGTACTTCGTAATCACCTTTGCCTTGAATGTACACTTTGCTTCCCCACTATCGCAGTTTGCAAATACGCAAAAATCTGCAATCTTTCCCACAAGAATGTTGTCCAAAAAAAAAACAAAAAGAATATTTTTTTTTTTTTTGTTTTTTTTTTTGTTAAATATGTACAAAAAGAATATCAACCCGAATAACAAGAAAGAAAATACGCTACCGTTTCCCCGGCAACGGCGCCATTTGATCGCACGCTTTTGGCGTGTCGGATGAAAGAATTAAAGTTTACCGCGATCAGGACGGTGTCGCTATGCAGCTAGCCGGTGAGCACGGGTCGGTCCACAGGGAGATGGTGTTATCTTACCTTCTTGCTTTAGACGAGTCAATAAAGAATCTGTGTGAGTTTGATTCTAACCTATGTGTTTATCTGCAAGTAAGAGGTTGTTAAGAAAAGATACGAGATTATAAGCTAAGAAATCCTTACTCAAAACCTTTGAGCCGAGTCTTGACCAATTGAAGCTAAGCAATCGGCAACAACGTGGATTAGGGGATTTAAGCGCGGTATTCGTGGAATCCGGCTTATTTACCCTTGTCCTTCCGTTCTTGTCTCTTGCTTTCGCCTCCGGCCAAACCGACCGCAACCGGTCGCGGTTAGGAATCACCGTTACCTTGTCAGGGTACGGTGCCTAACGGAGCGCTTGCGTATGGTTTGGGCGAAGTTCAAATGGAAAATAACGGGAAAAGGAATTGGCAAAGAAACGTTAACTTATAATACCGTATTTTATCTTAACAACAATAATTACATACATTCACAATATGAACAAAAGAGAACAAAAAGAGAAGAACAAATAAAAGAAAAGATTACAAGAGTTAAAGTGCATGAATAAAATTGCATGAAATAAAAAGACAAGTAATAAAAAGACAAGTAATAAAAAGCGAGTAATAAAAAGCGATAAAAAGAATACGGAACTAGGACTCAAGACAAGCATGTGATCAATAGCCAACCCTTAAACTTGCAAACTCAATGAAGAGATTGCAAGATCAAGAGAAGGGTAGAAACCGCATGTGAAATGAAGTGCTAGTCCGTGGTAGAATACGACCCTTGAGATCAATAACTAACTCTTACCCATTCAAGCTCAATGAAGAGGTTGAATGAGCAAGAGAAAGCAAAAATCTCAAGGGGAAGAAGAAACACAAGAGAATGATACAAGCCTTCATCTTTATTCACCTCCACAAAAAAGCTTCTCACTTACAATTTCATGGAAGAGGAATGAAGAGGAAGAAGAAGAACTATACAAAATCCTAACAAAAGAGGCTACAAAATGAATCAAAAGAATGACCCTTGGCTTTGGCAAGTTCTGCTGTATTTATAGGCAGGGAAATGGGGTTCTAGGGCAACCAGAAGACCCCATGCAAGATTACCAAAAAGCCCCCAAAAGACGACTGTGAGTGGGGCCCACATGGCCACGGAAGGGCGGCCAAACCCTCCCTTTAGCCGCGCTTCCGCGGCCATTTAGAAGAGTTGGGCTCTGGGATTTTGGGGTATTTCCTGGTTGGTGTTTTCCTCATGTTTGCAATCATCATACTGCACAGAAGTTTTCAAGAATATCTCCAGAATTCCTAGTCCAAGATTGCATGCTACTTTTGACTTTATCTCTCCCTCGAGCTCCGCGCATCCATTGATTCTTGTGCAGCCCACCTCGTGCTCTGTGCTTGTCCCAGACACGAATGACCACTGTCACATGTCTTGTATCGGGAACCGGTACTGGCACTGGACGGATATGGATGACCGGAACCCGGCTTTTATCTGCTGTTGACAGATGTTCTGCTTTTAGCGTAACTGTGGAGATTTTATCCTGATTTGCAATATTTGGACTGGAAACCTGTATTCTGCAAACAAGTAACAAACACGGATTAAAAGCACCTACCTATAAACACACGAGCGTAAGAATGGGCGGTATAAAATGCAATATTCTGTGATGAACACTCACGTGTGAAGCACGTGAGACGCCGAGTTTATATTTTTGGGCGCTCGCGTGTATTCCACGTGAGGCGCTGACTTTATATTTTTGGGCACTTCACGTGGGAAGCACATGAGGCACTAAGTTTATATTATTGGGCGCTCACGTGTATTTCACGTGAGGCGCTGAGTCCTTAAGAGATTTACTTTCTGTTTATCTTTTGAAAAGAAGTTAAACTTCTGTTAATAGCGTTTTGGCCATTTATGGTCATCAAGATCTCAGTTTCGAAAATCTGGGATCAAGGTTTTTTTTAGAACGAAGTTCTTATATTCTAAGATCTAAGTTATTTTTGTATAGGGTTAAACCCTATGTTCTCTCTCTCTCTCTCTCTCTCTCTCTATTTAATCTAATTGTTTCCCCTAGATTCTGAGTTTAAAGAAAATGATCTCCCCGATGAGAATTAAATTCTCAGCTTTTGGGGAGATCTGCTTTGCAGATCTCAGATCATAGGAAGAACTAAGTTCTTTTTGTGAAGGGTTAAACCTTTGTTGTTTTTTTTATACTAGGCAAAAGAGATATGTTTTATCTCTGCTTTTTTCTTTACCTAAGATTTGGAAGAGCAAGAATCTTTTTCTTTGAGAAGAGAATGAAATTCTCAGTTTTTGTGGAAAACTTATAGGGTCCCTTCCTCTCCTCCCTCCCTCCTCCATGAGACTTGAAGTTTCGGATCCTTTATATAGGGGAGGCAAATTGTTAGTTAGTTTGGGAAAATCTCTCATTTGAGAGACGCTAATTGATTTAATTGGCCTTAAAAATTATTTGAGGGATTTTATCCACTGTTGGATGTTTGATCCAGTGATTTTTGTTCCAGAGAATATATATATTCTTGTTTTTAACAAGATTAGGGAAATATTTTCCCATAGATAGAATTCAATTCTATCTAATGATGATTAAAAAGGATTTTTTTAATCCATGGATGCAGAATTTATTTTTCTCGTTTAGAAAGATTAGGGAAATATTTTCCCATACTAGAATTTAATTCTATCATTGGATTTTTGATCCAACCGAGAATATCTTTATCATTTAGAAAGATTAGGGAGATATTTTCCCCTAATAGAATTTAATTCTATATTACGATGATTTTTACTCTCCATTGGACCTTTGATCCAATGACACTGTTTAACAGAGAATATCCCTAGATTTTAGGGAAATAATTTTCATATAGAATTTAATTCTACTTGCTTTTAATTTGGGCGTTGGCGCTCACGTGGTATGCATGTGGGCGCTGCATAAGAATTTAATTCTTATATAACAGGCACCACGTGCTTTGCACGTCGGCGATGACGTGAACATCACCTGAGGCACCGCTGTAGGGTTTAATCTTATAAGAGGCTTGCGCTGGCGCTCACCTAGCGAGCACGTGGGGTGCCGCTGTAACAACCGAGTTCTGTTATACCAATTTCTATTGTCGTATGTGTGGTTTGTCGTGTTTAATTCATTTACATTGTGGATGTGAATGGTAGTTTACTCTATATTCGACCCGTTTACTTGAGCGCGTTGTTTCCCTAATTATAGATTACGCTATCATTTAATATTCTTGCATATAACCATTTAAGTCATTTGAAAATAATTGAAAATACATGTCATGGCCTGCTTGTTACCCCTAACCCCGTGGTAGCGTCCTTACATCGTGTTCTCATCCCGTTCAGTAAAACGGACGTGTTTGGACGACTACGCGCACGTACGTGCGTCCGTTCTTGGGGGTATTGATTGTTAGGATACGAGCGTGTTCAAGTTTAAGTTTAAATACCGCAATCAAGACGGTTTCGCACGTAGCTAGCCGGTTGAGTACGGGTCGTCCGTAGGGAGATGGGAATCTTTTTCTATGTGTTTTTCGACGAGTTAAGTCCGGTTGTTCAGATTTTGTTTGTAGTTATCTAAGTGTTGAGTTGATATTTAAAGAGAGCATGTTAGGGTTAGGATTATGTTAGTTTGAGTTAGGAGTCTCCACATCTTTCGTTGCCCCTCTTAATGTCGTGTTACGGTAATCGGCAACAACGTGGATTAGCACGACTAGGAAGGACTTTGCGAGTATAAGCTAGGCTTTCCAACGCATAAGTCTTCCTTTTGGTGCTTGTCCGTCCGTTCTTGGCTCTTAACCATAACCTCCGGTTAATCCAACCACAACCGGTCTCACTACGGAATCACCGCTATCATGTAGGATAGGGTGCCGTAAGGAGCGGATTGTGGTTGGGTTAACGGGAGTCGATTTAAGCTGTTCGGCAAGGAAAGAGTGAGAGAGATTTCCTTCTCTCAAACTTCCCTTATCCTACCCTAACAAGAATGAACTACTCACACATCATAATACGGAAAAATAAAACAACACAAAGGAGGAAGATAGAAAGAAGGAGATTAGAAGAATACGACTAACTGTTTGCGACCTCACCTTGGCGAGGATCGAGCGTAACTATCATTGTCGTATGTAAGGATAAAGAAAAAAGATAAGAAAGAAACAACAAAGAAATAACAACAACTACTTAACGAATTTAAAGTTGCAACAATTATAACAAGTAAAGAAAGAGACAAGCATGATAATAATAAAAATGGTCTTCTTTATTCATCACTCTTCACTCAAAAGCTCACTACAAGTTTAATGGAGAAGAGGTGAGAAGAGGAAGAAGAACAACACTAAAACTAGGCAAAATGAGAATACAAAATTGGACCCTTCCTTCTCAAAATTCTGGGCTATTTATAGGCCACGAAATGAAACCCTAGGGCAACCAACAGAACTCTGACGAAATGGCCAAACTGCCCCTGAAAAGTCACTGCCTGAACCCACTGTACGGCCGCGGATCCGCCGCCTATAGCCCCCTATGGCCGCGGATCCGCGCCCCTCTTGTCGACTTAGGGTTAGGTCTTCTGTGCACGTTTCCTGTTCTCCTGTCCCCTCTTGTCTGGTGTGTGTATTTTCTGATAATTCTTTCCCAATTCTTCCAGAATTTCTATTAAGCAAAGGTGGACTTTTTTGTGGTTGATTTCCTTGAGCTCCGCGTAGATCTCTTGGGTTTGGTGTTGCCTTTGTGCTTTGTGCATGAAGGTGACATTGATTTGACATTTTGTCTTCCTAAACCGGTATTTGGCAACATACGGATGAAGAGCGGAGACCGTGTTTTATCTGTGGTTGGCAGGAACCCGGATTTTGTCGTGTTTTCCATGAATTTCACCGTTTTGGAACCGAGAACCTGTATCCTGTAATTGACTAGCAAACACGGCTCAAGAGTATCTACGGATATGCAATGTGATAAAAATTGGGCGGTATGAAAATGCAAAAATCTGATATGAACAAATACCCCCAAACTTATCATTTGCTCGTCCCGAGCAAAGCCCATTTATTCACAAAAAATTTCCTAACCTCACTTTCGCAGGGAACGCGATTGCACTGAGCATGTGCAACAAGCCGTTAAACCTCTAGGTGTCCCTAGTAGGAGGAGTGTTGTCTCCTGAGGGTTTTCAGCGGATACTACCCACAAAATCCGGTCAAGTTAGTTTTGTAAAATAACTAAGCTTCAAACCCTAAAGTTTTGTTTTAGAAAATAACAATTCTATAATCCTAAGTCTAGATCATCGAACCTTTATTTTTCACACCTCGCTTCTTATTTAACTACAGATTTTATATGTCTTTACGTGCAGTGCAAATAGTGTCGTTAAGTTCCCGAAAGGTCGAATAAAGTCATCATGTCTCACAATAAAGCCCAGATAACAATTTTAAAAGGATCACATAAGTTTTATAAAGAGTTAAGCATTTTTCAAGTTTCGTTTTCCAGTAAGGTTTCAACTTCAAAATTTCTATCTTCCATAACAGGAAACTAAGTCATATTTTTCACTCCACCTTTTTCTTGTTTTCATTTCATACACACCTCTGTGAACGTGCAATAGTCTTTATCATAGAATAAAACCTTCATATCTCCGTTAAAATTTTTATAAAAGCCTGTCTTTTATCAAGATTATTCTCACACAAAGAACCGTTAGAAATTTTAACTCGGAGAGAACACTTGCTTGACTTTTTTTTAAACTGGACTTTCTAGGCTTCTTAGCGAGCTTTGGGCCAATGCACCCAAACCAGTTGGTTTTAGGGCATTAGGTGTAGAAACACCCCAGCGGACTTAATTACTCAAGTTACCTAGGTCCAAAAACAAAAGACAGTTTGGCGTAAAAATCAGATGATTTGATACGAACGGAGATATAACCGGCAGTTCAAATATTTTTTTGGATAAAAGACGTGTTTAGTGGGTTTGGTGTGTAATCATTCCAATCAAGTTTTAGATGGGTTATTTTTCAGACTTAGTTCCAATTAAGGCATCAATAACATTCCTTCCTATTCGCTTTACTTCATAAACTATTCTTGACATTACTTATTTCAGAACAAACCTATTTAATCCTTAGAAAATCATTTATCTGTTTAAAAGTTTTTTAAACATAAAAGACTTGTCATCTAATTCCCAAAAACTTACGACACGTGTAGTGTGATGTAAAGACGTATATCAGCTATAGTTAACTTCAAAGGAGAGTTATCTTTCAGGTTTTTCAAAATCCAAACATAAGATCTAGTTATTCCTATTTTTTCAAACAAAAACCGTCGAATGTTGAATCTGAATTCTTCCACAAGCTAACTTGACAAAAAGTTTTTATATTTTTTAGAAAATTTTCAAATTTTTATGGATTTTATGGATTTAAATATGCAGATGCAAAATATACATCTGAATGCGAAGGTAAGAAATGCGTACCGAGCGTACCCCCAAACTTAAACTGGACAGTGTCCTCACTGTCGTTGCATGAAGAGATCAGTTTGAAGGTTCAAAATTGTCGGTTAGTGATATACAAATTTTATTTGTTTTTGTTTTTAAAGAAAAGAAAAAGAATATACACAAATATAAACAAAACGGTTTGTACATACCCCCAAACTTATTTGGAACAGTGTCCGCTGTTCATGGCTGGATAACCGAAGTTTGGAGGTAGGCAGAGGAAGATCATTCAGGGTAAACCGGCTCCTGTAAGAACAGGAGCTCCTCTGTTGGTTCGGCGCTAAGGTACGGTTTGCATCGGTGTCCGTTCACTTTGAAGAGTGAACCGTCCTTTGGATTTTCCAAATCCACAGCGCCCTGCGGATACACATTCCGCACAAAATACGGCCCTTTCCAGCGAGATCTCAGCTTTCCAGGATGGAAGTGAAGTCGGGTGTCGTAAAGCAGTACCTGCTGACCAGGTACGAAGGTTTTGCGCAAAAGGTGTTTATCGTGAAACACCTTCGTTCGATTCTTAACGACAACCGCGTTATCGTACGCCTCATCCCTAAGCTCGTTCAGTTCGTTCAGCTGCAGCTTCCGATGGCTGCCCGCATCCTCAAGAGACAGATTCAACTCCTTTATCGCCCAAAATGCGCGATGCTCGATTTCGACAGGAAGGTGGCAGGCTTTTCCGTACACAAGCCGATAGGGAGATATGCCAAGGTCGGTCTTATAAGCGGTTCTAAATGCCCAAAGGGCATCAGTGAGTTTCAGAGACCAATCCTTACGGTTCTTGGAAACCGTCTTCTCCAGTATCTGCTTGATTTGCCGATTTGAAACTTCGGCCTGCCCGCAGGTTTGGGGGTGGTAGGGCGTAGAGAGCTTATGATTAATGGAGTATTTCCGCATCAAGGCTTCGAAAGTCTTATTGCAGAAATGACTTCCATTGTCGCTAATGATCGCTCGGGGGTGCCCAAACCGTGAGAAAATGTTTTCTTTAAGGAACCTAACGACAACCTTGTTGTCGTTAGTCCGGCTGGGCACAGCCTCGACCCATTTAGAGACGTAATCAACAGCTAAAAGGATGTACAAGTTCCCGAAAGAGCTGGGAAACGGCCCCATGAAATCTATCCCCCAAACATCGAAAATCTCCACAACCAAGATCGGTTGGAGCGGCATCTCGTTCCTCCGGGATATCCGGCCCATGTGTTGGCACCGGGAGCAAGTCTTGCAATAGTCGTGAGCGTCTTTGAAAAGTTGTGGCCAGTAGAAACCACATTGCAAGATCTTCTCAGCTGTCTTTCTGGGCCCAAAATGCCCGCCACACGCTTGATCGTGGCAAAATGACAGCACACTCTTGAATTCCTCATCAGGGACACACCGACGAATAATCTGGTCGGGACAGTACTTGAACAAGTAGGGTTCGTCCCAGTAAAAGTGTTTTACTTGGGATAAGAAGCGAAGTCTGTCCTGACTTGACCATTCGGTCGGTAGTAATCCCGTGGCCAAATAGTTCACAATATCTGCAAACCAGGGTTCGCAAGATACTGTCAAGAGCTGTTCATCCGGGAAAACGTCATTGATCGGAATTGGAAGCGAAGGCGAAGAAGGAAGTCGTGAGAGATGGTCGGCAACCACGTTTTCACATCCTCGTTTGTCCTTAATGACAAGGTCAAACTCTTGAAGCAAGAGGATCCAACGGATTAACCGAGATTTTGCATCTTTCTTCGCAAAAAGATGGCGCAAAGCTGAATGGTCCGTGTAGACAATGACTGGAGAGCCGATGAGGTAGGGCCTGAACTTTTCTAGAGCAAATACAACAGCTAAGAATTCCTTCTCAGTCGTTGTATAATTGAGTTGGGCGTCGTTCAGGGTTCGGCTCGCGTAATAGATTACATGCGGCATCTTGTTGATGTGCTGTCCAAGGACAGCACAGATGGCAAAGTCGGATGCATCGCACATAATCTCGAATGGGTGCGTCCAGTCAGGAGAAGAGAGAACGGGAGCAGAAGTGAGTGAGCGTTTCAGTGACTCGAATGCAGTCACACAGCTCGAGTTGAAGTCGAAAGGCGTGTCCTTGGCCAGCAAAAGTGTCAAGGGCCTAGCAATCTTGCTAAAGTCCTTGATAAACCGTCTATAGAAACCGGCATGGCCAAGGAAGGCTCGGATATCTCTGACGCATCGGGGAGGAGGCAGATTGGAAATGACCTCAATCTTTGCTTTGTCAACCTCTATGCCATTTTGCGAGATGATATGTCCTAAGACAATACCTTCGCGCACCATGAAGTGGCATTTCTCCCAGTTCAAAGTGAGATTCATGTCCTTACATCGGGTAAGGACAGCGTCAAGATGCAGCAAACACTCGTCAAAGGAGTCGCCGAAGATGGAGAAGTCATCCATGAAAATCTCCAGAAATTTTTCCACCATGTCTGAAAAAATTCCCATCATACACCGCTGGAAGGTAGCGGGCGCATTGCATAACCCAAAGGGCATGCGTCGATATGCAAACGTGCCGAAAGGACAAGTGAAAGTGGTCTTGTCCTGGTCTTTTTCGGCGATGGGAATTTGATTGTAGCCAGAGTAGCCATCAAGAAAACAATAGTACTCATGTCCGGCCAATCGTTCCAGCATCTGGTCAATGAAAGGTAGCGGAAAGTGGTCTTTCCGCGTTGCGGCGTTGAGTTTTCTGTAATCAATGCAAACTCGCCACCCAGTTTGGGTGCGAGTAAGGATTAACTCATTCGCCTCGTTGGTTATGACCGTGATGCCCGACTTCTTGGGGACAACATGAATGGGGCTAACCCATTGGCTATCAGAGATAGGGTAAATGATACCACTATCTAGACATTTGACGATCTCCTTCTTCACAGCCTCCATGACTGGATTAAGACGTCTTTGTGGATCCCGGGCTGGTTTGGCATCATCCATCAGATGAATATGATGCTCAACGATCAGGGGACTAATCCCCTTGATGTCCGCCATGGACCAGCCAAAAGCTTGCCTGTTGCTGTGCAAGACCGCGAGAAGGGCTTTCTCTTGCTCTGGAGCTAGAGACGCCGAAATGATGACAGGGAGGGTCTCGTTCTCACCTAAGTAAGCATACTTAAGGTGAGACGGCAACGGCTTGAGTTCGAGCGTTGGAGGTGAAATGATGGAAGGCAAGACTGGTGCAAGGGTCTCGAACTCAAAGGACTCCAGCAAAGGTTCAAAACGAGTGTAGGCAACCGAGTCGGATGGTTCAGGTAACTCATCCGAAAAGTCGAAAGATTCAAACTCGGGTTGTGCGCGGCTAAGATCGTTCAAGAATGTGAAACACTCGTATTCGTTGTCGGGCGCAGAAGCAGCAGCAGGTTCGAAGAGAAACGCACTAGTGGCGTCAAGATTGTCGTGTTCAAACAGAAACTCCTCGAATTCACACTCTTCTGGGGTGATCTCCTGGATCGAGCAGACGTCCAGTATATGAGCATTAGGTTCGGCGGGCTGATTCCCCAACCTAAAAATGTTGAGTTCAATTGTCATATTTCCAAAAGAGAGGTTCATCCAACCATTGCGACAATTGATCACAGCATTTGAGGTTGCGAGAAATGGTCGACCGAGTATCACCGGAATTTGATTCCGGGGGTTAGCTACAGGCTGTGTATCTAAGACAATGAAGTCGACGGGGAATATGAAGTCCCCGACTTTTATTAACACATCCTCTAGCTCACCCCTAGGATGGGTGATCGATCGGTCGGCCATCTGGAGAGTGCAGTGGGTGGGTTTCAGCTCTCCGACGCCTAATTGCTCGTATACTGAATACGGAAGCAAGTTAACACTGGCACCAAGATCTAATAGTGCGCGGTTGATGTTCTTATCCCCAATAGTAATTGAAATCGTAGGACAGCCAGGGTCCTTCCGTTTTTGTGGTAAAGATTGGGTAAGGGCATCACTCACAGCACTAGCCAAGAAAACTTTCTTGGGTACCTGAGACTTCCTCTTTTTCGTGCACAAGTCCTTTAAGATTTTCGCGTAAGACGGGACTTGTTGGACAGCATCTAAAAGAGGAATGTTAATGTTAACTTGCTTAAATAACTCCAGAATCTTCTCCATTTGTGGATTTTGTTTGTTAGACCTCAACCGGTTTGGAAATGGAACATTTTGAAAATTGGTTGAGTCTAAAGCTGGAGGAGGAGATTATGGAGTTGGAACGGATCCCAGAATAGGTGTCTTCGTGGAGTGAGAAGTGGGTCCGTTCAGAGAAGAAGAGGAAGGAGAGCCTTGTGAAGAACGGAGAATAGGCTCGGAAGACGAAGAAGAAGAAGGAGAAGAAGAAGAAGAAGCGGCGGCCGGGGTGTCATCGTTGATTCGCTTGCCAATGTTATTTTGCAGCATCCTTCCCGATCTCAGTGTAGTCACGGCACTCACATTATGGTTTTGTTGTTCAAGAGCAACATGTGCATTATGTGGGTGACCGGGATTTGGAAGTGGCTGGGATGGGAGCTTCCCCTTCTCTCGCTCGCTCAAGGCCGCGTTCAGCTGTGCAATCTGAGCCTCGATGGTCTTGATGCTCTGCCCATGTGCGGCGGTGTGTTGCACTAAAGATTGGATCGAAGACTGGATGTTGGCGGTGGATTGAGTCGATTGTTTAACAAACGCCTCCAGACTTCGCTCGAGCGAGGAAACCTTATCGTTGTTAGACGGAACAAGGTTGTTTGGTGGAAAAGAATTGTTCGGTGCAAAGTTGTTCGTCTGGTTTTGGTAAGGTTGGGGTTGGAAGGGCTGCTGATACTGAGTTTGTTGTTGCGCTTGTTGTTGCGGCGGAGGGCCCCTTTGGAAATTGTTGCCCTGGAATTGATTCTGATTCTGATTCCAGGCGAAATTGGGGTGGTTCCTCCAACCGGGATTATAGGTGGAAGAGTATGGATCATTCCTCGGTCTTTGCTGGAAGGCAGCATTAACCTGATCCTGTCCTTGCGAGGGTGGATTGTAAGGACACTCTTCGGTCAAGTGGGAAGGATCGGAACAACAAGCGCAGATGGTACGAAGGGGGAGAACAGGTGTGGGGGCAGGAGCAGAAAATTTGCTCTCTATCGCTTCAAGCTTTCGTGTTATTGCAGCCATTTCAGCTTTCATCGCAATAGAGACATCGAGTTGGTGGATTCCTACCCTAGACTGACCGGTAGAAGTGGAGGTAGAAGAAGAAGAAGTCGGTCTAGTGCTCTCCCACTGTAGCGTTTGCTCCGCAAGATCGTCAAAGAACTGCCACGCTTCCTTGTCAGATTTGGATAGGAAGTGGCCTTGACAGATGGTTTCCAGCAACTGCTTCGTTGCTGGGTTCAGTCCCTCGTATAAGGTTTGGCAGAGCTGCCATTTCTCTATACCGTGGTGAGGACACTGAACAAGAAGGTCTTTGTATCGGTCAAAGCACTTCCAGAAGGGTTCAGAAGGAAGCTGGGAGAATTGGTTGATCTCATTTCGAATTCTTGCGGTCTTATGATTTGGGTAGAATTTTTTCAGAAACGCTTTAACAAACTCGTCCCAGCTGGTGATTGAGTGGGAAGCGGTGCTATACAGCCATTTTTCTGCGAGATCGCATAAAGTGAACGGAATGACCCGTAGACGTATAGCATCGTCCGATAGCTGGGTTGTTTTCATCATGGCACAGACATTTTGAAATTTGTTGATGAAGATATAGGCATCTTCAGATTCAAGCCCATGAAAACGTGGAAGCATGTTGATGAAATGGGGCTTAATTTCAAAGTTGTCCCCATTGGCCGGAGGAAGAGAAAGGCAGGTGGGAAGTGCAGAACGGGTGGGGTAGAAACGATCCTGGAGCGCAATTCGCTGCGGCGCTACAACAGGCGGAGGTGGTGGAAGATTGGTCTCCGTAGGAGGTGGAGCCAATCCAGGGGTGGTCAAAGAGATGTTCGGATTAAATCCCGACATCGCGGAAGAAGAGGTTGGTGAAGGTGAAGGTGAAGATGTATGAACAGAATTCCGGTCAACGTCGGAGTTGGCCGGCAAAGGAAGGGGAGAAAGAGGAGTGGACGGAGTATCGACTTCGGAGTCGATCGCGTAGTCGGTCGCGACTAACGTAACGCGGACTAGACGGGCGCTAGTGTCCCGAGTCCAAGCGGACATACACTAAACGAGTTTAGTATAGTCAAAGCGGAGAAGGTGAGGGTAAGAAAACGTAAATGGAGAAAGGCGATGGGTGGTGGGTGAAAATGGATTTGGCGACAAAAGGGCAAGTTTTTATAAAAGTTTTTGATTTTTTTCTTTTTTTTTTCTTTTTTTTTTTGTTTTTAGAAAAAGATTTACAGAAGTATGTACGAAAATACGGCTTAAGCAATCACAAACAAGATATGCACAATCACACCTAGATCTAGGGTAACCTAGGTCTACTAGACCTGCTCCTGAACTTGATTGTCGAAGTTAAACAATGTCGAGAAACGGGCTTAAAAATACACTGATCACGAGGCCAGGTAAGTGCAGAGATAAGGGGAGGTTGTCCAACGCTTTCGCGAAGTTCCTTAATTAAATAACCCTTTCTCTTTCGGCGGTTGCGCCTTTAACACTTTCCTAGACACCCCGTAAACAATGTACGATTAAGCGAGGTTCTAAACAAGGTTTATCTTCTCCTAATGAGCGCGAAGTCCTTAGGGCTGAAGTCTAGTATTTTTTAAATTTACAATGGACAATGCATATGTTTTAGTGATTTTTGGGGTCCTGGGAAGGGTGATGAAATCCCCACCCAATCTGGATTGGTTTCAAGCCCCTTAAGTCCGTATTAAAGAATGCAAAACAGTAACAAATCAACTGCAAACAATTTTTATTTGCGGCGCAAAGAATCCTGCACAAGAACAGTTTATTGGAAGGGGGAGAAGAGTTTGCGCAAAGAAGGCTGCAGAAACACAGTTCAGTGGAGTTCAGAGGAGTGGAGAGAGGCAGAAGGACTTACAGAGAAATTTTGGGGCTCTGAAGCCACCAAGTGGCCGCGGATCCGCCGCCTATTCCCCTCTATTGCCGCGGATCCGCGGCAGGAAGTGGGTATTGGGCCATCAATTTTCTGGTGTGGGCTCTGTTTGGTGTCCTCTGTTTTTCTGGATGTGTGGAATGCTGAGTTGCTCACAGTATCTACTCCAGATTTTTACCGTAGACCGGATGCTTCGTTTTTGTCCGTCGTGGTGTAGCCGCGAAAATGTGGGTCTATCTTCCCACGTCTTTGGCACTGTACTTGAACTCCGTATTTCCAACGTCTTTGGCGTCGATCTTGAGCTTCGTATTTCCTGCACACTTGCACAAAAACTAATCAAGAATAACAAGATGGTTTCTTTTACAAAGTATATATTTTTTCGTTTTTTTTTTATATACTTACAAATTAACCCGAAATTACACAAGGAAACAAACTACCGTCTCCCCGGCAGCGGCGCCATTTGATTGTTAGGATACGAGCGTGTTCAAGTTTAAGTTTAAATACCGCAATCAAGACGGTTTCGCACGTAGCTAGCCGGTTGAGTACGGGTCGTCCGCAGGGAGATGGGAATCTTTTTCTATGTGTTTTTCGACGAGTTAAGTCCGGTTGTTCAGATTTTGTTTGTAGTTATCTAAGTGTTGAGTTGATATTTAAAGAGAGCATGTTAGGGTTAGGATTAGGTTAGTTTGAGTTAGGAGTCTCCACATCTTTCGTTGCCCCTCTTAATGTTGTGTTACGGTAATCGGCAACAACGGGGATTAGCACGACTAGGAAGGACTTTGCGAGTATAAGCTAGGCTTTCCAACGCATAAGTCTTCCTTTTGGTGCTTGTCCGTCCGTTCTTGGCTCTTAACCATAACCTCCGGTTAATCCAACCACAACCGGTCTCACTACGGAATCACCGCTATCATGTAGGATAGGGTGCCGTAAGGAGCGGATTGTGGTTGGGTTAACGGGAGTCGATTTAAGCTGTTGGGCAAGGAAAGAGTGAGAGAGATTTCCTTCTCTCAAACTTCCCTTATCCTACCCTAACAAGAATGAACTACTCACACATCATAATACGGAAAAATAAAACAACACAAAGGAGGAAGATAGAAAGAAGGAGATTAGAAGAATACGACTAACTGTTTGCGACCTCACCTTGGCGAGGATCGAGCGTAAGTATCATTGTCGTATGTAAGGATAAAGAAAAAAGATAAGAAAGAAACAATAAAGAAATAACAACAACTACTTAACGAATTTAAAGTTGCAACAATTATAACAAGTAAAGAAAGAGACAAGCATGATAATAATAAAAATGGTCTTCTTTATTCATCACTCTTCACTCAAAAGCTCACTACAAGTTTAATGGAGAAGAGGTGAGAAGAGGAAGAAGAACAACACTAAAACTAGGCAAAATGAGAATACAAAATTGGACCCTTCCTTCTCAAAATTCTGGGCTATTTATAGGCCACGAAATGAAACCCTAGGGCAACCAACAGAACTCTGACGAAATGACCAAACTGCCCCTGAAAAGTCACTGCCTGAACCCACTGTACGGCCGCGGATCCGCCGCCTATAGCCCCCTATGGCCGCGGATCCGCGCCCCTCTTGTCGACTTAGGGTTAGGTCTTCTGTGCACGTTTCCTGTTCTCCTGTCCCCTCTTGTCTGGTGTGTGTATTTTCTGATAATTCTTTCCCAATTCTTCCAGAATTTCTATTAAGCAAAGGTGGACTTTTTTGTGGTTGATTTCCTCGAGCTCCGCGTAGATCTCTTGGGTTTGGTGTTGCCTTTGTGCTTTGTGCATGAAGGTGACATTGATTTGACATTTTGTCTTCCTAAACCGGTATTTGGCAACATACGGATGAAGAGCGGAGACCGTGTTTTATCTGTGGTTGGCAGGAACCCGGATTTTGTCGTGTTTTCCATGAATTTCACCGTTTTGGAACCGAGAACCTGTATCCTGTAATTGACTAGCAAACACAGCTCAAGAGTATCTACGGATATGCAATGTGATAAAAATTGGGCGGTATGAAAATGCAAAAATCTGATATGAACAGGTATGCCTTTTCATTACAAAATCCTTCATTTTAATTTTTGGAGCTTGCCAATAATTTTCATATTTCAAATTCAAATTTTTGGACCCGACCCGGGCGCAATTCTGAAATATTTTGTATTCCGCCAAATCATATTTATTTCAAAATTTCTTAAATCTGTTTGAAATATATTTCTACCGCCTATTAAAATTTTAACCAACGAATATATTTCTGTAAACAAACTAAAATATTTTTTTTGCTTCCCAGCCAATGATATGGCTCTCTAAACATTTATAAAAAATCTTTTCTATTTTTCTAATCTATTCCTTCCCTCAACCAATCGCGAGCCTCCTTTCCATCCGACCCTACCCTCTCTCACTCTCCCTTTTCTCCCTCTCTCTCTCTCTTCTCTCTTTCATTCCAGCGCTAGAATCCAAGTTCATCTCTCCTCTCCCCTCTCTCTCTCCTCTCGATCTCTCTCTTCCTGTCGAATCTCTCTCTCTCTCTACCGCGTATCTCTCTCTCTCTTCCCTGTTATATTTCTTTTCTTCTTCTCTTTTTTTCTTCAGCGAAAACAAACCCACCTCCTACAAACCTAGCTGCCGCCTACCCTCTCGCCGTTGCCCTAGCACCAACGCCACCATCGCCGTTCGTCGCTGCTCCTCACCCTCGTCACCTCCGCCACCATTCCCTTCTTCTCCGATTACCCTACACTCGTGCCGAGCAGCCGTGCACCCCTGCACACGCATCTGCACTGCTGGGAGATCGCCGCCGGTGACTCGTCCCCGTGTCCCTGGCCTTTGTACACACCCCCGGTGGGCTTTGCTTCTCCCTCTCATTCTTTTCTTCTTCTTCTTTCCATTCTTCTTGTTGTAAAGTCCTTTTCTTTTTTTGTTCTCAAAGGTGTCTCTGTTCATCGTCGGAACCCCGTCGATCTCACCACAGTTGGTCTCGCCGCCACCACAGCACCTCCTCTGCAAACCCTGTATGCTATCGTACCCTCATTCCTCCTCTGTTCTTTTCCTTGCCTTCTTTTTCTTTTCTTGTTAAAATTATTGTTTCTTGTAGTCGCTGTTTTCTGGTTCGCTGGAATCCGACCGTGCCGACGACGTTTCCCGACGACCCAGCGAGGACCTCTGACCCGTGTGACTCCACTGTTCGTCGTTTGGGATCTTTCCGTGTACCGTGTGCGCGTCGCGACTTTTCCCTGCCGACGCGTAACGTTCCGTTTTCCGTATCGCGACCCGTCGAGGCAAGTGAAACTTGCTACATGCTATTCAAACTATTCTTATACTAATTTATCTATTTTCCTATTAAATCTCTAGATAGAATCGAAAGTCTTGAATTTCAAGTTAACCGCATAACGTTCCGTTTACATATTTTCTGATCTAGAACTTGAAACTTAATTGTTGCATCTAGTTGATTATACCTAGTAATCACATGTATATGTTAGACCATATGATCACAATTATTCTTATAGCCATGATACCCTTTTTCTCTAGTATTAACCTATCGGATATCCGTGTGCATCTTTAACCGGTTTAGTTAAAATTTCATCCATTGAACATATTATACATGTCATCGCATCCCTAGATTACTTAATACTTATTAACCTGATTTTTTTTAACATTCATATCTGTCATACTGTATTCATATAATGTTGAAACCATCTCTTAAAACACAAACTGATAACCGTACATCTAAGTAGTTTAATCTGCACCTATTTACATATCATATTACATGTGCCAATTCATTGTATTGTTGATAACCATGCTTGTTTATTTGTAACCATGATTTTTCTAGTTGATTATGAGCATCCACATGTTATCTTGTACACCCTGACATGACTTACTACACATATTACTTGACCTGACATGGTACCGTACACTCTTGACATGACATGACATCTAAATACACTACTCGACTTGACCTGATGTACCATGGCTTTACCTGTTATCTGATCTTGTGTCTAATGCCAACAAACCTGACATGTAGTCCTTACGGACCGTTCCTGTTGTCTATCCAGACAAATCCGCACCTACCTGATCCTGTGTTGGCATTAGTTCTTGATTACTGAATACCTGACTTGACACATATAACTTGGGGGTATGGGGAAATCAATGATGAAATCCTGACTTGTAACTCGATAGTTGCTTTCTTATACTGATCAGTTTTGGAGGCCAGGCCCGCCTCGGGACGATGCTGCTGACATCGTTCGTCTATACCCTTTTCCTTTTAGTGCCTTGCGGCACGTCTCGGTTTCAGCCCGAGAGTCTTAGACCGTGGTCCCAGGCACGCACGGGATATTATTGAGTTACATCGATGATTCATCAAATTGATTTCAAAGACTTGAGAGTAGATAACCCAATAGACCAGTTTAGTTTACTCACTGCACACTACCCTTCACTGCCCTGATTTATATTGATGTTACACCTGCTTTACCATTCATGATTATATTTGCATTGTTTGTTACCTTGTTTATATTTTATTGCTTGATGACATGACGTGTTGACGTCTGGGTTTTGCATGGCCCAGATTCCGTACCTTTGCTGCAGTCCGAGCAGGAGTACTTCAGCCAGCAGGCTGAGCAGTGAGGATTCAGTAGTAGTTAGTTCTTTTACTTTTCTGCATTTTATTTTCTGATGTGAGCCCGCATTATGGGACAAACATTCCAGTTATATTTTGTATTGGATCTTTTGCTTCCGCATTATTATTCTTGACTCATTTTAGTTTGGCTTATGGACATGTATTAGATAGTTCATTTTGTTATTGATATCTCTACAGCCGTAATGTGACTGTGGATGGATACTTCCTACCCACGGGTAGTATGGTTGGCTATGTCACGTACCCATCTTAGCGTACTCTGGGTAGCGGGACATGACATGGTTCTTTTGGTATCAGAGCCATAGGTTAATCGGGTTGATTCTTTTGTAGTTGGGTATTGTACCCAATACACGAATCAGAATACTCGTGAGTTAGGAAACATGTCCTGCCACCTTGCCGTTAAACCGTTCTTGAATCTTAACCTCTTCCTGATTATATTTTTACGATATGCAAACCTCCTTTGCATATCGACTCGAAACCTGGTTCCTTGTTTATCTCTAAGACTTAGGCGACTTGGGTGGAGTTATGTAATTGTAGCTATGATACCGCGACATAGTTACAATGCGGTACTCTATTTAAGTAACTCGGAGTTCTAGCCTTGATCTACATTTTGAATCCGTCATCATGCTAATCTTTGGGTGTTTTAATTTCAGGAACATGGCAGAAAAGAATCTGAAGACGTACCAAAGGCGTGTTGACGAAGCCGCTATGCTTGGAGTAATACGTGGGATGTTGGAGAATCAAAATAGGCAGACCGAGCTGATCCAGCAGCAAGCTGAATCGTTTCAGGAAGGTTTGCGGACCGTTCAGCAGTCCGTGGACAATGTTGGGGCCAGACCAGTAGATCGTGTGGGGACCGTAGCAGATTTTAGGAGACTGGGTCCATCTGTCTTTACTGGTTTGGAGGAGCCGTTGCCAGCGGAGCAGTGGCTGGTTAACACGGAGAACCTACTTATTGCAGCACAGATCCCGGATGATAAGAGGGTGGATGTGGTACGCATTCAGTTAGTGGATTACGCCCGCGAATGGTGGCTTGTGGAGGAGACTCGCTTGCCCAAGCCGATCAAGTGGGCGGATTTTTCGAAGAGTTTCCTGGAGAAGTTCTTCCTACGGACTGCACGGGAGGAAATGGAAGAGAAGTTCATTAGTTTAAAGCAGAACGGTGCACCTGTAGATGTACATGCAGCGGAATGGACGCGGCTCAGTAGATTCGCTGGACCGTTGGTTGCTGATGATGCTGATAGGGCAAGGAGATTCATGCGCAGTTTGGATGTGGACATCTAGAGGCAGATTGTCTCCTTGGGTTTGACCACTTTCTCACAGGTACTTACGGCAGCCCGAGAACAGCAGAATTTATCTGGGAAGACTGGGAGTTCACAGCAGACAGCAGTTATAGTAAGGAAGCCGGCATTTGTACCAATCCAAGCTCATGGACGCAGAGGTATTCCAGTGAACCGTCGTGGTGTAACACCGATGAAGAAGTCTGCTGTCGTTGATCAGAGGAAGCCCGTGATTTGTAGCTATTTCCACTTACCCGGACATTTGCAAAGGGAATGTCGCAAGATGCGGGGACTTTGTTTGGTTTGTGGATCGGCGGATCATACTATTAATTCTTGTCCGTCGAAGATTCGCACAAGGGATGATATTCAGAAGCCTCCGCAGAAACCATTTCAGGGACAGAAGCAGCTGACTCAATTACTAATCAGGCTCGAGCTTTTACCTTGACGGCTGAGGAAGCTAAGACTTCAGGAGAAGTTGTTTCAGGTATTCTACTCGTTCATGGTTTTCCCGCATTAGCGTTATTTGATTCTGGTGCATCCCGTTGTTTTATGTCGTCCAAGTTTATAGCTACACACTCGATTACCTGCATGACCCTGTCTAGTTTCTAGGACATACACACTAGGAACGGGAAAATCATATCTAGTAGAGAATGTAAAGATTGTGCAGTTGTTGATTACGGACAACAGCTTTTTGCAGATTTCTTGGTGATTGATACAGGCAGCTACGAAGTCGTCTTGGGAATGGATTTTCTCGGCACTTTCCATGCTCACATTGATTGTAGGGCAAAGAAAGTAATTTTCCAGATTCCCGGACATCCCGAGTTTATCTTCACTGGAGGAAGCAGTTCTGTCGGGCCAGTCAAGTTTAGGGCTAGGCCGACAACTAATGTTCTTTCATCGATGGAGGTTGATAAAAGTGAAGAGCCAGCTGTTGTTCGAGATTTTATGGACGTGTTTGAAGATATATCAGGATTACCGCCGAAGCGAGACGTGGAGTTCGCGATTGATCTTATTCCTGGTGCAGCGCCAATATCTAAAGCGTATTACCCAATGGCACCAGTGGAGTTGGAAGAAATTAAGAAGCAGGTTACTGAATTACTCGAGAAGGGTTGGATCCGAAACAGTAACTCGCCTTGGGGAGCTCCAGTTCTTCTAGTCAAGAAGAAGGATGGCACAAGAAAGATGTGCATCGACTATCGAGAATTAAACCGGGTGAAAAATTAAGAACAAGTACCCGATCCCTCGCATTGGCGAACTATTTGAGCAGCTTAGTGGCGCGAGGGTATTCTCGAAGCTGGATTTGCGATCCGGATATCATCAGGTCTGAGTGAAAGCAGAGGATATTTGCAAGACAGCGTTCCGAACTCGGTATGGACATTACGAGTACTTAGTGATGCCCTTCGGAGTTACGAATGCACCAGCTATATTCATGGACTTAATGAACCGAATCTTTTCACCATTCTTGGATCAGTTTATTGTGGTGTTCATTGACGATACTCTGGTGTACTCGAAGAGTTTTGAGGAGCATGCTGAACATTTGAAGATCGCACTGCAGACGTTGAGACAAGAGAAGTTATATGCGAAGATGAGCAAGTGCGAGTTTTGGCTGGAAGAAGTGAAGTTTTTGGGGCATGTTATGTCTGGCGATGGAATCGCCGTCGATCCCGAAAAGATTGCAGCAGTTCGTGATTGGCCGATTCCGAAGAATGTTGCGGAGATAAGAAGCTTTCTTGGACTAGCCGGGCATTACAGAAGATTTGTGGAGAACTTTGCTCGTCTGGCGGAGCCGTTGACCAAGCTTATGCGCAAGGAGGTACCTTTTGTGTGGACGGATAGGTGTGCGTCAGCTTTCGAGGCGTTGAAGCAAAAGTTGATAACCGCTCCTATTCTGACCGTGCCAGACAGTTCCGGAGGATTGGTAATTCACAGCGACGCATCTGGGAAAGGATTGGGATATGTTTTGATGCAGCATGGGAAGGTTATAGCGTATGTATCGAGACAGTTGAAGACTCATGAGAAGAATTACCCAACTCATGACTTGGAGCTTGCGGGTGTGATCTTCGCTTTGAAGATTTGGAGACACTACCTTTTGGGCGAAAGGGTCGAAGTTTTCACGGATCATAAAAGCTTGAAGTATATGTTCACGCAGAAGGAGCTTAATATGAGGCAACGTAGATGGTTGGAGCTGATGGCTGACTACGATCTTAATCTTAAGTACCATCCAGAGAAGGTTAATGTCGTGCCGGATGCACTCAGTCGGTTACCAGCTATTCAGATATTGACTACGCAGAAGGAACTCGTTGAAGACTTTCGGAGGTTTGATTTAGAGGTTGTGCTACCGCATTCTTCGGGACAGTTGATGCAGCTGCAAGTACATTCGTCGTTGATCGAGAATATTAAAGCAGCGCAATCGCAGGACCCTAGATTGCAAAAGTTTCGAGAACAGGTTGAAGCTGGACTTCGAACAGATTTACTGATCCTTGAAGATGGTTCGTTGAGATATGGTAGCCGTTTGTGTGTGCCAAAGGGAGATATTCGAGAAGAGCTTATGAAAGAGGCACACAGTTCAGCTTATTCCGTACATCCAGGAGGCACGAAGATGTACCGAGACTTACGACAGCATTTCTAGTGGGAAGGCATGAAACGGGAGATTGCTCGCTTTGTGGCTAAGTGCTTAGTGTGTCAGCAAGTTAAGGCTGAACATCAAAGGATTGCTGCTTTGTTGCAACCACTTCCGATTTCTCAGTGGGAGTGGGAACATATAACCATGGATTTCGTGACAACTCTACCGCGGAGTCCAAAAGGCAACAATGCAGTATGGATGATTGTTGATCGTTTGACCAAGGCAGCTCATTTCATTCCTTTTCGGGTTGGTCAATCAACGGAAACTTTGGCAGAACAGTACATGCAGGAGATTGTAAGATTGCATGGAGTACCGGTGAGTATCGTGTCCGACCGTGACACGCGGTTCTTATCACACTTTTGGAGGAGCCTACAGGAAAGTTTGGGGACTCGATTGAAGTTTAGTACAGCTTATCATCCTCAAACAAATGGCCAGTCGGAGAGAACGATCCAAACTCTTGAAGATATGTTGAGAGCTTGCATATTGGATTTCAAGGGATAATAGGAAGATCATCTACATTTGATGGAGTTTTCTTACAACAATAGTTTTCAGGCGACGATACAGATGGCTCCATTCGAAGCTTTATATGGTCGCAAGTGTCGTTAACCTGTTTGTTGGGACGATGTCGGTGAACGAAGATTGTTGGGACCAGACTTGGTTGTGCAGACTGTTGAGAAAGTTAATACTATCCGGAATCGTATGAGAGCAGTACAAGACCGACAGAAGAGTTGGGTAGATACGTCGATAAGACCTCTAGAGTTCGCCGTAGGTGATATGGTATTCTTAAAGATATCACCGACTAGAGGGGTGATTCGTTTTGGAAGTCAAGGAAAGCTCAGTCCTCGATTCGTTGGACCTTTCGAGATCTTGGAGCGTGTTGGCGAGGTAGCGTACCGTTTGGCGTTACCGCAATCCTTGGCAAATGTACATGATGTGTTTCACGTATCTCAACTCCGTAAGTATGTTCGAGATGAAACGCATGTGTTGGATCATTCGGAGCTGACGGTACGAGAAGACTTAACTTTTGAGGAGCGACCGGTTGCGATTGTGGATCGAAGGGAAAAGGTCCTTAAGAACAAGATTATCCCTCTTGTACTTGTTTCTTGGGGTAGCTGCTCACATGGAGAGTCAACTTGGGAACGAGAAGATGAAATCCGGCAGAAATTCCCTCATCTTTTCTTGTAGTTGTTGATCGTTATCCTTTTGTGTTCTTGGAATTTCGAGGACGAAATTCTTTTTGTAGTTGGGTATAATGTAACAACCGAGTTCTGTTATACCAATTTCTATTGCCGTATGTGTGGTTTGTCGTGTTTAATTCATTTACTTTGTGGATGCGAATGGTAGTTTACTCTATATTCGACCCGTTTACTTGAGCGCGTTGTTTCCCTAATTATAGATTACGCTAACATTTAATATTCTTGCATATAACCATTTAAGTCATTTGAAAATAATTGAAAATACATGTCATGGCCTTCTTGTTACCCCTAACCCCGTGGTAGCGTCCTTACATCGTGTTCTCGTCCCGTTCAGTGAAACAGACATGTTTGGACGACTACGCGCACGTACGTGCGTCCGTTCTTGGGGATATGCCTTTTCATTACAAAATCCTTCATTTTAATTTTTGGAGCTTGCCAATAATTTTCATATTTCAAATTCAAATTTTTGGACCCGACCCGGACGCAATTCTGAAATATTTTGTATACCGCCAAATTCTATATATTTCAAAATTTCTTAAATCTGTTTGAAATATATTTCTTCCGCCTATTAAAATTTTAACCAACGAATATATTTCTGTAAACAAACTAAAATATTTTTTTTGCTTCCCAGCCAATGATATGGCTCTCTAAACATTTATAGAAAATCTTTTATATTTTTCTAATCTATTCCTTACCCCAACCAATCGCGAGCCTCCTTTCCATCTGACCCCACACACTCTCTCTCTCCCCCTTTTCTCCCTCTCTCTCTCTCTCTTCTCTCTTTTATTCCAGCACTAGAATCCAAGTTCATCTCTCCTCTCCCCTCTCACTCTCCTCTCGATCTCTCTCTTCCTCTCTATCTCTCTCGTCTCGAATCTCTCTCTCTACCGCGTATCTCTCTCTCTCTTCCCTGTTATATTTCTTTTCTTCTTCTCTTTTTTTTCTTCAGCGAAAACAAACCCACCTCCTGCAAACCTAGTCACCGCCTGCCTTCTCGCCGTTGCCCTAGCGCCGACGCCACCATCGCCGTTCGTCACCGCTCCTCACCCTCGTCACCTCCGCCACCATTCCCTTCTTCCCCGATTACCCTACACTCGCGCCGAGCAGCCGTGCACCCCTGCAAACGCATCTGCACCGCCGGGAGATCGCCGCCGGGGACTCGTCCCTATGTCCTTGGCCTTTGTGCACACCCCCGGTGAGCTTTGCTTCTCCCTCTCATTCCTTTCTTCTTCTTCTTTCCATTCTTCTTGTTGTAAAGTCCTTTTCTGTTTTTGTTCTCAAAGGTGTCTCTGTTCATCGTCGGAACCCCGTCGATCTCGCCACGGTTGGTCTCGCCGCCACCACAGCACCTCCTCTGCAAACCCTGTATGCTATCGTACCCTCATTCCTCCTCTGTTCTTTTCCTTGCCTTCTTTTTCTTTTCTTGTTAAAATTATTGTTTCTTGTAGTCGCTGTTTTCTGGTTCGCCGGAATCCGACCGTGCCGACGACGTTTCCCGACAACCCAGCAAGGACCTCTGACCCATGTGACTCTACTGTTCGTCGTTTGGGATCTTTCCGTATACCGTACGCGCGTCGCGACTTTTCCCCGCTGACGCGTAACGTTCCGTTTTCCGTATCGCGGCCCGTCGAGGCAAGTGAAACTTACTACATGCTATTCAAACTATTCTTATACTAATTTATCTATTTTCCTATTAAATCTCTAGATAGAATCGAAAGTCTTGAATTTCAAGTTAACCGCATAACGTTCCGTTTACATATTTTCTGATCTAGAACTTGAAACTTAATTGTTTCATCTAGTTGATTATACCTAGTAATCACATGTATATGTTAGACCACATGATGACAATTATTCTTATAGCCATGATACCCTTTTTCTCTAGTATTAACCTATCGGACATCCGTGTGCATCTTTAACCGGTTTAGTAAAAATTGCATCCATTGAAAATATTATACATGTCATCGCATCCCTAGATTACTCAATACTTATTAACCTGATTTTTTTTAACATTCATATCTGTCATACTGTATTCATATAATGTTGAAACCATCTCTTAAAACACAAACTGATAACCGTACATCTAAGTAGTTTAATCTGCGGCTATTTACATATCATATTACATGTGCCAATTCATTGTGTTGTTGATAACCATGCTTGTTTATTTATAACCATGATTTTGCTAGTTGATTATGAGCATCCACATGTTATCTTGTACACCCTGAAGTGACTTGCTACACATATTACTTGACCTGACATGGTACCGTACACTCTTGACATGACATGACTTCTAAATACACTACTTGACTTGACCTGATGTACCATGGCTTTACCTGTTATCTGATCTTGTGTCTAATGCCAACAAACCTGACATGTAGTCCTTACGGACCGTTCCTGTTGTCTATCCAGACAAACCTGCACCTACCTGATCCTGTGTTGGCATTAGTTCTTGATTACTGAATACCTGACTTGACACATATAACTTGGGGGTATGGGGAAATCAATGATGAAATCCTGACTTGTAACTCGACAGTTGCTTGCTTATACTGATCAGTTTTGGAGGCCAGGCCCGCCTCGGGACGATGCTGCTGACATCGTTCGTCTTTACCCTTTTCCTTTTAGTACCTTGCGGCACGTCTCGGTTTCAGCCCGAGAGTCTTAGACCGTGGTCCCGGGCACGTACGGGATACTATTGAGTTACATCGATGATTTATCAAATTGATTTCAAAGACTTGAGAGTAGATAATACAATAGACCAGTTTAGTTTACTCACTGCACACTATCCTTCACTGCCCTGATTTATATTGATGTTACACCTGCTTTACCATTCATGATTATATTTGCATTGTTTGTTACCCTGTTTATATTTTATTTCTTGATGACATGACGCGCTGACGTATGGGTTTTGCATGGCCCAGATTCCGTACCTTTGCTGCAGTTCGAGCAGGAGTACTTCAGCCAGCAGGCTGAGCAGTGAGGATTCAGTAGTAGTTAGTTCTTTTACTTTTCTGCATTTTATTTCCTGATGTGAGCCCGCATTATGGGGCAAACATTCCAGTTATATTTTGTATTGGATCTTTTGCTTCCGCATTATTATTCTTGACTCATTTTAGTTTGGCTTATGGACATATATTAGATAGTTCATTTTGTTCTTGATATCTCTACAGCCGTAATGTGACTGTGGATGGATACTTCCTACCCATAGATAGCATGGTTGGCTATGTCACGTGTCCATCTTAGCGTACTCTGGGAAGCGGGGCGTGACAGCCGCCTTATTTATGAAGGCTTCTTTTCGCCTTCTTGCTCTGCTTTTTCTGAGCCAACACTTTCTTCTCGGATATAGTTCTACCATGCACAACATTTTCTCCGCCGAGACATAAATGTTTCTCTTTATAATCTGAAGACATGTTCATCTTCTCTCTCACTTTCTCAGAGAACCATTTTAACAGAGAAGAGTCATGGCTTGCAATCGTCCACATGCTCATCGGCAGCCATGGGAGGTGCCTATCGAGGAAATTGTTTCTCGATTTGTTGCACGCTTGGTGAATCCCGCTCTCATGGATGACCAATGCGACACGGTGATGCACGAGCTCCTGACCCGTAGAGGATCTCCTCTCCCCATCGGCTCCATTTAGCTCCGGATGATCTTATTGTCCTTGCTCGATGACATCCCCCTCATCCAGCGGAGATGACTCGGGCAATGCTTGATGCAGTGGAGTACAAGATCGAGTGCTTTCATGAGGCACATTTGATTAACAAGCCTCTAAGGGATCGCTCCGTTCAGTTGCAAAACCAGATACGGCCTCAGTGGGCCATCATGGCTACTTTCGCCGATGAACACGACATTGATCGATGGGGAGCGACTTCTCACGAAGACCGCCGTTTCGATATGGTGGAGAAGGCTGAGAGAGCTTTAGAAAACTTTATTTACTGTTTTGCTAACCTTTCTAACTTTGATCCCATGTTTGGTTATCTCTTCTCCGTAGAATAAAATGTTTATTTCAATGCATTTGTTTTATCGTTGACTGCTGAATGTTTCATTTCCAACACATGTTCTTCCTCTGATTGTATCGTTTAAACATATATGCATCCTGCATGTGTGCACATGTACGTTACCCTTAGAAATTTTTATTAAGTGCGAACGCCACCGATGTGCACGTGTCATGCACTAACCCTCTACACGCGTATATAAATCGGCACGCTTTCAACGCTATTTCCCATCCAAGTACGCATATATTTATGAGTGAACACTCAAATAAGTGTGAACAACACTTGTACATTTTTACTTGACTCGTCTAAAATAAGAATGAAGCACTAACCATCTCCTAGTGGACGACTCGTACTCAATCGGCTAGCTACCAAGCATACTCGTCTTGATTACGGAATAGGACTTTAAAAATATGGTGAAAACCTTTCAATCATAGGCGTTATAACTATCAATGATATATGAAGGTTAAGGTACATATTCATATGAAAATAGAAATAATAATCAATTGGATTACTTTCATCTATAAACTTGTTTTAAAGATAATTTTCAATAATGATGGATTCAAGATAGAAAGGAGACGAGGAGAGAGATTAAAAGAATTGGGTCTTACGAGTTAGTGACGGCAATGAACTCAAGGGAAAGACAAATCAAGAGAGGAAAAGATAGGAGACTTATTCATGGTGTGAATCGGTCTAACTGATTCACTGATTAGTTCTTTCAAAAGATTTGGTGCATTGTTGTTGTGGTGTATACGACGGTGATGGTGTAGAGTGGCGGCGACTTCGTTGATGATGCCGAGGAGAAGCCGGGGGATGTTGGGCCTAGGTAGTTTGCCGCTGCGGTGGTTCTTGAACGGAGATTCCACGTTCCCTTGTCGAATTGTGCGGCAAAGAAAAAGAATTGAAGCTTGGGATGATTTTCAAGGGTCTTTGGGAGGAATTTTGTGATAATTTTAAGAGTAAAAATGAGTTGGGACAGCCATGGGTATTTATAGGAGAAGAATATGGTGTATGGTGTATTAAAATGAATTTAAAAAAAATTAAAACAAGGTTAACTAGGATACATGAAAGGGTTTTCTTTTCTCTACTTAATTGCAGAAGTTTTAAAGTATTAAAAGTGGTAGTGGGGAGGCCAAAGATCATACGTGCAGAAGATGGGGTCGTTTGGAGCATTTGGGACCGACAGGGACGGCTTTTCAGTGGCCATTCCCGAGTCGTTTGCCTCGGGGTTCATGTCAATGGTTTGATTGTATTTAAGGGTCTTCATTATATAGTTTATATATGTTGCAACTTTTCGTAAACCCGTGTGAGGCTCGTGCAAACTTTTGGGCTTCCAAAATATTAGAAAGAAAAATATTAAAATAATTAGGGCTAATGGGATTTAAATACGCAGGCTATGAGACAGCAGCGGAGAGGCTTAACCAATAAGCTATAAAGAGTTTCTCGCTCTTATTTCACGAGAATAATTTATAACTCCAAACCAGAACTAAAATACACCTTTATATTAATATTGAATTAACAAAGTGTACAGGGATTTAAGAGTCGTTACATTATCTCAAGATGAATCATTTTCGGCAAGAAGATCTTCGTACAAGCTTGATCCGGACCATGTAGGAGATCAACTGGTGTCTAAGGAGAGAAGGCGAACATGCTACAACAATTGTAGCCACTAAACTCTTAGTTTAGGCCTCTCTTTTATGTTACAAGTTATGTCTTTTGGGTATGATTCTAGAGTTGCGGTTGTTTTAAATCTCTAGTTTTTTTTTTAAATCTTACAGTCTGTAGTGTTTTAAAAACTACTAGATGAGCTTGGCATCTCTACAGAAGTGGTCCAAAAAGTTCGAAAATTATTTCTCCTTAAAGTTGTAACAAATACCGAATGGGTCCATAAAGCCTAAAGGCTCTCTTTGTGAAAAAGTTTCCAACAAAACTTTAGGCGTGATGTAAGATTCCAATCATATGGACTAAAAATACCCAAATCATCTTGCTCTTTGGGCTTGCAAGTATCACTCCATTTAATTGTAGAAAGTTTCAAGTTGCCCTACAAAAAACTCTGACAAATTGATTTTATGCCACAGTTTCGAGTAATGGGGTTAGTTACTTCGCTTGAAATCGAGACCTCAGTTTTATGCCACACTTACGTGTCAAACTACCACATTAAATGTTAAAAAGGGAAAAAGGAAAAAGGAAAAAAAAAACTTATAGCTAAATTCTCCATGATGGAAACTACCTCATCTTTTCTGGGCATCTTTATCTCTAAAACTTATATATCATTTTAAAATTAAGAAATTTTTACTGCTTAATTATTTTGAAATTACCTCACACATTTTAACTACTACAATGGATCATTTATATTTTATTTTCAAACTAGTCGTGCATCACACTTTCAAAATTACTGGTCTATATAATTTAACTTTTTTAAGACCATGAATTCATAGCAGCCAGCATCCTGATTTTCCATCTATCTACTACTTCTGGAGCCGGCTACTCATTTCCTTCTGAGGTGTGCTAAATTATTTGCATCTATTATATTGAATTATATTAAATAATTATTTGCATCAATTATATACATTGCATCATTAATTGTTGCAACATAATAGGGCTCTTGGGCTCAGTTTTGGTTGCTCTCGGAGTCGGGTTGTAATTTTTGGCTTCAGTTTTGACTACTCTTGGAACGAAATGATTTTAAAGGTTTTTTTTTTCCTACACGGTCAAATAGATGGATAATGAAAGGTTTAGAGAAGCTTAAAAATATAGACGTGAGACGTCAAACCATTTAATAATTTCTTAAGAATTTTGGTGTGTGATGAGTTGGCTTGCAAATTAGAAAGAATTTATTTGAAACATTATTCACCTATGAGATCTCTGGATCTGGATGTAAATGAGTTACAGACGGCTAGCATTAAATCCAATTTGAGGTGATTTCATGAGAATTCTAATAAAGAAAAGTTTGCCAGAAGCTTGATTGTTGTTGTCTTGCCTTAAAGAGTTTGAGGAAAAATTAATCTGTTGAATCAATGAAGAGTAAGAACTTTATGTGATGCTGTTTTCTTGGGATGCTGGCTGCTATAGGAAACATCATTGCTAAATCATTTAGATGCCATGTAGCTGAATTTTTTTTTTAAATGTTTTTTTTTTTGACATGCAGTATTTTGGGTGAAAATTAAGTAAGATTTGCTCTATGGTTTGTACAAATGTTTTAGTATCCATATATTCGTGAGACCGACTCGTATGTGCCCGTGCAATTTTTGTACAAAAACGAACTAGTTAAATGCATATGCACTATGAGGAAAGAAAGGAACTCGTATGTGCCCGTGCATATGTTTCTTCAACTTAGCATTCTGCGGAAAGAAAGGAAAATGATTTACACACTCGCATCCATGCACACTCGAACACCCTTCTTCATTCCATTGTTGAGTATGCATGCGAATCAGTATGCACACCATATATTATGCGAAGAGGAAATGCAAAATTGAATAAGCCAGCATCAAATGAGAGCTTTTTAAAAGGAAAAAAGAAGAAAGAAAGCGAGTGAAGGTTTTTTTTCTTCTTCTTTTGTTGGTTCTATTTATTGGAACCTTAATTGGGTTTTAACACTGTATTCGTAGTCCCTATAAATTTCAAGCCCTCTGTTGTGAAAATATTGCAAAACACAAACCTATATATCATTCACATTGCAGCACTAATCAGCCATAACAAAGCCCCAATTATACACAACCCTGCCTCCAAAACAGGACCTCTAACACCATAATTCACACCCCCAGTAATTGGAGGCAAAACATTATTATTAGCTGTCGAATTTGGTTTTGTAATCAAAGGAGGCGTCTCCGTGTGCACTTTTGTGGGCTGCGGCGAAGGAGCAGGCTGCGGGGCTGTCGCTTTTCCTTTCTGAACATATACTTGGAGCCGCATGCCTCCGAAACAGTACAACGGCTTTCCGCTGATGAAGTAGTAATTCTCACCGGGGGTGGTGAGAGTAACGGTGGTGTTCCCTCTGCTTCCCGTCAGGATCGCGTTCGTGACATTGCAGGTGTTGTAGCCGGCTTTGTCTACTTCGTTCACATTGTGATAGCGCGAGTACTGGAACCCTGCATGTATAAGATTGAGGATTCCGTCTTAGCTGACCATTTTACTCTAAAAGCATAACACGATTTCGAAAGGTTTGAAACCTAAACATGGATTGTCAGTGTGTTTGAAAACCGTAAATATGGGATTTCCCGAAGTAGTTTTTATAGTAGTGAATTTATTTTTAAAGGCATTATGGAAAATTGCACAAATTAACATAAAAAAAGTATAATCGAAGGTAAACAACATTTAAAAGGACGTCGATTCTTTTCTACTTTCCTTTTTCTTTTCTTTTTATAAATTTTTTTGAAACATATATAAGATTGCTTGCATTACGAATTAATGTGTGATGATTCGGTGGAACAAAATTAACATAAAAGAAAAAATTATAAAAAAAAGGTGATCCGTCCATTTTGAAACCGACGAACGGATTAACGGTTGTAATGACCGGGTTCTAAAGTTGAATATGTGTACGGATTCCCATGTGTCTGCCCGACAGATAATTAAGAGTCTTCTTCTCAAATCTCTTTAAGAGTCTTCTTCTCAAGTTATTCTCATCGTTGCATCCCTTTTCAATCTAAACCCTAAATTAGTATGTCTACTTCAATTTCGAGTTCCTGTAGCAGCATTATGAGGCCCACCATCAAGATTGTCTGTGAATGCGGATTGGTGGCTAAGCCCTACAATTCGAGAACTTTAAAAAATCCTGGAAGAAAGTTTTGGAGGTGCCGTAAATGGATCCATGATGGAGATTGTTGGGCATTTGCATGAGATGACAAACTTAGAATTCGGGGTTTTTCTAATTCACATGTTAGATCTGAAATTGCAAGCCGAGAGAGCTTAGGCGATGATGAATCAGTAATGCAAGAGTGGTATGTTATTCAAAACTCACAAGTTTCATCTAACATGTGAAATTAAAGTGATGAGGTCAATGAAGAAGAAGATGCTTGTGTTAGGGTTGGTGATATGGTTTCTTTATGTTTTTCTTCCATTTGTGTTTGGTATTTTATGGGACATATGCAATAAATGCTCCTTTATGTTTTCGGTTTATGATGTGTATTTGATCAATTAATTCGCTTACCTTCCATACCTGATGCATTTTAATTTACAAAGTAGAGTTTTATCATGACAAGTTAATGCAACTCAGAAGAAATCCCCACTTAGAAAATAGAAGGTCCCACCTAGGGACCCGAAATTCCCACATAAAGGAACAAAAAGGTCCACTTGAGGAACAAACAATTCCAGTTTGGAGTATATCTAAAGTCAAACGTCCCACTTTGTAATATTAATGTCTCACCCTGTAAACCTAAAGTTCCATTTGGTAACCAGAAAGTCCCACTTAGAGTACTTGATACATTTTAATTTAGAAAGTATTACCATGACAAATTAATACAATTCAGAATTTTCCACTCAGAAAACAGAAGGTCTATCTAGCAAACCGAAAGTACCATATAAAAGAACAAAAATGCCCACTTGAGGAACAAACAATTCCAGTTTCAATTACATCTGAAGTCAAACGTCCAACTCAGTAAACTTAAAGTCCCGTGTAGTGAACTTAAAGTTCCAATTGGTAAGCAGAAAGTTCCACTTAAGAAAATTGAAGTCCCACTTAGAAGAACTTAAAAGTTTTTGATTTAAAAACTTGTAAACAAGAAAAAATAATTGAAAACAAAACAATACTACCCTATGCCTGGTTTTGCTCCATTGGTTGTGTATGATCCTAAAAGAAGTCCCATGATACAAATTGATGGCCCATGTCCCACTTAGTATACCAGAAGTCCAACTTAAGAAGATAAAGTCTCTATTAGAAGAAAAAATAGTCCCATCAGGAGAAATCCCGAGAAAATTCATTTTAATGATGTAAAAGTATTGATTTCCACTTTGTAAACAATAGTAACACTTACAAGTTTTATATTTCCACCTGGAAACTTTTTAGTCCCACATGGCCACATGGAAATGTGTTAATTTCAAGCATACATGCAAACCAAGTATCAAACAACCAGGGCATACTACATAGAAAATTGATTTAACGCATCCGACAAGCATTTCTTAATATAAAAAAGGAATATTGGGTATTACAAAAGGACCGAAAAAGGAAAAAAATTCATTGGAGCATTACAGTCAAAAAAACCAAGTCATTGATCACTATGACATCAAACACACTAAAAAGCTCCAGTCATCTAGATTGATGGTGGATCCATCCCAGGTCAACTGTGGAAATCGATTACATTTTCGGAACCAAATTGTGCATTGCTTTCTTTACGTACTCTTCTCTCTTTTGTGCTGACATTCGCAGGCGAGAAATGAGCTGCTTTCAGAACATCTTTGCTATATTCTGGACAGGGAAGAAGCAGGATAATTAATTAAGAAAATTACGGAAAATTAAACCAAGTGACTCATATTAGTACATCATCTATCTCTGAAGTTAGCTCCTTTCCATTCTACAGTTCCATATATTTGCACAAATACAAACCACAATCGTCATTTTCCTTTTTTAAAGGGATCTTGGAAACTGTATGCACTGGCAACATCCAAAAATGTAAATCGCCAAAGGTTACTCGAATTCTGGTTCGGCTTTTATGGATGCATCCAATCGTCTCTCCAAAGAACGACTCTATATTTATAAGCAATGAATATAAAACCACGTACTCCATATCATACTTATAAGGAAAATAACTGCTCGTGGATAATTTCTTACAATATTTTCCACTAGAGATCGATGTTTTGCTAAATATGTGTTTTTTAGAGAATCCTATACTTTCCATTCTTCAAATTTTTTATTAAGAACAATCAGGCACTAATACTCTTTGTCAAGGTTGTATAGGAACATTAGTTGAATAAGTTCATAAAACATAACAACGAATAATAATATGTACAAGTAATTAATATAAATAAATAAATAGTTAATATAATCTGCCGTCTATAATGGTAAGGGAATTAATTTAATTTAATTTAATTTAAATGTACCATATCATGGTCAGAAATTGCCTTTCTAAATGCCATATAGTTCTTCAGTTCGATGCGGCTTGGTTTATAGGTGTATTTTCTAGACATTTCGTCGATGAGTTTACAGGTCTTAAACACACTTTCATAATAAATAACCCCTCTTCTTTCATCTTTTTCCAGTCATAATAACTCTGTAAAACAGTAAATTATATGCCGAGCAAAGAAAAGAGGTGAGTATTGGATCATATAATATAAAAGAAGTTGGGTGAAGAATACAGTCTGTGTTCATACTCGTGATATGTACACATACCGTGCCACCTATCCATGATTTGACTCCATTAACGTTAGGGCATTCTAGCTCGTTTAGCTGTAGCAACACCCTTCCAATCTGCACTCCTATGACATCTTTTTTCCTGTTAATATGAAGATACTGAATGGATGCCCTCTTAATAACGTCCAATTTATCTTCTGCCAGTTTCATAAATCTATTTCTATTTTTATCGAGCGGATATTGATGAAAGGGAGACATCAGGCATGCGCTGGGCTTCAGCCGTCTCCTTCCCTTCGGATTTTTAGCGAAGTCGACATTGTTATTTTTTTGGTGTGGTGTGTTTTCACTCATTGACGACTCTGATTCGGACAAGACCAAGACAGTATTTTTATGGTTTTCTGACGAAGATGGATGTTCATGGACCTTTCTAGGTTTCGGAGTTAATAAGCAAGAAGAAGGTGATCGTCCGATATTTGGGATGGAGAATTATGGATCGAAAGGCACATTTAGTCCCTCGTTATGCAAAGTTATGCTTTTGCGGGTGTTACATAACTGAGTCAAAGTCTACAATAAATTAAATGGAATAATACATTTGTTGCTAGCAAGAATTCTATGATTTTGTTATCCATTTGAGTAAAAACATCCTTAATGTTTTTTACATTTTCTTCCAATGCCGCCAGCCTAATTCTTATTAACCTTTGCATTCATTGAAGACAAATGTGAGCTACTAAAATTTTATGATTGTCACTGACCAATAATTAACAGGTAAGGGGTTGTTTCACCTCAGATATTACACTCTTAACGTTATCGGGATCTCCCAATGTCATAATATGTGGAGAACGGTTTGCTCTTTTCATGCACTGTGTGATCAATTTAGGTTACATTTTCCTCAGTGACTTCAAAAAAGATTTCATACTCAACAAATATGTGCTTTAGGAATTATAAAATTGTAACATTTCAGAAAAATAGTAAATATTATTTTGGAATTTAAATAATTAATGATATGATATGTTTTATTAGAATAATACCAATTATTGATTTGGGTTATCATAAATTGGGTATATAAAGATAATTATAGATCTTTTAATGATAAAACTAGTATTTTCCCCTAATTTTGCACTTAAGGTGCCATGGCTAGTTAACAAAGGTTTAAAAATGTGATTTTAGTTTTATTTAGTTTTCAAAATATGGCATGGCTATGTATTTTTCTTACATAGTAGAATAGCAGAGAGAAAGAGAGAGAGAGAGAGAGAGAGAGAGAGGACGAGAGAGGAATGGGCTTAAGCCATGCCTCCTTCATCACCTCCTTGTCCCCTCCTATTTCCCTCTCTCATTCCCTTATCTCAATCTCATTTTCTTCTCAAGCTCTCCCTCATTCACCCCCAAACCTCTCTAAACTCCATGGCTAGCACCCTCTCAATCATCAAAAATTCCAACATCAAACCATAGCTCTCATCTCACTCTCACTCTCACACTCAACACCATCCTAAACTTCTCCATGTAGAACCATCAAGTGTTTATGTTTCTAAGTTGTCTTCTACAAGCTTGATCTTATCCCTCATCTTCTTATATAGATAAAAATCATTCTTTTATCAAGTTTTACTTGTGTTTAGAGTTTCAAACATTAGCTAAGTTTTCAAAAACTAGGAGTTTTGATGAAGTTTTAGTGTTCAAACGAATTCTGGAGCGATTTGGGGTCTTTACAAAATAAATAAATAATTACATTGACCTAGTTAGACCACCACAGAAGCACGAGACCCTAACTCCATATTCCAACCGCCCAGGTCAGTTACTATAGCACATTTGGTCGGCCTAATTTTTGATTTGGGTGTCGGGATTTGGTCAGTAGCTCCTATACATCATAAGTAAGCCCCTGTGATACTTTGTTTTTCCCCAGATGCCCCAAGGAAAAACCTGGAAGGGTTTTGAGTTGGTTTTGACGATGTTTTAAGGTTTTTAAACTTAATAATCCATATTTTGAAGACTTGATGTGGTCTTTTGTGTTAGAACAGCGAGTCCGGGGTTAATTCGTTGTAGTTAATACAAACATGGCTTACGTAGGTCATAGGTTATAACCTATGGGTGTTTGCTCGTTATATCGATATCGATTTAAATTCTTATGTGTATGTATGGTTATGTGAATGCTAGGTTTGATTATGGAGACCTCCGAGGCGGCGAAGAACCGCGAGACGGTCGTAGGATATGACTAGCATGATCGCAAACAGTGAGTGGATTATATCTATGAGTGGGGAATCGGGTGAATGGCGTATAGCACCCTCGCGAAACATATTATTTATTATATCTTTGAAGGTGCTTAGGATGCATACCACGTATGTTTAGACTTGTTCGTTAATTTGCAAATTACATTAGTATCGCTCATTAGGTTTATTGTAAATACACTTGGTAGAACACTAGCACAAATACTGATGATTTTCATATTGCACGATCACAGACTTGCATATACACTACACATCATTAGTACTTCCATGTCATGTAGAACTTGCCATACTTACGTATCATAGTAAGATCAACATTATAGTAGGATGATCTTATATATGATTCATATTGGATGCATGTACGATACTTGGAATCCGTACTGATTGTCGGGCGAGTACTCGACTAGAAATCCGTACTAGTCGTTGTGCGTGTACGTGACACCAGGTGTCTGTACCGATCGTTGAGCGGGTGCGCGAACGAGATGTCCGCACTGGTACTATATTTGTACATGACTAGACGTCCATACTGTTGATATACCATTGCTATGTGTGTATGTAGACGTGATACTCGTACTGGTTATACTATGTATTTGGGTACGCAGATTAAATATCCGTATCGATCATTATTATGATATGTGATAATGGAATATTTGATGGTTATTGTACGAGGCGAGATTCCGTATAGGATGATATGATGAGGATAGATGATGATGATTAGCCGGATATGAACCTATTCTACTTGACTCGCGGAGTCTTACTATTTTACCCGTTTGGGAGATTTTACTGATATGATGGTATTGCCCAATTTTTTAAAAACAACGATTCGTTTCATATTTTTAAAAAAAGATAATGAAAGGACGTGCTACTTGGATTTCAAAAGGGGTAAATTTATAAGTGTTAAAAACATTGTAACCTCCTTATTTTTAAACAACATTTCGTTCTACTTTAAAAATATATAAGAAAGAATATCGAAATAATTACCTATTTACCATTCTTTTATGCTACGCTCACTTTACATATCATTCTCTTGAGATTTATTTATCTTATTAGTTATGTTATGCTTCATGATTTCCGCTACGCGTCATACATTGTTGATATTATACCTCAGTGGTATGGGAAACTGATATATATATATATATGTGTGTGTGTGTGTGTGTGTGTGTGTGTATGATATATCACTATAATTATATTACTGGCTTTTACTATAATATGTTATCCGTCTGTGCTATATCTAGTTCACACAGACTAAAAGGGTATGAGCTTGACGATATTTATATTACTGTGAATATGATGTAATATGATATCAATCCTAAGAGATTGAATATATATAAAGGTATATAAGAAGATAAAGATGATTCAGACATGGTGGATGACCGGGGATCCATGATGTGTATGTGTGTGTGTGATCAATCTATGAGAGATTGAGGCAGGGAGAGACAAGATGTCGCCCGGTGATATATGTGTGATCAATCCATAAGTGATTGAAGGTAGTTGACACATGATGCCTCTACGGATATATATGTGAGGGATCGATATAGATGTCCTGCACTGAGATGGATATTATATATGTGAGGGATCGATATAGATGCCCTGCACTGAGATGGATATTATATATATGATAGATTGATATAGATGCCTTGCACTGATGAGATATACTATGCTATATATAGTAGTCGGATAGGACTGGTCCATGAGACAATTCCTAAATATCATTTTCATACATCGATGCATTCTAAAGAGGTTTTCAAAGGACTTATGGTCTTACTATTTTCCACGTGTCTAGGATCGACAAAGACTTTTACAAAAAGAAAACCCCTTCTAAATATATCATTTTCAAAAGGCGGGACATATGCTTTAAACGAGATGCATACCTTTTTTCACAAAACAATGTCCGCTACATATGCCGTGATATAAATATCATACGGCTATTTTGAAAGGATTTCATATACATACATCTTCCGGCTACTTTTATATGATTGCATATGGATGAATGCTATATATGTATTATAGCCTTGATTATGTTTACGTTGGTCGTGTGCTATAGATATTGCATTACGGCTACGGTGATCGTGATTTGACACCGTTGTGTGTGTGTGTGTGGAGTGAGTTATCGACGATTGATGGTTGTTAGCATTTCATTTCGCAGTATTGTATTTACTTCCTGAACTCACATGCTTTCAGATACTTGCGGTTACATTGTGCCCGTACCGGGCCAGATACCGATTACTTGATGTTAACATGATAACCACACACAGATTCATATTTTACATGTTAGGATAGCGGTACACGAGTTGTAAGTCCACGTTGCCATCCCCGGTACTTACGAGGAGACGGAAACGGTATAACAATCAAATTCTGTCACAAGGAGCAACATGGACTAAACAAGGTCGGGATCGTGTCTAAACTAAACTAGCAAACATGCAAAGGAGAGTTAACTACTCGGCAAAGTGGTTATACCTAACTTGAACTCCTTCTTCTTGAAACCTAGTAGAGGTTGATGGTTCTCTCCTCGTCGCCTTCTTCCGTCAAAGATGGATCCACCTGAGGGTTCAACCTTCGGGCTCTTTCTCGAACTTAGAGTGAACTAGGATCTCCGGCTTGCTAAACCTTGAACCCTAGAGAGAGTAGAGAGTATCTATGGGGTGTTTTCTTTTCAAGGAGAGGGATTCTCAACACATGAGAAGGATTCTCCTTGAGCTTGAGGAAGAAGAAGATGAAATGAAGAGAGAGAATCAATATCATAGAATGAGCTCCTTTTCCTTTTGCAACCATAACAAAAAGGAAAAAGATATATCTAATTAATAATAATAATTCAAAATGAAATAGTTGATGGTTGTATTTGGAATGACCACTATCATCACTTCATTAAATGAAGGTAAGCTAGAATCAAGGAGTATCCTTGCAAAGCAATGATGATGGTCAAACATTCAACCATGGTCAACAAGTCAACCATGGTCAACAAGTCAACAAAATCAACCATGACACAATTTCATTTAATTACTATTATTAATTGATATTTCATAAATCCATTAGGGTTTGGAAAAAGACGACTGTCAACTGTGCATACGCACCCGTTCCGAAACCCTAATGAAAGACCTCTTCCTCCGCCTCAAACAACTGTGCATACACACCTGCATTCTCGTTCCGAGGAACAAGAATACTGAGAGGTAAAAGCAACCCCAAAACATATACCAGCATCTGGCTCAAACCAGAGCCTGCTAGTATAATCCGTCCGGACTCCAAACGTGCACAAGTGCGCAGATGAGAACGAACCCTGCCGCAAAACCATGCGACCTCTACTCAGTTTTGCCCAGAGGCGAATAGCCCTCTGTGTGGGACTCTAAAGACTCGACACTACGCTGACAGTGGGTTTAACCACAGACCGCTTTAACCACAGACCGCAAGCGGCACTAGCTGTGCGTAACGGTCCCCAGGTAGATGCCGATAAGAAGATTGACGAGGTAAAACCCATCTGAACTCCTACTGAGTCTGAATGTGACATTCTCCGTACAGTCCGGTCTGTTCATCTGATACATCGCATGTCGGGCCTAGGGGGCGGTAAACGTCAGTCCCCCAATAGCGGTACAAGTCGTGTCGGAGTGAAGCACAAAACACCCTGAGATAACACTGGAAGCCTACCAGTATATCTCGCTTGCCCTGGCCAGGGACTACTCGTGTAATGGCTCTCCTAGACACAGCGCGATGTCAACCCCCAATACCGGGAGAGACGAATCCTGTCTAACCGTCACTGCCTCCAAGTGCTTCGGGACTGCACCCAACCATTACCTGTTTGCACGACTCCTTTGAGCCGTGGTAGGGTAGTGATCAAAGTGCAGTGGGAACACACTCGAGGCGAAGTGCCAGTGTCAAGTCAGCGGACTAAGCTGTACTCATGTCACCTGGGAACTGATAACTGACGATAGGTATAATACCAACTGATCAGTTCCCGACGAGTCATGTCCAGTGTACTCGTAACCTAACGAGCACCCGTATACTATCTCCAGTACGATGTACTGATGGCTGTGGGACAGACCATCTCCCACACTGGGATGAGAAGCGCATACGCTAGTCTACTCCGGAGTATCGATGCCCTGTCTCGATAGTCCTGCGACTAGGGACCTGTATAAGGATGTGCTTATAGATTACCCAGCCCCCACTAGTGTGACTGCCATCACAACGCTGGTAATCAAGCAAAGATCATAAGGGCTCCACTAATGTGTATAGGTGATATACAAAAATAAACACATGTACACATTGAAGTAGAAACAAACCAAGTAGCATACTACTATATTGAGCAAGATTGTTTATACAAGGTGAATATCCCAAGCTTCCATTAAGTAATATACAAACTAGTATGATACAGTAATGGCCTCTAGGGCATATACACTAACAATCTCCCACTTGCACTAAGGCCATGTACTGGCGTATCGAAGACCAATCATCTCGATCAGCCGCTCGAACTGAGTTTGGGGTAGGGCCTTGGTGAATGGATCTGCAGTGTTTTCTTCTGAAGCAACCCTCCGAACCTCGATCTCCTTGCGATCCACGATCTCCCTGATCAGGTGATACCGCCTCAAGATGTGCCTGGATCTCTGATGGGACCTGGGTTCCTTCGCTAAAGCTATAGCCCCGTTGTTGTCGCAATACAGAGGTATTGGGTCAACAATGGACAGAACCACCTGAAGTTCTTTCAATAACTTCCTCATCCAGACAGCTTCATTTGCGGCATCAGATGCAGCGATGTATTCCGCTTCCATCGTCGAGTCTGCAACGGTTTCCTGTTTGGAACTCTTCCAACACACCGCCCCTCCATTGAGGGTAAAGACAAAACCCGACATGGACTTGGAATCATCTTTGTCACTCTGGAAGCTGGAGTCAGCAAAGGCCTCGATCTGGAGGTCTTTTCCGCCATACACCAAGAACATCTCCTTAGTCCTCCTCAGGTACTTGAGAATGTTCTTTACTGCTATCCAGTGTTTCTCCCCAGGGTTTGACTGATACCGGCTTACTACACTCAGTGCATAAGCTACATCCGGTCTGGTACACAACATCGCATACATTATAGAGCCTACCGCAGAAGCGTAGGGTATAATAGACATGCGATCCCTCTACAAATCAGTCTTGGGAGACATCTCTTTAGAGAGGGTGATTCCGTGACAAGCCGGTAGGTTACCGCGCTTGGAATCTTCCATACTGAATCTCTTCAGTATAGTGTCGATGTACCTGGACTATGAAAGTCCTAATATCCTCTTGGATCTATCACGATGGATCCGGATCCCCAGGATGTAAGAGGCATCACCCAGGTCTTTCATGGAGAACCTGTGTGACAAGAATCCCTTGACAGATTGTAGCATAGGAATGTCATTTCCTATTAAGAGAATGTCATCCACGTATAAAACGAGGAATACTACAGTTCTCGCTACAAATCTACTATAGATGCATGGTTCATCTGGATTTTTGATAAAGCCAAATTCCTTGACCGTCTCATCAAAACAGATGTTCCAACTCCGCGATGCCTGCTTTAGTCCATAGATGGACTTAAGCAACTTGCACACCTTTCCGCTGCTCCCACTCTGAATGAAACCCTCTGGCTGGTCCATATAGACACACTCCTCTAAATTTCCATTTAGAAAAGCGGTTTTTACGTCCATCTGCCAAATCTCATAATCGTGGAAGGCAGCAATGGCAAGAAGGATCCGAATGGATTTCAGCATAGCCACTGGAGAAAAGGTTTCGTCATAGTCCAAGCCAGGTCTTTGACGGAAACCCTTTGCTACAAGTCTAGCTTTATAGGTCTCAACCTGTCCATCTACACCAATCTTCCTTTTGAAGATCCACTTGCATCCTACGGGTTTTACCCCGTCTGCAGCAATGTCCAACGTCCATACTTTGTTGGTGTACATGGACTCCATTTCGGTCCGCATTGCATCCAGCCATTTTACCGAGTCAACGCTCTGAACGGCCTGCTGGAAGCTAGTAGGCTCATCATAATCTATGATGCAATCCTCTCTATCCCCGTCTATGAGAAAACCGTAGTATCTCTCGGGCGGATGAGACTGCCTACTACTCCTGTTGAGCGGCGTAGGAATGTCCTGTTCATTTGAACCCTCTGGTTCCACTAAGCTTTCAGTAATAGTCTGTGGTTCTGGAATTTCTTCCAGTTCTACTGCGCTCCCACTTAATTCTTTTTCTAAGAACTGGTGTTCTAGAAAGTGGGCATGACGAGAAACAAGATCTTTTTGTTCCTCCTCGTAGTAGAAGAGATATCCCTTGGAATTCTTTGGATATCCCACAAACTTACGCAGTACTGAGCGCGCCTCGAGCTTGTCCGCATGCTGCTTTTTAACAAAAGCTGGACTTCCCCAAGTCTTAATGTGACTGAGATGGGGCCTCTTCCCACACCACATCTCATATGGTGTAGTAGGCACAGTCTTAGTAGGAACTCGGTTCAAAAGGTACGCAGTTGATTCTAGCGCATACCTCCAGAATGATCGCGGTAACTCAGCGTTACTCATCATGGACCGTACCATATCCAATAGGGTTCGGTTCCGTCTCTCCGATACACCGTTGTGTTGCGGAGTGTATGGAGGAGTAAGCTGAGAGAGAATCCCGTTCTCTTTTAAATAATTCAGGAACTCGGCACTTAAGTATTCTCCACCTCGATCCGATCTTAGAATCTTGATACTTTTGCCGGTCTGTTTTTCTACTTCATTCTTATATTCCTGGAATTTTTCAAAGGCTTCGGACTTATGTTTCATTAAGAAGACATAACCGTACCTTGAAAAATCATCCGTAAAAGTAATGAAGTAAGAATAACCGCTTCGCGCATTTGTAGACATTGGACCGCACACGTCGCTGTGTACGAGTCCCAAGAGCTCGCTCGCTCTTACTCCGTGTCCAGAGAATGGAGTCTTTGTCATCTTTCCTTTGAGACAGGATTGACAAGTGGCATATGATTGATATTCGAACGGATCCAAATATCCTTCTGTATGTAACTTAGTCAACCTTCTCTCATTGATGTGACCTAGTCTACAATGCCATAAGAAAGTCTGATTGATATCTGGAGACTTTCTTTTGTGTGTATTCTGGATATTGAAAATCTGTGGTTGGTTTAATACGTATATACCATTGCTCAGTGTACCTGACCCAATCAGAACTTGATTAAGGTGAATGTTTACAACATTACTTACAAACGCAAATTCATAACCTTCTTTAGAAACCAAAGATACAGAAATGATATTACAAGTTGCGTTGGGTACAAAAAAGCAATTACGCAAAACCAAAACATGTCCATCTGACATTCCCAGGTGATAGTCCCCCACGGCTTTAGCATCCATGCTAGCTCCGTTCGCAACTCTGAGGGTCATGTCACCTGCCTTCAAAACCCTACGGTTTCTCAATGCCTGCAAAGAATTACAGATATGAGATCCTGATCCGGTATCCAATACCCAGGAAGTAGAGTTTATCGAAAGACAGTTTTCAATAACATACACACCTGAAGCTGAAGCCGCAACCTGCTTCAGTTCCTGTGTCCTGGCTTTCCAAGCCCTGTAATCTTTCTTCCAGTGACCACTCTTATGACAATAGAAGCATTCTTCCTTTCCCACAAGCTTCCCCGCAATCTTTGTTGCCTTTTCCTTTCCCTTCGTACCTACTTTACTAACACCGCCCCTTGGTTTGGCGGGGGCTTTCTTCCTCTTTCCCTTGGCTTTCGCCTTGGATCTAGAAGAAGAAGATCCTCCTACAAACAAAGCGGGTGTTTCCCTACCTTTCTGTAGGGTGCCCTCTGCGCTCCTCAGCATGTTGAGGAGTTCTGAAAGTTCAACTTCTTTTTCTTGTAAGTTGAAGTTCAGTATAAACTGGGCGTAAGTGGATGGAAGGGACTGGAGAATTAAATCCGTATAGAGTTCACTTTCCAACGTGGTCCCAAGTTCCGCGAGCTCCTCAATGTAGCCAATCATCTTAAGCACGTGGTCCGCTACCGATGATCCGACGGCCAACTTTGCCGAAAATAACTTCTTCGACACTTCGTATCATGCGATACGAGACTGCTCTCCATACAGTTCTTTTGTATGAAGAAATATGGATTCCAAGTTCATATTCTCGTGCCTCCTCTGATGTTCATTGTCCATAGAGGCAAGCACGAGGCACCTGGCCTTCGCGCAATCAATCTCCTAAGTCTTACGGATTTCCTTATCCGCGACGCTGGAGGTGGGACCTGGGACGGGGGGAGCTTTGGTGGTAAGAAGATACCCCAGCTTGTCGTAAGTGATTGCCATTTTGACATTGCTGAGCCAATCTTTGTAGTTTGGCCCTGTCAGTATGTTTTTATCTAGAAGTAACTTAAGTCCAGTCATTTCGATTTGGTCGCTGCAGGGGGAGAGAGAAGGAACACTCAGCACGATGCTCTTGCAAGTTTAGAATGGTTTTTAATTTGTCTAAACAGGATGGCTCCCACTGTCTCTCGAATCCCTCCTCAAACCATAAAGGAAGAATTAGCCGGGATCAATCCCACCGCACAATACTTGCTTAACCGTTCAGCCAGGCCAGTGTCGGTACTTCGAGGGAGGTTTTCCAACGCTTTCGCGAAGTTCCTTAATTTAAGAACCTCTTTTCCCTGGGGGCGTAGCCCCACTAACACCTTTCTAGGCACCTACTAGGTTTATAGCATTGATCGTTTAGTGAGAAATTTTCCGAGGAGTAGCATATACTCACAGTAGGATCGGGATCCAAATATCATCGCGTGACGAAACTGAAGGAATCCTACCAGAATCATCATACTCCAAATGGTATGCAAATCTAGCAAGTTTCAGTACTTATGAAACTCCCGATGTGGATTTTTGCCCCATGCTCTTATGACCTTGACTTTGGCCAAAATATCATAAGTCACATGTCAAGTTCTACCCGTCACTATCCAGGTTAATTTGGATCCACCCGTACCTACCCTTGACTTTGGCCAAAATGGCAGTACGACTGTCCCAAACCAACGCATCTATCTATGCTACACATGAACACCCAATAGCTACCAATCACTATGCCTTGACTTTGGCCAACATACATAGCTTGAATACTATTGCCTATTCATGCGAAACGATGGAGGGCTACAAATGGTTTTGGTAAAACCGTGAATGTAGTGAACTTGATATAATCGATGGAACGAGATAGCTTTTAGAAGGAGTGGCTCAAGCTCCGCTTTTAAAAGTTAGTTTTGAAAAGAACCGAGTGGTTTTTTTTGAAAGTGTTCCAACGACTTTAACTTGGTTTATTATCTTGCATTAGTTCTTTTAATGCGTGATATTCTTGCATTAGTTCTTTTAATGCGTCCCATCATTTAATCCTACCATTGCAGAAAACAACCAAAATATGACGTACGCTTATGCCATTCGCATTCGCCACGGGGTCGCGTCATCACCCGTTAGGTTACTTAACTAACGACAGAGCGGGGGCTGGGCTAGCGCGGCTGTAAAACATAAGCAACGCCTAAATAGTTATAAATATAGCAATGATAGACATTACAGATCACAGATGAATACATTGGATATACTAGGAATCCGCAATCCGTTCGAGCCTGCAACGAAAAGCGGATTACACGGTCGCGGTGAATAGCAAATACCCCACCCAAGACCCCTACGGGTGCGGCAAACTACCCGCCAAGTACCCGGTAGTTTGTGCACCCCTCCATGGGTCTATCCTAGGAGCAAAAACAGTAAAAAGAATTATACAATGACGGCTACAACCCCGACCCGGTTGTGCGGCCATACAAATAATATTATTACATCAATTTACATATTACAAATGAATGAAAGAAAAACAAAAGCTCATCTCACATCCACCCCGGCTATTCACCCGCGACAGTCCAACACATTCATATACACATTCCAATATCAAACACAGATCACAGAGATGTATAACCCCGACTAATCGACTTATAGCGATTAGCCGACGTTCAATACATACAAACATCACAGATATAACCAACATAGTCAAAATGTAGTGAAGTTCGGAAAAATACGGAATTATAGGCCCCCAAAAACAAATTTCTATTCTGGAAAAACTGGGCACATATAATATATTTGAAAAATCCCAAAACCCTACCAGAAGAACACTGCACAAAACACGATCACATGAAGAGCCCAAACGGCGGCGGATCCGCGGCAAAAAGAATAACTGAGGCCGCGGATCCGCGGCGGTTTGAAGGATTCATGGGATCGTTTTTGGTGGGTGTTCTCACAAAACCCTGAGCCGATTTTAGGAGTAAAACTTTTTACTTTTAGAGCACAAAAAATTTCAACAGAAACTTAGGGTTTTTGATTTCCGGTTTTTGTGATTTTTCCGTTTCGAACTTCTATACACTTCACTACCAAGCTAGTTTAAGTTTAGTTAGGCTCTGATACCACTGTAAGTCCACGTTGCCATCCCCGGTACTTACGAGGAGGCGGAAACGGTATAACAATCAAATTTTGTCACAAGGAGCAACATGGACTAAACAAGGTCGGGATCGTGTCTAAACTAAACTAGCAAACATGCAAAGGAGAGTTAACTACTCGACAAAGTGGTTATACCTAACTTGAACTCCTTCTTCTTAAAACCTAGTAGAGGTTGATGGTTCTCTCCTCATCGCCTTCTTCCGTCAAAGATGGATCCACCTGAGGGTTCAACCTTCGGGCTCTTTCTCGAACTTAGAGTGAACTAGGATCTCCGGCTTGCTAAAACTTGAACCCTAGAGAGAGTAGAGAGTATCTATGGGGTGTTTTCTTTTCAAGGAGAGGGATTCTCAACACATGAGAAGGATTCTCCTTGAGCTTGAGGAAGAAGAAGATGAAATGAAGAGAGAGAATCAATATCATAGAATGAGCTCCTTTTCCTTTTGCAACCATAACAAAAAGGAAAAAGATATATCTAATTAATAATAATAATTCAAAATGAAATAGTTGATGGTTGTATTTGGAATGACCACTATCATCACTTCATTAAATGAATGTAAGCTAGAATCAAGGAGTATCCTTGCAAAGCAATGATGATGTTCAAACATTCAACCATGGTCAACAAGTCAACCATGGTCAACAAGTCAACAAAATCAACCATGACACAATTTCATTTAATTACTATTATTAATTGATATTTCATAAATCCATTAGGGTTTGGAAAAAGACGACTGTCAACTGTGCATACGCACCCGTTCCGAAACCCTAATGAAAGACCTCTTCCTCCGCCTCAAACAACTGTGCATACACACCTGCATTCTCATTCCGAGGAACAAGAATACTGAGAGATAAAAGCAACCCCAAAACATATACCAGCATCTGGCTCAAACCAGAGCCTGCTAGTATAATCCGTCCGGACTCCAAACGTGCACAAGTGCGCAGATGAGAACGAACCCTGCCGCAAAACCATGCGACCTCTACTCAGTTTTGCCCAGAGGCGAATAGCCCTCTGTGTGGGACTCTAAAGACTCGACACTACGCTGGCAGTGGGTTAACCACAAACCGCAAGCGGCACTAGCTGTGCGTAACGGTCCCCAGGTAGATGCCGATAAGAAGATTGACGAGGTAAAACCCATCTGAACTCCTACTGAGTCTGAATGTGACATTCTCCGTACAGTCCGGTCTGTTCATCTGATACATCGCATGTCGGGCCTAGGGGGCGGTAAACGTCAGTCCCCCAATAGCGGTACAAGTCGTGTCGGAGTGAAGCACAAAACACCCTAAGATAACACTGGAAGCCTACCAGTATATCTCGCTTGCCCTGGCCAGGGACTACTCGTGTAATGGCTCTCCTAGACACAGCGCGATGTCAACCCCCAATACCGGGAGAGACGAATCCTGTCTAACCGTCACTGCCTCCAAGTGCTTCGGGACTGCACCCAACCATTACCTGTTTGCACGACTCCTTTGAGCCGTGGTAGGGTAGTGATCAAAGTGCAGTGGGAACACACTCGAGGAGAAGTGCCAGTGTCAAGTCAGCGGACTAAGCTGTACTCATGTCACCTGGGAACTGATAACTGACGATAGGTATAATACCAACTGGTCAGTTCCCGACGAGTCCTGTCCAGTGTACTCGTAACCTAACGAGCACCCGTATACTATCTCCAGTACGACGTACTGATGGCTGTGGGACAGACCATCTCCCACACTGGGATGAGAAGCGCATACGCTAGTCTACTCCGGAGTATCGATGCCCTGTCTCGATAGTCCTGCGACTAGGGACCTGTATAAGGATGTGCTTATAGATTACCCAGCCCCCACTAGTGTGACTGCCATCACAACGCTGGTAATCAAGCAAAGATCCTAAGGGCTCCACTAATGTGTATAGGTGATATACAAAAATAAACACATGTACACATTGAAGTAGAAACAAACCAAATAGCATACTACTATATTGAGCAAGATTGTTTATACAAGGTGAATATCCCAAGCTTCCATTAAGTAATATACAAACTAGTATGATACAGTAATGGCCTCTAGGGCATATACACTAACACGAGTTGTACATGAGGGCTTACTATATTATATTCCATCGCTCGAACCCTAGATTCGACGCATGTTTATTTACCCTCCTTGATGTAGACAGTATTCATGCGTTAGTTGTTTCACCGCTTATCCATGCGACTTCTAGCTTGTTATATAATTCTACTAACGAGTTGGTAACCCATCCACGTTGTGCCATAGTTCTTTCCAGGTTTGACCGCTTGGATCCATAGCGGCATATTGGTCATGTTTGCAACCTTTTAGGTGTGATTGCGCATATATTGAGTTGGTGGGTTTCATTTTCTATCAGTTTTTTCTTTGTACCTATTTGTATCTAGAATTACTCCTTCAAACACCAAATCTAGTATTGTCGAGACCTTAGTGTTGTATTTTATTATTGTCCGACTCGTGTGGAGTCGACTTGGTGTATATTTATGTTGTTTACTTTCCGCTTTGTTGATCCTTCGCCTTTTTGCGTCATATATTACTGCGTGGTTGTGATTCCACCATTGGGTGTTGATTTAGTTCTCGTATGTGGGTATGCTTATTATATACTTATCATTGTACCTGTTTTATTCAAAAATTACAAAGGAGGTGTTGTCAGTTTTTTTTCAAAAATCTTTCGAACCAGCTTTACTTTTTCATAAAAATTTTCTAAAACTTCACATCTACCGATTATTATCTATTTTCTTATATATCTAATTTAGATTCTTGGTTTTGGCTTACTTGGGTTACAATGGGGTCTATTTGACTCTACGTAATCCTTGTGCCGGTCATTTGCCCTTTTCGGGTCATGACAAACTTGGTATCAGAGTACTAGGTTTTACCATTGCCGAGTCTAGGTTTAACCATGTGGGGTCTAGCTTGTAACATTTTGAAACTTAGGCCTAACCATGCAGAACTAAGACTTGACTTTGGTTTATTAGACCCGAACTTCATTTTCCTCTTTTATGTTTAGGTTTGACCATGCGTGTTAGTGTATATGCCCTAGAGGCCATTACTGTATCATACTAGTATGTATATTACTTAATGGAAGCTTGGGATATTCACAGTTGTATAAACAATCTTGCTCAAAATGGTAGTATGCTACTTGGTTTGTTTCTACTTTAATGTGTACATGTGTTTATTTTATTATATCACCTATACGCATTAGTGGAGCCCTTAGGATCTTTGCTTGATTACCAGCGTTGTGATGGCAGTCACACTCATGGGGGCTGGGTAATCCATAAGCACATCCTTATACAGGTCCCTAGTCGCAGGACTATCGAGACAGGGTATCGATACTCCGGAGTAGACTAGCGTATGCGCTTCTCATCCCAGCAGGGGAGACGGTCTGTCCCACAGCCGTCAGTACGTCGTACTTGAGATAGTATGCGGGTGCTCGTTAGGTTACGAGTACAGTGGACAGGACTCGTCGGGAACTGACTGGTTGGTATTATACCTATCGTCAGTTATCAGTTCCCAGGTGACATGAGTACAGCTTAGTCCGCTGACTTGACACTGTCACTTCGCCTCGAGTGTGTTCCCACTGTACTTTGATTACTACCCTACCACGGCTCAAAGGAGTCGTGCAAACAGGTAGTAGTTGGGTGCAGTCCCGAAGCACCTGGAAGAAGTGACGGTTAGACAGGATTCGTCTCTCCCAGTATTGGGGGTTGACATCGCGCTGTGTCTAGGAGAGCCATTACACGAGTATTCCCTGGCCAGGGCAAGCGAGATATACTGGTAGGCTTCCAGTGTTATCTCAGGGTGTTCTGGGCTTCACTCCGACACGACTTGTACCGCTATTAGGGGACTGACGTTTACCGCCCCCCTAGGCCCGCCATGTATCAGATGAACAGACCGGACTGTACGGAGATTGTCACATTCAGGCTCAGTAGGAGTTCAGATGGGTTTCACCTCGTCAGTCTCCTTGTCGGCATCTACCTGGGGGCCGTTACGCACAGCTAGTGCCGCTTGCGGTCTGTGGTTAAACCCACTGCCAGCGTAGTGTCGAGTCTTTAGAGTCCCACACAGAAAGCTATTCGCCTTTAGGCAAAAGAGTAGAGGTCGCATGGTTTTGCGACAGGTCGCATGGTTTTCCGACAGGGTTCGGTCACATCCGTGCACTTGTGCACGTTTAGTGTCCGGACAGTTAACACTAGCGGGCTTTGGTTTAAGCCAGATCCTAGTGTACGTTTTGGGATTGGTTTTATCTCGTTTTGTATTCGTGTTCCTCGGAACGCGGATGCGGGTGTGTATGCACAGTTGACAGAGAGACAGAGGCAGAGGATTCTCATTAAGGTTGTTGACTGTTGACTGTTCACTGTTGACCATTGACTTTTGGTAAACCCTAATGAGAATAAGAAATTTGGTTAGCAATAATATTAATTAAGTATTATAGTGACATGGTTGTTGAGGGGTTGACTTTGTTGACCGGTTGACTAGGTTGGACTAGTTGACCATCATCATTACAATGGTTATCATTTTCATGCAAAGACTTTTGCTTGCTTGTTGTGGTTTGCAAAATGAGTGCATGAAAATGATATTGCCTTTGATATAAGATGAACCATCACATAATACTTGATTATCATTATGGCTCATGATGCTTTTGGATTATGAGAGGGTGAAAGAGAAAAGAAAGGCTCATCTTCTTTCATTGTCTTTCTCTCTCTTGAGCTCTCGAATTCTCTTGCTCTCACCCTCTTCCTCTTGCTCTCTCTACCTCAAGGCAAACCATTCTCATGTGTTGAGACTCATTGCCCTAGAGATAAAAAGACACCAAAACAATCCTCTACTCGCTCTAGTTCACAAGGTTTAGTAAATCGAGTGAACTAGTTTCTTCAAAGATCGAAGAAGAAGCCAAAGGTAGAAGCTTTCGGGTGGATCGATCTTCGGCGCAAGGAAACGACGGGGTGAAGCCGATCCGTACATCATCGAGAGTTGAAGACGAAGGAGTTCAAGAAAGGTATAACCCCCTAACCGAGTAGTTAACAACTCCTAGTTAGGTTGTTAGGTAGATAGTTTAACAAAGATCCGTTTTGAGTCCATGTTACCGCCTCTTGAAAAATCGTTTTTCATCATTTCCGAAAGCCCGTAAGTACCGGGAGAGGTAGCATGGACTTACAATGCGAAGTCTAGGGTAAGATCTTACGAAATATAGGCTTAATCTTACGGAACTTTGACTTGACATTGGGGGTCTTAAACCCGACCTTTCGACTTATAGGCTATCCTTGGTATGATAGAGTAGGTAGCTTAAGTAGAGTTACGTACTGGACGTATGTTCTGTGGCATAATTACGATACGGCACTCCGCTTAAGTGACCCTAGGATGTAAATTTCGTGTTCTTCCGGTATTCTCTTCCTTTCTTTTCCGAGCTATTAGCATTGCATTGCTATTTCGTTAAGATTTGATGATCGATTGTTGTTTGTTTCTTGTTCCAGTCACCATGCCGTCAGTGACTGTGCGAGCCGAGAGGGCCGCAATTAGTGATGGGGTCAGGGAAGGCTCGTTTGAGACGAGGGCTGACGAGGATGGTTTTCCGGTGACAGTGGAACGGGTTGATTTTCCTCTTATTTCAGATAGAATTTCTCGTTTGGAGGCGCGCATTCCTGAGCTACATAGTTCATTTGGGTCATTAGCTGAGACTATTCGGACCCAGGGGCCTGCCGTTGCACAGCCAACTCCAGAGATTTTGGTACAGTACGGTACTCAGAGATCAGTTATGCCTCTAGTGATTGGGACATTAGATATGTCTTTTCCTAATTTTTTAAGGCTGAAGCCTCCGGTGTTTACTGGCATGGACGCGTCAGAGGATCCGTTGTTGTTCCTCGATAGGATGGTAAGGATATTTTGTTTGATGAGATGCTCCGATACGAGATCAGTGGAGTTAGCCAGTTTTCAGTTAGAAGGTCTTGCTCAGACCTGGTGCAATTCGGTCGAGAGAGGCCGAGCAACGAGTCTTCCTCCTATGACTAGGGACGAGTTTTCGAAGGTCTTCCTAGCCCGATTTCTACCTCAGTGTGTCAGAGACACCCAAGCATATAGTTTTGAGTCTTTGCGCAAGACTCCGGATATGACAGTTGCCGAGTTTGACCTTCAGTTCACTCAGTTGTCACGATATGCCCCTTATTTGGTTTTCAAATACAAAGGCAATATGGTGTTTAGCTTCAAAGCACTTGCCAGAAAACAAAATTCTCTACTTCTAAAAGATCTTTGAAGAAAAAGAAGAAGGCCCAGGATTCATATGTGGAGATTCTTGAAGACTCTGGTAGGCTATAAATTTCATTGATTTTGTTGTTGCTGTTTGATTTTAATTTTTGATTTTATTTGGTTTAATTAAATTTAATTGCAGTTTCAGATGGATTAGACGAAGATAATGAGAATACGGCATCGAAGAAGAGGAAAAGGATGTATGGATGCTGCAAAAATACATGTCTCGGCAAATGGTAAGTAATTTATTGATCACGACATTTACCCATTTTGTATATAGGTCGCTGTTTTTCTTTTGTTTTAAAAAAATTTGGGATAATTACCCGTCCAAATTCATTAAAAAAGGGGTGGTTGTTTTTCTTAAGGTTATGCAATTGTATTATTTTCAATAAAAACATGCAATTTCAGTCAAATGGTAGAAAATAGAAGATGTTTCCTCAAATACCCAAGTGGTGAAACTTAACAAATTAACCGTTGTGAAAAATAGAGTAAAGATGCAAAATTTGAGTGAAATTTCCTAGCATTTGTAGAAAATAAATCATGTTTCGGGATTACTACAAAGTTGCGAAACCATAAATTAGTGGTGATTAAAGTTGAGGGCAATGTGAAACTTCAAGCCCGGCGCAGTTATTATGTTGTATGAAATTTAGCCAGCCAGCCGCCGGACAGAAAAGGATATTTTGCGAATAAAATCGAGACGCATTGGTAATTAAAAAAAAAAGGTAGACATAAAGATCAAAGTGCAATTTTTGAAATGAGTGTGCTATTCTACTATCTACAATTTCTATTTTCTTCTCTCTATTTCTTTTATAATCAATCTCCATGACTACTAACTCATGCAGAGGCTTCCAGCTGGATTCATAAATTCCAGCGGCTCCATAAAAACAAGGCCACTGTCAATAAATATAGACAAATACGTCATAAAAACAGTAACCAATTAACAAGTTGATTAGCATCTGGATCAAGAAAATGATAGGAAAAACAATTGACTATGATCTATAATGATAAGTCTATTACCATGACTCTCGACTAACAAAGGTGGATTTTCGTCCTCGGTAGCTTGATAATTGATGGAGGATATAAACTTTTGACGACACCTAACGAAAAGTGGACCCTCTTTTCTTCATTAATTCACTCCCTGTGTGTGTGTTTGTTTGTTTTTTGAATTAAAGGTCATTGATTTTAGAAAGACCTGATGATATATATGTTGAATATATGTAGGGTGATATGCATGATCACAAGAGCTTGGTGGAGGCAATAAAAAAAGTTGATGTGGTGATCTCTATGCTGGGCTACAAATATCATGAGCAGTTGGTTGATCATAAGTGCATGCTGCGTGAATAAATATTGTGTTAATTCCAAACTAAATACAAATATAACAAACTTATCAATTATATAGTATTCAATTTGATTTCAAACAAATACCAAATAAGAATTTATTGTACAGGTCCACGACTTACAATCATTCCCGCATGCGAGCACATATAAAAATCATAGTTTCTAGGATGACAAATTTTATTGTCAACTACTGTCACCACCTACAGCTAGACAATAATAAAAATTACTATCTAAGTAAGAGCAAAAGGAATGTGTGTATATTTATGATATAGCATTCTAAATCAATATACATGCACTATATGATATATAAACATACCTGGAGGAGCGGGAGTGGCCTCTGTCCCCGATATGGACGCATCACCAACAACTAGATAATCAAACATTGACAATATAAGTAATTTTGACATAAACAGGCATGAATATCTATAATATTACATTCAAAATGGATATTAGAGAGCGCACCTGCAGTGAGAAATGGTAAAAGTATCACCCAACTAGGGTGTAATTTACAGAATCAGTTGAAACTCTTGAAAGTCATAGAAGAACCTGACCTGCACAAATCTGATGTATACTTTCTATTGGACACTAAGAAGTCTCTAAAAGGAAAAGCCAATGTGAAAGCCATCATTAGTTCATATCAGAAGATTGATGCTGAAACAGAGAACAAGGAATGTCATTTTTTTCTTCTTCTGCCACATTACTGTCTTCTCCTTCTGTAGGGTTCCTAGGCACTCTAGTGAGGTCTCACAAGGCATCGAACATGCCAATTTCAAAAAATCTAGGTGCCGAGAGACCTGACTACGGATCGTTTGCTAGAAAACTAGGCGAAAAGTAAACTGGTTAACAATTAACTAATAGGAAACGGAAATACAACCTTTGTAGATCCGGTCCTCCACCTCCACGGCTCCGAGATGAGGTCCTCTCCGCTGTCCAAATCGAATCCGGGCTCTAGCGTCGACTTCATCGGAGAATAGGCGAGCTAGGTCGTCGATGTCCATGCCGAAGATGATCTACGTCGAAGCATCGCAAGATCAAGCTCTCACTTCACCAAGTCAAGAAACTTGTGAAGGAAACACACTCTACTACTTGGCAAGAGGTAGAGGATGAAGAAATAGGAAGTGGGTAGACTTTAGAATTGGATTTCTCACTTGTTTCATCAATCCACCATTGATGAAGAAAGCTTTTCTTCTTTGAAGAAGATGAAGAAGAAGAAGCTAATTGTTATGATAAGTTAATTGAAAAAGAAAAGAAAATGAATTCTTATCATAAAATTAACCATGGTCAAGTGTAGAGACTAAACTAGGGTTAGTGGGAATGGTTAGGGTTAAGGATGAGATAAGAATGGTTGACTTGATCAAAGCTTCATGAAGCTTCAACTAAAGAACAAAAAAAGCCACCATTCTTTTCTCTTTTCCATTTATTTTCCAAAATGTATAAACAAATAAATAAATGAATAAATAAGTAATGGAAAATAAAACCCTAACCACTCTCACAACCATGGTTTAATCTTCACACAAATCCAAGTTAGTATGCATCATCAAACATGATACATACAAGTGCACAAAAATATATCACATATATAATGTGCACAAACCAAGTGAGAAAATCCATTCAAAGTGAACCGATACTAGTTAATGCAAAGTAATATATCAAATATATAATTATACATTAAATCATTAAATCAACACTTGATTCAATGATCCGGTCATGTCGCACATAACCGACTGGTATCAATAGTAACAACTTATCGAATCAACACTTGATCCGATAACCCGGCTATATCGCATATAACCGATCAATGTTACATCGCGAGAATCGAATACAGTATCACATACTGGTATCATTCTCGGTCCCGCACATATCTCATATGCGCTCCTATTTCGTTTCGCTTGAGCCAGGAAACCTCTGTGTAGGACTCTAAAGACTCGTCAATACGCCGGCAGTAGATGATGATCATATCAAACACCCACAAGCCGCAAGCGGTCTGCTAAACGTAACGGCCACCCGGGTATTGAGCGATCTGAAGATCGACGAGCAAGCCCGCTCACACTCCAGTGAATCCGACCAATAACACTACCGTACAGTCCGGTCTGATCGTCTGATATGTCGCATATCTCGCCTAGGGGTGGTAAACGTCAGACCCCAATAGCTCGATAAGTCGTGTCGATATGAGGTCTATAACAATTCGAGAAACTACTGGTAAAACTTACCAGTAAATATCAGCAACCCTGGCCAGAGATTTCCTGTTATAGCCAATCGAACACAGCGCAACATCAACCCCCTATACCGGGAGAGACGAATCCCCTCCTATCGCTCATTGCCTCCATGTGACTCGGGACTGTACCCAAAAACCACCATTTTGCACGCCTTCTTGGACGTGGTAAGATGGAAATCAAAGCACAGTGGGAACCACACAAGACTCTATGACGATCTCGGGTCAACAGACTACTCTGTACCAGTGTCACCAGAGAACTGCCATCTGACGTGAGGTATAATACCATCTGGGAGTTCTCGGCGAGTCCGTCCAGTGTACCCAGTCTCTACTGAGCACCCGTATATCCCCTCTGATGTCAAACACCAATGGATATGGGATCATCCATCGCCCATCTATATGGGTCGAGAAGGTATACGCTAGTCTACTCTGGTATATCGATGCCCCGTCTCGATACACCCACGACTAGGGACTTTGAAGGATGTACTTATAGACTACCATGTCCCCACTAGTATGATCCGCATCATAGTCCAGGTAGTCAAGTACATATCCTAAGGGCTTTACCAACATGTAATTGAGAGACAATCTGTGTACACGTTAAGGTAAAGAGCAACCAGATAGCATACTATCATGTTGAGCAAGAAAGTCCTCCCTATATATGTCCCAGCATCCACTACAATATACATCCTATGTACAGTAATGGCCTCTAGGGCATACATATAACTAACAATCTCCCACTTGCACTAGGGCCATCTGTAGCAGTGGTTGTAGTATCTCATACTCAACCATCCCATAAAAGTCTCTCTCTGGGAACAGGCCTTTGTGAGTGGATCCGCTGTGTTGTCCTCTGAGTCTACTCTCCAAATCTCGATCACCCTGGAGATCAACTATCTCCATGATCAGGTGATACTGCCTTAGAATATGTCTGGATCACTGATGGGACCTGCGTTATTGGGCATGAGCCACAACTCCATTGTCACACAATGGGAGGAACATAGTTCATCTCATGAACCAATATACACCCAAACAGCCTCTTTGGTAGCATCTTAAGTAGCGATGTATCCAGCCTTTATCGTCTAGTATGTCACGGTATCTAGCTTGAAACTCTTCCAACATACCGTCCCTTTACTGAGGGTGAAGACAATGCCTGTGACTGATATTCAGTCGTCTTTATCACCCTGGAACCCTTTCAGTGATTCTCCCCAGGATCGATTGATACCATCTCACTACAACTAGTGAGAATCCTAACATCCAATTAAATCTATCTCATAGATCCAAAATCCAGGATTTAGGAGGTATCACTTTGATCCTATATGGAGAATCTTTGTGATAATCGGAGATTGATCAAGCGTAGCATAGGAAACTTCTTCCCTATCAAGAGCATGTCATCCACGTACTCTACGAGGATCGTCACCATACTCCCTACTACCTATTTGTTTATACAAGGTTCATCTACCATTTTGATGATGTCAAACTCTTTGACTAACACATCAAAACAGACGTTCCAACTCCGCGATGCCTGCTTTATCAGATAAAACATCTTGCACACGTTTCCGCTGCTCCCACTGTCTACGAAGCCCTCTGGCTGTGTACTTATATAGACGCACTCTTCTAAAATATCATTTAGAAAAGCAGTCATGACACCCAACCACCAGATATCGTAGTCATGGTATGTAGCCGTGGTAAGTAGGATCTGGATGGACTTAAGCTTAGATCCTTAGAAAAAGTTTCATCATGATCCACACCTGGTCAATGATGCAAACCTTTAACAAGTCTAGCTTTGAAAGTCTCAACTTTTCCAAGTACACCAAGTAATCTTCTCAAGATATACTTGCTCCTGATGGGGATTTAACCCTTCAGATATTGCAACCAAAGTCCATACTTTGTTGGTGTACATGGATTCCATCTCAGATCGCTAAGCATCCAGCCATTCTTACAGAGTCCCACTCCAGATGGCCAGCTCGAAAATAGTTGGGTCATCATCTCATGATGCAATCCTCGCTCCCACTGTCATAGAGAAACCGAAGTATCTATCAGGTGGGTGAGAAACCCTACTAGATCGGCGGAGAGGCTGAGGTTCGTTGGAATCTACTGAATCCTTTGGTTCTATCAAATCATCTTCTGCAGTTTGTATAGCTGGAACATTTCCAGTTCTACATAACAGACCTTGCCTCGAGCTTGTCCGGATTTTGCTTTTAGACATAGGCCGGACAATCCCAAATCTTAACTAGCTTAAGACATGGGCTCTTCCCATACCATATCACATATGAAGTGGTAGGCAACTGATTTGATTGGAACCCTATTCAATAGGTATGCAGCTTCTCAAGTGCATAACTCTCAAAAAGGAAATAGGAAACTCAGTAGTACTCATCATAGAGCACACCTTATCATATAGGGTGAGATTGCTCCGCCGCGATATACCATCGTGCAATGGTGTATACGGAGGAGTAATGCTGAGAGAGAATCTCATTCTCCTTTAGAATAATCCAAGAATTCCGTGCTCAAGTATTCTCCTCCTTAATCTCATTAAAGGACATAATACTTATACCCGTATTGGTTCTCTACTTCTAACTTATATTCTGTGAATATCTCAAAAGGTTCGGACTCATGTTTCAGCAGGAACATATGACTGAATCTTGAGAGATTATCAGAGAACGTAATGAAGTATAAAGAACCAGTCCTGGCATGTGTAGACAGGGGACCTTACATACATCAACATGTATCATCCCAAGAGTTTACTAACTCTTTCTCTGTTTCCAGTAAACGGAGCTATGGTCATCTTATCTTTGTGACATGACTGGCGAGTTTCACAAGATGTAAGTTCAAACTGATTTAAATATGCATCTATATGTAACTCTAGCTAGTCGGGTCACATTGATCTGACCTAGTCTACAATGCCTCAAGAAGGATTCGTTCATTTCTGAACTCTTCCTCTTGTGTGTGTTCCGTATACTAAGAACTGTAGTTTGATTTAGAACATTAATGCTTTTAGATAACGTGCCTGAACCGATCAACTTTTGATATAGGAAATGTTCAAAACATTATCCAACTATACAAAATTATATCCTTTCTTTACTAATAAAGAGACTGACATGATTTTGTATATCAGGTTCGGTATCTAATAACATTCGTTCAGAATCAATGTATTGGTAATACAGGGTGACAGTGACCAACAGACTTGGCTGCAACACTTGCCCCGTTTTCTGCCTCATGAAACTTATCACCCGTTCTCAGTTCTCTACCTATCTGTAGCCCTATGTAACAGATTACATATCTGGGATCCTGATCTGGTATCACATACCCAGGACGTAAAGGATACTGAGAAACAGTTCTCTGTAATGAACATACCCGAAGATGATGCATCAGCATGCACTCTCTTCGTTTGGGCGGCACGGGAATTCTGGTAATCCCCAATTTCCTGCTCTGTCTTATAACAATTATAAGTTGGAGCGGGACCAACGTTCCCCAGCTCAGTATAACAAGCGGGTTCAGTCAATAATCCGTATTATTATCTTGATTAAGGCGTGATATGGTCGCTACCAGGAGAGAGAGAGAAGAAAACACTCAGCGTGCGCTCTGTCAAGAATAGATTGGTTTTTATTTTATCTAGTCAGGATGGCTCCCACTACTTTTTATCAAGTCTTCCTTCAAACCCTAAAAGGAAAGACTAGCCGGGATTAATTACACACTACAAGTTCGCCAATCTTTCAGCCAGGCCAGTGTCGGTACTTTGAGGGAGGTCCCCCGTGCTTTCGCACGAACCTAATTACTGTAAACCTCGTTTTCCCAGAGGCATAACCCCGTTGACACCTTTCTAGACACCTACTTGATCGGCTAATTGTAATGTATAAAACTCTCCCAGGAGTAACTCTTACTCGCAGTGGGTATCGGGATCCAACTATCTCATAGAAGGTATGCAATCTCATTGCAAAGTTCAACACTTGAAATTCCCGATAATATTTTGCCCCATGCGATCTATGACCTTGACTGAGTCAACAAACCATAGACCGCAAGTAAAGTTCAACCCGTTATTTCTCGATTGAATTAAACCCACCCGCACGACCCTTGACTGAGTCAACAAGGCCGCACGACTACCCTAATCCAATCGCATCATATGCTTTGCAGATAAGCAATAATCAGCTACCGCACACTACGCCTTGACTGAGTCAACAAACGCAGCACGAATACTAACTATTACCTATCTGAAATGACGGAGGGCTACGACAGGTTTTTAAGAAAACCTTTTGCGTAATGAACTTTATATCGTTGTAGAATCAAATGATTTTAAAATGGAGTGCTTTTGAGGCTTTTCTAGTTTTGCTAAAGGAGTCACTCCCGGTGAAGGGATCGTCGGTACTTTCCTCGTCGAATGAGGTGCGGGATATATCATATATATATCACTGTGCAAAGCAAAAACACTTAAAAGCAATCAAAAGACAAACCGAGTGTGTAGCATCTGCCAGTTATTGCTAAAGGAGTCACCCCGGTGAAGGGATCTCGGTCATTTCCTCATCGAATAAGGTGCAGGATATATCGTATATACCGCTGTGCAAAGCAAGAACTGTAGCTACCTGTTTTATTTTGAAATTCGATTCTACAACATGTTAGGTTTCTTTTATTTCATTAATCACATTAATGAAGTCTCATCATTTAAGTACCTAAACATCACAGATAAATACGACGTACACTTATGCCATCCGCATTCGCCTCGATATCCCCTCGTGCACCGTTAGGTTAGGTAACTAACGACAGAGCAGGGCAGGGCTAGCACGGGTGTAAAACATAAGTAACGCCTATATAATATATCATATATACTATATACTGTATCTATCACAGAACATCATATGATCACATCACAGATATCGCAGCAGAAGAAACATATGAAATATTGGATATACTAGGACGTCCGTGTTTTCAATACGAGCCAGTATAAAACACGGATTCCACGGTCGTGATGAATAGCCAAACCCACACCCCTAGACCCCTACGAGAGCGGCAAGCAACCCTACCAATTCTAGAGTTAGGAGACCCGGACTCGACTCCTCGAGTTGGTCTCCCACTGGACTCCAGAACCCGGTTACTTGTGCTCCCCTCCTTGGGTCTATCCTAGTGCGGAAAAGTAAATAATATACAAAAGGTGACAACTTCCGCAACCTGGAAGCGCCCCAATAAAAGAATATTACATACAAGTTTTTACATGAATGAAAATGAAAAACACTCATCTCACATAAAAAACCCCGGCTATTCAAACACGACGATCCAATATAACATATCCAGCAACACATAACATCACATGTCATCAACGTAAGTAAATATGCGCATCCCAATTGTCGTTGACATATAGCAACGAAACCGGCGATATCACATATTACACTTACGGTCACAGAAAAGAAAGTGTAAAACTACAACAGTTGGAATCCGCAACCACCTCAGACATCACATGCCTGACCAAATGAATTACTTAGACATCGCATGCCTAACAATTATAGACCCCGCATTTTAGTCTCAACATCGAAAACACTTTTCAATACCAAGTCGGGCAATTCAACAAGATTCCTGACATCCTGATCGAATACTCGTCGCAAACTTCAGTAGACGGCCGCACCCCCGATACCGTCGACGAAGTGCACCAAGGCGGAACACCGCTACCGTGAGCACCCGAACGGATGCTTTCGGCGACGGGGTTCTCCTACAGTCACTTGGTCGGGGCTATGGAGCGAGGCTGTCTATTAAGTTTACCCGGCGAGTATCCGCGTACGCTACGTGATTGCGACGGACTTTTGATCACATCAAAATTTCGTGGCAACCGATCAAGTGAGACTAAACTGCTATGTTTATAACATTCATTCAGTTATCTCATAACTTATTGTGAATTCCAAGTATTGTATCCCAATCCAGATAAACAGAAAATGTTAAACTTTTCGATCGAACAGTCAAACACCCAAGTTTTCCCGATACAGATCAACACATGAAATAAGTCTAACAACATTCAGTTCGTGCCTCAGTACCAACGGTCCAGCCGTAGAAGGGTCAAGCCAACGCCTCACATGTGGCACGCCGTACTGCCCCAAACCCGAAGGTTCAAAGGGCAGTTCAAGACGGTCACATAATCGAGTTAAGGTTTGTTGTCTTCTAGAGGGACCATCGCGTTACTTGCACTACTTAGAACATCGTTAAACCACGGAAAAATCCAACACTTGGAAATTTCCCGACAGGGGAAAAATTGGGTATTTATATCCGGTCGAACTTTTTAACATATTCTAAAAATTATCCGGAAAGCCACACAGACAAAATTTGATACTCCGATCGAAACACCGAATCCCCAAATCAATCCCAGAAAATTCAACTCTTGAATAACTATTAAAAATTTCCAGAAAATCCAGCATTATTAATTATGAGTTACTGTGTAAAAAATATTTAATAAAGTGTCCGTACCGCCGCGGAACCGCCGCACGAGCCTTCCTCGTGCCGCGGAACCGCGGTAGTTTGATGGAGATAGGGTCACGAATTTCACAGTACCTCTTAAATTCACCTGCTGATTTTTCTGCATATTTTTAATGTTGAAAAACTCACTGTTTTCAAAAAAGGACAGAGAGCATGTTAGAAATGGGTTTTCGGGTTCGTTCGGACTTCAAACTCCGTCTGGACTTCTCCTAAGGCTCTAGCTAGGCTCTGATACCACTGTAGGGTTCCTAGGCACTCTAGTGAGGTCTCACAAGGCATCGAACATGCCAATTTCAAAAAATCTAGGTGCCGAGAGACCCGACTACGGATCGTTTGCTAGAAAACTAGGCGAAAAGTAAACTAGTTAACAATTAACTAATGGGAAACGGAAATACAACCTTTGTAGATCCAGTCCTCCACCTCCACGGCTCCGAGATGAGGTCCTCTCCGCTGTCCAAATCGAATCCGGGCTCTAGCGTCGACTTCATCGGAGAATAGGCGAGCTAGGTCGTCGATGTCCATGCCGAAGATGATCAACGTCGAAGCATCGCAAGATCAAGCTCTCACTTCACCAAGTCAAGAAACTTGTGAAGGAAACACACTCTACTACTTGGCAAGAGGTAGAGGATGAAGAAATAGGAAGTGGGTAGACTTTAGAATTGGATTTCTCACTTGTTTCATCAATCCACCATTGATGAAGAAAGCTTTTCTTTTTTGAAGAAGATGAAGAAGAAGAAGCTAATTGTTATGATAAGTTAATTGAAAAAGAAAAGAAAATGAATTCTTATCATAAAATTAACCATGGTCAAGTGTAGAGACTAAACTAGGGTTAGTGGGAATGGTTAGGGTTAAGGATGAGATAAGAATGGTTGACTTGATCAAAGCTTCATGAAGCTTCAACTAAAGAACAAAAAAAGCCACCATTCTTTTCTCTTTTCCATTTATTTTCCAAAATGTATAAACAAATAAATAAATGAATAAATAAGTAATGGAAAATAAAACCCTAACCACTCTCACAACCATGGTTTAATCTTCACACAAATCCAAGTTAGTATGCATCATCAAACATGATACATACAAGTGCACAAAAATATATCACATATACAATGTGCACAAACCAAGTGAGAAAATCCATTCAAAGTGAACCGATACTAGTTAATGCAAAGTAATATATCAAATATATAATTATACATTAAATCATTAAATCAACACTTGATTCAATGATCCGGTCATGTCGCACATAACCGACTGGTATCAATAGTAACAACTTATCGAATCAACACTTGATCCGATAACCCGGCTATATCGCATATAACCGATCAATGTTACATCGCGAGAATCGAATACAGTATCACATACTGGTATCATTCTCGGTCCCGCACATATCTCATATGCGCTCCTATTTCGTTTCGCTTGAGCCAGGAAACCTCTGTGTAGGACTCTAAAGACTCGTCAATACGCCGGCAGTAGATGATGATCATATCAAACACCCACAAGCCGCAAGCGGTCTGCTAAACGTAACGGCCACCCGGGTATTGAGCGATCTGAAGATCGACGAGCAAGCCCGCTCACACTCCAGTGAATCCGACCAGTAACACTACCGTACAGTCCGGTCTGATCGTCTGATATGTCGCATATCTCGCCTAGGGGTGGTAAACGTCAGACCCCAATAGCTCGATAAGTCGTGTCGATATGAGGTCTATAACAATTCGAGAAACTACTGGTAACACTTACCAGTAAATCTCAGCAACCCTGGCCAGGGATTTCCTGTTATAGCCAATCGAACACAGCGCAACATCAACCCCCTATACCGGGAGAGACGAATCCCCTCCTATCGCTCATTGCCTCCATGTGACTCGGGACTGTACCCAAAAACCACCGTTTTGCATGCCCTCTTGGACGTGGTAAGATGGAAATCAAAGCACAGTGGGAACCACACAAGACTCTATGACGATCTCGGGTCAACAGACTACTCTGTACCAGTGTCACCAGAGAACTGCCATCTGACGTGAGGTATAATACCATCTGGGAGTTCTCGGCGAGTCCGTCCAGTGTACCCAGTCTCTACTGAGCACCCGTATATCCCCTCTGATGTCAAACACCAATGGATATGGGATCATCCATCGCCCATCTATATGGGTCGAGAAGGTATACACTAGTCTACTCTGGTATATCGATGCCCCGTCTCGATACACCCACGACTAGGGACTTTGAAGGATGTACTTATAGACTACCATGTCCCCACTAGTATGATCTGCATCATAGTCCAGGTAGTCAAGTACATATCCTAAGGGCTTTACCAACATGTAATTGAGAGACAATCTGTGTACACGTTAAGGTAAAGAGCAACCAGATAGCATACTATCATGTTGAGCAAGAAAGTCCTCCCTATATATGTCCCAGCATCCACTACAATATACATCCTTTGTACAGTAATGGCCTCTAGGGCATACATATAACTAACACCTTCTTCTTCTGCCACATTACTGTCTTCTCCTTCTTATTATGTGCGCGTGCAAATTCAATGAAAGCAGAAACTCCAGTGACAAACTTAGATTGCATACGTTGTTGCCAATTCACATACATCCAGTCCTTAACCCTGATGTACTCATGGGCCATGTTAGACTGTATCATATAAATTGTAGGTTATGATGACTATATTGAGAAATCTAAGAACGAGATGGTTACTGACAAAGGAGAAAATCCGTGTATATGCTTTGTGTGTGCGTTTGTCGTTGAAAAGAATAAATTATCGATAATTAAAGTTAGATTTGAGGATACCCATGTATGAGTTGTATTCTATATATGTGTATTTCAATTTATGATTTCGCTTAAGTGTAGGGTTGTTTTTACTTAAATGCATACATACGCACATATCACATAAACTCATGCATACATATCACATGTCACATATGTTCTCCGCCGAAAGACGCGACCGGGACGTTAGGACGTCCGGGCCTGAACTTCGGGGCAGATGCTATTTTGTATTTTTTTTTTTTGAAATAGAGAAAGAGGACATCTCATACCTATGAGTTCTAATAACATGTATATTAACTCTTCCTTTTGTACATGTCCAAAGTTCGAGTGAAGATGTAGCTCTAACATGAAACCATTTGATTCGTGTCTCGATAATTATGTCCTCCACAACCTTTGGTATGGTCGGCTTCCAAGTTAATGCGACAAGCACTTAAAGAAGTATCACCATCTACTATATATATAAAAATGTAGCAAACTAGGACTAGAACTCATTTAACATTATCAACTAGTGAGATTTCAATGTCGAAAACTCCCTAAAGAGGAAAATTACTAAAAGGAAAAGACTCTTTGAACAAAACGCATCCACTAGCAATAAAAGAGATTGTATCATGCTTTAGTACCAACACACAAGCACCTACATCTTGCTATGATCATAACAACATCATGATGATTTGTCAATTGCCTTGCTCATATTATGAAATTATGAACACCAAAACTCTAATCAAATCTCCATCTCAATAATTAAGCCGACAAAGGGAAAAATAATAACCAAAAAGAGGAGAGAGTCTTAATTTGCATGCCCAAAGTTTCATGATAGACAGAGACCAGGAGAAAAGGAGAGAGAGGAGAGAAAATATCACAAGCAATGAAAAAGTTGGGAAGGTGTTGAACATCATCTTTGTAACTTGTAATATGTGGTCATTTGTCATCGATATCTAAGCTTTTCTTTATCAATGTAGAATCATTGAGTTTAGAAGAAGATTCAAAATTAATATACTTTAAGAAGTTTTACCACCGGCTATTCGTCTAACGTCCAGTCTTTGGTGTCACACCAAATTCTTGAATCAATATGATCCTGAGACTCGATCAAGATTCTCTGGACTAAAAAATTCCAAGGAATTGCTATTTGAATTACGTTAATTTGGAACACGTTTGTATGATTGAAGCTAAGAAACAAATATATTTCCATATTATATCATGCATTGTTTTATCAAAAATAATTTTATCACATACCTAGCTATGTGCTGAAGTAGGCTATATATCTCTACAGAGAGAGAAATTTATAACCAACATGCCACGAATATTGAGATTGTAAATATATATATATATATATATATATATATAAGTAGACATTTGAATCTAGATAAATAGAAAACAAAACTTTATTGCCCCCTTGTCTCTTATCAAAATCATTACAAATGTTCATTTTTATGGGGCTCAAAATTTCCTTCACAAGCTTTAAAAGAAACCTAGAAAAATTCTCACCCCCTGCCGCAACCCCCTGCCCCAACCCTAACCCTAACCCTAACCCCAACCCCAACCCCAACCGCAACCCCCTGCCGAACCCCAACCCCAACCGCAACCCCAGCCCCAGCCCCAACCGCAACCCCAACCCCAACCCAACCCCAACCGCAACCCTAACGCTAACCCCAATGGATGCCTCATCGGTACCCAAACCATGAACCCTAGCCCTAAAATAATCAAAAAAAATTAATTTAAGATTTCCTAACCTGTGCAGTGGAGGCGTCGACGATCGATCGGAGGCGACGACGAAAAGAGGCGATGACGAAATCGGAGATGAGGAAGAACCAGACGGTGGCGACGACGAATCGGCCTGCGCTGGCGACGACGAGAACGGCGACGAAACACAGGCGATCGGCGGGAACAAGGGTTTAGGGATTTTGGGTTCGCGGGCGATGGAAAAATAAATTTTAGGTAATGAGCGTAGGGATCGATCCATGCCTTTTTAATTAAATCTCTATTTAGATGCCCCTACGATTTAATATTTTTTAAATTAATATGTAAGGACCGTAGGTGCAACCTTTTACCCCTATGGAGTAATCCGTAGGGCCAAACTAAATCTGCCCCTACGAATGTTGTTATCCGTAGGGGCAACCCCCTATTTTAGTAGTGAGTGTTGTATTTTATTATTGTCCGACTCGTGTGGAGTCGACTTGGTGTATATTTATGTTGTTTACTTTCCGCTTTGTTGATCCTTCGCCTTTTTGCGTCATATATTACTACGTGGTTGTGATTCCACCATTGGGCGTTGATTTAGTTCTCGTATGTGGGTATGCTTATTATATACTTATCATTGTACCTGTTTTATTCAAAAATTACAAAGGAGGTGTTGTCAGTTTTTTTTCAAAAATCTTTCGAACCAGCTTTACTTTTTCATAAAAATTTTCTAAAACTTCACATCTACCGATTATTATCTATTTTCTTATATATTTAATTTAGATTCTTGGTTTTGGCTTACTTGGGTTACAATGGGGTCTATTTGACTCCACGTAATCCTTGTGCCGGTCATTTGCCCTTTTCGGGTCGTGATAAACTTGGTATCAGAGTACTAGGTTTTACCATTGCCGAGTCTAGGTTTAACCATGTGGGGTCTAGCTTGTAACGTTTTGAAACTTAGGCCTAACCATGCAGAACTAAGACTTGACTTTGGGGTATTAGACCCGAACTTCATTTTCCTTTTTTAAGTTTAGGTTTGACCATGCGGAGTCTAGGGTAAGATCTTACGAAATATAGGCTTAATCTTACAGAACTTTGACTTGACATTGGGGGTCTTAAACCCGACCTTTCGACTTATAGGCTACCCTTGGTATGATAGAGTAGGTAGCTTAAGTAGAGTTACGTACTGGACATATGTTCTGCGGCATAATTACGATACGGCACTCCGCTTAAGTGACCCTAGGATGTAAATTTCGTGTTCTTCCGGTATTCTCTTCCTTTCTTTTCCGAGCTATTAGCATTGCATTGCTATTTCGTTAAGATTTGATGATCGATTGTTGTTTGTTTCTTTTTCCAGTCACCATGCCGTCAGTGACTGTGCGAGCCGAGAGGGCCGCAATTAGTGATGGGGTCAGGGAAGGCTCGTTTGAGACGAGGACTGACGAGGATGGTATTCCGGTGACAGTGGAACGGGTTGATTTTCCTCTTATTTCAGATAGAATTTCTCGTTTGGAGGCGCGCATTCCTGAGCTACATAGTTCATTTGGGTCATTAGCTGAGACTATTCGGACCCAGGGGCCTGCCGTTGCACAGCCAGCTCCAGAGATTTTGGTACAGTACGGTACTCAGAGATCAGTTATGCCTCTAGTGATTGGGACATTAGATATGTCTTTTCCTAATTTTTTAAGGCTGAAACCTCCGGTGTTTACTGGCATGGACGCGTCAGAGGATCCGTTATTGTTCCTCGATAGGATGGCAAAGATATTTTTTTTGATGAGATGCTCTGATACGAGATCAGTGGTGTTAGCCAGTTTTCAGTTAGAAGGTCTTGCTCAGACCTGGTGCAATTCGGTCGAGAGAGGCCGAGCAACGAGTCTTCCTCCTATGACTAGGGACGAGTTTTCGAAGGTCTTCCTAGCCCGATTTCTACCTCAGTGTGTCAGAGACACTCGAGCATATAGTTTTGAGTCTTTGCGCAAGACTCCGGATATGACAGTTGCCGAGTTTGACCTTCAGTTCACTCAGTTGTCACGATATGCCCCTTATTTGGTTTCTACGGAAGAGATCCGAATTAAGAGATTTGTGCACGGACTAGATGTTTATCTGTTTTTATCCAAAGGAGCCTAGCATTTCGATACCTATACAGAGGCAGTGGATGCGGTCACGTTGATAGAGGAATGTTATATTGAGGTTGGAGTGACTCCAGAGCTGAAGCGAGCTCGAGTTGAGACTCCATATGTTGACAAGAAGAGTGGTGATGTGAGTGGATGGCCCTGAGAGCATCTATTTGACACCGATAGGATGTAGAGACCAGCCCGGTTGTGTTTTAATTGTATGAGGCCTAGACATAGAGCTAGAAACTGTGCTGCCAGGCGTCGGAGCAGGATAGCGTCCCGATGAGCTGCATCGTTTACTTTTCCCTCTCCACCGGTGATTTCTCAGGTTCCATCCGGGGATCAGACAGGTAGTGGATATGATGGTCCTGTGCAGAGAGGACAGAGATCCAGTGTTAGAGGACATCAGGCCATGAGTGGTGGGCAAGCGAAAGTTCTTGCTCTACCACCTCTGGACCCTCCGGCACCTGTCGATGTTGAATCAGGTATGCTTCAATATCAGTTGTTTTGATTATATTTTTGGTGATCTGGATATCATGATGTTTTGGTGATCAGAGTTTCAAACTTTCAACATTGAAGGGGGAATATTTTAATGTCGGCTGTTTTGACATATTTATTTTGATTACTTGATCGATGTTTTCGTGCGCAATAGTTGCACTTGATTTTTGTTTCGTGTACACTCGATGCACTTGATGTTGTTTCGTGCACATCAGTTGCACTTGGGTTTTTTTCATGTGCATATGTTGCATTTGATTTCGTGATTCATGCATTGCATGCTGTATCTGTAACATTTCAGAAAAATAAAATATTATTTTTGGGAAGTTAAACAATTTAAGTAATAAATATTATGAATATTTTAAAGTAAGGGATTAGCTGTAAAGATATGGTATAATTATATACCGATAATTCGAGAGATAATTGAAAATTCTATATGATTATTGATTTTGAGTGTATTAAGTCGTTTTGGATATTATAAAATTAATTACATACAAGTTTACGGCTAAATTAATTAATAATTATAAATTATGCATTAAGCTTATTTATGCTTATGACATGCACCATGTCATGTTACACAACTTGTTACATTTCTTTTACTGTTTGAAAACCATGCTTCATTTCTTTTATTACTTGGTTTTATTTTGTTTTGGATTGAAATTTAAAAGAAAAGAAAAGAAATTGGAGATATTTTGGAGAGTGGGGACATGGAGGTATGGGCAAGAGAGAGGAGAGAGAGAGAGAGAGAGGGTGAGGGGTCTCTTTGACTTGGCTCATTTCATCTTCACTTCACTTCCTCATTCTTCTTCTCCTTCTCCTTCACCACGGCTGCCCTCTCCCTCCACCTCCTCTACCTCCTCACAATACCCCTAAATCCATATCAAAACCTTGTTTTCCCTTCATTAAAATTGTGCACAAGCTCACTACAAGCATGGTGGACTAAGCAAGTTGAGATTTTGAGCACTTGAGGCAACTCAAGAAAATTATTGAGTTGCCAAATGAGGTATTTCTTTCACCATTAGTGTAGTAATTGATTTCCTTTAGCTTCTATTTTAGTTTAGATTTGATTTAGTGAGGTTTAGTGATCTTAGAAAATTCCAAGATGAAGTTTAGGGGATTCTTGAGTTATGATGGTGCAATTGAGTGTAATTGGTGACTACAACCCCTTTTAGTGTTTAAAACCTAGATCAAACCAGAGCCTAGGCCATGAAACTTGAGTTAGATATTTCCAATGTCGGTTTTGTGTATAATTTGTGGACTACAGGAAATCTGGAATGACCTGGAACCTTTACAAGAAAAACTAGCAACTCTATTGACCTAGATTGAGCACTATGAGGCCACCCTGAAAAGAAGAACCTAATCTAAGCCATAAAAACCGGCCTCGCCGGAATTTATATTGATGTAGCCGGGTCGTCTGTTTGTATTGGTGCTAAGGTTGGTTCTATTGCTCACTTACTTCATAGACTAACCCTCTGCATTGCTTGTTTAGACTCATATTACCTGAAACAAAATCTGGAACCAGTTTTCTGAGTTGCTGTTTTATGTTTTGTGGATTTTAAAAAGATTTAGATTTGATATTGGTGTATTATCTCGATCGATTGTCGTTTGTACGTCGACGTCGAGGGTTATTTGGTTCTTCTTGCATATGTAGGCCGTAGGTTCTAACCTATGCGTGTGTCTCATGTGCCGTATTGCGTCTTCTTGTATTTTGATTCTTGTTTTACGATATAACGTATTTGAAACTATAGGTACCCATGTGTACGTCGTACGACAAGGGAAGAGCATGGTGGCATCGACTTCGGAAGGCAAGTATCAAGGTGAGTAGATGTATATCTCCGGGGGAAGCCGGGTGGATGGCGTATAGCACCCCCGCAATTCGTAGGGTATGATGCGTTTATGATATATATATATATATATATATATATATATATATATATATGTTATTGAGAGATGTGAATACTTAGCAAGAAAGGCTTTAGGAGACCATGGGTTGGATTTAGTGTAATTGGAAGAAGTGCTTTTAGTTTAGTTTCTTAGTCGCGAAACCCTAGAGTAAAGGTTGACACACACACACATACACATGCACACAGGTGATATGATATTGGGTGTATATAGTTATATATGTGTGTGTATGTGTGTGTGTGTGTGTAGATGCGTTGATATATATATATATATATATATATATATATATATACGTATACACGGATGATGAACCCAGTATATGATACCGGAGAGGAGCCGATATGATCGTGCATGATGCCGTGAGATTTTGATATGTGATTGGGTCGTGTTATGATATACGACATGATATTATAGTGGATCGTTGGGCGATATGTTTCATATACACGAGAATATATGTTTGATGATATGGGAATGTACTAGACTTTAGAACGGTACCCCTAATTCAGGATATTATGATATGATACCATATGAATAATGAGGCATATGTGATATTAGACCTGTACCCCGATTTTGTGATGTCGTACGATGGATTTTACCGTACGAGGTATAAATATGATGATTGATTCGCACTCTTGACTCGAGGATGTCGTATTATGTATTTTACCGAACGTGACGCCATTGAGGCGGGATCGCTAACTACTAGATATAGCGACTCGGACTTTAGGTGGATTTCCTTACCCTTTCGACTGGGCTCGAGTCATACTTATTTTCAATCTAATGAATCGTGAGTATTTTTAAAAGGCAGGCCGAGGGATACTACAGATTTTTCAAAATATGTATCTTTTCTCAAAGACCCCGTAGCCACTATTTTTTTTTAAAAACCACGATTCGTGCTATTTCTAACACCAAAAACTGTATGACTCGTATATGGATATGGAAAGGTATATTCTTCAATGTTGTGGTTACTACAATTTTCCGTATATTCATGATGTTCTCATCGCATTGCATGCTTATAAATGTGTTTTCTTTAGTTATTATGAACCCCTGTTGTCAGGACACCAGCACCATTACCGATGATGTGTATGCTCCATGTACACTTGCTTGCCGGCTCACACACATCATCATCGGTAATTTCCATGTCACGTACACATTAGAAAACATTACTTCATTGGTATAATTAGCTAGTTGGTAGTTTCAACATAGTACTAGTACGCTTGCTTTCATATGCTAGTTTAGTTATTGCATTCTTTACTTAGATACCCGGTGCATTCATATATTCATTCGGTTATGTACCGTTCTGGGGCTTTATGCCGATATTCACTGTTCACCGACTCGTGATTTTGAGATTTCAGACCTTCATGAGATTTATGGATTTGGGAAACCGCATATGAATTTTTATAAACTTATGATTTCTTTAAAAGAGAAAGATGTGGTTTTCCTTGATATGATGAGTAGCGTGCACCATGATGTTTTCTTGATTCTGAGTTGGTTTTCGAGACCCGATTCGAGAAGTGGAGAAACCGTCTGTGGGTGTATGGTGGACCTGGTATGGTACCCCGGGGCGAGAGTGTTTTTGTGGGGATGGCGATGAGCCTGGCAGGGGTGGACTACCACCGGTGATTCTATGGAAACTCGACGGATATCCAGAGAATATCGTTTGGAGTTATGAGAGATATGGGTATAAGGGCCGATCTGAAGATGCGGCGTCTAAGATCTGAGGATTTACGTGTTGATGCTGGACACGAGTTTCATGATGTTTCGAGTGTCGGTGATGGACACTCAGGTTTTAACGTGATTTTGTGTGTCGTTACTGGACACACGTTGGATGGTGCATTAGTACATATCTTGAATCGATATATTATTATTCTTGACACAGACACGAGTACTTTGATATCACACTTATGATATACTGTTACCTTGTTGTAGTATTGAGCATTTTCATTTTATGACCTAGGAGAGCGTCACACATGCGATTTCTTATCGGTGATGTTTTCTACTCACGAGTTGGCAACTCACCCCCGTTGTGCCACAGTTTCTTGCAGGTTTGGCCGTACAGGTTCGTTGCTGCTTGCTGGCTCACTGCTTTTTTCCGGGTGATTGCTTTGGTAGGTGGGTTCACTTGCATCGTGACCACCGTTGTACTTTTATTTATTTCATTTCTATCTAGTAAACTCCATCAACCAGACTTGTATATTTGATAGACTTAGAAAACCAGTTGTTATTCTTTCGACCTTAGAGTCGCGCGCTTGTATTTTTATGATTCTTCTCTGGTTTTCTTGAGGATGTTGGTTTCTTTCTGAGTTTTGATCCTCGCCCTTCGGCGTTGTATATTCATCGTATTGCTTGCGTGGTTGTTCCGCTATTTGGCGAAGAGCTAGCTCCCGTTTGGGGATGTCTTTTATTATATTGCTTGTACCGTTTTCGGGTTAAAATATACAAGGGAGGTACTGCCGAAATTTTCAATGGCGAAAAGTGTTTTAAGTAAATTAAAAAATTTTGTTTTCATACTATATTACTTATGTATTTAAAGAAGGAACCTGATTTCGTTAAACCTTATTTCAAACTTCACCTCCATTATTTTCCCTAAAAGGTTTAGTTTTCTGGGCTTTTGGCTTACTTGGGTGGGGTCCTATAGACTTTACATAATTCAAGTGCCAGTCACGTGCCATTTCGGGTCATGAAAAAGTTAGTATCAGAGCGCTGGGTTTAACCTTGGTTCGAGTCTAGGTTTGACTATGCAGAGTCTAGGACGTATATATATATTCGGAATCTAGGCTTGACCTTACTGAACTTAGACTTGGTCGAGGGGGTATTAGACCTGAACTTTTGTCGCGTTGGCTGACCTTGCTTGATGGAGTAGGTGACTTAAGTAGAATGACGTACCGTGTGTATGTTCCGCGGCATACTTACGATACGCTACTCCACTTAAGAAGCCTTAGAATGTACATTTCTTTGCATTGTATTCTATTCGTTCCTTTGATCTATCCTCATCGATGTCGGATGGTGGTTTCTGTTACCACCGTTGCACGGGCAGAGAGAGCTGCGGCTTGAGTTGCGGTCAGCATGAGCTCATCTTGGACGAGGACTGACCAGGGCGTAATTCCGGTGACACACGATTGCATGGAGATATCGTTTTATTGTGTTTTCGTGACATGAGCATTTTGATGGATTGTTTTTACTAATATTTCTCGAACGTTCAGATCAACACCAGAGGCTTGGGCCACTGTTAGAGGCTGACTAGAATGTGATGATCGTTAATGTATCATCTATTCTTGGGGATTGAGGCATTATTTAGCGTGCGGACGAATGAGCTAGTTGTTGCTGTGACTGACAAGATATCGCCCCAGATGTTTGAAGCTATTGCAGCACGAGTTTGTACTTAGAAATATGATAGAAGATCACTAGTCAACCATGGATGAATGACTAGGACATGTGGTTCATTTGCATACCCCGATGCGAGGTCATCAAATTGATTGATTTCAGCTAGAGAAGAATTCACACAGGCACGTTGAGAGTCGATAGAAAGCGAACGAATGAAGAGTATTCCTCCGATGATTTGGAAGAGTTTCTGATGGCGTAGTTGTCCAGATACCTACCACAAGATTTTGAGCTGTCCAGTTCGTAGTTTCGGAAGGGAGACTCTAGATATGAGTATAGCCGTTTGTAGCGCAGTCCATACAGCTACGAAGAGACGAGTTTGAATCAGTCCACGTTAGAGAAAAGTGGAGTAAGAGGTTCGTACGAGATTTTGACGAGGTGGATTTCCACTCCGTTGACATCAGAGATGTGATACGCATGCAGAAGCGTTGAATATTGATATACCTTTTAGAAGAAGTCGTGATGAGTATGCAGCTGTTCCGGAATAAGAAATGGATTTAGTAAAGGGTGATAACTTCCGGGCAGTTCGGCAGAAATGAGATTTGGGAGAGACCCCGATAGAATCTTTTTGGAATACTACACGAGAAGACTTCGACCCAGGATCAGTCGTATCACGCACACCCAGTAGGCCAGAGTTCGGCATTATCGACGAGACATGTTATGAGTGGCCATGATAGTTGGCTAAAGATCTTTAGAGGATTTGCCAGAGCGGAACTGTTTCCGTCATCATTTCCATATTGGGTCATTGAGACGAGGAGTTATGTAACTGGCAATCCGCAGTGAGAGACGAGAACCTAAGGGCATAAGGCGCCAGACCATGACATTGAGGCAAGTAGATATCTTGCTCTACTAGTTTTGGATGCACCGACACCTTCTCGAGTTTGAAGGATGGACATATCGACGATAGTGTTTACGATTTGTGATTTGGTGATTCCAATATCACGTGTCCGTCATTTTGGATTTCGGTATTTTGGACGATTTATTTGCATGATTGAGTTTTCGTGCACTACAGTTGCACTCGATTTCGATTTGAAGTCGTTCGAGATGTTTGATTTTGATTTCATGCCTATGGTATGTATGTGATTTGACTTGTGCCTTCGGTGTAGTTTTCATGCACTTTTAGTACTTTGATTCGATTTTGAGCACACTGATGCACGTGGTTGTGAGATTATATACCACGGTATACCTGATTTGGATTGAGGTATGTTACATACCGTCGATTTCGATTGTGATATTCGATATTTGTTTTCGTGCACCTTGTGCACTTGATTTGGATTCTTGCGCATACGTGGCGCGCATGATGCGCTTTTGGTGCACACCAGATGCACTAAATCGGGATTCTTCGTGTATATCAGATGCACCTGATATTGTTGTCAGGCACACCTGTTGCCCGTAACAGGTGTTTTCGTGCACACCCGTTGCACTTAGATTTTGTTTTTGTGCACATGTATGGCACATTCATTGATTTCGATATCTGTGCGCACCAGATGCACGTGGCATTATTACATATACTATTGAGTATGATTTCCTTTGAGCAGTACGTTTTTATGATATTTACTATTTGGTTTAGTAACCGAGAAGGACTGTTCTGAGAACAATACCTAGGTGTTTTTGTATGCATCGATAGTTCCCGAAGGGATTTCCAAAAAGGAGCTACAGTCTCAATATTTTTCCTATGTGTCCGAGATGACACGAAACATTTTAAAAAGGAAAACCCTTCTAAATTATTTTCAAAATGTCGTGACGTGTATGTTAAACAAATGATATATATATGTATATAGAATTATTTTCTTACAATAAACGTCCGCTACTTGTGTCGTGATACGCGCATCGCACATCGACTTGAAAAAGGGTTGGCATTCATTTCTTTTCAGATGTTTTGACGAGTTTACAACGATGCGTGCTATATACATATTATAGTTTTGAGTATATCATGTTGGTTTTCGTATTGGACTTTGACTTTGGTATCTTCACCATAACTCCGATGATTGTGTGATACTTGACGGAGTTTTGATTTTGTGTTAATTTTCACGCGCATGCTTTGCGCTAAGATGTGTTTTAAGCATTGATGATTTCGGGTCCCCGACGACTTAATTGTTTCGCTGAAATATTTTAGTATTTGGGGGGATTAAATTTAAATTCGGGGACCGAATTTATTTAAGGGGGGAAGACTGTAACATTTCAGAAAAATAAAATATTATTTTTGGGAAGTTAAACAATTTAAGTAATAAATATCATGAATATTTTAACGTAAGGGATTAGCTGCAAAGATAGGGTATAACTATATACCGATAATTCGAGAGATAATTGAAAATTCTACATGATTATTGATTTTGAGTGTATTAAGTCGTTTTGGATATTTTAGAATTAATTGCATACAAGTTTACGACTAAATTAATTAATAATTATAAATTTTGCATTAAGCTTGTTTATGCTTATGACATGCACCATATCATGTTATACAACTTGTTACATTTCTTTTTTTTGTTTGAAAATCATGCTTCATTTCTTTTATTACTTGGTTTTTTTTGTTTTGAATTGAAATTTAAAAGAAAAGAAAAGAAATTGGAGATATTTTGGAGAGTGGGGACATGGAGGTATGGGCAAGAGAGAGGAGAGAGAGAGAGGGTGAGGGGTCTCTTTGACTTGGCTCATTTCATCTTCACTTCACTTCTTCATTCTTCTTCTCCTTCTCTTTCACCATGGCTGCCATCTCCCTCCACCTCCTCTACCTCCTCACAACACCCCCAAATCCACATCAAAACCTTGTTTTCCCTTTATTAAAATTGTCCACAAGCTCACTACAAGCATGGTGGACTAAGCAAGTTGAGATTTTGATCACTTGGGGCAACTCAAGAAAATTCTTGAGTTACCAAATGAGGTATTTCTTTCACCATTAGTGTAGTAATTGATTTCCTTTAGCTTCTATTTTAGTTTAGAATTGATTTAGTGAGGTTTAGTGATCTTGGAAAATTCTAAGATGAAGTTTAAGGGGATTCTTGAGTTATGATGGTGCAATTGAGTGTAATTAGTGACTACAAACCCCTTTAGTATTTAAAACCTAGATCAAACTAGAGCCTAGGCCATGAAACTTGAGTTAGATATTTCCAATGTCGGTTTTGTGTATAATTTGTGGACTACAGGAAATCTGGAATGACCTGGAACCTTTAGAAGAAAAACTAGCAACTTTATTGACCTAGATTGAGCATTAGGAGACCACCCAGAGAAGACGAACCCAATCCAAGACATAAAAACCGGCCTCGCCGGAATTTCTGTTGTTGTCGCCGTGTCGTCTGTGGGTATTGGTGCTAAGGTTGGTTCTGTTGCTCACTTACCTCATAGACTAACCCTCTGCATTGCTTGTTTAGACTCATATTACTTGAACCAAAATGTGGAACCAGCTTTCTAAGTTGCTGTTTTATGTTTTGCGGATTTTAAAAAGATTTAGATTTGATATTGGTGTATTATCTTGATCGATTGGAGTTTGTACGTCGACGTCGAGGGTTATTTGGTTCTTCTTGCATACATAGGCCGTAGGTTCTAACCTATGTGTGTGTCTCGTGTACCATATTGGGTCTTCTTATATTTTGATTCTTGTTTTATGATATAACGTATTTGAAACTATAGGTACCCATGTGGACGTCGTACGATAAGGGAAGAGCATGGTGGCATCGACTTCGGAAGGCAAGGATCTAGGTGAGTAGATATATATCTACAGGGGAAGTCGGGTGGATGGCGTATAACACCGCCGCAATTTCGTAGGGTATGATGCGTTTATGATATATATATACATATATGTTATTAAGAGATGTGAATACTTAGCAAGAAAGGCTTTAGGAGACCATGGGTTGGATTTAGTGTAATTGGGAGAAGTGCTTTTAGTTTAGTTTCTTAGTCGCGAAACCCTAGAGTAAAGGTTGACACACACACACACATACATGCACACACGTGATATGATATTGGGTGTATATGGTTATATGTATATATATGTGTGTGTGTGGATGCGTTGATATATATATATATATATATATATATATATATATATATATATATATATATATATATATACGTATACATGGATGATGAACCCAGTATATGATACTGGAGAGGAGCCGATATGATCGGGCATGATGCCGTGAGATTGTGATATGTGATTGGGGCGTGTTATGATATATGACGTGATATTATAGTGGATCGTTGGGCGATGTATTTCATACACACGAGGATATATGTTTGATGATATGGGAATGTACTAGACTTTAGAACGGTACCCCTAATTCAGGATATTATGATATGATACCATATGAATAATGATGCATATGTGATATTTGACCCGTACCCCGATTTTGGGATGTCGTATAATGGATTTTACCGTACAAGGTATAGATATGATGATTGATCCACACTCTTGACTCGAGGATGTCGTATTATGTTTTTTACCGTACGTGACGCTATTGAGGCAGGATCGCCGACTACTAGATATAGCGACTCGAACTTTAGGTAGATTTGCTTACCCTTTCGACTGGGATCGAGTCATACTTATTTTCAAACTAATGAATCGTGAGTATTTTTAAAGACAGGCCGAGGGATACTACGGATTTTTCAAAAGACGTATCGTTTCTCAAAGACCCCGTAGCCCCTATTTTTTTCTCTAAAAACCACGATTCGTGCTATTTCTAACACCAAAAACTGTATGACTCGTACATGGAAAGGTATATTCTTCAATGTTGCGGTTACTACATCTTTTCCGTATATTCATATTGTTCTCATCGCATTGCATGCTTATAAATGTATTTTCTTTAGTTATTATGAACTCCTGTTGTCAGGACACCAGCACCATTACCGATGATGCGTATGCTCCATGTAAACTTTCTTGCTGGCTCACACACACATCATCGGTAATTTCTATGTCACGTACACATTAGAAAACATTACTTCATTGGTATAATTTGCTAGTTGGTAATTTCAACATAGTACTAGTACGCTTGCCTTCATATGCTAGTTTAGTTATTGCATTCCTTACTTAGATACCCGGTGCATTCATATATTCATTCGGTTATGTACCGTTTTGGGGCTTTATGCCGATATTCACTGCTCACTGACTCGTGAATTTAAGATTTCGGACCTTTCATGAGATTTATGGATTTGGGAAACCGCATGTGATTTTTTATAAACTTATGATTTCTTTAAAAGAGAAAGATGTGGTTTTCCTTGATATAATGAGTAGCGTGCACCATGATGTTTTCTCTGTTCTGAATTGGTTTTCGAGACCCGATTCAAGGAGTGGAGGAACCGTCTGCGGGTACATGGTGGACCCGGTATGGTATCCCGGGGCAAGAGTGTTTTTGTGGGGATGGCGATGAGCCTGGCAGGGGCGGACTACCTATCGGTGATTGTATGGAAACTCGACGGATATCCAGAGGATACTGTTTGGAGTTATGAGAGAGATGGATATAAGAGCCGATCTGAGGATGCGGCGCCTGAGATATGAGGATTTACGTGTCGATGCCGGACATGAGTTTCATGATGTTTCGAGTGTCAGTGATGGACACTCAGGTTTTATCATAATTTTGTGTGTCGTTGCTGGACACACGTTGGATGGTGCATTAGTACATATCACACATCGATATGTTATTATTCTTGACACAGACACGAGTACTTTTATATCACACTTATGATATACTATTACCTTGTTGTGGTATTGAGTATTTTCATTGTTTGACCTAGGAGAGCGTCATACATGCGATTTCTTCTCGGTGATGTTTTCTACTCACGAGTTGGCAACTCACCCCTGTTGTGCCACAGTTTCTTGCAGGTTTGGCCGTACGGGTTCGTTGCGGCTTGCTGGCACACTGCTTCCTTCCGGGTGATTGCTTTGGTAGGTGGGTTCACTTGCATCGTGACCACCGTTGTACTTTTATTTATTTCAGTTGTATCTAGTAAACTCCATCAACCAGACTTGTATATTTGATAGACATAGAAAACCAGTTGTTATTCTTTCGACCTTAGAGTCGCACGCTTGTATTATAATTCTTCTCTGGTTTTCTTGAGGATGTTGGTTTCTTTCTGAGTTTTGATCCTCGCCCTTCGGCATTGTATATTAATCGTATTGGTTGTGTGGTTGTTCCGCCATTTGGCGAAGAGCTAGCTCCCGCTTGGGGATGCCTTTTATTATATTGCTTGTACCGTTTTCAGGTTAAAATATACAAGGGAGGTGCTGCCAAAATTTTCAATGGCGAAAAGTGTTTTAAGTAAATTACAAAACGTTGTTTTCATACTATATTGCTTATGTATTTGAAGAAGGAACATGATTTCGTTAAACCTTATTTCAAACTTCACCTCCACTATTTTCCCTAAAAGGTTTAGTTTTCTGGGCTTCTGACTTACTTGAATTAGGTGGGGTCCTATAGACTTCACATGATTCAAGTGCCAGTCACGTGCCATTTCGGATCATGACAGTATCGTAGCTAGTGTGGTTAGCGTAGAGAGTGTTGGAGTTCCAGTTATCTGGGTTTCACATTTTCATTCCACAAGCATACACGTTGCATTATGATATTATGGGATTTTGAGTGTCGATGATTAACACAGGATTTGATGACGTATTATTGATGAGGATTTTCTCATTGTGCGCGATCTATTAGGGTGCGTTTGTTTTTTACTTATACTATATGTATTCCGTTACTACACACTATGTAGTATTTCTAGCTTGTGTGGGATTTCGGAGCTTCGTTGATTTGGTTTACTGAAATGTTTTAAGATTTAGGGTTTAAATTTAAATCAAGGAAATTAAGGAAATACCCTCACCAAGAACCATCAAACAATTGCGATCTCTCCAAGGAATGCTCGCATACATCCGGCGGTTCATAGCCAACCTCTCTGGGAAATGTCGATATTATAGCCATCTGATGAAGAAAGGGACCCCGTTCGTCTGGGATAAGAAATGCCAAAATGCATTGGACGAAATAAAACAATACCTACAAAATCCGCAGGTATTGGCCACTTCGGTTAAGGGAAAGCCCCTTATCCTATATACAATGGCCCTTGAAGGTTCTCTAAGCACGCTGTGGGCACAAGAGAATGATCAAGGAAAGGAGAGAGCTCTGTACTATCTATGTCGAGTTCTTCTGGTGGCAGAAAGCAACAAATCCCCCATCGAAAAACATTGCTTGGTGCTAATATTTGAAATAACGAAGCTCAGACACTACGCCTTGGCGCATGAGATCCATCTCATATCAAATCATATCAAAAGTGGATCCTATGAAGTATCTGATGTCAAAAGCCATGCTAACAGGAAGGCTTACCAAATAGGCCCTACTGCTAATGGAATTCTCGATAACATATCGACCCCTCAAAGCGGTGAAAGGACAAGTCATCGCCGACTTCCTTGCGGAACATTCGGTACCAGTTAATTCTCCCATAAACCGTGAGTTACTAGATGAACATGCATTCGACGTAGTCGAGGAGAAGAAAGAAGAAAATGAGTCTCGATGAGAGCTCTACTTTGATGGAGCGTCTTCTATGAAGGAGCAAAAGAAGACACTCCTATAATCAAAGCCGGGGTAGGTCTTATCTTTATGACCCCGTAAGGAGGAATATTACGTTACACCCTCTCCTTAACGGAACCCAGGACTAATAATGAAGCAGAATATAAAGCTTTGATGGTCGGTCTTGAGATTGCTATCGATATGGGAATCAAGGACCTCCACATATATGGAGATTCTCAGCTGATTGTCAGTCAAGTAAATAGTGACTACAAGTTTTGCAAGTCAGAACTAATAATGTATGGCAAAAGAGTGCAGCGGCTACTGACCCAAATCCCTTCCTATACCTTAGAAAGTATATCGCGAACGGAAAATAGCAAAGCAGACGCATTAGCTAAGTTGGCTAAGAAATTGGCCAATGAAGACCTCGATGACGTAAGGATCATTGTCCAAAGCTACAGGATCCTAGCGCCAATAAATATACCTCCAAAAGACCTGATATAACTATCCGAAGAAAAAGAAAAGACCGAACGAGAAGTTCTCCAAATAGAGAACGAAGAAGAGGTCAAGGACTGGAGAGAAGCCTTTATTGGTTACTTTAGGTCCCAACGATCACCCGAAGAAGCGTTATCTAGACATCAGCTCAAGAAACGAGCTTTGTTATTCTCCTTTGTCAACGATACTCTATACAAGAGATCCTTCGACTTTGTATGGTTAAGAAGCTTATGGTCGAAGGAGGCAAAGAAAGTCGTCCAAGAAGTACACGACGGACTTTACAGCTCTCATCAAGCAGAACCAAAAATGAAGCTGAAGATAAAAAATGATGGACTATTACTGGCCCACGTGTAGGGTTACTAGTCACTGTCACAAGGGTCTATAAGGCATCAACCATGCCCGATTTAAATTTTAGACGTGCCGAACAACCCTAACCAAGAACTTAGACTAGAGATTAGGCGAAACAAATAGCAAGTAAACAACTTTACTTCTAAGAGTTAGGGATTACAACCTTTGTAGTCCGTTCCTTCACTTCTAAAGCTCCGTGTTGAGGTCCCTTCGCTGTGATCATCGAGTATCCGGACTCTAGAGAGGCTCCATAAAAGAAAGATGCAAGCTTGCTTTCGATCTTCGATAACTAAGATGATCTACCTTGAAGAAACTCAAACCCAAGCTCTTGCTTTGCTAATCAAGTATTAGCAAAGCAAACATCCTAATCTAAACGGCTAGAATAGATGAGGATGATGAAGTAGGAATTTAGCTCTCATTTGTTTTCGATTTCTCACTCATTTTCATCACTTTTGAAAAAGCTAGAAAGTTTTTCATCAAAGAGGAGGAGGAAGAAGAAGCAAAACCATTTGTGATGAATAATGAATCAAGTGTGAGGTTAGAAATGCAACCATGGGTTAAGAAAGAAAACTTAACCCTTGTAGAGATTTAACTAGGGTAAAGGGTTGGGTTGGGTTAAGGAAATATTTATGCAAAATATCCAAGTCAAAGTCAAAACTTCAAGAAGCTTCTTGAAAGCTTCATGAAAGCTTAACCCTAATCCAAACCCTAACCATATTTAAACTCCACAAATCATGTTGCATTTATAACCACAACATGTTACAATATTATATATCACATATACAATATTTATTGTAACAAAATAAAATAATACAATTAACATATATCACATATATATCAATGTATTACCCGAGTGAGAAAAAGAATCTTTAAGTGAGCTTAATTTAACTTATTACCCGAGTGGACCAAGAACAATACGTGCATGTGTTGCATTTCTACCCAAGTGGACCAAGAACAATATAATTTATTACTATCTACCCGAGTGGCCCAAGAACACTATCTACATTGTATGTGTATGTGTTGTGTATGTGGCTACCCGAGTGGACCAAGAACACTATCTACCCGAGTGGACCAAGAACAATATAATTTATTACTATCTACCCGAGTGGACCAAGAACAATACGTGTATGTGTTGCATTTCTACCCGAGTGGACCAAGAACAATATAATTTATTACTATCTACCCGAGTGGACCAAAAACAATACGTGTATGTGTATGTGTTGCATTTCTACCCGAGTGGACCAAGAACACTATCTACCCGAGTGGACCAAGAACAATACGTGTATGTCAAAGTCAGAGCTTAATTTAATTTATTACTAGTACATTGGTTGGAACGAAGTTAATTTAATTTAATATATCAAATATATATAATTATACATTAAATTATCGAATCTACACTTGATCCGATAATCCGGTTATTTCACAAATAACCGACTAATATAATCTGTATCAGTTCATCGAATCAACACTTAATTCGATGACCCGGCTATATCACATATACCCGGCCGATATCACATATCGCGAGAATCTAATACGGTATCACATACACGTATTGTTCTTGGTCCCGCACATATCACATATGTGCTCCTACTCCATTTTGCCTGAGCCAAGAAACTTCTGTGTAGGACTCTAAAGAATCGTCAATACGCCGGCAGTAGGTGATGATCATATCAAACACCCACAAGCTGCAAGCGGTCAGCTAAACGTAACAGCCACCCAGGTATTGAGCGATCAGAAGATCAACAAGCAAGCATGTACATTCTCCTGCGAATCCAATCAGTAACACTCCCGTACAGTTCGGTCTCTTCGTCTGATATGTCGCATATCTCGCCTAGGGATGGTAAACGTCAGACCCCAGTAGCTTGATAAGTCGTGTCGATATGAGGTCTATAACAATTCAAGAAACTACTATAACACTTACCAGAAAATCTCAGCAAACCTGGCCAGGGATTTCCAGTTATGGCCAATCAAACACAGCAAAACATCAACTCCCTATACCGGGAGAGACGAAACCCCTCCTATCGCTCATTGCCTCCATGTGATTCGGGACTGTACCCAAAAGACACCTTTTTGCACGCCCTCTTGGACGTGGTATGATGGAAATCAAAGCACAGTGGGAATCACACAAGACTCTATAACGATCTCGGGGCTATAGACTAACCTGTACCAGTGCCACCAGAGAATTGCCATCTGACCTGAGGTATAATACCATCTGGGAGTTCTCGGCGAGTCCGTCCAGTGTACCCAGTCTCCACTGAGCACCCGTATACCTTCTCTGATGTCAAACACCAATAGATATGGGATCATCCATCGCCCATCATATGGGTCAAGAAGCGCATACGCTAGTCTACTCTAGAGTATCGATGCCCTGTCTCGGTACTCCCATGACTAGGAACTTTTGAAGGATGTACTTGGCGACTACACTGTCCCCACTAGTATGATCCGCATCATAGTCCTGGTAGTCAAGTACTCATCCTAAGGGATTTATCAACATGTAACATAGAGACAATCAGAGTACATGTTAAGATAAAGAGAAACTAGATAGCGTACTATCATGTCGAGCAAGAAATTCCTCCCTCTATATGTCCAAGCATCCACTACAATATACATCGTATGTACAGTAATGGCCTATAGGGCATACATATAACTAACAATCTCCCACTTGCACTAGGGCCATCTGTTGTGGTATCGCATACCCAACAATCAGCTATGGTTGAAGTATCTCATACTCAACCATCACATAAAAGTCTCTACTGGGAAACAGGACTTTGTGAGTGGATCCGCGCTGTTGTCCTCTGTGTCTACTCTCCTAACCTCGATCTCCCTGGAGATCAACCATCTCCATGTTCAGGTGATACTGCCTAAGAATTATATCTGGATTTCTGATGGGACGGGGGTTCCTAGGCCAAAGCCATAACTCCATTGTCACACAATGGTTGGAACGAAGTTCATCTCATGAACTTATATATATCCAGACTGCCTCTTTGGTAGCATCCTTGGTAACGATGTATCTTGCCTTTAATCGTCTAGTAAGTCACGGTATCTAGCTTGGTACTCTTCCAACATACCGTCCCTCTACTGAGGGTAAAGACAATGCCTGTGACTGATATTCAGTCAACCTTACCACCCTGGAACCATTCCAGTGATTCTCCCTAAGATCAATTGATACCATCTCACTACAACTAGTGAGAATCCTAACATCCAATTAGATCTATCTCATAGATCAAAACCCAGGATTCAGGAGGTATCGTTTTGATCATATATGGAGAATCCTTGTGATAAGCGGAGATTGACCAAGCGTAGCATAGGAAACTCCTTCCCTATCAAGAGTATGTCATCCACGTACAATACGAGGATCACCACCATACTCCCTACTACATTTTTGTATATACAAGGTTCATCTACCATTTTGATGAAGTCAAACTCTTTGACTACCACATCAAAACAGACGTTCCAACTCCGCGATGCCTGCTTTATCACATAAAACATCTTGCACACGTTTCCGCTGCTCCCACTATCTACGAAGCCTTCTGGCTGTGTACTTATAGACGCTCTCTTCCAAATCATTATTTAGAAAAGCAGTCATGACACCCAACCACCAGATATCGTAGTCATGGTATGTAGCAGTGGCAAGTAAGATCTGGATGGACTTAAGCATAGCTATGAAAGTCTCAACTTTTCCATGTACACCAAGTAATCTTCTCAAGATATACTTGCTTCTGATGGGATTTAACCCTTCAGATAAAACAACCAAAGTCCATACATTGTTAGTGTATAAGGATTCCATGTTAGATCACCAAGCATCCAGCCATTCTTACAGAATCCCACTCCTGATGGCCTGCTCGAATCTAGTTAAGTCATCATCTCATGATGCAATCCTCGCTCGCACTGTCATAGAGAAAACCGAAGTATCTCTCAGGTGGGTGAGGAACCCTACTAGATCGGCGGAGAGGCTGAGGTTCGTTGGAAACTATTGAATCCTTTGGTTCTACCAAATTATCAGCTGCAGTTTTGTATAGCTGGAACTCTTTCCAGTTCTACCTTATGACCACTAATTTCTTCACAAGAAATTCCCTTTCACAAAGGTGGCATGCTGAGAAACAATAACACCTTTTGTTCCGCAGTTTGGTAGAAGATATTCCCTTGCGAATGCTTGGGATATCTAACAAACTTCCAGAGAACTGACTTTGCCTCGAGCTTGTCTGGATTATACTTTTAGATATAGGCTGGACAACCCCAAATCTTAACATACTTAAGATATGGGCTCTTCCCATTTCATATCACATATGAAGTGGTAGGCAACTGATTTGATTGGAACCCTATTCAATAGGTATGCAGCTTCTCAAGTGCATAACTCCCAAAAGGAAATAGGAAACTCAGTAGTACTTATCATAGAGCGCACCATATCAAATATGGTGTGTTTGCTCCGCCCCGATTGTTAGTGTATATGTTCTAGAGGCTATTACTGTATCATACTAGATTGTATATTACTTGATGGAAGCTTGGGATATTCATAGTTGTATAAACAATCTTGCTCAAAATGGTAGTATGCTATTTGGTTTGTTTCTACTTTAATATGTGCATGTGTTTCATTTATCATATTGCTTATACATATTAGTAGAGCCCTTAGGATCTTTGCTTGATTACCAGCGTTGTGATGGCAGTCACACTTGTGGGGTCTGGGTAATCTATAAGCACATCCTTATACAGGTCCCTAGTCGTTGGACTATCGAGACAGGGTATCGATACTCTGGAGTAGACTAGTGTATGCGCTTCTCATCCCAGCATGGGGAGATGGTCTGTCCCACAGCCATCAGTACGTCGTACTGGAGATAGTATGCGGGTACTCGTTAGGTTATGAGTACACTGGACAGGACTCGTTGGGAACTGTTGGTTGGTACTATACCTATCGTCAGTTATCAGTTCCCAGGTGACATGAGTACAGCTTAGTCCACTGACTTGACACTGTCACTTCGCCTCGAGTGTGTTCCCACTGTACTTTGATTACTACCCTACCATGGCTCAAAGGAGTCGTGCAAACAGGTAGTAGTTGGGTGCAGTCCCGAAGCACTTGGAGGCAGTGACGGTTAGACAGGATTCGTCTCTCCCGGTATTGGGAGTTGATATCGCGCTATGTCATGGAGAGCCATTACACATAGTCGTCCCTAGCCAGGGCAAGCGAGATATACTGGTAGGTTTCCAGTATTATCTCAGGGTGTTCTGGGCTACACTCCGACAAGACTTGTACCGCTATTAGGGGACTGACGTTTACCGCCCCCTAGGCCCGCCATGCGATATTCTCAGACGAACAGACCGGACTGTACGGAAATTGTCACATTCAGGTTCAGTAGGAGTTCAGATGGGTTTCACCTCGTCAGTCTTCTTATCGGCATCTACCTGGGGGCCATTACGCACAGCTAGTGCCGCTTGCGGTCTGTGGTTAAACCCACTGCCAGCGTAGTGTCGAGTCTTTAGAGTCCCACACAGAGAGCTATTCGCCTTTGGGCAAAAAGTGTAGAGGTCGCATGGTTTTGCGACAGGGTTCGGTCACATCCGCGCACTTGTGCACGTTTGGTGTCCGGGCAGTTATTACTAGCGGGCTTTGGTTTAAGCCAAATCCTAGTATACGTTTTGGGATTGGTTTTATCTCGTTTGTATTCGTGTTCCTCAGAACGCGGATGCGGGTGTGTATGCACAGTTGACAGAGGCAGAGGCAGAGGATTCTCATTAGGGTTGTTGACTGTTGACTTTTTCTAAACCCTAATGAGAATAAGAAATATGATTAATAATAATATTAATTAAGTATCATTGTGCCATGGTTAGGTTGAAAGGTTGACTTTGTTGACTTGTTGACTTTGTTGACCGGTTGACTAGGTTAGACTTGTTGACCATCATCATGACAATGGCTATCATTTCATGGCTAAGACTTTTTGCTTTCTTGTTATTCTTTACAAAATGAGTGCATGAAATGATAAAAGCCATTGACATGAACCATCACAAGAGGCTTAATTATTGTTATTGTTATGATTATTTTGGATTATGAAGAGGATGGTGAAAAAAGTCTTGCTCGTTCTATCATATGCTTTCTCTCTCATGAAAGCTCTCCTCTTCCTCTTGCTCTCCCTCTTTCTCTAGCTCAAAGGAAAAAATCTCTCATGTATTGAGAACCATTTTCCTTAGAGATAAAACCCAAAACGCTTCTCTACTCATCCTAGTGTACAAGGTCTAGCAAGCCAAGTATTCTAGTTTCCTCTAGATTGAGGTTGGAGCCAAAGGTAGAAGCTTTCGGGTGGATCCATCTTCGGCACAAGGAGACGACGAGGTGAGGCCGATCCGACCACCACAAGGAGTTGAAGAGAAGGAGTTCAAGATTAAGTATAACCCCTAACATAGTAGCTAAACTCTTAGATAGGTTGTTAGATAGTTTGTTTAGCAAAGATCCGGTTTTTGAGTCCATGTTACCTCCACGAAAAAATCGTTTTTCACCATTTCCGCAACCCCAAAGAACCGGGGAAGGGTAACGTGGACCTACAGTGGTATCAGAGCCTAGCTAAACACTATCTAGCATGTTAGCAAAGTAACTAGAAGTTCGATTGGAGAAAAAAACGCAAAACACCCCGAAAATATCAACTTTCTGCCGATTTTGTTTTCTGTTCAAAAAATAATAAATCATACAATAAAAATCGGCTCAGGGATTTTAAAGCACACCCAAGAAAAATGGTCCAGCGACTCGGTCAAAGCACCGCGGAACCACGGCAGGAGCGTGCTCCCACCGCGGATCCGCGGCCGAGTAGACTCGGCCGTGGGCAATTTTTCCTGCAGTGTGTTCAGTGGGGTATTTTGGGATTTTTACAATATGTTTTTTCTGCCCAGATTTTCCAGAAAGCAAATTTGTGTTTTGGGGTGGTTACAAATCCGTATTTTGATCGAACTTCTATAGACTTTGGCTAATGGGTTATATCTGTGATGTGATATGTATTGAACGTCTGCTAATCGCTATACGTCGATTAGTGGGGGTTATACATATCTGTGATCTGTAATGTTGCTGGTATGTGTATATGAATTCGTTGAATTGTCGGGGATGAATAGCCGGGGGGTTGTGAGATGAGAGTTTTCTTTATCTTTCAATTCATGTAATATGTAATTGATGTAATATTATTTATATGGCCGCACATCCGGGATGAGGTTGTAGCCGCCATTGTATAATTTCTTTTACTGTTTTTGCTCCTAGGATAGACCCAAGGAGGGGTGCACAAACTACCGGGTACCTCGAAGTGCCGAGTGGCCTACTCACGTTGTTGAGGGAGGTTGCTTCACTTCGGGTATTTGGCGGGTAGTTTGCCGCACCCGTAGGGGTCTAGGGTGGGGGTATTGGCTATTCATCGCGACCGTGTAATCCGCTTTTCGTTACAGGCTCGTACGAAATGCGGATTCCTAGTATATCCAATGTGTTCATCTGTGATCTGGAATGGCTATCATTGCATGTGACGAATGTGTATATATCTATATATGATATCTATTTAGGCGTTGCTTATGTTTTGCATCCGCGCTAGTCCAGCCCCAGCTCTGTCGTTAGTTAAGTAACCTAACGGGTAATGACGGGGCCCCGTGGCGAATGCGGATGGCATAAGCGTACGTCATATTTTCGTTGTTTTCTGCAACGGTAAGATTAAATGATGGGACGCATTAAAAATTAATGCAAGAAAATAAACCAAAGTAAATTCATTGGAACAATTTCAAAAACCACTCGGTTTCTTTTCAAAAACAACTTTTAAACGCGGAGCTTAAGCCACTCCTTTTAAAAGCTATCAAGGTTCCTTCGATTATATCAAGTTCACTACGTTCACGGTTTTGCCAAAACCATTCGTAGCCCTCCGTCATTTCATATGAATATTCAATAGTATTCAAGCTATATTTGTTGACCTTCGTCAAGGCATAGTGATTGGTAGCTGTTGGGTGTTCATATGTAGCATAGATAGATGCGTTGGTTTGGGACAGTCGTATTACCTTATTTACCTTCGTCAAGGGTATATACGGGTGGGTTCAAATTAACCTGGACAATGACGGGTAGAACTTGACATGTGACTTATGATTTGTTGACCTTCGTCAAGGTCATAAGAGCATGGGGCAAAAATCCACATCGGGAGTTTCTAAAGAAACTAAAACTTCCTAGCGCTGCATACCATTTGGAGTGTGATGATTCTGGTAGGATTCCTTCAGTTTTATCACACGATGATATTTGGATCCCGATCCTACTGTGAGTATATGCTACTCTTCGGGAACTTTCTCACTTAACGATCAATGCTATAAACCAAGTAGGTGTCTAGAAAGGTATTAGTGGGGCTACGCCCCCAGGGAAAAGAGGTTATTTAATTAAGGAATTTCGCGAAAGCGTTGGAAAACCTCCCTCGAAGTACCAACACTAGCCTGGCTGAACGGTTAAGCAAGTATTGTACGGTGAGATTGATCCCGACTAATTCTTCCTTTTTGGTTTTAGGAGGGATTCGAGAAACAGTGGGAGCCATCCTGTTTAGATAAATTAAAAACCAATCTAAACTTGCAAGAGTATCATGCTGAGTGTTTTCTTCTCTCTTTCTTAATTGCAGCGACCCAGTGACCACACATAGGTTACATCTAGATAATAAAATGATTGAATCTGACTGTTATGATTGGCAAAGGTCTGTCCATATGTCCATTGCCCATGACAAGCTGGGACACCTCTTAACTAATCAAACCCCTGTCGTCTCAGGACCAGTTTCCCCTGTCTCGGATATTGATATCCGTAAGACATCAGAAAAAGACTGTGCGTAAGCCAAGTGCCTCGTGTTAGCCTCAGTTGATGGTGGATACCAGAGGCAGCACGAGAAGATGGACTTAGTTTCTATCTTCCTCCATAACAAGGATTCATATGGAGAGCAATCTCGTATCGCAAGATATGAGACCTCGAACGAATTGCTTCAAGCGAGGTTGGCTATCGGGTCATCTGTAAGGGGCAACGTCCTTACAGAGACCAGCTGTTTTGAGCTCACGGACCTGAAGACCACGTTGAAGAATGGGTCAGATGCTGACTTGATTCTACAGTCTCTACCTTCTACCCTGAAGGAAACCAGGGAAGAAGAAAGAAAGGGAAGGGCAAAAGTTTCGGGGCTGGATGTAGTAAAGGAGGGACGTTCCTATTATTACAGGAATGAACATTGGCAGAAGGATTGCAGGGCTAGTAAAGCCAGTAGCCAGGATTCGAAGCATGTTGTGGCTTCGGCTTCGGGTGTGTTTGTAGTAGAGAACTGTATGTCAGTTAACCCTACTTCCTGGGTATTGGATACCGGATCAGGATCTCACATCTTTAATTCGTTACAAGCTCTGAGAAACCGTAGGATTATCAGGAAATGTGATATGACTCTCAGGGTGGCTAAGGGAATGAGCATGGACGCTGAATCCGTAAGGGAATATCATCTTGGACTGACAACTGGGCAGATATTGATTCTGCGTAACTGTTTGTATGTACCAGGTGCGACTTGTAATATCATATCTGTATCCTTACTTTCTAAGGAAGGATATGATTTTACTTTTGTAAGTGATGTGGTCCACATCCACCTAAATCAAGTTCTGATTGGGTCAGGTACATTAGAAAACGGGATATACGTATTAAATCAAGCTCAGATTTTCAGTGTCCAGAACACACTTAAAAGAAAGTCTCCGGAAACAAATCAAGCTTTCTTATGGTATTGTAGACTGGGTCACATTAATGAGACACGGTTAACAAAGTTACATAAAGAGGGATACTTAAATCCGTTCGAGTATCAGTCTTATGCCACTTGTGAATCTTGTCTCATGGGAAAGATGACAAAGACTCCATTCACTGGACACGGAGTAAGAGCGAGCGAGCACTTGGGACTCATACATAGTGACGTGTGTGGTCCAATGTCTACACATGTGCGAAGTGGTTATTCATACTTCATTACTTTTACAGATGATTTCTCTAGGTACGGACATGTCCTCCTGATGAAGCATAAATCCGAAGCTTTTGAGAAATTTCAGGAATACAAGAATGAAGTTGAAAAACAAACAGGAAAAAGTATAAAGACACTGAGATATGATCGAGGTGGTGAATACTTGAGTGCCGAATTTCTGGACTACTTAAAAGAGAACGGAATTCTCTCTCAGCGTACTCCTCCATACACACCACAACACAACGGTGTATCTGAAAGGAGGAATTGAACACTATTGGATATGGTTCGTTCCATGATGAGTAAGGCTGAGTTACCGCGATCTTTCTGGGGTTATGCACTAGAAACAGCTGCATATCTCTTGAACAAGGCTCCAACCAAGACTGTGCCTACCACCCCATATCAGATGTGGAGTGGGAAGAAACCCTGTCTTAAGTATCTTAAGACATGGGGATGTCCAGCTTTTGTAAAGAAGCAGCATGCGGACAAGCTCGAGGCACGCTCAGTACTGTGTAAGTTTGTGGGATACCCCAAGAACTCTAGGGGGTATCTTTTCTATTTCGCATAGGAACAAAAGGTTTTTGTTTCTCAGCATGCCCACTTCTTGGAAACTGAATTTTTAAATCAGATAAGTGGGAGCGCAATAGAACTGAAAGAAATTCCAGAATCACAAACTATTAATGAAACCTTGGTAGAACCAGAAGGTTCAAGAGAACCGGACATTTCTGCGCTGCTCCGCAGGAGTAGTAGGCAGTCTCATCCGCCCGAGAGATACTACGGTTTTCTCATAGACGGGGATAGAGAGGATTGCACCGTTGATTATGATGAGCCTACTAGCTTCCAGCAAGCCATTCAGAGCGGTGACTCGGTAAAATGGCTGGATGCAATGCGGACCGAGATGGAGTCCATGTACACCAAAAAAGTTTGGACTTTGGACTTTGCTCCAGAAGGGGTAAACCCCGTAGGCTGCAAATGGATCTTCAGAAAGAAGATTGGTGTAGATGGGCAGGTTGAAACCTATAAAGCTAGACTTGTTGCAAAGGGTTTTCGTCAAAGACCTGATTTGGACTATGACGAGACCTTTTCTCCAGTGGCTATGCTCAAATCCATTCGGATCCTTCTTGCCATTGTTGCCTTCCACGATTATGAGATCTGGCAGATGGACGTAAAGACGGCTTTCCTAAATGGAAATTTGGAAGAGTGCGTCTATATGGATCAGCCGGAGGGATTCAATCAGAGTGGGAGCAGCGGGAAAGTGTGCAAGTTGCTCAAGTCCATCTATGGACTGAAGCAGGCATCGCGGAGTTGAAACATCTGCTTTGATGATACTGTCAAAGAATTCGACTTTATCAAAAACCCAGATGAACCATGCATTTACAGTAAGATTGTAGGGAGAACTGTAGTATTCCTCGTCTTGTACATGGATGACATTCTCCTAATAAGAAATGATATTCCTATGCTACAGTCAGTCAAAGGATTCTTGTCACAGAGGTTCTCCATGAAGGACCTGGGCGATGCCAACTACATTCTGGGGATCCAGATCTATCGTGATAGATCTAAGAGGATGTTGGGACTTTCACAGTCCAGGTACATAGACACCATACTGAAACGATTCAGTATGGAAGATTCCAAGCGCGGTAATCTGCCGGCTTGTCACGGAAGCACCCTCTCCAAAGAGATGTCTCCCAAGACTGATTTGGAAAGGGCTTACATGTCATCAATACCCTACGCATCTGCGGTAAGCTCTATAATGTATGCGATGTTGTGTACCAGACCAGATGTAGCATACGCATTGAGCGTTGTAAGCCGGTATCAGTCGGACCCAGGGGAGAAACACTGGATAGCAGTAAAGAACATTCTCAAGTACCTGAGAAGGACTAAGGAGATGTTCTTGGTGTATGGTGATTGATCTCAAAAACTATCTATTACCGCAATCAAGAACGGCGTCGCATGTAGCTAGCCGGTGAGTACGGGTCGGTCCACAGGGATGTTGTGAATTTCCTAATCGCTCTTACGAGTTAATTCCGAACGGTGTGAATGGATTAATTAAATCTAAAAACTAAATTAATCTAGGGCAATTGAATTAAAGATCTAACTATCTAACTAGGGCAAGGAATTAAATTTAATCTAGGGCAGAGAATGAAAAATTACCTAGGGCAAGAATTGAAATTAACTACTTACTTTACAGATGGCTCTCTCCAAACATCAACACAAGATTGGTCAGATCTGAATTTCTGAAATGAAAAGAGGCATCGATGCTCTCCAAAAGAATTCAAAATTTTATTCATAGAAAGAGGCATAGGGAGGCATAGCCTTTACAATGATTTAGAGTTCCTATTTATAGAGGATAGGAAACCCTAGGTTACAATTGATTCGCACGTCTGCATTTACCAAAATATCCTCAGGAAGACCTAGTCAAAGTAGACTCCAAGCTTTGGTAAAATTTTATGTCTGGAAATTTTGGAACTAATTCTGGGATTCTTGGGCTTTTTATTTCTTTGGATCTTTATTCAATTTGGCTTCTCTATTTCTTCCAGATCTCCAGTGAACAATTGCAGTGGACTTTTAACCGTTTGCTTTGTAATCTTGGACCTTGCGTTTCCTTGTACTGATCCTTTGTGTAGGCTTGATTAAGATCCTTCTATTTGTTGGTCAAAGTCCCTTTTTTGTGTCGTCTTTTGTCTTTTTCACTGTTTTCGCTCCAAGAACCTGTAACCTGTAATATGTAGCAGACATGCATCAAAAGCACCTGTTTATTTATAAAAAGAATAAGAATGGGGAATATAATAATACAATATTATGGTGTGAACAAATACCCCCAAACTTATCTTTTGCTCGTCCTCGAGCAAACTTATTTTTTTATTCTCTACAAAAACCTAACCGCACTTTCGCAGGGAAACGCGATTGCACTGAGCTCGTGCAACAAACCGTTAAACCTCTAGGTGTCCCTAGTAGGAGGAGTGTTGTCTCCTGAGGGTTTTCAGCGGATACTACCCACAAAATCCTATCAATTTGGCTTTTTCGACTTTAATTCTCCAATTAGGTTTTCTAACAAGGAATTCTATTATCTTCGACTCGTAAATTATCCACCCATATTTTTCACGCTTCCTCATCATTTAACTTAAGATTATATATGTTCTGCAGACCTACTTAGCTTTCGGCATTTCTTAAGTTTTCCTTCTAGGGTTCCATCTCCATTTAGGAATTTTTATCAACTCTACTAAAGATACAAGTTCTATTCTTCACTCCTTTCTCTTATCTAAACTCCAATCACATACCCCTGCGTGTGTGTATAAATCACCCCTACACTTGGAAATTCAAATCAAGCAATCATACCCTTGTCCATTGTCCAAAGTGCTAATTAGTTGGTGAATTTAAATGAATTTTGCTTACACATCCTTCATGCGATCATTAATACTTCTTGAGGTACCAACGACCGATTACAAGATGCGTTTGGACTTTAAAGCGTACTTCCTAGTCTTGCAACACCCAAGGCTTTAGCAGTGACTCCCAAACCAGTTGGTCTAAGGCACTAGGTGATGAAGCACCCTTGCTAAATATTTTTCTATTTTTAGAGCCTTAAGTAATCACAAAAACCAGAGTTCATTTTTTTCTTTATTCACACTCGAATTTTTATTTTATTTTCTTCGTACTAAGGACTTTAGACAAGAGCATTTCAAGGTCTCCTCTACTATTCCAAATTTCAAGGTGCGTGTTTGTGCAATTTGTAGGGTATATATTTTCAAAATTTAGACTTAAGCTAGGAATTATTTTTCAAACTTATACTCTAATAAAGATATCAATATTTTTCCTTCGTTTCGACTTAGCCCAAAAATTGAACTCAAAATTTGCCTATTTCTAAATAAACTATAAAGACATATACTTTCTACCGTTAAACTTTAAGAAAGGTTATTTTTAGGGTTTTTAATTTACTAAGTCTAAGATCTAGTTGTTCCTAACCAGTTAACCCATCTGTCAAACTTAAGTCAAATAAGGCCAAAATTGAATACATTAATTTTTATAATTTTGGAATTTTTTCAATTTTTATGGGTTTTAAAATAAGTATGCAAATGCAAAAATATACACATGAATGCGAAGGAAGAAGACGTACCGAGTATACCCCCAAACTTAAACTTGACAGTGTCCTCACTGTCATGCTACACCAAGAGGGTCAAAATGTCGGCACTCCCCAGATTATTTATTTAAAAAAAATATTTTATTTTTAATTTTATTTTTATTTTTTTTATTTTTATTGTTAAAAGAAATATATATATATATATATACAACAAGGTTCCCCCCAAACTTAAGCTTGGCCTTACATAAGCCAAAGGTTAGCACCAACCATTCAAAAATCTTATCGTGGTAATGGTCGAGTTGGTGAAAGAATAGAGTGGAAAGAAAAGAGATGAGAAGCACACGAGACCGTGTGGAGGTAGAAACGGTATACGGTCTCGGTGGAGGAGAAGAATGACCGGAGGGAAAAAGAAATGGTAGTGGTTCTACTTCTTCGAGTGGAGGTTGATTAATCACAAAATTCGTATCGTTTAAGAATGCGAGTTCGTCGGCGAAAATATCTTCGAAACTTTCATCGAAGGTCCAACTGAAAATTACCGAACTCAAAATATCAGATTGTGAGAGTATCAGTAAAGGAAGATTAGAAGAACCAAAGAAGGTGGGAATCGAACTTGAGGGTGGGGATGGGGCGTATAAATTAGCACAATTTATAATGATCGATGTGTAGAAAGCGATTGTGCTAATCTATCAACCCGCAGAAAAATGAGATTAAATTCCTCAAGATTCGTGAGCAAATATGGGTACGTCGAACTTGGTATAGGAGATGAAAGCGTAACGGTCTCTTACAAGGTCGGAACGAGGACGGAGGAAAGTGAGTGAGGAAGGGTATCAGTTAAAGACTTAGGAGGGTGTACACAATCAGTAGAAGGGACATTATGAATTGGGAAATCCGACTCATCAACTAAAACCGGTTCATCCTCAATAATTTCCTCAATATTCTCCTCAATACTATCCTCATAATTCTCCTCAATATTTAACTCATCCATGCTATTATCATCAAAATCAAGACGCATATGAAGTTCGGGAGAAACATCTAATGACTCGGGATGATGAATTGGACATACAATTTCAATCAAATCGACAGGTTCATCATCCGAAATATTCCCGGCGTCTATATCCTCAATCAAGTGAAAATTAATTTCTTTAGACACCTCATCAAAAGCATGGATATTTATCGATTTAGGTTCTAGAGTGGAGGTGTAAAGATCGAAAGGATTAAGTGTGGTTTCACTCGAAAGGGGTTCTTCACAATTTGGCAAATCAAGCATTACAAAATCACACAACTCGTTTTTATTTTGAACTTGTGAATCATTTAGGACATTCGATGGAAAACTGGAGTTGTGGGCTTCAAATGGGTAAGGGTAGGTTTGATTTGGAAATCCTCTCACATTCTCACTCTGTCCAACCGCCTCCTTATACATTGAAAAATTTGGAGGTAGCGGGAAACTAGCTGCCGGTTCACTAGGTTGCATAAGGGCGGCCACGGACGCATCCACATTCCTAATCATTTTGTTTGTTGCTGCAATGTATGCCTCCAACGACTGTTCCAAACTAGACATGGGTTGTGAAGGGGTTTCGGTAAAAGATTCAAAATTGTTTGGATACGTGAAACTCCCATAAGGCTGTGTAGAAACAGTGTCTAGTGAAGATGGGAAAGTCGAGTAGGACTGGTAGGAATTGGATGGTTGACATGAGTAGGGTCAACAGTTGGATAAAAAGGTGAATGGACTTGTTGACCCCTAGAACTATATGTGTGAAGAGGGGTGAAAGATCGGCTACGAGATTGAGCAATATACTCAGCAATGGACATCGGTTTAGGAGTTACAGCAGGACTTGGAAAAAGTGGTGTCAACGTACGAAGGTGGTGAAGGTTGATAAGGTTGACACAAAGTGGGTTGCAACATCAAACTGTTTTTCCTATACGTTTCTATTTGATCTTTCAAAGAAATTTTAGGCACGGAGGGATCTTCCTTAAATCGACCGAAACAATTGACGTACGATGCAAAGTTAGGTTAGGGATACCAAAGTTCGGCAAGTGATTTATGATGTGGGGTACCCATGATAGAAGAAAGGGGAAAAGAAAGAATGTAGGTGGTGCAAGGATTTCTTAGTGACAAAATTTTGCAAGTTGTTAAAAAAATATTTCCTTTTTCTTTTTCTTTATTTGGAAATTGTTGCAAAAAGATTTTTGATAAAAGATATGCAAACAGGAAAGATTACTTGCAATCAATTATTATGTTAAGCATATCATAAAGAATCTTGCATAACAATTCATGTTAGAAGAAAGGGGAAAAGAAAGAAGATTGGGTGGTGCAAGGATTTCCTAGCGGCAAAAATGTGCAAGTTGTTATAAAAAAATTCCTATTTCCTTTGCTCTATATTTTGAAAGTTCTCTTTTGCAAAAAGATTTTCGAGAAGAGATATGCAAACAGAAAATATTTCTTGCAATCAATTTCTATTTTAAACGAGGCGCAAAAATCCTGCACAATATTTGTTATTTGGAAGGGAAAAGATTTTTAAGGCGCAAATAATCCTGCAGGAATTTTTCAGAAGATATATGGAGATTTTTGCAGAGGAAGAACAGAGAATCTTACAGAGCTTTTTTTTTTCCTACCGCGCTTCCGCTGCCAAAGTGGTGGTATTGCCGCGGTTCCGCGACCCTTTTTTTTGGTGATGTCACCAGGGCGCGGCGGTTCCGCGGTTTTAAGCCCTTGTTGCGGAGGTTCCGCGGTTGGGTATTTGGTTCGGTTCTCCAAATCTTTTCAGTTGCCCTGTTGTTGAATCTCCTTCTTTTGGATCTCCCGTTTTCTGTTTCGCACTCTGGATTTTTCCAGATCCGTCGATCCTGCAAAAATTCACAAAAAAAAATACCCTTCACAAAAATAACAGATGATATATTTTTATATTTTTTGTGATTTTTCAGATTTTTATGATTTTTTAGTTTAGATTAAGCCGAAATTGCAAAAAGGAAATGACACGCCATCCCCGGCAGCGGCGCCATTTGATTGGTGTGAAAAAAGTGTTTGTAGAATAACCGCAATCAATAACGGTGTCGCTTGTAGCTAGCCGAGATGAGTATGGGTCGTCCGCAGGGAAACGTGGAATATTTTATTTTTACTTTAGGCGTGTTGAGAAAGAAAGGAGGAAGAAATAAGAATGGTTTTAGGTTCTAGATCTACGTTAAACACGGATGCAAAATATAAATCTAGATTAATTATGGATGTAAGTTCAATATTAAAAGGGGGCTTGTAGGGTTCATTAGGATTTAGTAGTTATGGATGGTTAATTAAAGATTACTCTTTTTATCCTTTAATAGATTTAAAACTAGAACGACAGAGATGCATGTAAATTAGGGTTTCTGGAGGGAAAAAGGGTTCCCACTCTTAACCCCTATCTCGACATGGAACTCCGTTCATATCTAGCCTTTACCAAAACAATCATTAATCTAATCTCTAATCGTGGTCGAGACTAACAATAAATTGGTAGCGTGCCCGATTAGGATGTTAATGATTCTTTTAGTAAAGTTTATAAACTTTATAAGATGTAAAAAGAATTTAAGGATCTTCATCATCCATTAATCTACCCTAATCCTATGAACCCTAACAAGCGGAGAATTACTCGCGCATGTTGGGAAAAGAAGATGAAAAGACAGAGAGGGAAAACATAATGTAAAATGCAAAAGAATTAAATAAAACAACAACCTTTATTAATCAACTTGAACAATCTACACTTTATTCCTTAGAAAATGATTACAAAAACTTGGTTTGCTTCTCGAACTCTTCCAAAGGAGGTAGATGAACAGTTGATGATCAGCCTGGATGCGTGAGCCGTCTTGGACTTCGTGATCTCTTCGGTTTGATACCTTCTAACTTTAGCCCTTGGTCCTTTATATAGCCCTCAAAGAAGAAAAACTAGTTGCCATATATGGTGACTTCCTAATATGGTGACTTTCCATGCCTGGATTCTGAGTCCCTGACAGTATTGATTTTATGATTTTGGCAGAATTTTGATCTTGACATCTTGAACACCTTGATCTCTTGACCTGAGCTAAATCTTGCACAATATCTCTATGAATAATGTTAGTTTATTTATTAAATTAGAGAGAGTATCTTAATCACTATATATGGTAATAAATCTTTAAGAAACTTGATTAAGAATATTTAATATGCTATGCACTTTATATGGTAATAAATCTTTAAGAAACATGATTAAGAATATTTGATATGCTATGCATCGCGTGACAGGCGGGAATACTTATCACTATACTACAACGACACAATATTTGTTCACACCATAATATTATATTATTATATTCCCCATTCTTATTCTTTTTATAAATAAATAGGTGCTTTTGACGCATGTCTGCTACATATTACAGGTTACAGGTTCTTGGAGCGAAAATGGTGAAAAAGACAAAAGACGACACAAAAAAGGGACTTTGACCAACAAATAGAAAGATCTTAATCAAGCCTACACAAAGGATCAGTACAAGGCAACGCAAGGTCCAAGATTACAAAGCAAATGGTTAAAAGTCCACTGCAATTGTTCACTGGAGATCTGGAAGAAATAGAGAAGCCAAATTGAATAAAGATCCAAAGAAATAAAAAGCCCAAGAAGCCCAGAATCAGTTCCAAAATTTCCAGACATAAAATTTTACCAAAGCTTGGAGTCTACTTTGACTAGGTCTTCCTAAGGATATTTTGGTAAATGCAGACGTGCGAATCAATTGTAACCTAGGGTTTCTATGTCTTATAAATAGTAGCACAAATCATTGTATTCTTTTCATGCCTCCCTATGCCTCTTTCTATGAATAAAATTTAGAAATCTTTTGGAGAGCATCGATGCCTCTTTTCAATTCATGAATTCAGATCTGACAAGTCTTGTGTTGATATTTGGAGAGAGCCATCTGTAAAGTAAGTAGGTAATTTCAATTCTTGCCCTACGTAATTTTTCATTCTTTGCCCTAGTATAAATTTAATTCCTTGCCCTAGTTAGATAGTTAGATCTTTAATTCAATTGCCCTAGATTAATGTAGTTTTTAGATTTAATTAATCCATTCACACCGTTCGGAATTAACTCGTAAGAGCGACTAGGAAATTCACAACATCCCTGTGGACCGACCCGTACTCACCGGCTAGCTGCAAAGCGACGCCGTTCTTGATTGCGATTAATAGATAGTTTTTGAGACCAATCAAATGGCGTCGTTGCCGGGGATGGCATGTCATTTCCTTTTTGCAATTTCGGGTTAATCAAAACTAAAAAATCATAAAAATCTGAAAAATCACAAAAAATATAAAATTATATCATCTGATATTTTTGTGAAGGGTATTTTTTTGTGAATTTTTGCAGGATCGACGGATCTGGAAAAATCCAGAGTGCGAAACAGAAAACGGGAGATCTAAACAGAAGGAGATTTCAACAACAGAGCAACTGAAAAGATTTGGAGAACCGAACCAGCTACCCAACCGCGGAACCGCCGCAATAAGGGCTTAAAACCGCGGAACCACCGCGCCCTGGTGACATCACCAAAAAAAAAGGCCGCGGAACCACGGCAGTACCACCACTTTGGTAGCGGAAGCGCGGTAAAAAATAATAAAAAAGCTCTGTAAGATTCTCTGTTCTTCCTCTGCAAAAATCTCCATATATCTTCTGAAAAATTCCTGCAGGATTATTTGCGCCTTAAAAATCTTTTCCCTTCCAAATAACAAATTTTTTGCAGGATTCTTTGCGCCGCGCATAAAATAAAAAGATTTGATTGCAAGTGATTTACTGTTTTGCATATCTTTAAAACTGACTTTAAGGGGCTTTTGACCAATTCAAATTGGGTCGGGATTTCATCACCCTTCCCATGACCCCAGAAATCACACAAGGCATTTGCATTGACCATATCTTAATTTAAAAATACTAGACTCAGCCCTAAGGACTTCGAGCTCAATAGGACAGAGGACTAGTTATAGGCATCAGCCGTTTATCCTAACCTGACTTTGCGGTGTCTAGGCAAGTGTGTCAAGGCAAGTGGTTACTTAATTAGGACCGCTACTTGTAGCGGGGAGCCTCCCACTCACCTGGCACTTACCTGGCCGCAATTGGCGGTGAAGAGGCGGTTTGAGGTCCTATTTCTAGCCCTTTGGAACAGTTAGGAGCTGTCTAGCTGACCTAGGTGACCCTAGATCTAGGCCTGATTGTGCATTTCTGGTTGAAAGTGTGTCTTAGCCCTTTATCGAAAATCTATTTTGCAAAACGTTCCAAATAAAAAAAAAGAAAAAAGGAAATTTTTTTATAAAAACTTGCAAAATTTTTGCCGCAAATAAATCCGTGCACCACCTACCAACTTTCTTTTCCCCTTTCTTCTATCATGGGTACCCCACATCATAAATCTCTTGCCGAACTTTGGTATCCCGAACCTAACTTTGCGTCGTACATCTATTGTTTCGGTCGATTTAAGGAAGATCCTTCCGTGCCTAAAATATCTTTGAAAGATCAAATAGAAGCGTCTAGAAGAAACAGTTTGACTTTGCAACCCACTTTGTGTCAACCAAGTCAACATTTACCACCTTCATATGTTGATACGACTTTTTCAAGTCCTGCTGTAACTCCTAAACCGATGTCCATTGCTGAGCATATTGCTCAATCTCGTAGCCGATCTTTCACCCCTCTCCACACATCTAGTTCTAGGGATCAACAAGTCCATTAACCTTTTTATCTACATGTTGACCCTACTCCTGTCCAACGATCCAATTCCTACCAGTCCTACCCGACTTTCCCACCTTCACTAGACATTGTTTCTACACAGCCATTAGGGAGTTTCACATATCCAAACAATTTTGAATCTTTTACCGAAACCCCTTCACAACCCATGTCTAGTTTGGAACAGTTGTTGGAAGCGTACATTGCAGCAACAAACAAAATGATTAGGAATGTGGATGCGTTCGTGGCCGCCCTTATGCAACCTAGTGAACCGGTAGCTAGTTTCCCGCTAGCTCCAAATTTTTTAATGTATAAGGAGGCGGTTGGACAGAGTGCGAATTTGAGAGGATTTCCAAATCAAACCTACCCTTACCCAATTGAAGCCCACAACTCCAGTTTTCCATCGAATGTCCTAAATGATTCACAAGTTCAAAATAAAAACGAGTTGTGTGATTTTGTAGTGCTTGATTTGCCAAATTGTGAAGAACCCCTTTCGAGTGAAACCGCACCTAATCCGTTTAACCTTTACACCTCCACTCTAGAACCTAAATTGATAAATATCCATGCTTTTGATGAGGTGTCTAAAGAAATTGATTTTTACTTGATTGAGGATATAAACGCCGGGAATATTTCGGATGATGAACCTGTCGATTTGATTGAAATTTTATGTCCAATTCATCATCCCGAGTCATTAGATGTTTCTCCCGAACTTCATATGCGTCTTGATTTTGATAATAATAGCATGGATGAGTTAAATATTGAGGAGAATTATGAGGATAGTATTGAGGAGAATATTGAGGAAATTATTGAGGATGAACCAATTTTAGTTGATGAGTCGGATTTCCCAATTCATAATGTCCCTTCCACTGATTGTGTACACCCTCCTAAGTCTTTAACTGATACGCTTCCTCACTCACTTCCCTCCGTCCTCGTTCCGACCTTGCAAGAGACCGTTACGCTTTCATCTCCAATACCAAGTTCGACGTACCCATGTTTGCTCACGAATCTTGAGGGATTTAATCTCATTTTTCTGCGGGTTGATAGATTAGCACAATCGCTTTCTACACATCGGTCATTACAAATTGTGCTAATTTATACACTCCATCCCCACCCTCAAGTTCGTATTCCTACTTTCTTTGGTTCTTCTAATCTTCCTTTAATGACACCGAGTGTTGATGAATCACAACGCGATATTTTGAGTTCGATAATTTTCAATTGGACCCTCGATGACAGTTTTGAAGATATTTTCGCCGACAAACTCGTATTCTTAAACGATACGGATTTTGTAATTAATCAACCTCCACTTGAAGAAGTAGAACCACTACCATTTCTTTTTCCCTTCCGTCATTCTTCTCCTCCACCGAGACCGTATACCGTTTCTACCTCCATATGGTCTCGTGTGCTTCTCATCTCTTTTCTTTCCACTCCATTCTTTCATCAACTCGACCATTACCACGATAAGATTTTTGAATGGTTGGTGCTAACCTTTGGCTTGTGTAAGGCCAAGCTTAAGTTTGGGGGGAACCTTGTTGTATATATGTACATTTATTTTTTGTTTTCTTTTTCTATAAAAAAAAATTCAAAACAATAAAAAATATATAAAAAAAAATTGTAAATAAATAAACAGGGGAGTGCCGACATTTTGACCCTCTTGGTGTAGCATGACAGTGAGGACACTGTCAAGTTTAAGTTTGGGGGTATGCTCGGTAAGTCTTCTTTCTTCGCATTCATGTGTACATTTTTTGCATTTGCATACTTATTTGAAAACCCATAAAAATTGAAAATTTTCAAAAATTATAAAAAATTAATGTATTCAATTTTGGCCTTATTTGATTTGAGTTTGACAAATAGGTTAACTAGCTAGGAACAACTAGATCTTAGACTTAGTAAATTAAAAACCCTAAAAATAACCTTTCTTAAAGTTTAACGGTAGAAAGTATATGTCTTTGTAGTTTATTTAGAAATTGGCAAATTTTGAGTTCACTTTTTGGGCTAAGCCGAAACAAGGGAAGAGTATTGATGGTTTTATTAAAGTATGAGTTTGAAAAATAGTTCCTAGCTTAAGTCTAGATTCTGAAAATGTATACCCTACAATTTGCACAATCACGCACCTTGAAACTTGGAATAGTAGAGGAGACCTTGAAATGCTCTTGTCTAAAGTCCTTAGTAAGAAAATAAAATAAAAAAATTCAAGTGTGAATAAAGAAAAAAAAATGAACACTGGTTTTTGTGATTACTTAAGGCTGCAAAAATAGAAAAATATTTAGCGAGAGTGCTTCATCACCTAGTGCCTTAGACCAACTGGTTTGGGAGTCACTGCTAAAGCCTTGGGTGTTGCAAGACTAGGAATTACGCTTTAATGTGCAAACACATCTTGTAATCGGTCGTTGGTACCTCAAGAAGTATTAACGGTCGCATGAAGGATGTGTAAGCAAAATTCATTTAAATTCACCTACTAATAAGTACTTTGGACAACGGACAAGGGTATGATTGCTTGATTTGAATTTCCAAGTGTAGGGGTGATATATACACACACGTAGGGGTATGTGATTGGGATTTAGATAAGAGAGAAGAATGAAGAATAGAACTTGTATCTTTAGTAGAGTTGATAAAAATTCCTAAGTGGAGATGGAACCCTAGAAAGAAAAATTAAGAAATGCCGAAAGCTAAATAGGTATGCAGAACATATATAATCTTAAGTTAAATGATGAGGAAGTGTGAAGAATATGGGTGGATAATTTACGAGTCGAAGATAATAGAATTCCTTGTTAGAAAACCTAATTGGAGAATTAAAGTGGAAAAAGCTAAATTGATAGGATTTTGTGGGTAGGATCCGCTGAAAACCCTCAGGAGACAACACTCCTCCTACTAGGGACACCTAGAGGTTTAACGGCTTGTTGCACGAGCTCAGTGCAATCGCGTTTCCCTGCGAAAGTGCGGTTAGGTTTTTGTAGAGAATAAAAAAAATAAGTTTGCTCGAGAACGAGCAAAAGATAAGTTTGGGGGTATTTGTTCACACCATAATATTGTATTATTATATTCCCCATTCTTATTCTTTTTATAAATAAACAGGTGCTTTTGACGCATGTCTGCTACATATTACAGGTTACAGGTTCTTGGAGCGAAAACAGTGAAAAAAACAAAAGACGACACAAAAAAGAGACTTTGACCAACAAATAGAAGGATCTTAATCAAGCCTACACAAAGGATCAGTACAAGGCAACGCAAGGTCCAAGATTACAAAGCAAACGGTTAAAAGTCCACTGCAATTTTTCACTGGAGATCTGGAAGAAATAGAGAAGCCAAATTGAATAAAGATCCAAAGAAATAAAAAGCCCTAGAAGCCCAGAATCAGTTCCAAAATTTCCAGACATAAAATTTTACCAAAGCTTGGAGTCTACTTTGACTAGGTCTTCCAAAGGATATTTTGGTAAATGCAGACGTGCGAATCAATTGTAACCTGGGATTTCTATGTCTTATAAATAGAAGCCCAAATCATTGTATTCTTTTCATGCCTCCCTATGCCTCTTTCTAGGAATAAAATTTAGAAATCTTTTGGAGAGTATCGATGCCTCTTTTCAATTCATGAATTCAGATCTGATAAGTCTTGTGTTGATGTTTGGAGAGAGCCATCTGTAAAATAAGTAGGTAATTTCAATTCTTGCCCTACGTAATTTTTCATTCTCTGCCCTAGTATAAATTTAATTCCTTGCCCTAGTTAGATAGTTAGATCTTTAATTCAATTGCCCTAGATTAATGTAGTTTTTAGATTTAATTAATCCATTCACACCGTTCAGAATTAACTCGTAAAAGCGACTAGGAAATTCACAACATCCCTGTGGACCGACCCGTACTCACCGGCTAGCTGCAAAGCGACGCCGTTCTTGTTTGCGGTTAATAGATAGTTTTTGAGACCAATCAAATGGCGTCGTTGCCGGGGATGGCGTGTCATTTCCTTTTTGCAATTTCGGGTTAATCTAAACTGAAAAATCATAAAAATCTGAAGAATCACAAAAAATATAAAAATATATCATCTGTTATTTTTGTGAAGGGTATTTTTTTTGTGAATTTTTGCAGGATCGACAGATCTGGAAAAATCCAGAGTGCGAAACAGAAAACGGGAGATCCAAACAGAAGGAGATTTCAACAACAGAGCAACTGAAAAGATTTGGAGAACCGAACCAGCTACCCAACCGCGGAACCGCCGCAACAAGGGCTTAAAACCGCGGAACCGCCGCGCCCTGGTGACATCACCAAAAAAAAAGACCGCGGAACCGCGGCAGTACCACCACTTTGGCAGCGAAAGCGCGGTAAAAAAATAAAAAAAAAAGCTATGTAAGATTCTCTGTTCTTCCTCTGCAAAAATCTCCATATATCTTCTGAAAAATTCCTGCAGGATTATTTGCGCCTTAAAAATATTTTCCCTTCCAAATAACAAATTTTTTGCAGGATTCTTTGCGCCGCGCATAAAATAAAAAGATTTGATTGCAAGTGATTTACTGTTTTGCATATCTTTAAAACTGACTTTAAGGGGCTTTTGACCAATTCAAATTGGGTGGGGATTTCATCACCCTTCTCAGGACCCCAGAAATCACACAAGGCATTTGCATTGACTATATCTTAATTAAAAAATACTAGACTCGGCCCTAAGGACTTCGAGCTCAATAGGACAGAGGACTAGTTATAGGCATCAATCGTTTATCCTAACCTGACTTTGCGGTGTCTAGGCAAGTGTGTCAAGGCAAGTGGTTACTTAATTAGGACCGCTACTTGTAGCGGGAAGCCTCCTACTCACCTGGCACTTACCTGGCCGCAATTCGAGCCGCACTTACCTGGCACTTATCGTTCTTGATTTTTAATAAAAAAAAATAAAGAAATTTTTTTTACAGATGACCCGGGTTGTAGTATAGTGTTGAGTATTCCCGCCTGTCACGCGGGTGACCCGGGTTCGATCCCCGGCAACGGCGCCATTTGATTGATCTCAAAAACTATCTATTACGGCAATCAAGAACGGCGTCGCATGTAGCTAGCCGGTGAGTATGGGTCGGTCCAAAGGGATGTTGTGAATTTCCTAATCGCACTTACGAGTTAATTCCGAACGGTGCGAATGGATTAATTAAATCTAAAAACTAAATTAATCTAGGGCAATTGAATTAAAGATATAACATCTAACTAGGGCAAGGAATTAAATTTAATCTAGGGCAGAGAATGAAAAATTACCTAGGGCAAGAATTGAAATTAACTACTTACTTTACAGATGGCTCTCTCCAAACATCAACACAAGATTTGTCAGATATGAATTTCTGAAATGAAAAGAGGCATCGATACTCTCCAAAAGAATTCTAAATTTTATTCATAGAAAGAGGCATAGGGAGGCATAGCCTTTACAATGATTTAGAGTTCCTATTTATAGAGGATAGGAAACCCTAGGTTACAATTGATTCGCATGTCTACATTAACCAAAATATCCTTAGGAAGACCTAGTCAAAGTAGACTCCAAGCTTTGGTAAAATTTTATGTCTGGAAATTTTGGAACTAATTCTGGGCTTCTTGGGCTTTTTATTTCTTTGGATCTTTATTCAATTTGGCTTCTCTATTTCTTCCAGATCTCCAGTGAACAATTGCAGTGGACTTTTAACCGTTTGCTTTGTAATCTTGGACCTTGCGTTGACTTGTACTGATCTTTTGTGTAGGCTTGATTAAGATCCTTCTATTTGTTGGTCAAAGTCCCTTTTTTGTGTCGTCTTTTGTCTTTTTCACTGTTTTCGCTCCAAGAACCTGTAACTTGTAATATGTAGCAGACATGCGTCAAAAGCACCTGTTTATTTATAAAAAGAATAAGAATGGGGAATATAATAATACAATATTATGGTGTGAACATATGGCGGAAAAGACCTCCAGATCGAGGCTTTTGCTGACTCCAGCTTCCAGAGTGACAAGGGTGACTCCAAGTCCATGTCGGGTTATGTCTTTACCCTCAATAGAGGGGCTGTTTGTTGGAAGAGTTCCAAGAAGGAGACCGTTGCTGACTCAACTATGGAAGCGGAGTATATAGCCGCAAAGGAAGCTGTCTGGATGAAGAAGTTCCTCATGGAGCTTCAGGTGGTTCCTACCATTGTTGATCCAATACCGCTGTATTATGACAACAACGGCGCTATAGATTTAGCGAAGGAACCCAGGTCCCATCAGAAGTCCAGGCATATTTTGAAGCGGTACCACCTGATCAGGAAGATCGTAGATCACCGGGAGATCGAGGTGAAGAGAGTAAATTCGGAAGATAACACTGCAGATCCACCCACGAAGGCCTTACCCCAGACTCAGTTCAAGTGGCTGATCGAGATGATAGGTCTTCGATACGCCAGTACATGGCCTTAGTGCAAGTGGGAGATTGTTAGTGTATATGCCCTAGAGGCCATTACTGTATCATACTAGATTGTATATTACTTGATGGAAGCTTGGGATATTCACAGTTGTATAAACAATCTTGCTCAAAATGGTAGTATGCTACTTAGTTTGTTTCTACTTTAATATGTGCATGTGTTTCATTTAGCATATTGCTTATACATATTAGTAGAGCCCTTAGGATCTTTGCTTGATTACCAGCGTTGTGATGGCAGTCACACTTGTGGGAGCTGGGTAATCTATAAGCACATCCTTATACAGGTCCCTAGTCGTAGGACTATCGAGACAGGGCATCGATACTCCGGAGTAGACTAGCGTATGCGCTTCTCATCCCAGCATGGGGAGATGTTCTTTCCCACGGCCATCAGTACGTCGTACTGGAGATAGTATGCGGGTGCTCGTTAGGTTACGAGTACACTGGAAAGGACTCTTCGGGAACTGTTGGTTGGTACTATACCTATCGTCAGTTATCAGTTCCCAGGTGACATGAGTACAGCTTAGTCCGCTGACTTGACACTGTCACTTCGCCTCGAGTGTGTTCCCACTGTACTTTGATTACTATCCTACCACGGCTCAAAGGAGTCGTGCAAACAGGTAGTAGTTGGGTGCAGTCCCGAAGCACTTGGAGGCACTGACGGTTAGACAGGATTCGTCTCTCCCGGTATTGGGAGTTGATATCGCGCTGTGTCATGGAGAGACATTACACATAGTCGTCTCTGGTCAGGGCAAGCGAGATATACTGGTAGGTTTCCAGTGTTATCTCAGGGTGTTCTGGGCTACACTCCGACACGACTTGTACCGCTATTAGGGGACTGACGTTTACCGCCCCCCTAGGCCCGCCATGCGATATTCTCAGACGAACAGACCGGACTGTACGGAGATTGTCACATTCAGGCTCAGTAGGAGTTCAGATAGGTTTCACCTCGTCAGTCTTCTTATCGGCATCTACCTGGGGGCCGTTACGCACAGCTAGTGCCGCTTGCGGCCATTACGCACAGCTAGTGCCGCTTGCGGTCTGTGGTTAAACCCACTGCCAGCGTAGTGTCGAGTCTTTAGAATCCCACACAGAGAGCTATTCGCCTTTGGGCAAAAAGAGTAGAGGTCGCATGGTTTTGCGACAGGGTTCGGTCACATCCGCGCACTTGTGCACGTTTGGTGTCCGGGCAGTTATTACTAGCGGGCTTTGGTTTAAGCCAGATCCTAGTATACGTTTTGGGATTGGTTTTATCTCGTTTGTATTCGTGTTCCTCGGAACGCGGATGCGGGTGTGTATGCACAGTTGACAGGGGCAGAGGCAGAGGATTCTCATTAGGATTGTTGACTGTTGACTTTTTCTAAACCCTAATGAGAATAAGAAATATGATTAATAATAATATTAATTAAGTATCATTGTGCCATGGTTGGGTTGAAAGGTTGACTTTGTTGACTTGTTGACTTTGTTGACCGGTTGACTGGGTTGGACTTGTTGACCATCATCATGACAATGGCTATCATTTCATGGCTAAGACTTTTTGCTTACTTGTTATTCTTTACAAAATGAGTGCATGAAATGATAAAAGTCATTGACATGAACCATCACAAGAGGCTTAATTATTGTTATTGTTATGATTATTTTGGATTATGAAGAGGATGGTCAAAAAAGTCTTTCTCATTCTATCATATGCTTTCTCTCTCATGAAAGCTCTCCTCTTCCTCTTGCTCTCCCTCTTCCTCTAGCTCAAAGGCAAAAATCTCTCATGTATTGAGAACCATTTTCCTTAGAGATAAAACCCAAAACACTTCTCTACTCATCCTAGTGTACAAGGTCTAGCGAGCCAACTATTCTAGTTTCCTCTAGATTGAGGTTGGAGCCAAAGGCAGAAGCTTTCGGGTGGATCCATCTTCGACACAAGGAGACGACGAGGTGAGGCCGATCCGACCACCACAATGAGTTGAAGAGAAGGAGTTCAAGATTATGTATAACCCCTAACATAGTAGCTAAACTCTTAGCTAGGTTGTTAGATAGTTTGTTTAGCAAAGATCCGGTTTTTGAGTCCATGTTACCTCTACCGAAAAAATCGTTTTTCACCATTTCCGCAACCCCAAAAAACCGGGTAAGGGTAACGTGGACTTACACCGATACACCGACGTGCTGTGGTGTATTCGAAGGAGTAATGCTGAGAGAGAATCTCATTCTCCTTTAGAATAGTCCAGGAATCCCGTGCTCAAGTATTCTCCTCCCTGATCACATCAAAGGACATAATACTTATACCCGTTTTGGTTCTCTACTTCTAACTCATATTCATTGAATTTCTCAAAAGGTTCAGACTTGTGTTTCAACAGGAACATATGTCCGAATCTTCAGAGATAAACAGTGAATGTAATGAAGTATAAAGAACCGGTCTTGGCATGTGTAGACAGGGGACCTTACATACATCATCATGTATCAATCCCTAGAGTTCACTAACTCTTTCTCTGTTTCCAATAAACAGAGCTGTGGTCATCTTATCTTTGTGACATGACCGGCAAGTTTCACAAGATGTAAATTCAAACGGATTTAAATATGCATCTAAATGTAACTTCATCTAGTCAGGTCACATTGATATGACCTAGTCTACAATACCTCAAGAAGGATTTGTTCATTTCTGAACTCTTCCTCTTGTGTGTGTTCTATACGTTAAAAACTGTGGTTTGATTTAAAACGTCTATGCTTTTAGATAACGTGCCTGAACTGATCAACTCTTGATATAGGAAATGTTCAAAACATTATCCAACAATACAAAATTATATCCTTCTTTATTAAATAAAGATACTGATATGATGTTGTATATCAGGTTCGGTATCTAATAACATTCGTTCAGAATCAATGTATTCTGGTAATACAGGGTGATAACTGCCAACAGACTTGGCTGCAACACATGCACCGTTTCCAATTTTTGAAACTTATCACCCGATCTCAGTTCTCTACCTATCTGTAGCCCATGTAACATAATACATATGCGGGATCCTGATCTGGTATCTCATACCCAGGACGTAAAGGATACTGAGAAACAGTTCTCTGTAATGAACACAGCCGAAGATGATGCATCAACATGCACTTTCTTCGTTTGGGCGACACGGGAATTCTGGTAATCCCCAATTTCCTGCTCGGTCTTATAACATTTATAAGTTGGAGCGGAAACAACGTTCCCTAGCGTAGTATAACAAGCGGGTTCGGTCAATATATCCGTATTATTATCTTGATTAAGGCGTGACATGGTCGCTACCTGGAGAGAGAGAGAAGAAAACACTCAGCGTATACTCTTGCAAGATTAGATTTGTTATTAATATATCTAATCAGTATGTCTCCCACTGTTTTAGTCAAATCTTCTTTCAAACCCTAAAAGGAAAGACTAGCCGGGATTAATTACACGCTACAAGTTCGCCAATCTTTCAGCCAGGACAGTGTCGGTACTTTGAGGGAGGTTCCACGTGCTTTCGCACGGACCTAATTAAAATAAACCTCGTTTTCCCGGGGGCGTAACCCCGTTAACACCTTTCTAGACACCTACTTGATCGGCTAATTGTAATGTGTAAAACTCTCCCAGGAGTAGCTCTTACTCACAGTGGGTATCGGGATCCAACTATCTCATAGAAGGTATGCAATCTCATTGCAAATTTCAACTCTTGAAATTCCCAATAATATTTTACCCCTAGCAGCTATATGACCTTAACATAGTCAACAAATCATAAGTGCTAGTCAAGTTCAACCCGTCATTTCCGGATTGAATTAAACCCACCCGCACGACCCTTAACATAGTCAACAAAGTCGTACGACTACCCTAATCCAATCGCATCATATGCTTATACAGATAAGCACTAATCAGCTACCGCACACTACGCCTTAACATAGTCAACAAACGTAGCACGAATACTAACTAGTACTTATCTGAAATGACGGAGGGCTACGACAGGTTTTTAAGAAAACCCTTTGCGTAATGAACTTGATATCGTCGTAGGATCGAGTGGATTTTGAAAATGAGTGTTTTTGAGGCTTTTCTAGTTTCGCTAAAGAGGTCACTCCCGGTGAAGGGATCTCGGCTCTTTCCTTATCAAATAAGGTGCATGATATTTCACAAATACCACTATGCAAAGCAAAAACTATAGAAGCAATCAAAAGACAAACCGCGTATGCAGCATCTTCTAGATTCGCTAAAGAGGTCACTCCCGGTGAAGGGATCTCGGCTCTTTCCTTATCGAATAAGGTGTTGGATATTCTACAAGGAATACCGCTATGCAAAGCAAGAACTAGAGCTACCAGTTTTTAAACAAGTTTCTACAACATCTTTAGGTTTCTTTTATTTCATTAATCTCATTAATGAAGTCCCATTTTATTATGCTTCACAAGCATTATATTTGAAACGAAATCAGCAATATAACATATATCTCATATGTATAATATAAACATTCGTCTCAGGCAGTAATATGATCTCATCACAGAACATTGCAGCAGAAGAACATATATGAAATATTGGATATTCTAGGATGTCCGTGTTTTAATACGAGCCTGTATAAAACATGGATTCCACGGTCGCGATGAATAGCCAAACCCACATCCCTAGACCCCTACGAGAGCGGCATGTAACCCTACCAGTTCTAGAGTTAGGAGACCCGGTCTCGACTCTTCGAGATGGTCTCCCACTGGACCCTAGAACCCGTGTAATACCCAGCCCCTTTTTATACCAAAATTAGTATTTTATTACTCTAGAATTCTATTTATTCTTATATACAATTTTATTCATTTTTTTACTTATAATTTATTTATTTTATTTATAAATTTATTTCATTCTAAACCCCATTTATTCATTAATAAAACCAAAAATCTATTTTCTCAGCCCAAATCTATTCCTTCTATTTATTTTACCCCAAGCCCATTCCTTTTCTCATTTTATCCTTTGATTTTTCATTCACAGCTCCGGCCCGCTTCGTTTCCTTTCCCTATATTTTTCTATTTGATTTTCCATTAAATCCAGCAGCCCCAGCCCAATTTCCTTTACCAAAAAAATTAAACTCAAATTCCTTTTTAATTTATTTGGCCTAAGCCCGCCAGCCATTGCCCAAGCCCAAATGCTTCTTCTCTCCCCAAATTAAATCTTTCTTCGGATTCTGGCCCGGCCCGTTATTCTTTTCCTATAACTTATTTTTAAACCCTTCACAGGCCGGCCTCACTCATTTTCCCCACAATTCTTTTAAATTCCTAATCTATTTAAATCCCAAGCCCAACTCTTAGCCGCTACTGTACATCTCCCCAACGTCTCTCCTTCTTTCCCGCGCGCGTTTCCTCCGCCGCGCTCCTCGCCTCCGCCGTCGCCCACGCCAGCTCTCGAGCCTTACCCGTGACGCTCGCCTCGTCTCCATTCCTCTCACCCCCACTCCCATCGCCTCTCCCTCAACCCTCAATCTCGCAACTTCTTCCGCTCTTCTCTCCTTCACCCACGTCCTCGAGTTGCCCCACGTCGGCCACGTCTCCGTGCTCGTCGCCGACGACCCCGGTCACGTCTCCAACTCCCCTCGTCACTCTCTCTCTTCAACTCACTCCTCACCTCCTCTCTACATCCATCGGGCCCTCCCAACTCCCAACCTCACTGATCCCACAGCCCCAAGCCTCCCTCCACCATGAACGCACCACCTTGTTTTCCGTCTCCATCGACCCAACAATTTCACAACCAACCCTAATCTCCCCCTCTACCTCCTACTCTCTTCTCGAGCTCCACTCCAACCGCCGACGACCCACCCATTACTACCTTCCGGCTACCGCGAAGCTCCTTACTTCACCACCCTCATCAACACTACATCACCGAATTCCGGCCATCCCTACCGACACTGCACTTGACTCAATATCCGCGTCCCTCACCGAGCAACATCTCCTTGTTCACCTCACCTTCTCCTTGCCGGCCACTCAGTGCGTCGCCCATCACCAACGAGCCACCGCTTCCATCACCAGCAACAACACCGTACCCACCTCCACACCAGCACGATGCCACCTTGTGCCCAGCGCTGTACCCACCTCCACACCAGCACGATGCCACCTTGTGCCCAGCACTGTGCCCACCTCCACATTAGCACCGTGCCATCTCATGCCCAATACCATGCCTACCTCTACACCAGAACCGAGCCACCCTGTGCCCTGCATCCATGCCACGCCGTGTCCACTCCTGTATCGCGCTGTATTGTAGACAATCTAGCTGTAGCCATAACTGTGCCGTGTCGTTGTCGTGGTCGTCAATTAGACTTAAGCCCCACCATCAAGAGCTGCGACCACCGCAGACACCCCGACGACGCCCCGAGCCCCACTGGCCGAGAGCAGACCCGAGCTCACCCGGAGCCGTTACCGTCGCAGTGCTAGCTCGTCGCGCGTCCGTACTGTACCTCGCTGCCGTGCGCCTCCAGGTAAGTTCTTTACTTGCTTACATGCTATTTTAGCTAAGTTACAATCGCTAAGTATATAGATTATAAGTTACAGTTTAAACTAATTATGTGCCATAACCTGCTCGACGCGTGTTCCCAAAGGAAATATTTTTCTAAATTGGCGGAACTGGATTAATTACTTTGACCCTTGCTGTGACGAATACCTTGTGCAAGTTTCGCTGGAAATTATGACCATTAAAGATTAAAACGACTACCCCCAAGTTTAATCGTAAAACTGAAATTTTATTGTACCTGAAAATCGTTAAATTCACCATAAATCATATACACACTAGAATGGTGCGTTAGAGGGCTCAAATCGAAGCCAACTCGACGAAATTTAACCCTATACCAGTTTCCAGATATTCCTGTGCTCAAACCATGATGATATTCGGATCGGAGTGCGACTCTGGACTGCAGTCCAGAGCGACTCCAGTCGTTGCTTGCTGTTCCGTATTGGATACCACAGGATTTACTTAACTCGTAGGTTGCGGAACTCTGCTGTTCACTATAGATAAACCTGTTAGGTAGACAACACAATTGGTTTCATTCTGTTTCGTTATCGGTTGATATTTAATCTGTAATTTAGAAGATCGGGACGCATAACAGTCCCGACAGAATCAGAACTGACATATTAGGGTTAAACATTGTATATCTCTCGACGTGCAGATGCGATTGAAGATCCGTCTGTTGCGTTGAAAACCTTACTGAAAACCCTAGAATTCATTCAACTGTAGCATCGCTAAATTCTGATCCCAACTGGGATTAAAATGCGTTCCGAAACGGACTTCTGATTCTGAAACCGGATTTCCAGCCGCGAGCGCTTAAAATGAAATGGTTATAATTAATGATCCTGAAACCCGATTGGCTCGAAACCAAATTAGATGGATAGCTAACTGAACATATTAATTACTACCTGTTTATCGTTTCGCTAAATTATATACATATGTTTCATGATAAATCGTGCAAGTGATAGAATGTTGTTTTTATGACACCTTAATTGTGCTTCTTATACTGTTCGTGCATCACATCATACCCATATCATTGTAGTGATAACCTAGTGACATCGTGCATTTACCCAGTGTTAGATTTTAGTGGTGATTGTGGCAAGTACATCAGTGTTCGTGTATCCGTGATTAAGTGAAAGTGATACGTACTGGTACACAATCAGCGATCCTATTATTTCATTGCATTGTCGACGTCTGTGAGATGCGTGCACGTGTGACTATAAGTGGAATGGGACATTTATGGAAACGTTGCACGGGTGTCACAGATAAGACACCAGACACTGCCGTTTATCTTAGGTATTAGTCGGGACGTGCTTGATAGAGGTCCTGCCTCCAGTTCTCGCGCAGACTTGTCACGGATCGATTAGTATTTAGGTTGATGGTTAGCGTTTGATGTAGACCACGGGGTGTGGGGTAGTTTAAGTGTGAGTTCAACAGAATCTCGGGAGTCCCATGCCGGCTTATATATTTAGGGAGTTATATGGAGATTTACAGGGTACGTGATATATACACCGTGATATTCTTGTTACATGTTGGGCCCGTGGTCCCTTGCCCTTGGGTTCTACCCTTGGGTGGAGGACACTCGCGAGTGGTTGACTCTCACACTTGGACTGACGATAGGCTCAGTGACCTGTACAGTGAGACTTAGAGACTGATAGGGATACTGGCATTTATATTCTTTATATACTGTGTTGACATACGTGACATATTGTTCTACTGCTTTACTGCTCCGCTGCATTGATTACTGCACATTCATATTCATACTGTCATTGATTTACTGTTTCATATATCGGTTACCACTGTTAGAATTGTCTCCTGATTTTATATATATTATATTGCTATTGTGTCGCTCTGACGACCTGAGTATGCATGCTCAGTGTGAGGAGAAGATTTAACCTGGACCAGAACTAGACGTGCATCATAGACTTCTTGACTTGCCTTTCTGAGCTACATTCGTTTGTTTCCCATCAGGCCAGTTTATATTATTGTTTCTTACAGTTACTGCATTTCTCATTACCTGCGCATCATTTACTGTTTACCATGAAAAACTAGAAGCCGAAGTGTGACTACGGCAGGACATTTCCTTGACCGTAGGAGCATGGCTGGTCTTGTCTACCCCTCGTATTCCGTATTTTGAGAAGCGGGGCGTGACATGGTTTAGTTGGTATCAGAGCCAGGTTTTGCATCGTTTGGGATTGCAGTTTTCCGTGCATAGTTTGGCAATCTAAGACATCCCTCGGTCTAGGTTGCAAACTTGTCATTCTTGATCCATATTCACATCGTGTGTCCAGCTATCCATTCGCTATGGTTTCGGGTGACTTGACAAGGTTACATAGTTGCAATTGCACTACCGTACTCTATTCAAGTGACTTAAAGTCATGCAGTTGATTCCTCACTTGTAATAAATTCATCATCTCTGATATTCTTGAATCTTTGTCCTATCCATATTATACTTTGATTCGTTTAGCTTGTGACTTATATCATTCTCAAAATTGCTGTCTCAGGATCATGTCTTTCAACGACTCTTCGTCTATATCCGCTCCCCAGAATCAGATCATTGAGATTCTGAGTGTACTGCAAGGTCTAAAGGAAGCCCAGGAGCGAACGAGCGACTTGTTAGCTGAAGGACTGAGAAGGCTGGTGAATCAGGCACCAGCGGAAGTCTCCAATCATAAAGGGATCTCCGATAGACGAGGAAAAGAGAAGAAGATGAAGCGCCAATTTGTTTCTCCACGGCAGAAGCAGCAGAAGATCCCATGTTGTGGGTACGGTAAGAGGCCAGGACATCTTCAGAAGGATTGTCGCCGCGCCCAAGGGAAATGTCTAATATGCGGATCCAACAAACATCTCATCAATGGTTGCCCAGAAAGGAAAGAACTACAAGGAGAAAACTCGTCCACACTCCCCACTTCTGCTACATGAGGATTATCGCGTAGTTCGAACTTCGACGATAAGGCGGATCAAACGCAGGATTCAACTCACGCGACGAGAATGCAACGTTATAGTAGTCGAAGAAGAATTTTCATGTTTCCCTACCTTCAGTAATAATGTTGTCATCTTTTTATGAATATTTCTTTCCGTTTGAAATTTTGTATCCGCTGAACGTTGATTGAATGCAATAAAATTTGAATCGTATTATATGTATCATTCTCTTGCTTTCTCTTCATCTAATTCTATTCATTATCACAGTATTTTAATCTTGATCTTTCAATTCCTGCAACCGCATGTTTTCCCTATAGTTCGTACCCTAAGCTTTTTCCTTGATGTATCCCACTGTCTAATCATGACTTTCTTTTCAGACCATGGCCCACCCTGGAGCAGCGCCGCATCTAGACGAGGACGCACAGTCATGCGTTTCCTTAGACCACACGCTGATGAGTTCTGACGATGAGATCAACGATCCCCAGGTCAATTTCGGAAACGACGATTCAGAGGATGAAGGAGTAGCCGTCCCAGAGTTTGACATGATAGCTGATTCCGATGAAGAAGAAGGAGACCCTGAAGAGAACCCGATAGAGGAAGATCCCGTGGAAGAAAATCCAGAAGAAGAGAATCACATGGAATCGGACCTCGATGAGGAAGCTCCATCCGAGGAAGAATGACCGGACGATCAAGACCCTGCTGTGGAAGAACTTCCAATGGCGATGCGCGCGAGGCGATATGGAAATGGACACCCCTACCTGAGTGCGCAAGCCTACCGCAACCTACTGAGTCTCCACAACCGCGACTGACGGAATTTCTTTTGATGTTGTCCTCTTTGGCCAAATAAAATCTGTGAATAGTTTAGGGCCACATTTCGTTCTGATGATGCTTTGTTTAAAATCTTTTGAATTGAAATAAATCTTCTGAATTCGTAAACCTTTGATTATTGGTTCGCTTGATACTTATTTATTGCACATATCCAATTATTTTCTGCTGAGTTCCCTGATTGCCCACCCTACTCATTGCATAGTTTTCACCCTCGTTTCGATTAGAAAGTACCGCACTCTGACCCTTGAAATGAGCCACCATTCATCCTTCGCCTGTGCCTCGTTTGTAATCCTTCTGGGAGGAGAAAATTTTGGAGAAATTTCCGAGTTCGCTAACTCTTCAAATCTTGATTCATATGTTGAACCGACCGCTATCCTTCCCATACTTTTTACCTTGTGGTCCTTTGTGGCTCACCCTTACTTCCTGTGTTGACTCGATTCCAATCTCTTTGACCTTCAGTCTAAAGCCGCCACACTCCGACCTTCTGTTTGAGCCACACTTCCTTATAATCATTACCCTATCTAGCCCTATACCTATGTGTGTTCTTCCTATTACCCTAATTATATATAGGGACACTGTTATTCAAAAAATTTAGTTTTTAGTATTTTAAATTTATCAAAGAGTGCGTGTTATTGATTACTCTGTTTTTATGTATTTTGAGTACACTATTAGTATTATCATTTTCAGTAGCGCAACCTTACACCGCGCATATTTTGTTCCATGTTTCTTATTTTCATTTTATGGGTTTTCTAAGCTATTTAAAATTATTTGATCGATACGTTTTCCTAAAAATGATTTAACCTACCGACTAAACTTCCACTACTTTATCCCTTTTTATTTTATTTTTGGGTTGTGTGCCTATGATTACTATTATAAACGATTGTGCCTTATACTTATCCTTCTGTCATGCTACCTTTAATATACTTATACGTGCACATGTTTGAATTTCGATTTTATTGAATACGCTCTGATTATTTTTGTTCATCATTGTTATCTATGTTCTCGTGTACTTGTAGGTTGCTCTTATAATTATTCCTACCTTATACCTATTTAGGATTATCTTCTGTATGCTGTTCTTACATGTATATGCCTTCAAATTTCTTCGTCCATGGATTTCTAACAAACCTTTATGTATAAGTTTGCAATATAATAGATTTCGCCTATGTTTGTATAACCTATCGTTTATTTTAAATTTCGAGGACGAAATTTTTGTAAGGGTGGTATGATGTAATACCCAGCCCCTTTTTATACCAAAATTAGTATTTTATTACTCTAGAATTCTATTTATTCTTATATACAATTTTATTCATTTTTTTACTTATAATTTATTTATTTTATTTATAAATTTATTTCATTCTAAACCCCATTTATTCATTAATAAAACCAAAAATCTATTTTCTCAGCCCAAATCTATTCCTTCTATTTATTTTACCCCAAGCCCATTCCTTTTCTCAATTTATCCTTTGATTTTTCATTCACAGCTCCGGCCCGCTTCGTTTCCTTTCCCTATATTTTTCTATTTGATTTTCCATTAAATCCAGCAGCCCCAGCCCAATTTCCTTTACCAAAAAAATTAAACTCAAATTCCTTTTTAATTTATTTGGCCTAAGCCCGCCAGCCATTGCCCAAGCCCAACTCCTTCTTCTCTCCCCAAATTAAATCTTTCTTCGGATTCTGGCCCGGCCCGTTATTCTTTTCCTATAACTTATTTTTAAACCCTTCACAGGCCGGCCTCACTCATTTTCCCCACAATTCTTTTAAATTCCTAATCTATTTAAATCCCAAGCCCAACTCTTAGCCGCTACTGTACATCTCCCCAACGTCTCTCCTTCTTTCCCGCGCGCGTTTCCTCCGCCGCGCTCCTCGCCTCCGCCGTCGCCCACGCCAGCTCTCGAGCGTTACCCGTGACGCTCGCCTCGTCTCCATTCCTCTCACCCCCACTCCCATCGCCTCTCCCTCAACCCTCAATCTCGCAACTTCTTCCGCTCTTCTCTCCTTCACCCACGTCCCCGAGTTGCCCCACGTCGGCCACGTCTCCGTGCTCGTCGCCGACGACCCCGGTCATGTCTCCAACTCCCCTCGTCACTCTCTCTCTTCAACTCACTCCTCACCTCCTCTCTACATCCATCGGGCCCTCCCAACTCCCAACCTCACTGATCCCACAGCCCCAAGCCTCCCTCCACCATGAACGCACCACCTTGTTTTCCGTCTCCATCGACCCAACAATTTCACAACCAACCCTAATCTCCCCCTCTACCTCCTACTCTCTTCTCGAGCTCCACTCCAACCGCCGACGACCCACCCATTACAACCTTCCGGCTACCGCGAAGCTCCTTACTTCACCACCCTCATCAACACTACATCACCGAATTCCGGCCATCCCTACCGACACTGCACTTGACTCAATATCCGCGTCCCTCACCGAGCAACATCTCCTTGTTCACCTCACCTTCTCCTTTCTGGCCACTCAGTGCGTCGCCCATCACCAACGAGCCACCGCTTCCATCACCAGCAACAACACCGTACCCACCTCCACACCAGCACGATGCCACCTTGTGCCCAGCGCAGTACCCACCTCCACACCAGCACGATGCCACCTTGTGCCCAGCGCTGTACCCACTTCCACACCAGCATGATGCCACCTCGTGCCCAGCACTGTGCCCACCTCCACATTAGCACCGTGCCATCTCATGCCCAATACCATGCCTACCTCTACACCAGAACCGAGCCACCCTGTGCCCTGCATCCATGCCACGCCGTGTCCACTCCTGTATCGCGCCGTATTGTAGACAATCTAGCTGTAGCCATAACTGTGCCGTGTCGTTGTCGTGGTCGTCAATTAGACTTAAGCCCCACCATCAAGAGCTGCGACCACCGCAGACACCCCGACGACGCCCCGAGCCCCACTGGCCGAGAGCAGACCCGAGCTCACCCGGAGCCGTTACCGTCGCAGTGCTAGCTCGTCGCGCGCCCGTACTGTACCTCGCTGCCGTGCGTCTCCAGGCAAGTTCTTTACTTGCTTACATGCTATTTTACCTAAGTTACAATCGCTAAGTATATAGATTATAAGTTACAGTTTAAACTAATTATGTGCCATAACCTGCTCGACGCGTGTTCCCAAAGGAAATATTTTTCTAAATTGGCGGAACTGGATTAATTACTTTGACCCTTGCTGTGACGAATACCTTGTGCAAGTTTCGCTGGAAATTATGACCATTAAAGATTAAAACGACTACCCCCAAGTTTAATCGTAAAACTGAAATTTTATTGTACCTGAAAATCGTTAAATTCACCATAAATCATATACACACTAGAATGGTGCGTTAGAGCGCTCAAATCGAAGACAACTCGACGAACTTTAACCCTATACCAGTTTCCAGATATTCCTGTACTCAAACCATGATGATATTCGGATCGGAGTGCGACTCTGGACTGCAGTCCAGAGCGACTCCAGTCGTTGCTTGCTGTTCCGTATTGGATACCACAGGATTTACTTAACTCGTAGGTTGCGGAACTCTGCTGTTCACTATAGATAAACCTGTTAGCTAGACAAAACAATTGGCTTCATTCTGTTTCGTTATCGGTTGATATTTAATCTGTAATTTAGAAGATCGGGACGCATAACAGTCCCGACAGAATCAGAACTGACATATTAGGGTTAAACATTGTATATCTCCCGATGTGCAGATGAGATTGAAGATCCGTCTGTTGCGTTGAAAACCTTACTGAAAACCCTAGAATTCATTCAACTGTAGCATCGCTAAATTCTGATCCCAACTGGGATTAAAATGCGTTGCGAAACGGACTTCTGATTCTGAAACCGGATTTCCAGCCGCGAGCGCTTAAAATGAAATGGTTATAATTAATGATCCTGAAACCCGATTGGCTCGAAACCAAATTAGATGGATAGCTAACTGAACATATTAATTACTACCTGTTTATCGTTTCGCTAAATTATATACATATGTTTCATGATAAATCGTGCAAGTGATAGAATGTTGTTTTTATGACACCTTAATTGTGCTTCTTATACTATTCGTGCATCACATCATACCCATATCATTGTAGTGATAACCTAGTGACATCGTGCATTTACCCAGTGTTAGATTTTAGTGGTGATTGTGGCAAGTACGTCAGTGTTCGTGTATCCGTGATTAAGTGAAAGTGATACGTACTGGTACACAATCAGCGATCCTATTATTTCATTGCATTGTCGACGTCTGTGAGATGCGTGCACGTGTGACTATAAGTGGAATGGGACATTTATGGAAGCGTTGCACGGGTGTCACAGATAAGACACCAGACACTGCCATTTATCTTAGGTATTAGTCGGGACGTGCTTGATGGAGGTCCTGCCTCCAGTTCTCGCGCAGACTTGTCACGGATCGATTAGTATTTAGGTTGATGGTTAGCGTTTGATGTAGACCACGGGGTGTGGGGTAGTTTAAGTGTGAGTTCAACAAAATCTCGGGAGTCCCATGCCGGCTTATATATTTAGGGAGTTATATGGAGATTTACAGGGTACGTGATATATACACCGTGATATTCTTGTTACATGTTGGGCCCGTGGTCCCTTGCTCTTGGGTTCTACCCTTGGGTGGAGGACACTCGCGAGTGGTTGACTCTCACACTTGGACTGACGATAGGCTCAGTGACCTGTACAGTGAGACTTAGAGACTGATAGGGATACTGGCATTTATATTCTTTATATACTGTGTTGACATACATGACATATTGTTCTACTGCTTTACTGCTCCGCTGCATTGATTACTGCACATTCATATTCATACTGTCATTGATTTACTGTTTCATATATCGGTTACCACTGTTAGAATTGTCTCCTGATTTTATATATATTATATTGTTATTGTGTCGCTCTGACGACTTGAGTATGCATGCTCAGTGTGAGGAGAAGATTTAACCTGGACCAGAACTAGACGTGCATCATAGACTTCTTGACTTGCCTTTCCGAGCTACATTCGTTTGTTTCCCATCAGGTCAGTTTATATTATTGTTTCTTACAGCTGCTGCATTTCTTATTACCTGTGCATCATTTACTGTTTACCATGAAAAACTAGAAGCCGAAGTGTGACTACGGCAGGACATTTCCTTGACCGTAGGAGCATGGCTGGCCTTGTCTACCCCTCGTATTCCGTATTTTGAGAAGTGGGGCGTGACAACCCGGTTACTTGTACTCCCCGTCTTGGGTCTATCCTAATGCGGAAAAGTAAATAATATACAATGGTGACATCATCCTCAGCCTGGAAGTGCCCCAATAAAAGAATATTAGATAAAATGAATTTTACATGAATGAAAAAGAAAAACTCTCATCTCACATAAAACCCCCGACTATTCAAAACACGACGATCCAATATAACATATCACAGCAACACATAATATCACATATCATCATCCTCTTTTCTCTATTCTAAAAACTTTCAAAACTAAAACCGACGGAAGTGGAGTTAGTACGACTCCCGATTCGGTTTTTCTTTAAAAACTATAATCTTTCATAATCAAGATACCTTCATATCATCATATATTATTCATTAAACATTAATAAACATTTTTAACAAGTTTCATCACAAAAGATTGTTAAATGCGTCTTTTATCGCAATTTTACATTAAAATAACTTCATGTTTCATTTCGACATACTTGAACTTTTTAAACCGTATTACCTTAGAAAACTGACGAGGTAATGACCTACCTCCTCACAACACACATATCTATCATAGCACGATGAAATTTGGGAATATAGATTTGGGAAAAATACGATTTTACACATAAGTAACTCCAACTTATAAAAACCTTTTTCTACAAGATGTGTATTTTAACAAATCTTTGCAATTGCGCCTCTACAACCCATTTCGGGGAACCCGTTCGGTATGGTGTGGATTATCGCATATTCTCGGGCCTAGTAGAGTGAGATGCAGACCTCCGCAAGGAGCATACGATCTCGAAAGATTTAAAATACAATTTTCTTTAGAAAATGTGATTTCTATTATAAATAAAACTTATATGTTTAATAAATAAATATATATGTAATTAATATCAAAATGTATATTTTTAATAGTTATAATATACCACATTTCCAAAATTCAAGTAAAACATTCCATTTATAAGAAAATACCATACAACTCCAATATTACAAATAAATACCATATATTATGAAATTAGGTTTTATTCACTAGAAATTTCACATTGATAAAATACACATCCATGAAAACTCTAAAGACGATAATAAAATACTTGAGGTGTATTTTGAAAATTATACAAAATTATTTTTATATAAAACCCCCTCAAGTCATACTAATTTACAATAAGGACCCTAGTAAACATAGGTTTAAGCGGGACCAGTCTCTTAAGCCTCAGGGAGCCGGAGATATGGGTGCTTGCCTATTTAAGGTAGACAACCTAACAAACGGTGTTATCAACACGGTAATTTTCTTTGAAAAAGACACAAATCCTGCCGTCCATGTGCAGCAGTTACCGATAGCACCAAAACATAATTCAGGACTTCAATTTCTTTTCTAATTGTCTGACTCAGACTGAGTCTCAATATAATCAACCTGACTTGAATGTGATTCAAGTACAAACTACAATACAACATGATTCAATATGAATCCATCTATTAAATCTATATCAATCTATATTGACTGAACCAAACCATGGATATATTCCATTTACATGATCATCCAGTATATCTGTTCCATTACTGATATCATGGTTTCGGCAAGTCATCCATATATACAATTTACAATACAATACAATCCAGACAATCAATACAATCAATACAATAAACACTACGGGCTTATAAAGGGGTAGACTGGTACGGAACATGTTAAAGGTGGCACGAGGTGGTCACTTAAGACGTAATTACATCCATGTCGTTGTTCCGTGGTATTATTGACGGAGCCTTGTACTACGGGTTACCAAAATCCACGGTGTAAGTTGGACTCCTCTCGTATACACTGGCATCTTCTGTACCAAGCTACAAACACTGCGTTAACCTAACAATCAAACATCATACTAGATATACTCTCTTTTCTGTCTATTCTACTTCTCTCATTCTTTGGGACTTACCGAGTGATTGTTCACTGACGACATTCCGTTTCTTTCTTCTTTGGAATGTTGTCAGGTGGACCAGACCTTCTAGAGACAGAGGCCAGCAGCGAGGACTTGGATCAGATAGCCTTCGATCCAGAGCTGTAGCCACTTGTACTTATTCCATTTTCATTTCTGTTATACCATTATTTAGGCATTGCTTTCCATTCCATTTATTTACGTTTCGGATGTATTGTAAAAAGAATGTTAATAAATAAAGTTGTTGTTCAATTATATCTATTGTCATTGTCTCTTGTGCATTTTACTTATATTGCTTAGATACGCTTAGCGCGTTTACCTCAGAGTAAATACGTAGCGGCCTCATCGCGTCCTCTACCCGTATACTGGGAAGCATGACGTGACAGGTTTTGTTGGTGGCCCATATAGGTCAGCGCTGTATGGAACCCTACCATGCAGTTCAGTTCTGTGTAGACAACCTAAGCAATATAACACAAGAACCAGCAACTGAAAACATTCTTTACAATTAATACTTCTTGAATCTCATCATTTCATATACTTTGAATCTATCATAACCCTATTTTTTCATTCAAGGTTATGGATTCCCCAAACAACACCAGCACGAATGTCAACAACACTCCCCCACCACTACCACTCACACCTGCCGCCGCTGCTCCGATCAACGAGCAGACGGTTCTGCTTGAGGCAATCCGCAGCCTCCTGGAAGGACAGCAGCAGCAGACTGCTATCTTAATGAACCGACCAGAGGCAGAAACACCTGGAGTGAAGCAATTCAGGGCCTTACACCCCAAACAATTCTCAGGAAAGGAGAGCCCTCTGGAAGCGGAGGAATGGGATCAAAGCGTTGAAGATGATCTGGCAGCGGCACAAGTGCCAGAGATTGCTTGGGTTTGAGTTGCAAAGCTGTAGCTCACTGATAATGTACGGGTTTGGTGGAAGGCGGATGAAGGCCATCTTGATCAACCTATCAAATGGAAGACTTTCCATGACATGTTCGACGCAAAGTACTTCCCTAAGACTGCCAGGTTCGACATGGAACAGCAGTTCATACATCTGCAACAAGATTCAATGTGGACCAAATCAGTAGATGAGTATGATGCTGAGTTTACCATGCTCAGCAGGTTTGCGGCCTATCTCATACCGACTGCTGAGATCAGGGTTAGAAAATTTCAGCAAGGGTTGGACCCGGAAATCCAAGCTGCATTAGCTACAGGGGATTTCCCAACCCATGATATGGCTTTGAAAGCTTCCCAAAAATATGAGGCAGTGGTGAAGAAGAAGGGCAGACCTCCATCTACCGGAGTAAGGCGTCCTGCCACTCATATGGCGGGAGGAGCCTCTTCAAGGCTAACTGTTGAACCGAAGAGACCGGAAGTAACAGATAACCAGCCAAGTCCCGACTTTTTCTTCTATTACAAGAGGGAATGACACTTGTGGAAGGACTGTAGGCACGTAAAAGGTCTATGCTTAGTTTGTGGCGCAACCAATCACGGAATTGGAAACTGTCCTTATATACGCAACCCGGCTCACACACCCACTAACTACCTACAGCGGCCAGCTATCCAGGCTCCTGCACCTCATCTAGCACTCCCAGCTCCACCACCTGCACAGCCAAATCGCTAATTCCATCAGGCTCTGAGGATATGCCTCGAGGGCAGAGAAACATGCCCCAAGGAAAGAGAAATGTGCCCCAGTTAGGTGGAATGTACCATGGCGTCAGGCTTTCCTTTTAGCGGCTGAAGAAGCAGAGGCCGTAGACCAAGGTAACCCTGGTAATTCTCTTCAACCTTTTCAAACCTTTGTACCACTTTGGTATTTTTCATACACTATCAGTACTTCTATCACCAAACTTTCCTTGAATCCATTACACTTTACTTTTTACAAATTTTGAGGACGAAATTTTTATAAGGAAGGTAGAATATAACAACCCTAAACTTTCTGTACATTTTTTTTTCAAAAATACAGAAAGGGGTACTTGAGCCTGAGCACAAATTATAAGTTTGATTTGCTTTTGAACAGCAAGAAGGAGCTTGTAGTTCATTGGTAAGGCCTTGCACTGCTGAACCAAAAAACTAGAGTTCAAATCCCATCAGCCACACATTATTTTTATTTAAAATTCTTTTAATCTTTTAGAAGCCCAAGAGTCTACATGTGCACTACACGTAATAGGGTAATTTACAGAATAAACAAACGTGTCCACGATGCTAGACGAAGCGTCAGGGACACGTTGCATCAAGACGAGCCCCGACTCGCCTGACTCGGGTCGGCGAAGTGGTTGACTCGGCCGGCGTCGCCGGTTAAACTCGGTCCGATCCCTGAATTTCTTTAACCCCCTGAACCCTTTGGACTACCCCACTCCCCCTACACTGTTTAAATTCTCTGCAATTAACCAGAGAATTAAAATACGCCATTTTAATCATTTTTAATGCAAATTTAAATACCATTTTTATCACACCCTTTCATTACCCTAAACCCTAGATTTTTCCTATAAATACCACCCCTCAAATCACCCCCTCACTCACAAATCTCTGCCCAAACTCTCAAGAAAATTTCCAAGACTTTTTGTGTGCAAGTGGAGTTAGCAAAGGGCGAAGCTCCGACGAACTTCCGACGACCATCCGAGAAGATTCCGACGACGAAACGATACACCGGCACCTTCTACCTCTTCCTCCTTCTGTCCTCTAGTCAAATAACATGTAGTCCCTACTTCTTCCTCTTTTCTCTATTCTTAAAACTTTTAAAACTAAAACCCGACGGAATCGGAGTTAGTCCGACTCCCGATTCGGTTTTTCTTTAAAAACTATAATCTTTCTTAATCAAGATACCTTCATATCATCATATATTGTTCATTAAATATTAATAAATATCTTTAACAAGTTTTATCACAAAAGATTGTTAAATGCATCTTTTATCACAATTTTACATTAAAATACCTTCATGTTTCATTTCGACATACTTGAACTTTTTAAACCGTATTACCTTAGAAAACTCATGAGGTAATGACCTATCTCCTCAAAACACACATATCTAACTTAGCACGATGAAATTTGGGAATATAGATTTGGGAAAATACGACTTTACACATAACTACCTCCGACTTGTAAAAACCTTTTTCTACAAGATTTGTATTTTAACAAACCTTTGTAATTGTACCTCTACAACCCATTTCGGGGAACCCGTTCGGTATGGTGTGGATTATCGCACATCCTCGGGCCTAGTATAGTGAGATGCAGACCTCCGCAAGGAGCATACGATCTCGAAAGATTTAAAATACAATTTTCTTTAGAAAATGTGATTTCTATTATAAATAAAACTTATATTTTTAATAAATAAATATATATGTAATTAATATCAAAATATCTATTTTTAATAGTTATAATATTCCACATTTCCAAAATTCAAGAAAAACATTCCATTTACAAGAAAATACCATACAACTCCAATATTACAAATAAATACCATATATTATGAAATTAGGTTTTATTCACTAGAAATGTCACATTGATAAAATATACATCCATGAAAACTCTAAAGACGATAATAAAATACTTGAGCTGTATTTTGAAAATTATACAAAATTATTTTTACATAAAACCCCCTCAAGTTATACTAATTTACAATAAGGACCCTAGTAAACATAAGTTTAAGCGGGACCAGTCTCTTGAGCCTCAGAAAGCCAGAGATATAGGTGCTTGCCTATTTAAGGTAGAAAACCTAACAAACGGTGTTATCAACACGGTAATTGTCTTTGAAAAGGATAAAAATCCTGCCGTCCATGTGCAGCAGTTACCGATAGCACAAAAACATAATTCAGGACTTTAATTTCTTTTCTAATTGTCTGGCTCAGACCGAGTCTCAATATAATCAACCTGACTTGAATGTGATTCAAGTACAAACTATAATACAACATGATTCAATATGAATCCATCTATTAAATCTATATCAATCCATATTGACTGAACCGAACCATGGATATATTTCATTTACATGATCATCCATTATATCCGTTCCAGTAATGATATCATGGTTTCGGCAAGTCATCCATCTATACAATTTACAATACAATACAATACAATACAATCCATACAATCAATACAATAAACACTACGGGGTTATAAAGGGGTAGACTGGTACGGAACATGTTAAAGGTGGCACGAGGTGGTCACTTAAGACGTAATTACATTCATACCGTTGTTCCGTGGTATTATCGACGGAGCCTTGTACTACGGGTTACCAAAGTCCACGGTGTAAGTTGGACTCCTCTCGTATACACTGGCATTTTCTGTACCACGCTACAAACACTACGTTAACCTAACAATCAAATATCATACTAAATATACTCTCTTTTCTGTCTATTCTACTTCTCTCATTCTTTGGGACTTAACGAGCGATTGTTCGCTGACGACATTCCGTTTCTTTCTTCTTTGGAATGTTGTCAGGTGGATCGGAACTTCTGGAGACAGAGCCCAGCAACGAGAACTTAGATCAGATAGCCTTCGATCCAGACCTGTAGCCACTTGTACTTATTCCATTTTCATTTCTGCTATTCCACTGTTTAGGCATTGCTTTCTATTCCATGTATTTACGTTTGAGATGTATTGTAAAAAGAATGTTAATAAATAAAGTTGTTGTTTAATTATATCTATTGTCATTGTCTCTTGTGCATTTTACTTATATTGCTTAGATACGCTTAGCGTGTTTACCTCAGAGTAAATACGTAGCGGCCTCGTCGCGTTCTCTGCCCGTATACTGGGAAGCAGGGCGTGACATAGACAATTAAATATTGACTATATAAGTTATTTTAAAATAAATATGCGTGTTTATCTATAATATTACATTCAAAATGAATATGCGTGCAATATACTTGGAGGTGTAGCAAAGTCCACACGGATCGGGGTGCAAGACCAGCCCTCTGAAGCTCCCTACGCAATTCCCCAAACGGTAGAACCGCTCAACCTCTGCCTCTGCCTCTGCTTCTGCCTCCACCTCTGCTTCTGCCTCTGCCGCAGCTGGTGGGCGTCGTCATCAGACCTACATAAGAGTACAATCATTACATATGCATGCAATATATGTATAGATTGTAGAAATGTGAAGTAATAATATAACATTTCTAATAACCTTTTCATTTCGTACACGCATTAGACATATCTACTTGGATTTCATCATCGATATCATTTCTAACTCATGTAACTTCACGATCAGCCGAAGACAACCCGTCTTTTGAAACAGACGGTCGGAGCACTCTAAGTCTTCTCTCTTCTTCATCATCATCGATGTCCTCCATACGATCCTCGAATTCTGGGACATCATAAACATCCCTGGATTTCCAACGGCATACGACACTCCATCCTGGATGCTTCAAGCAGTGTGAGTAGTATACTTGAAACGCTTGTTGCGGAAAAATAAATGGATCGTTCTGACCGTAAAATCGAAGTGTGTTCACACTAGTCAATCTATATTCATCTTTCCAAGTCCCGAGATTATTTCTCCACTTATCTGTATCGGTTCGTGTATCGTACCAAATACACTGAAATATAAAAAACGATTCTGATCGTCCGGGATATTAGATACCAAGTATGCAATTTAAGTATCCATAATAAATCACACCATCCGATCCAACGGTCGCAATCCCACTATTCTGAGTGGTTCGAGCTATTTCTATGTTCTTAACTTCAAATTTATATCCTAGGACACCGAATCATTTATAATATGCAACCTCCATGCTAGGAAACTAAGCTAAATATCTTGAATCTCTCTCTAATGATGCAAACAAGTTCGGATCGTGGATCTGACAAAACAAATTTTACGGAAAATACATAACGATATAAGTTTAGATTAAAACTGGTAGCGATAACATGTTATTCGAACAACTTACATGATCTGCATCCCAATCGTAAAAATTATCTTGATGAGATTTTTTCAAGCGTTCATCATTCCAATCAGGTTGCCCCTCGCGTGCCTCATCAATATGAATTATGTTTTTAAAAATAAATTATGATATTAATATTATATCATTTCATACACACAAATACAAATATAACAATTAATCCGAAAAAACTTACTCTCTAATTTCTTCAAGACATGCGCTATTGAGGAGGATAAACCGATATATCTTGTTGATCAATATAGTGTCCACTTTCTTATAATCAGGTTTACCATATGGCCCGTCCTGAATTCTCCGAGACCGGTTAAGCTTCGTCTCAATGTTCTTGTTCAGATAGCGGGAACAAAATGTAGTTACTTCATCTAGAAGATAACCTTGCATGATAGAACCCTCTGGTCGATTTCTATTGCGTATATACTTTTTTAGAGTGTAGAGGTATCTAAAGAAAAATATGTTAAATAAATAAATACGGGCATATAGGACAACAATAATTTTAAAAAATGCGTGAAATAAAAAATTAAGCATACTTTTCGACGGGATACATCTATCGATATTGTATCGGTCTGGCAAACTTAGCCTCGGTTGAAAGATGAACCGTCAGGTGTATTATGATATCGAAGAACGACAACGGGAAAATACGCTCAAGTTTGCAAAGTATCAATGAAATAGAATTTTCTAGATTCTCCAGTGTCACAACATCCAAGGTTTTAGCGCACAATTCTCTAAAAAGCAACAAAGGTCATTGATTACTAGACCAACCGATTCGGGAAGGGAAGTCCTGAGGGCTAATGGGAGAATGTGCTCCATAATAACATGGTGATCATGACTTTTCAGCCCATCGATTTTGCCTTTCACAATTTTTATTTTCTTACTAAATGATCCTGAGAAACCTGTAGGAACTTTCAAATCATGCAACACCTGCAGGAACCTTTTCTTCTCCAGTTGTGACATATGATACGCGGTATTGGGAAGTACAAATTTGCCTGGTTTACCCACTATTGGTTTAGGATGCAATTCACTTCTAATTTTCCAGTCCTGAAGATCCATCCGAGCACGGAAGTTGTCTTTCGATTTTCCATATTTACAAAGAAACAGGTTAAGTACATGCTCAGATACTCCCTTCTCTATGTGCATGACGTCTAGACAATGGTGCACTAAATTTGCTGACCGGTACGGAAACTCGTAGAAAATACTTAACTTGTTCCAGTAGGGTGGTTTGACCTGTTTTGCCGGATCAATCCCAAAGGTCACATTATTGTAACCATCCCACTGAGCAATCATGTCTTCTCCAGACAATGAGGCTGGAGGCTCAAGAAGCTCCTGATGACCACTAATGTGAGCAACGTCTAACCTGTAGGGATGGTCTAATGGCAGGAAACGCCGATGACAGCAATAACAAACCTTCCTGCTAAACTTCAATCATTTCAATATTGTATCTTGATGGAAATAAGGGCATGATTTGTGACCATGTACGAACCAACCTGATAGCATTCCATATGCAAGAAAGTCATTAATTATCCACATTAAAGCCACACGTATTGTGAAGGTTGTATCTGTATTTGCATTGTAAATCTCTACACCATCAATGAATAAAGATTTTAACTCATCGATCAGAGGTCGGAGATAGACGTCGATATTGTTTCCCGGTGAATTTGGGCCATCAATAAGAAGATGCATCATAAAGTAGGATTGATCCATAGCTAACCAAGACGACAGATTGTAAACCATCATTATAACGGGCCATATGATGTGGCCTCCAGCCATATACTTGAATGGGCAGAAGCCATCACTAGCTAGTCCAAACCTGACATTGCGAGGATCACTACTGAATATTTGGTGCCTCCTATCGAAATCTTTTCATGCCGGTGAATCTCTTGGATGACTTATTTTTCCATTTTCACTTGGATCGGCACGATGATGCCAAATCATTGCCTCGGCTATTTTCTTGCACCTGAATAGCCTCTGTAGTCTCTGTGTTATGGGAAAGTATCATGCTATCTTGACAGGTATATCGGGCTTCTTATCTGATTTTTTCGACTTATACTTGGTCTCTCCGCATATTGGACATTCTTTCAAATCTGAATTCTCTTTCCGGTACAACACGAATTTTTTGGGACATGCATGAATCTTCTTACAGTTCATACCCAAATCAAATATCATCTTCTGGGTTTCGTACCAGCTGTCGGGCATGTTATTTTCCGGGGGTATAGAATCTTTCAGAAACTTCAGAAGTATCGTGAATGACTTATTGCTCCATCCATTTAGGCACTTGATCTGGAAATTTTGGACGAACCATGATAAGGTGGAATGCTTTGTATTCTTATAAATTGGTTTTCTAGCATCAATCATGAACTTTTCATACTTATCCGCACGTGGTCCTTGACCGGAAGGAATGCCATCTTCGGTAGGAATATTTTCACCGAGGGCAGCCTCTACCATATCCTCCATTTCTTCTCCTGAAAAAAGTTATCATCTTCTTCTTCTTCCGCCGCATTACCGTCTTCTTCTTTTCCTTTCCCGTGATAAAGCCAAGTTGTATAAAGTCTAATAAAACCATGTTTAACGATGTGAAGTTTTACGATTTCTACCTTTTGCCAGAACTTATTCCCACATCTATCGCACGGACAGAGAATTTTCTCTAACACGATCTTATTATGTGCACGTGTAAATTCAATGAAAGCAGCAACTCCTGCGACAAACTTAGATTGCATGCGTTGTTACCAATCCACATACATCCAGTCCTTAACTTTGATGTACTCATGGGCCATGTTAGACTGTATAATATATAAATTGTAAGTTATGGTGACTATATTGAGAAATCTAAGAACGAGATGGTTATTGACAAAGAAGAAAATCCGTAGAGGTAAGTTCGTCATTGAAAAGAATAAATTATCGATTAATAAAGTTAGATTTGAAAACACCCTAATATGAGTTGTATTCTGTGTATGTGTGTTTCAATTTATGATTTCGCTTAGGTGTAGGGTTGTTAGTGTATATGTGCTTTGTGTACGCGTTTGTTGTGTATTCATGTTGTATGTGTGTGTTTCGACTGTCGGGGTTAAGACTTCTATCTTATTAAGAATGTATAGAGCAGACACCCATTCGCTTGTGCTTTCATCCGTTTCGAGTAAATTTCGACAACACCTCCCTGCTGTTCTCCGAGTATACTGTAATAGAATAGATAATCATCTCAATGTTGTGAAACAACGTTGAAATGAACATCTAATCTATTTTTTTACACGGAGAACTAGCGGAAAAGTACCGACGAAATAATTCGAAACGAATGAAAACACAAATGAATGCAGGTGTTTGCTTTATATTTTCCGAACTTGTCCAAACTGGACAAATCTATCGGTTATCATATGATTGAATTTTTTCGTCATATAGACTACACGACGGTTGTTAGTACCGAACGATACCGTCCGATATTTAACAACCTTCGTATAGTTCTATGTCACGACGAATATCGAACGTATGTTAACCGATAGACAGGGACTAAGTCACACTTTGATTTTTACATATAACGATCGATGAACATATGAAAATTTCATATTATCATCGATTATCATATATACACTTATTATAAGATTTAATTTGAATTGGTTTTATGTTTACGTTTCAATTTTATGGGTTTTAAGTTTTTAGTTTAGGTAAAGTTTTTTAAAGTTAAGGGTTTTCTTAATTAAATTTAAGATTTTAGATTCGGTGCTGGTATGAAGTTTAAGATTTTGGATTTAGTTATGGTGTTAAGTTTAAAATTAGGGTTTGGCTTTATTTAATATGAGATATCAACATCATCATTATCACAAACACACACACAAACACAAATCCGCGCATATCATCATCAACATTATCTCTCTCACACATACACTTACACTTACACTAAAATATCCTAATCATAACCCTCACTCTTAACTCTAACCCTAATTACCTTAACCTTATACCTAATTAACCCTAACTATCTTAATCTTAACCCTAAACTCAATTAACCCTAGACCTAATTACAGCGCAACCGCCACCACCTATAGCCACCACCATCCACCACCACCATCACTGTCGCCACCCACATCCCCAAACCATAACCGTCGCAACAGCCGCCATGCACCCACCCATCACCGACCCCCACAGCCACCACCAGAGCCCCCACCACCGACCACTACAGCCACCACCACCCACCATTACAACCACCACAGCCACCACCACCGACCACCAACCCTACAGATTTTATTATCATGCATCCAATCCCTAACCTTAATTAACCCAAATTAATCTAATTAACCATAATCATCACCCTAACTCAAATTAAACATATTTAATTTAATTAGCCCAAAGTATCTCTAACCTTAACCATAATTATCACCTAAACCCCAACCCTAATTAATACAAATTACCCAAATTAACACAAATTTACCCTAGTCATCACCCTAACCCAAATCTCAGCCATGAACTCCATCATCATCAACATCACCAAACAACAACCCCACCAACAATCATAATCAGCAGCATCATCTAATTTTATAAATTGATTTTTAAAAATGGAATAAAAAAATTTTACGTACCTGGGAAAAAATTATGGCACTGAACGGCGACGACGACGATGACTGCTCTCTGACGACGAAGACTCGGCGATGGAACTCGAGGAGATGGAACGGGTGATGGAGCTCGAGGATATGGAGGGGGAGTTGGAGCTCGCCAGCGATGGAAGCTAGACGACGGGGATGGAGTCGGAAACTCGGCCACTGGAGGATCGGAGGATCGACCGGAGAAGGTCGCCGGAGGATCAGAGGAGGGCTCGGCCACTAGAGGATTGGATGAGAAGGAGGAGGTCTCTAGAGGCGCTGGAGATGGCGATCAGAAGGCCGGAGGAGGCGTTGATGATCGGAGGATCGGAGGAGACGTGGATGATGGAAGGGATCGATGACGGGAAGGAAGGTGACGAGAAGAGTGGCTGCGGCGATCGACGACGACGGGAGAAGTGCGGAGAGGGAATTTTTTTTGGGGGGGGGGGGAAATGATTTAGGCGTGGAAAGGATTATCTGGTAATTTTTTTTTTTTTAATACATCAACTTTGTCCTTACGATGCAAACCGCAGGAGTTTCTTTTGTGGCACCATAGGGGCATTTACAAAGGTTATTTTTTATTAAATTTTTATATAAAACTGTTTCTGCGGTGGTATCCATAGGGACATTTGTTGTCCCTACAGTTGAAACCGTAGGGGCATTGCAACCCATCTTCATACCAGTGTGTTCAGATTTTATAGTATCTTCACTGTTACTGTTACTAATGACAAAAACCTTTGATGTACCTCATTTAACTAGTATCTAATTAACCATCCACAGATAACCCTTTTGACATTATATTTTGAGGGTTACAAATGCATTCATGGTAAAAATACTTCCACCTCAACCTAATATAAATGGCCATCCAACTCATTCCTCTTTCGTATCTACGATAACAAATGCAATATTTTTCTTCTTTACAAACTTATCCTGGTCTTCTCTTACCACTCTCCCTCTCCTAGCTCTCGCCACTAGAATGCTTTCGGAACCGAGCCGATTGATCGCCCACCGCAGGAACGCCTTTTGGAAGCGGGCTGAGTATTGCTGGAACGCTACGATCAATGTAATTTCAGTCTTGTGTATCTATAAAATATAAATTGTATGCCATTTTTTGGCTTAAAGAGTTTGATGTATCATTTTACTAGGTGCAGTGAACTGACCGAGTTAGCAGATGGGCAAATGGCATTCTACCATGATATAAAATTGGGTAAATTGTCGAAAAAAACCCAAGCACTTTTTTCCGTTGTCAAAAACCCCTGGCCTCAAAACTGTAGTCAAAACCTACCTAAAAATATTTTTAGGTGTCAAAAAACCCCTTACCTGTAATATCTAGTAGTTTCCTGCTATATTTGGTTTTATGAGATATCTAAGCAATAGCTAGCGATATCTAAGCAGTTGCTTGTGATATCCAAACCGTTTCTTGCGATATCTAAATAGTTTGTATGAATTGATTAGATAAAGCAGGCTATTATGTAGATACTGCATGAAAAATTTCCGGGAGGGTTAACTACCGTTCGGAGGCTAGGGGTTTTTGACGTTGAAAAAATTGATTGGGATTTTTGACAAATTACCCTATGAAATTTGATATTTTGAAGTGGTTTTTTTTTTTGTTGTGTTTGATGGAGAATAACCATTTATGTGGACTTGTATCGGATTGTATTCTTAAGTAAATATTGTAATTTATCCGCTAACTAGCATGATGACCTTTCATATAATTTGCAAATTTTTAAGCTTTTATTTTATATTTATTTATAGAATTTATTGATCAATTTATTCACTTTGGAACCAAAAACCAATCCGATTATTGTTTATATCAAGGACAGTGTTATGTTTTTTAATTCATTCTCAATTTTTCTTGATGCTTAATTTGACAAATCAAGCTACCGTAGATGATCTTAATTTACAGATCATTAGTATGCAATGCTTGTGTATAAAGAGAGACTGAAGATAAAGTGGGCTATTGCCGTGTTAAGGTTGATGCTTTTGAATTTACGGTGTCATGGATTTAGTCGCAGGAGGAAAGAGAGACCGGTGGGGGACATCAATGTAAACCTTTTTGTTTCTAATATTTTTACTGCAAAATACGGAGACATGCATCAATGTTTTCTATTCGCAACTCCGCTCTAGGCGGTGTAGCCATGGTAAGCCTATGACATTTTATTGAATTCATTGAATGAATGGTTGAACAAATAACAAGGGAGTTCAACAATGAACTACCACACACACACATATTTGTTAGGTTGGGAAACAAATTAAGTATTTCTTGAACAAGTGAATTGGAGTGAGGATTAGTCTGAGATGGGGCACAATACTATATGGATGGGGTTTTTCCGCTAGGCATGCAAGCAAGACGAGCAAGAATAAGAACACGCAATATCAATATTTAACGTGGTTTGACCAACGGCCTACATCCATGAGAAACATGAGAATCTCTCCGTTAATGATCAAGAATTCCAGTACATTTTATAGTCTCTCTTATCTCTCTTCACATCTCAACGCTTATACAACACAAAGACCACTCTTGATAAATCCCTCCACCTCCACATGTGGATGACTATCCTTCATCTCGGCCTCCGCCTCTTCATACAAACACAAAAACTACCCTTCGCTTCACCTTCACATGTGGATGACTACCCTTCGCCTTCGTCTTCTCTTCTTCTTCTTCTTTATTTTTGGTCATTTTTATCTGATGAGACCCTTCTCTATTTATAACACAAAATAATAAAAATCCTGCTCCAATTAGGATCTTATCAAATCTCAAAATAGATCTTCAAATATTCCTTTACAAATTTTCAATCAAATCTTCAAATAAATCTCCAACAGATTCTCTTAATTAATCTTCAATTTACCAAACTTCACAAACTTTCCAAATTACGCCAGAACTCATCAACAAACGTCTGAAACACAAGTGTTCAAACGTCTGACCATGCTCTGGATTTCTGAAAACTTCTTCTTCAAACGTCTGAAGCACTATGGCTCAGACATAGGACGCACAACTCTGTTGAATACAAGTCAATTTCATAACAAATGATGGGCAGCATTATGGAATTACTCTAAGAGGGTAGATGATGATGCTCCATATTGACGATCTCCCAGATCAAGACACGTGGCAGATGACATGTCCCAGAACTCAGAAGAGAGGGCCCACAGGGGGCCGACCAGGCCGTCCCTGTACCCGACCTACAAGCACAGAGCCGGCTCACCTCAGAGCCCCCTGCAAATTAGTCTCCTCGGCCTCCCAGCTCGCCTACGAGCTACCACAAGACCAAGATACCTCGGCCCTCTCGCTCGTTCCCGAGCTCTTCCGCCGAGGCCATCTTCCTCGGTCCCTCCGACCGACCAACTCCACCACTCACAGGCGTAACCGCCGCTCCGCAAATCTCGCCATGCGCGGATACTCCGCCGGCAGCATCCCACGTTCCACGCCATCACGATCCCAACTAACAGGCGATCAGCTTGTTACACGGGCGTGATGTCGGGAGCGCAACTAACGGCAAGATTCTCGCACCCGCTACCGCGTGCTGCCGCCACTATATAAACCTCCATCACAGAGGGGTCAAGTAAGCCATTTTTTTACTCCACTTAGTCGTTACTCTGCTCGGATCTCGTGCTAACTTGATTGTCGGAGGGTTCTCGGTAGTACCAAACCACCCCGGAACTTCCTTATAGGTACTCGGTGCTAAACCTCTCAAATCACCAATCTCCTCAAAACCCATTGAGACCCACACGCAACAGGAGATCACCCCCAAAAATCCAACGGGAGATCGACAGAAGACAACATCTGACGGAGACCCGAAAAGGACTTCCATCAGTTGGCGCCGTCTGTGGGAAATTAAACTCCACAAAAACAAAGTTGGCTTTCCGATCTCCATCCATATGGCAAGCGATCACCCTGAAGATCCAGGTACTAGCCGCCGCCTCCCCCTCACCGGAGGTGCGGATGAACCTCCTCCGGCGACCGTCATCAATGCCCTCGCCAGCCGAATAGATCGGCTACAGTCCCTCGTGGAGGCGCTCGTCCACGTCCAAACGGTCGGGCCAGGGCCCCAGATCGCCGCTCCTCCGCCTCTAGAAGGCTCTTCCCTCATCGGCATGGCTGACCACCGGTAGGCTATGACCCTTAGCCACAGATCTCACGAGCCGATACTCCCTGAGGCCCGCTGGGCGCCCCACAGCTCCACACTAAGATCCGCCGCCAGAGCGCCTCGCCTCGAGCCTCCTCGCGACCCTTACCTCCCTGAGGAGATGTCGGTCACCTCGCCTGTCCACAGGCATGATCGACACCCCTCCCTCAACAGGGTCGCACGGAAGGGACTCGCCACGACGGCTCGAGGGCCACCTCGCCCGGGGATCTGAAAAACCTCATCGAGAGGAACCGGGGCCGTGCCCAGACGCAGGTCTCCCACAGCAGAGGCCGGGGATTACAAGGCGCCGAATCCTCAGGGTACCACGGCCGACTCGACGCCCTCAAAAAGAAGATCGAGGTCATGCGCCGGGAAGGTCACCTCTCAGGCGACGGGGCTAAGTACGTCGCGCCGGTGCTTGTAGGGCTGGGAAGGTCATCTCACCAAGCCGTTTACCGAGGGACTACTCGATATCCACGTCTCCTCGCACAACAAGCCCCCGAAGGTCTTTCTGTTCGATGGGAAAACCGACCCAAAAGACCATTTGGATGCTTTCACCGTGGGGATGAGCTTCTAGGACCATTCCGACGCCGTCCAGTGCAGGGCCTTCCCAGCCACCCTCATCCGCTATGGTCCGGACTGGTTCCGAGGACTCGAGCCTCGCTTAATCTCGACCTTTGAAAAGATGGCTACTCAGTTCCTCGGCCACTTCGTTGGGAACCGTCAGCAGAAGCGCACGGTCGACTACCTCTTCACAATTAAGAGCGGGGACAAGGAGACGTTCAAGGCTTACATCACCCGCTTCTACAACACCTTCCTCGAGGTCCCCGAGCACCGGGATGAGACCGTCATCACGGCACTCAGATCTGGTCTTAGGCACAATGAGTGGTTGCGCTCCTTTGCGTTGGCGCAGCCTAAGACCATGGCCGAGGTCAAGGCGTGGACCGAGCGTGAGGTTCAGCTGGAGTCCGAGGTGAACGCGAACCTCCCCCAAGCAGAACGGGCAAACCAGAAGAAGAGGGCTCGGGAAGAGAGGCCAGAGCGTCAGCAGCCCTATCACCCGAAGTTACAGGAGTACACCCCACTCAACGTCTCCCTCGTTGTGTTACTAGAGGAGGCCCAGGGCAAGGGGTTCCTCAAATTCCCTCTAATCTCGCGTCAAGCCTCGAAGCGAACCCGGGGCCCCTATTGCGCCTTCCACCGGACGCTGGGCCACGCCATGGAGGATTGTAAGCAGCTCCGGGACTATATCGAGGAGCTCATCCGATCGGGGCACCTCGCCGCCTACTTGAGGGACAAACGGCGGGATGACCGCGAGCAGGAGCAGCATCCCCCTCCCGCCGAGCTGACCATCGGCCAGATCATGCTCGTTTCGGCAGATGACCAGTCCGGCGCTCAGGGAGCCCGTACCCGGTGCTGAGCACGGAGACTAACAAGCTTCCCGGGAGCTCAGGCTACGATAGTAAGGTCATCTATTAGCATGTACTTTTCTTTTCGGGCAATGTAAACTCTTCTTAAGGTCTGTTGTTAATTTAATAAAGATCAATGGAACATTGCGAAAAAGAAGGAAATGTCTCATTTATTCAAAAAGGTATTATGGGCTCCTCAGTCATACATACAAAAAGAAAAAGAAAACTACAGCAGCGGGGGAAGGGGGTGCAGATAGCACTGCTCATGGTACTCGGTAAAGATCTCCGCCAACCGAGGCCTCACAAGATCCAACCTCAGCCCTCGATTCCCCCCGCGCGCGTTGACCCCGAGCCTCAGTTCGTAGCACTCACGGACGAGCGCCACTGAGCGAGCCAACCGATTCGCGGAGATCAGGCCGAAGCGCCTCAGAGACAGCCGCTTGCCTACGGCCTCGTCGTAGAACTGCTCGGACAAGGGGTTGTAAAGCCCCGGCGACGCCCTCCAGATGGAGTACATCAGCAGCTACAGCAGGGAGGAGCGCCGGGGGAGCAGCCGGAAGAAGTGGTCTTCGATGCTCCCATAGACCAACCGCACCGTGTCCTCGGTACAGTTCTGATCATAGAGGTATACGTCTTCAAAGTGGATGATATCGGGGATGGTAAAGGGGAAGTCTAGCATTCTCAACGATCTGTTTATGAAGAAAGGAAGGACCAGTGCTCCTTCAGCCTTATATAGCCCACTGCGCCCCAACGGAACCCAACAGTCGCCCGTTTTCGCCCACAAGGTCGCTACCATGCGGCGATCATTGAGCCTTTCCTGGAAGGACCGAAACAACGCGACTCTGGCGCTTCGCCTCCCCGCACACTCAATGCGCATGCTACGCGCAGGTTCGCCGCGACCGTCCCAGTTCCCCATACCTACCACGGGATGGTTAGGAGAGACCTCATGATGAATCGGCCAAGCATCTACCATGCTCGGCTGTCCCTGGCCAGTAGCTTCCCTACTCGCAACGCCAGGGATCAAAGCCCTCACCGAGAGGCGACCGCGCAGCTTCACTGCCCGGTTATCCTTAGCAGGCCTCCTACGGCCCCTCCAACGCTAATGATCAAAGTCCTCCACAAAGACGGCCGAGCGACTACTCCGCTCGGCTATCCCTGGTCGGTAGCTTCCCTACTCGCAACGCCAGAGATCAAAGCCCTCGCCAAGAGGCAACCGCGCAGCTTCACTACCCGGTTATCCTTAGCAGGCCTCCTACGGCCCCTCCAACGCTAAGGATCAAAGTCCTCCATAGAGGCAGCCGAGCGGCTTCCTTGCTCGGCTATCCCTGGCCGGTAGCTTCCCTACTCGCAACGCCAGGGATAAAAACCCTCGCCAAGAGGCAACCGCGCAGCTTCACTGCCCGGTCATCCTTAACAGGCCTCCTACGGCCCCTCCAGCGCTAAGGATCCAAGTCCTCCTTAGAGGCAGCTCAGCAACTACCCTGCTCGGCTATTCCCGGCTAGTAGCTTCCTACCACGACCGACAGGGATTAAAAGCCCTCCCAGAAGCAGTCAAGCCTGACCCTCGCTCAGCTATCCTTCAGGACAAAAGCCCTTGCCAAGAAGCACCGGGCAGTAACCCTGCCCGGCCAAGGGTCCTTGGTAGGCTTCTTACAGCCCCTCCCGCGCTAAGGACCAAAGTCCTCCCAGAGGCAGTCGAGCCCGACCCTTGCTCGGCTATCCCCGGCTGGTAACTTCCTACCATAACCAACAGGGATCAAAGTCCTCGCCATGAGGCACTGGGCAGTAACCTGCTCGGTCCCCGTCGTGAAGGATTAAAGCCCTTCACAAGAGGCAACCGAGCGGCTACCCTGCTCAGTCATCTCCGGCTGGTAGCTCCCTACCCATGACGCCAGGGATCAAAGCCCTCGCAAAAGGCATCTGAGAGGCTACCCCTCTCGGTCATCCCAGGCTGGTAGTTGCCTACCCACGACGCTAGAGATCAAAGCCCTCGCCAAGAGGCAACCGCGCAGCTTCACTGCCCGGTCATCCTTAGTGGGCTTCTTACAGCCCCTCCAACACTAAGGATCAAAAGTCCTCCCAGAGGCAGTCGAGCCCGACCCTCGCTCGGCCATCCCCAGCTGGTGGTCGTTGCTCGCGACGCCAGGAATCAAAGTCCTCATAAGAGGCAACCGAGCGGCTACCCTGCTCGGTCATCTCCGACTGGTAGCTCCCTACCCGTGACACCAGAGATCAAAGCCCTCGCAAGAGGCATCCGAGCGGCTACCCTGCTCGGTCATCCCAGGCTGGTAGTTGCCTACCCATGATGCCAGAGATCAAAGCCCTTGCCAAGAGGTAACCGCGCAACTTCACTGCCCGGTCATCCTTAGTGGGCTTCTTACAGCCCCTCCAACGCTAAGGATCAAAAGTCCTCCCAGAGGCAGTCGAGCCCGACCATCGCACGGCCATCCCCAGCTGGTGGTCATTGCTCGCAACGCCAGAAATCAAATGCCCTCGCCAAGGGGCAACCGAGCAGCTTTCCGGCTCGGTCATGCCCAACAGACGTGCGGGCTAGTAGCCCTCATAACGAGGCCTCTGAGCCCATTCATGCTCAGCACAAATACGACGGAAATCCCTCTGCCCATGCAGAGGATCCTGTAGGGTTCCTAGGCACGCTAATGAAGTCTCACAAGGCATCAACCATGCCAATTTCAAATTTTACGAGTGCCGAGAAACCCTAATACGGATCGTTAACTAGAATTTTAGGCAAAAAGTTAAGCTAGTTAACATCTTAACTAAAAGTGAGAAGCTACAACCTTTATAGATCCGGTTCTCCACTTTCTTAGCTCCACGTAGACGTCCTCTCGCTGTCCTAGTCGGATCTCGGACTCTAGCATCGGCTTCATCGAAGAAATGAGCGGACAAGTCGTCGGCAACGATGCCGAAGATGATCTACGTCGAGGTTACACAAGATCAAGCTCCAACTTCACCAAGTTGTGAAACTTGTGAAGAAAACACCCTATACTACTTGGCAAGAGGTAGAGGGTGAAGAAATAGGAGGTGGGTTCACTTTAGAATTGGATTTCTCACACTTTTACTCAAGAAGCCATTGATGATGGCAAGCTTTTTCTTGAAGAAGAAGAAGAAGAAGCTCAAGATAGAATATGATGAGTATCTCATTTAAAATGCAAAAGAAAATGAATACTTATCATAATATGAACCATGGTTAGGTGTAGAGAATTGACTAAGGTTAGATGAATGGTTAGGGTTAGGCATGAAGACAAAATGGTCACTTTGGTCAAAGCTTCATGAAGCTTCAACAAGCTTCAAGAATGATAGCAACCATTTTGTTTTCTTTTGCAATTTCTTTTTTTAATCCAAATTAAAAGGATAAATGAATGAATAAATAAAAACCCTAACCATTTACTTAACCAAGGTTTAATTCTTTACACTTAACCAAATGAGCAAGTATCATCAAACATGATACAAACATGTGCACAAAAGTATATCACATATACAACTTGCACATCAAGTGAGAAAATCCATTTAAAATGAACCAATACTAGTTAATGCAAAGTAATATATCAAATATATAATTATACATTGAATCATTAAATCAACACTTGATTTAACGATCCGGTCATATCGCATACAACCGACTAGTATCCTATGTATCGGCTTATCGAATCAATCCTTGATTCGATATCTAGGTTATATCGCATATAACCAATCGATACATTCATCGCGAGAATGGAATACGGTATCACATACACGCATTATTCTCGGTCCTGCACATATCTCATATGCGCTCCTATTTCGTTTCGCTTGAGCCAGGAAACCTCTGTGTAGGACTCTAAAGACTCGTCAATACGCCGGCAGCAGATGATGATCATATCAAGCACCCACAAGCCGCAAGCGGTTTGCTAAACGTAACGGCCATCCGGGTATTGAGCGATCAGAAGATCGACGAGCTAGCCCGCTCACACTCCTGTGAATCCAACCAGTAACACTTACCGTACAGTCCGGTCTGTTCGTCTGATATGTCGCATATCAAGTCTAGGGGTGGTAAACGTCAGACCCCAATAACCGATAAGTCGTGCCGATGTGAGGCTCACAGCGGGTCGAGAAACTACTGGTAACACTTACCAGCAAATCTCTGATCAGCCCTGGCCAGGGACTTCCCTGTTACGGCCAATCGAGCACAGCGCAACATCAACCCCCAATACCGGGAGAGACGAAACCCCTCCTATCGCTCATTGCCTCCATGTGACTCGGGACTGTACCCAAAGACCACCGTTTTTCACGCCCTCATGGACGTGGTAAGGTGGAGATCAAAGCACAGTGGGAATCACACAAGACTCTATGACGATCTCGGGTCTACAGACTAACCTGTACAAGTGTCACCTGAGAACTGCCATCTGACGTGAGGTATAATACCATCTGGGAGTTCTCGGCGAGTCCGTCCAGTGTACCCAGTCTCCACTGAGCACCCGTACACCATCTCTGATGTCAAACACCAATGGATATGGGATCATCCATCGCCCATCTCATGGGTCAAGAAGCGTATACGCTAGTCTACACTGGTATATCGATGCCCCGTCTCGATACACCCACGACTAGGGACCTTGAAGGATGTACCTATGGACTACCATGTCCCCACTAGTATGATCTGCATCATAGTCCAGGTAGTTAAGTACACATCCTAAGGGCTTTACCAACATGTAACTATAAGACAGTTTAAAGAGACAAGTGTACATGTTAAGATAAAGAGCAACCAGATAGCATACTATCATATCGAGCAAGAAAGTCATCTCTATATATGTCCAAGCATCCAATATAATATACATCATCTGTACAATACTGGCCTCTAGGGCATACATACAACAAACAATCTCCCACTTGCACTAGGGCCAGCTGCTGTAATATCGCATACCGAGCATCCCGAAGAGTCTCTCGAACTGTATCTGGGGAATGGCCTTCGTGAGTGGATCCACTGTGTTGTTCTTCGTGTCAACCCTCCTGACCTTGATCTCCCGGCGATCAACTATCTCCCGGATCAGGTGATACCGCCTCAGAATATGCCTGGATCGCTGATGGGACCTAGGTTCCTTGGCCAAAGCCACCGCTCTATTGTTATCGCAATACAAAGGTATTGGATGCTCAATGGATGGAACCACTCCAAGTTCAATAATGAACTTCTTGATCCAGACAGCCTCTTTAGCAGCATCGTTGGCAGCGATGTATTCAGCCTCCATCGTCGAGTCTGCCACGGTTTCCTGCTTGGAACTCTTCCAGCTAACCGCCCCTCCGTAAAGGGTAAAGACAAATCCCGACTGCGACTTAGAGTCGTCCTTATCACTCTGGAAGCTCGAATCGGTAAAGGACTCCACTTGGAGTTCTCCGTTACCATACACCAAGAGAATCTCTTTAGTCCTTCGTAAGTACTTGAGAATGCTCTTCACAGCTGTCCAGTGACTCTCTCCAGGATCAGCTTGATACCTGCTCACTACACTTAGTGAGTATGCTACATCGGGTCTGGTACATAGCATTGCGTACATGATAGAGCCTACAGCCGAAGCATAGGGTATCCCTTGCATGCGAGCTCTCTCCAAATCAGTCTTGGGAGACATCTCTTTGGAGAGAGTGACTCCAGAGATCGTGGGCAAGTTTCCACGCTTGGATTCTTCCATACTAAACCTCTTTAGTATGGTGTCAATGTACCTGGATTGGGACAATCCCAATATCCGTTTGGATCTATCTCTATAGATCCTTATTCCCAATATGCAGGAGGCATCACCAAGATCTTTCATTGAGAATCTTTGTGATAAGAAGATCTTGACTGATTGCAGCATAGGAATATCATTTCCTATCAAGAGTATGTCGTCCACGTACAATACGAGGAAGACCACCTTACTCTCTGCTACCTTCTTGTAGATACAAGGTTCATCTGGGTTTTTGACGAAATCAAACTCTTTGATAACGACGTCAAAGCAGATGTTCCAACTCCGCGATACTTGCTTTAATCCATAAATGGATTTAAGCAGCTTGCACACATTCCCGCTGCTCCCACTGTCTACGAAGCCCTCTGGTTGAGTCATGTACACGCACTCTTCTAAATCACCATTTAGAAAGGCGGTCTTAGCATCCATTTGCCAGATTTCGTAGTCATGATATGCAGCGATGGCAAGCATGATCCGGATGGATTTAAGCATAGCCACTGGAGAAAAGGTTTCGTCATAGTCCACACCTGGTCTTTGACGAAAACCCTTTGCTACAAGTCTAGCTTTGAAAGTCTCCACTTTCCCATCTACACCAAGTTTTTTCTTGAAGATCCACTTGCTCCCGATGGGTTTTACCCCTTCAGGAGCAATATCCAAAGTCCATACTTTGTTGGTGTACATGGATTCCATCTCGGACCGCATAACATCCAGCCATTTCACTGAGTCTCTACTCGTGATGGCCTGCTCGAAGCTAGTTGGGTCATCATCCTCCATGATGCAATCCTCGCTCCCACCATCCATGAGAAAACCGTAGTATCTTTCAGGTTGGCGAGGAACCCTACTAGATCGGCGGAGAGGCTGAGGTTCATTGGGAGCTACTGAATCCTCTGGTTCCACTAAATCTTCTGTTGTGTTTTGTTCAGCTGGAACCTCTTCCAGTTCTACCTCAGAGCCACTAATCTCGTTTGCAAGAAATTCCTTTTCTAAAAAGGTGGCATGTTGAGCAACAAAAACTCTTTGTTCCTCACTGTGGTAGAAGATATACCCTCGCGAATGTTTGGGATATCCAATAAATTTGCACAAAACAGACCTTGCCTCGAGTTTGTCCGGTTTTTGTCTTTTGACATAGGCCGGGCAACCCCAGATCTTAATAAAATTAAGATATGGTCTCTTTCCCTCCCATATCTCATATGGTGTGGTAGGCACAGATTTGGTGAGAACCCTATTCAGTAGGTATGCCGCTGTCTCCAGTGCATATCCCCAGAAGGAAATAGGCAACTCAGCTGTGCTCATCATAGAGCGCACCATATCTAATAGGGTGCGGTTCCTCCGTTCTGATACACCGTTGTGCTGTGGTGTATATGGAGGAGTCAGCTGAGAGAGAATCCCATTCTCTTTTAGGAAGTCCAGGAATTCAATGCTCAAGTATTCACCTCCTCGATCAGATCGAAGGATTTTAATACTTTTTCCGGTTTGGTTCTCGACTTCTTGTTTATATTCTCTAAATTTCTCAAAAGCTTCTGATTTGTGTTTCATCAGGAACACATATCTGAATCTAGAGAGATCGTCAGTGAATGTAATGAAGTACGAAGAACCATCCCTGGCATGTGTAGACATGGGACCGCATACATCACTATGTATCAGTCCCAAGAGTTCGGTAACTCTTTCTTCGTGTCCCGTAAACGGAGTTTTGGTCATCTTGCCTTTGAGACATGACTGGCAAGTGTCATAAGATGAAAATTCAAACGGATTTAAATATCCACCTTTATGCAACTTAGCTAGTCGTGTCGCATTGATGTGACCCAGTCTACAATGCCATAAGAAGGATTCGTTCAGTTCAGAACTCTTCCTCTTGTGTGTGTTTGTTATGCTCAGAACAGTTGATTGATTTAGAACATAAATCCTATTGCAAAACGTGCCTGATCCAACCAACTTTTGGTTACGGAAAATGTTCATAACATTGTCCTGTAATACAAAATTATATCCCTCTTTACTCAATAAAGAAACCGATATAATATTGCATATCAGGTTCGGCATGTAATAGCATTCGTTCAGAACCAATGTGTTACCAGTTGGTAATACAAGGTGATATTCCCCGACAGTCTTAGCTGCAACAATTGCACCATTTCCAACTCTAATGTCTTTATCACCTTCTCTAAGTTCTCTACCTTTCTTAAGCCCATGTAACTGATTACATATATGGGATCCTGACCCGGTATCTAATACCCAGGACGTAGAGCAAATGGATAAGCAGTTCTCTGTAACGAACACACCCGAAGAAAATGCATCAACATGTACTTTCTTCATTCGGGTGGCATGGGAATCCTGGTATTCCCTTATATCCTGTTCAGTCCTATAACTCTTATAGGAAAGAACGGAACCAACGTTTCCCAGCACAGTATAACATGCGGGTTCGGTCAATACATCCATATTATTATCTTTATTAGGGCATGACATGGTCGCTACCTGGAGAGAGAGAGAAGAAAACACTTTAGCGTATGCTCTTGCAAGATCAGATTGGTTATTATCTTATCTAATCAGGATGGCTCCCACTGGTTTTTATCAAATCTTCCTTCAAACCCTAAAAGGAAAGACTAGCCGAGATTAATTACACCCTACAACTTCGTCGATCTTTCAGCCAGGCCAGTGTCGGTACTTTGAAGGAGGTCCCCCGTGCTTTCGCACGAACCTAATTAATGTAAACCTCGTTTTTCCAGAGGCGTAACCCCGTTGACACCTTTCTAGACACCTACTTGATCGGCTAATTGTAATGTGTAAAACTCTCCCGGGAGTAACTCTTACTCGCAGTGGGTATCGGGATCCAACTATCTCATAGAAGGTATGCAATCTCATTGCAAATTTCAACACTTGAAATTCCCGATAATATTTTGCCCCAACCATCCTATGACCTTGACGGAGGTCAACAAACCACAGGGTGCAAGTCAAGTTCAACCCGTCATTTCTTGATTGAATCAAACCCACCCGCACGACCCTTGACGGAGGTCAACAAGGTCATACGACTACCCTAATCCAATCTGCATCACATGCATTAAGCAGATAAATACTAGTTAGCTACCGCACACTACGCCTTGACGGAGGTCAACAAACGTAGCACGAATACTAAGTAGGATTTATCTGAAATGACGGAGGGCTACGTCAGGTTTTTCTGAAAATCTATTGCGTAATGAACTTGATATCGTTGTAGAATCAAGTGAAGTTTTGAAATGGAGTGATTTTGAGGCTTTTCTAGTTTTGCTAAAGGGGTCACTCCCGGTGAAGGGATCGTCGACCCTTTCCTCGTCGAATGAGGTGCAGGATATATCATATATATCACTGTGCAAAGCAGAACTCCAAAAGCAATCAAAAGCAAACCGAGTGTGTAGCGTCTGTCAGTTATTGCTAAAGGAGTCACTCCCGGTGAAGGGATCTCGGTCCTTTCCTCATCTAATAAGGTGCAGGGTATATCATATATACCGCTATGCAAAGCAAGAACTGTAGCTACCTGTTTTATTTTAAAATTTGATTCTACAACATCTTTAGGCTTCTTTTATTTCATTAATCATATTAATGAAGTCCCATCATTTAAATACCTAAACATCACAGATAAATACGACGTACACTTATGCCATCCGCATTCGCCTCGATGTCCCCTCGTGCACCGTTAGGTTAGGTAACTAACGACAGAGCAGGGCAGGGCTAGTGCGGGTGCAAAACATAAGTAACGTCTATATAATATATCATATATACTATATAAAGTATCTATCACAGAACATCACATGATCACATCACAGATATCGCAGCAGAAGAAACATATGAAATATTGGATATACTAGGACGTCCGTGTTTTCAATACGAGCCAGTATAAAACACGGATTCCACGGTCGTGATGAATAGCCAATCCCACACCCCTAGACCCCTACGAGAGCGGCAAGCAACCCTACCAATTCTAGGGTTAGGAGACCCGGACTCGACTCCTCGAGATGGTCTCCCACTGGACCCTAGAACCCGGTTACTTGTGCTCCCCTCCTTGGGTCTATCCTAATGCGGAAAAGTAAATAATATACAAAAGGTGACAACTTCCGCAACCTGGAAGTGCCCCAATAAAAGAATATTACATACAAGTTTTTACATGAATGAAAATAAAAAACACTCATCTCACATAAAAACCCCCGGCTATTCAAACACGACAATCCAATATAACATATCCAGCAACACATAACAACGCATGTCATCAAAGTAAGTAAATATGCGCATCCCAATTGTCGTTGACATATAGCAATGAAACTGGCGATATCACATATTACACTTACGGTCACAGAAAAGAAAGTGTAAAACTACAACAGTTGGAATCCGCAACCTCTTTAGACATCGCATGCCTAATCAAATGAAATACTTAGACATCACATGCCTAACAATTATAAACCCCGCATTTTAGTCCCATTATCGAAAACTCTTTTTAATATGAAGTGAGACTAAACCGCTAGATTTATAACATTCATTCAGTTATCTCATAACTGTGTGTGAATTCCAATTATTGTATCACATTCCGGATAAATAGAAAATATTAAACTTTCCGATCGAACATTCGAACACCCAAGTTTTCCCGAAACCGTTCAACACATGAAATAAGTTCAAAGACATTCACTTCATGCCTCAGTACCAACGGTCCAGCCGTAGAAGGGTCAAGCCAACGCCTCACATGTGGCACGCCGTACTGCCCTAAACCCTAAGGTTCAAAGGGCAGTTCAAGACGGTCACATAATCGAGTTAAGGTTTGTTGTCTTCTAGAGAGACCATCGCGTTACTTGCACTACTTAGAACGTCATTAAACAACGGAAAAGTCCAACAATTGGAAATTTCCTGGCAGGGGAAAGATTGGGTATTTACATCCAGTCAAACTTTTTAACATATTCTAAAATATCCGGAAAAACACATAGACAAAATTTGATAATCCGATCGAATAATCGAAGCTCCAAAACACCCCAGAAAACTCAGCTCTTGAGTGCAAATTAAAAATTCCCAGAAAACTCAGCACCTGAAAACATGAATTACTGTGCAAAGTTTGGAGGCAAATCCTATCAAGTGGCCGCGGAACCGCCGCAGAAGCCAGGCTTCTGCCGCGGTTCCGCCGCGCTTTCGAGGTATCATGAGATAATTTTTGCACCGTAATTCTTAGAATTCCCTGCTGAATTTTTTAAGCATTTTTAATCTGGAAAAAACCCAGTATTTGAAAAATGTCCAGAGAGCAATTTGTTTTAGGGTTTCGATGTTCATTCGGGTTTCAAACGTCGTCTAGACTTCGCCTAAGGCTCTAGCTAGGTTCTGATACCACTGTAGGGTTCCTAGGCACGCTAATGAAGTCTCACAAGGCATCAACCATGCCAATTTCAAATTTTACGAGTGCCGAGAAACCCTAATACGGATCGTTAACTAGAATTTTAGGCGAAAAGTTAAGCTAGTTAACATCTTAACTAAAAGTGAGAAGCTACAATCTTTGTAGATCTGGTTCTCCACTTCCTTAGCTCCACGTAGACGTCCTCTCGCTGTCCTAGTCGGATCTCGGACTCTAGCATCGGCTTCATCGGAGAAATGAGGGGACAAGTCGTCGGCAACGATGCCGAAGATGATCTACGTCGAGGTTATACAAGATCAAGCTCCAACTTCACCAAGTTGTGAAACTTATGAAGAAAACACCCTATACTACTTGGCAAGAGGTAGAGGGTGAAGAAATAGGAGGTGGGTTCACTTTAGAATTGGATTTCTCACACTTTTACTCAAGAAGCCATTGATGATGGCAAGCTTTTTCTTGAAGAAGAAGAAGAAGAAGCTCAAGATAGAATATGATGAGTATCTCATTTAAAATGCAAAAGAAAATGAATACTTATCATAATATGAACCATGGTTAGGTGTAGAGAATTGACTAAGGTTAGATGAATGGTTAGGGTTAGGCATGAAGACAAAATGGTCACTTTGGTCAAAGCTTCATGAAGCTTCAACAAGCTTCAAGAATGATAGCAACCATTTTGTTTTCTTTTGCAATTTCTTTTTTTAATCCAAATTAAAAGGATAAATGAATGAATAAATAAAAACCCTAACCATTTACTTAACCAAGGTTTAATTCTTTACACTTAACCAAATGAGCAAGTATCATCAAACATGATACAAACATGTGCACAAAAGTATATCACATATACAACTTGCACATCAAGTGAGAAAATCCATTTAAAGTGAACCAATACTAGTTAATGCAAAGTAATATATCAAATATATAATTATACATTAAATCATTAAATCAACACTTGATTTAACGATCCGGTCATATCGCATACAACCGACTAGTATCCTATGTATCGGCTTATCGAATCAATCCTTGATTCGATATCTAGGTTATATCGCATATAACCAATCGATACATTCATCGCGAGAATGGAATACGGTATCACATACACGCATTATTCTCGGTCCTGCACATATCTCATATGCGCTCCTATTTTGTTTCGCTTGAGCCAGGAAACCTCTGTGTAGGACTCTAAAGACTCGTCAATACGCCGGCAGCAGATGATGATCATATCAAGCACCCACAAGCCGCAAGCGGTCTGCTAAACGTAACGGCCATCCGGGTATTGAGCGATCAGAAGATCGACGAGCTAGCCCGCTCACACTCCTGTGAATCCAACCAGTAACACTTACCGTACAGTCCGGTCTGTTCGTCTGATATGTCGCATATCAAGTCTAGGGGTGGTAAACGTCAGACCCCAATAACCGATAAGTCGTGCCGATGTGAGGCTCAGGTCGAGAAACTACTGGTAACACTTACCAGCAAATCTCTGATCAGCCCTGGCCAGGGACTTCCCTGTTACGGCCAATCGAGCACAGCGCAACATCAACCCCCAATACCGGGAGAGACGAAACCCCTCCTATCGCTCATTGCCTCCATGTGACTCGGGACTGTACCCAAAGACCACCATTTTGCACGCCCTCATGGACGTGGTAAGGTGGAGATCAAAGCACAGTGGGAATCACACAAGACTCTATGACGATCTCGGGTCTACAGACTAACCTGTACAAGTGTCACCTGAGAACTGCCATCTGACGTGAGGTATAATACCATCTGGGAGTTCTCGGTGAGTCCGTCCAGTGTACCCAGTCTCCACTGAGCACCCGTACACCATCTCTGATGTCAAACACCAATGGATATGGGATCATCCATCGCCCATCTCATGGGTCGAGAAGCGTATACGCTAGTCTACACTGGTATATCGATGCCCCGTCTCGATACACCCACGACTAGGGACCTTGAAGGATGTACCTATGGACTACCATGTCCCCACTAGTATGATCTGCATCATAGTCCAGGTAGTCAAGTACACATCCTAAGGGCTTTACCAACATGTAACTATAAGACAGTTTAAAGAGACAAGTGTACATGTTAAGATAAAGAGCAACCAGATAGCATACTATCATATCGAGCAAGAAAGTCATCTCTATATATGTCCAAGCATCCAATATAATATACATCATCTGTACAATACTGGCCTCTAGGGCATACATACAACTAACAGATCCGAGGCCCCAACAAGGGGCATCAGGTCTATCCAAGTCTGAGCGATCCCCCCTCGACTTCGGGGCCATGAAGATGCCTCCTTCTCAGCAGCGCTTGGCGTGCTTGGCAAGTGATCGAAATCAACTCGACGAACGATCACTAGACAGATAGCAGGCCTGATAGGGAAGCCCAACAGTGCAAGCAGAGATATTTTACGAGCATTCTTCACAAACAGAAGATAAAGTGCAAACCGATGAAACCAAAAAAAAGGGGGGGTTTATTACCAAAAGCAAAGTCTTTACAAAGGGTATTTTGGGCCCTCCAGCCTTACAGACTGCCCGGAGGCTTACAAAAATTCCAGAAGTGACAAAATAAAAGGAGGAGGAAGACGGGGGCTTTAGGCCTCGGGGCCAGGCACGACCTCGGGGTCCTCGACATCTACCACGAGACGAGCAAGGTCCTCGGCCACCTCCTCTTCAGGAATCTCTTCCCCCTGCTCATCGGCGTCCGTGAGGGGGTATTCGACCCGGAGCTCTTCGTCGGCGAACTCCGGCATCCGGGCCTTAACGGCGTCGAGGGCCTCGTGCCATATGCGGGTTGTGGCCACGGTTAGGTCATCATAGAAGTCCTTCGACTTCTTGTTGCCCTCCACCGGCTTTACCGCCGAGAGGTCGGCCAACTTCTTCGCCTCGGCCGCCGCCCCCAGCTCCTTCCGGAGGTTCCTCACCGTCTTCTTCAGGTTGCCGACGAGCACCTGAGTGTCCTCAAGATTGACCTCGGCAGCCACGGCGGCTTAGCGGTACCAGGAAACCTCCCGTTTCTCGGCCTCTACCTCGCCCTCCAGGGCAGCAACCCTCGCCATCACCGCCTCCAGCTCCCGCTTGGAGCTTTCTTCCAGCGAGGCAAGCTGGCCCGCAGCCTTCATCGCCGGGGCTATCACCTGGCCTCCATGTGCAAGGAAAGGGCAACGTGTTGGAGAACCTGAAAAATAGGAAGGATATCAGAAAGACGAAGGAAGCACCTGTTCCCGCCAAAAAAAATTCCGCGCAAAAGAGCCCAAGGTATCAAATGGCAGCGATACGTTTAAGAAAATGTGAACCAGTATTTTCCGGGCTGTATTTTGACAAACTCCCGAATGTGAAACAGCTAAATTTTTATGGTATCGAAAGATCTCGAAAAAGCCTTCGATTTGATATATTATGGGCTTCATAATTCATCCGGGATCAAAAGTTATGAGCAAATATGGTATGCACGTGTAATCTAAGGAAGAAAATGAGAACCGGTATTTTCCGGGCTGCATTTTGACAAACTCCCGAATGAGAAACAACTAAATTCTGATGGTATCGAAAGTGTCTTGAAAAATCCTTCGATTTGATATATTATGGGCCTCATAATTCATCCGGGATCAAAAATTATGAGGCATCACGTGCTCACACGTGACCGGGCATCACGTGCCCACATGTGACCGCGCATCACGTGCAGACACGTGACCATTTACAGGAAAAATCTGTAGGCACTGAATAAAATAAATAATTGGAAATAATTAATCAGTGTGGTCACGTTCCAATACGTGATAGGCCTTTAAACCCACTGAAAAGAATTAAAGATATAATAAAATAACAAGGAAAAACCCCAATGGGGCATCACGTGCCAACACGTGACCAAGGGTCACGTGCTGACACGTGATAATTCCTGAGTTCTTTAAAACAACAGAATTAAATTTTGGTCAAATGCTTAATCAGGGGGTCACGTGCCAACACGTGATGGGTTCCTAAATATCTATGAATTAATAGAATTAAATTCTAATTAAGAGGGAATCAAAAACCCTAACTGGAAAAATATTTCTCTAAATCTTTCCAAACAAAAAATATGGTGCTCTGTAAAATGGAGCACCGTTGGATTAAAAATCCAATGGTGATTAAAAATCACCAATTTATGGAAAGATTTTATACAAGGAAATATTTCCTTGAAATTTGCCAGGAATAACAGATAAAATAATTTTTGGATTAAAAATCCAATGGTGAATAAAATTCACTGGATGATCTAAAAGATGATGTTGGTTACAAAAATAAACTAAAATCTTTCAATGAAAGATTGACAAAATAAATTGATTCTTTTCTTTCTCCTATAAATAGGAGCCAAGAAGAGAAGAGAAGGGGATCTATTTTTTTCTGGGGAGATAACAACAACAGAGAGAAAAAAGAGGGGAGAATTTAATTCTCAAGAGAGAAAAGAAGATTCCTTCAGAGAAAAGAAATCCTAGGTGAGAAAGTGGAAAAAGATCTAAGTTCCATAAAACAAAGAGAATTTAATTCTCAATTTAAGAGTTTAACTCTTCTGAATAAGAACTTAGTTCTTCCTTTGGTTGAAAATCTGTAGAAGCAGATCTCCCCACAAGTTGAGAATTTAATTCTCATCGGGAAGATTCTGCCATGCAGATCCAAAACTTAGAGGGAGAATTGAGTTTAAGGAATTTAATTCCCCCAAATTCATAGGAATTTAATTCCTCCAAATGAAACTAGGGTTTAACCCGATATGAGAATTTAATTCTCCCAAATTCATAGGAATTCAATTCCTCCAAATAAAACTAGGGTTTAACCCTACATAAGAATTTAATTCTTCCATATACATAGGAATTTAATTCCTCTAAGCAAAATTAGGGTTTAACCCTACCAAAGAATTTAATTCTTAAAACAAGGGACTTAAAACTCTTCATGCACGTAAAGTAATCAGTACCCAACCTGGTCACGTGGCAACACGTGACCCTCCCTCTCAATGATCAAAAGAGAACGAACAAGACTAGGTCACGTACCCCCACGTGACCCTTAAACAGACTCCTCAAAATGAGAAAGAACAAGTCTGGAGGAAATACCTCACGTGCTCCCACGTGACCCCTAAACAGACTCCTCAAAATGAGAAAGAAAAAGCTTAGAAGCAATGCCTCACGTGCTCCCACGTGAACCTCAAAATAAAAGAGAACAAAGCCAAAGGCAGACTGATCTAGGGCGCCTCACGTGTTCCCACGTGACCCTGTTCCCGCCAAAAATTTCTACGCAAAGGAGTCCAAGGTATCAAATGGCAGTGATACGCTTAAAGAAATGCGAACCAGTATCTTCCGGCCTATATTTTGATAAACCCCGAAGGAGGAACTATTAAATTCTGATGGTATTGGAAGCATCTCCAAAAACCCTTCGATTTGATATATTATGGGCCTCATAATTCATCCGGGATCAAAAGTTATGAGGTATCACGTGTCCACACGTGATGGACCTTTAAGAACCCGCTGGAGGAGTTAAAAGATATAATAAAAACTCAGAAAAGACCCCAATGGGGTATCACGTGCTCACACGTGACCATGGGTCACGTGCAGACACGTGATGGGCTCTTAAGGCCTCTAAAATAATGAATAGAATTAAATTCTAAAATCTGTTCCCTGATTAAAAATCAGAAGTTACCTCAATGGGGTATCACGTACTCACACGTGACCAATGGTCACGTGTTGACACGTGATGGTTAAAACAACATAAATAAACGGCTGTTAAAAGAACCAATTTGGGGGTCACGTGCTCACACGTGATCAAGGGTCACGTGCCAGCACGTGACAGGGTTTGAAAGCCTTACAATTTAATAGAATTAAAATTCTAAATTTCTTTAAAATCTTTTGAAATAGAATTAAAATTCTAAAAGCTTCTAAATCTTTCCAAATGGAAAAAAGATTATGGGGACCGTTGGATTAAAGATCCAAGTGTGATTAAAAATCACCAATTTATGGAAAAATCTTAGACAAGGAAAGATTTCCCCTAAATCTCACCGAGAATAACAAACATCATATCTTTGGATTTAAAATCCAACGGTGAATAAAATTCACTGAATGATCAAAAGGATCATATTAATCATGAAATCAATTAAAATCTTTCAATGAAAGATTCACAAAACAAATTGATTCTCTTCCTCCTCCTATAAATAGGAGCCAAGAGAAGAGAAGAAGAATCTACCTTTTTTTTGAGAGAAAAACAGAGAGAGGAGAATTTAATTCTCAAGAGGGAAGAAAAGAAAGGAGAATTTAATTCTCAACAAAGGAAACCCTAGGTGAGAAAAGGGAAAAAAGATCAACTTCAAAAGAGAATTTAATTCTCAAAATTTAAGAGTTTAACTCTTCTGCAAATAAAGAACTTAGTTCTTCTTCTGGTTGAAGATTTGCACAGAGCACATCTCCCCATAAGTTGAGAATTTAATTCTCATCGGGTCGAGTTCCTGCCATGCAGATCCGAAACTTAGAAGGGGAATTGAGTTTTGAGAATTTAATTCTCCTGAAACAAAACTAGGGTTTAACCCTAATCAAGAATTTAGTTCTTTTACATATCTGGGAATTTAATTCCTTTAAAAAGAAATTAGGGTTTTACCCTAAATAAGAATTTAATTCTTTCACAATAGGGAATTAATTCCTCCAAAACAAAATTAGGGTTTAACCCTACAGAGAATTTAATTCTTAAAATAAAGGGACTTGAAAGATCTCCATGCACATAAAGAATATTGGTCACGTGATGACACGTGACCCCAATCCGCAGTGATCAGAAAAGAAGGAATAAAACCAGGGTCACGTGTCCCCATGTGACCCCTAGAAAGATCCCCAAAAATAAAAAGGAAGAAGCTTTGAGGCAATGCCTCACGTGCTCCCACGTGACTCCCAAAATGCAGAAAGAAAAAAACAAAAGAAAAGAAGCTTTGGGCGCTCTCACGTGTCCCCACGTGACCCCTCAGCAAGTGCTGTAATTATAGATGCATAAATCCCCATCACGTGCCAACACGTGATGCTCTAAAATAAAGATGAAAAGTGTTTAACACTTATTCGCAGATTTGAGGATAAAACAAAGGAGATCTGGCTCCACATTTAGGGCGCCCTCACGTGTCACCACGTGACCCCTAATGAGCATTCTAACAGACCAGAGCGGGGGCCTCCATCACGTGCTCACACATGATGGCCGTCAGAATTAAAAGAGTTAAACACTGATCTACAGAATAAAATAAGGGAAATCAGGGCGCTCTCACATGTCCACACGTGACCCCTCCCTCCTTAGTGTTTAACACTAATCTGAAGACTTTGTTCCCAGTGTTTAACACTGATTTGCTTTAGTGTTTAACACTAATTTGAAATCTCTGATTACCAGTGTTTAACACTGATTTGCTTTAGTGTTTAACACTAATTTGAAAGCCCTGTTGCTAGTGTTTAATACTGATTATCTTTTAATGTTTAACACTAACTTGTTAAGCTTATTCCCCGTGTTCAACACTGTTGACCTCTAGTGTTTAACACTAGCTTTAGCCCAATTGGCTAAGTTTCTAGAGGCAAAGCCTCTCCTTCAATGGACCAACAGAGGGCCAATATTTCAAACACAATTGGACTTAGCCCAAATTGTCCATAAGTCCTCAAATCATCTTGAACTGAGCACATCTGCTCTTTCAACCAACTCATTGGTTCAAGGGTACATCTCTGAGCTCCTCTGATATTTGTCGTTGTAATCCTTCAACGTCTTCAGAGAGGTGATGGGTCCCGACAGCCATACATTGCAATGGACCACCACGTCCCTAAACTGGAACTTGGACCACCACGTCCCTAAACTGGAACAACAGAGCCCAAATGCTCTTTTGTCGGATCTAAACGATCCCGTTTAAGTTGATCTTAGCCTCAAATATGGCTAACGTGTCCTTAAACCTTCAAACAGACTTTAGTCCCAAATTGGACTCTAGATCCCCCAATCAACTTTGGCTCAAGGGTACATCTCTGAACTCCTCTGACATCTTTCGTTGTAATCCTTCAACGTCGTTAGAGAGATGATGGGTCCCGACGGCCATACATGTAATGGACCCATGTGTCCCTAAACTGGAACAATAGAGCCAATTGATCATTTGTCGGATCTAAACGATCCCGTTAAGTTGATCTTAGTCTCAAATTGGACTAACGAATCCTTAACAAACATTTGAGTTGATATTAGCCTCAAATATGGCTAACGTATCCTCAAACCAAAACTCCAAACCCAAATCTAAGAAAATACGGATTTGGACTAGTCCACGCCCAACGGGCGACGACATAACTCAGTCTCCGTATACAATCCATGGGCAACCAAACACAAATCAAACACACACGACACAAAGTGACCACATGGAGAAGGAGAAATTTGTTACCGCAATGCGGTAGCGTAATTAACTGCAGGGGCTTGCGCCTGCAAGGAAGAGCGTCCCCACAATCAAAAACCCCTCAAGCGAGGGGGAATCTGACGAAGTCTGCTACATCGGTCGCATCCGTCTAAACCTCTGATACACGGTGCCATAAATCAACTTGGCATCTTCGGAGAGGTAGACGGATAAAACCAATTAGCATCTGCCCCGAACCACAGGCAAGACGTCCATGTCTTGGCCGCCGTTCGGAGGGGAACAGATTCTGGTACGCCCGGTGGGACCTTTTCCTCTTTCCACTCCACACTTCGTGTGTCGTGTTCGCGAACGAATCGCGGTTTGCAATGGTTGCCTGTGGATTCGAGGTACTAAGATTTGGTGTCTTGCTCCGTGCAGAAAACAGAAGATCAATGGCTTCAAACTGCACTACCTGAAACTGCAACTCTCGCTCCGTCCTTGCTGGAGGAGTAACTTATGGGCCCTAAGCGGCCTCCATCTTCACTATGCCGGTGGAACAGGTAACTCAGGCCACCACTAGGCTATTCTTCGGGACCATGATCCCACCAATGAGCTTCAATGCCCCATTACCAATGCAAGAAGCTCCGAAGAAGTCGGTCTTCGATCGGCTTACAACTATCGCGGCCCTTCTCAACGGGTCGCCCAAGCCCAATGCCTCAGCTTTCAGCAAACTGGGCCAAAACTCATGTGGGCCCATGAAGAAGCCTGCAATACCAGAAAAGGTTGTTCCGAAGAGGATAGTCATCCCTGCTCCTGAAGTCGTCAAGGCGGCTTCTCCTGCCAAAGGGTCGGTCTTCACAAGACTGACTATCCCGGCTCCCGTTCCTGCTTGAAGGTCTGTCTTTGACAGATTGGATACCGCTACTCAAAAGACGTCAGTATTCAAGAGACTGGCACCAGCAGCGCTTCATCTGGACAGGGGGCAAGACAAAGCCATCCTCATCGCTGAAACAGCGTCGTCCGCTCGACATGCTCGCCGTCGTCACTGGCGCCGGGTAAGGAAGGCTGGGGGCAACTCCCCCTCTGGGATAACTCCGCCAGCTCCGATGGTGGAAATCAATGCTGCTGTTCCAACCGGGAATAGCTTTGAACCGCTAAGAAGGGTGCGCAAAAACTCGCCAACTGCCGTATTGAAAAAATCTCGTACACCTGTGGATAATGCCCCAAAGGTGAAGCTGGAGCAGCCCCCTCAACGGCTGTCCTCTAAAATTTACAAGGTCTGGCGTCAAGTCCAGGACTCCGTAGTTGATCAAGACTATCTCCGCCGACAGAAAAAGATGAAGGTTCGGCAGGAGAAGAACTACTCTGTCAAGCCACCAAAAGTGACAGCTACTTGGGTACCCACTACAGCGGCCCCCTCAACTTCGACCGTTCAAAAAAGAAGAAGGTCGGAGAAGATCCCTGTGTCTTTGGCAAATCGCAAAGACACTGAAGCTAAACGCCCTAAGTCTGGGGGCATGGTGGTGCACACCGTTTATATGGCTTCCGGAAAGGAGGATAGCCGCGCTTCGACGAGTCACCGACCGCTCATCCGATCCGTGACAAAAGCCCAGGAGCAACAACAGAAGCTTCAGGAGATGATGACTGCAATGGCCGCACTTACCGGGCCAAAAGAAAGCTCGGAGGTATCATCAGAGCAGCGTCATGAACAAGAAACAAACGCCGACTACCTACACAGAGTCCTCGAAAAGAAGGACGAAGAAGCCGCAGAGCAAGCGGCTAATATAAAACAAATGGCGCTTCTCTTCCAAGATATGGTAGGGATGATGATCCAGCAAGATCCTCCTGCTGAAGATCCTCCGATTGTCCTTGAAGATGACAAAGGAGAGACATCGAATCCTCCACCGGCTCTGTCAACAGCCAAGGAGGAGACAATTTCCAAAGCTGTCCTGGAGGAATATATAGCTCAGCAAATACGAGCTCATCAAGCAAGTGAAGCGGCTGAGCAAATTGTTAGAACCGGACGGCCCTATCCGGGCTGGTATGACCAAATCAGTTACCCGCCGGGATATATGATCCCTAAGTTTCACGTATATAAAGGGACAGGGAATCCCCATCAGCATGTCGCTCAATTCAGGGCCTTATGCGGCAACACGGGAGGCGACGACAAACTGTTGCTTCGCCAATTCGTCGGCAGCTTAACAGAAATAGCCTTTGAATGGTATTCGGAGCTACCTAACGACTCTGTTAAAACATTTGCGGAGATGGAGCTGCTGTTTACACAAAGATTCGCGAGTGCTAGCGGACGCACCCCGATCACGGCATTGATCAACACCAGGGTAAGGCCAGGCGAAACTTGGGTCCAGTATGCGATACGGTGGCATAATCTATGGTCAAAGTGCGAGCAGCGCATCGAAGAAGCTCCTGCCATGGGCATGTTCGTAGGTACTCTCGACCCTCAAGCGACCATATCCCAATTCATGATGTTCTTCAAGCCGACCACTTTTCAGGCCTTGATTGACAAGCTGGCCCAAATGGACCAGATGGGTCATAGACCATCTCCTTCAAAGACAGAGCCTTGGAATGAAAAGGACAAAGGGAAAGCAACCGTCGTCGCCAATACTCAACAACAGCCGAGCCACTTAAAGCCGGTTGTTCGCCAGAACAATGTGCGACCACGCCCATCCCTCGAGGAGAGACTGGGACGTCCTTACTCGTTTCCTCAGGATAAAACGAGAAAACTGTTCGAGCTGGCAGTGCGCAATAGACTCATCAATCTGCCGAGTCCAAAACGTCCGTTGCAACCAGGCGATGTCAACGATCCCAATTATTGCCCTTACCACCAGACGGTAAGTCACCCGATCGAGGATTGTTTCGTCTTTAAGGGGTGGATCGAGGATCAGTACCTACAAGGAAAGTTCGCGCTGTCTGAAAAGTGGAAAGTAAACCCACCACAGCCACACACTCCAAAGAAGATGGACGCACCGGGGGCAACTTGTCATGTGATCTCCCACTCATTTACGGACGATGAAAAAACTCCTTGCACTGAGAAACTGGGGGCAGAGCCTGAGCCGGAATTCGTGTGGCCGTCAGACGAAATGATCGACGCTTTTCTAGATGAGATTCGTCTAAAAAGTAAAGCTGATTGGGAGCGCGAGATGGCCATATTTGAAAAGGCCAAACGCCGGCGACTGGACAAAAGGGTCGAAACACTCCCACCATATCAACGTACATCCACCGCAAATGAAAGCAGGATCAAGACAAGGAAACGATTCGCCAAAGCCATATCAATGGGGATGAGGCCGCCCTCTTTCAGAGAAAATTCTCCTGGTGGTATACATCCTGATGAAGCGAAAGTACATCCTAATTTCTGCTTATATCATCAGAAGATCGCACATCCTACTGAGAACTGCAACTCCTTTAAGCGTTGGTGGCAAGGGTATGTCGCTCACAGGCAACACTTCAACAGGACAAAGCGTGAAGCTCGTAAACAGCAGAAAAATATGACAGATGAGCGTAAAAGAATTGCCGGAAATTGTCATAGGGTTGATCCCGAGAGACCGCGAGTTCTCACATTCGGGAACAATTCCGACAAAAAAGTAGCCCTCGGCCCTCTTTTCAAGGAGTCCATCTCTAAAACGAAAGAATTGAGGAGTTGCGAGAGCATTCAGCCTTGCAATTGCACGATACCCGGAAAAATTCTTGGCCCCGCAAACAAAGGATCGAGCAAAAAGGATAAAGGGAAGGGAAAAATAGCCCTCGTAGCCAACACTCAACAGCAATCGAGTGTCCCTAGACCGGTTGTTTGCCGAAACAACAAGCGGCAACCCCTCTATGAAAAGTTGAAACATCCTTACTCATTTCCCCGGGATGAAACAAGGAGGTTGTTCGAACTAGCAGTGCGCGACGGGCTTATCACTCTACCGGAGCCGAAATGCCAGCTACAACTGAATGAGGTCAACAATCCTAATTACTGCCCTTGCCACCAAGTATTGGGCCATCCGATTGAAAATTGCTACGTCTTCAAAAACTGGGTTGAAGACCAGTACCAACAGGGCAAGTTCGCGTTATCCGAAAAATGGAAGGTGAACCCACCACAACCACATGCTCCGAAAAAGATGGATATGCCGGGGGCATCATGCTCATTCATAGAGAAAGCCCAACGGACCACTACGTCCTAAAACTGGATAATAGACCGAAACGTCGTTAAACTAACAACGGACCACTACGTCCTAAAACTGGATACGGACCGAAACGTCCTTAAACTAACGGCGGACCGCAATGTCCTAAAACTTGCAAATGACCGAAACGTCGTTAAACTACTCCCAACCCGCAGCATCTTCAGGCTGATGTGGTTAAAAAAAAACGGTACGTCCACAAGCAAAACGGGCACGGATGAAAACCCGAAAGGGCTCCATGAGTAAAAACAGCAGGGCTACCGGCGAAGTGTTCGTGAAAACCCGAGAGGGCGCGACCTCGTTTAAAAAGAAAGAAAAAGAAGGAAAAAAAAGGTACGTCCACAAGCAAAATGGGCACGGATGAAAACCCGAAAGGGCTCCATGAGTAAAAACAGCAGGGCTACTGGCAAGTGTTCGTGAAAACCCGAAAGGGCACGACCTCGTTAAAAAAAAATAAGAAGAATAAAAAAAATAAAAAAATAAAAAGAACGGTATGTCCATAAGCAAAGTGGGCACAGATGAAAACCCGAAAGGGCTCCGTGAATAAAAACAACAGGGCTACCGGCGAGTGTTCGTGAAAACCCGAAAGGGCGCGACCTCGTTAAAAAAAAGAATAAATAAATAAATAAATAAAAAGAACGGTATGTCCATAAGCAAAGTGGGCACGGATGAAAACCCGAAAGGGCTCCGTGAGTAAAAACAGCAGGGCTACCGGCGAGTGTTTGTGAAAACCCGAAAGGGCGCAATCTCGTTAAAAGACACTTATAGGGTCCTCTCGTCCTTATAAGGAGAAACCACCCGCGTGAGATCCTTACGACTCACAAGGGAGCAACACACTTAGGGATCCTCACGATTCCTAAGGAGAAATTACACTTGCGAGATCCTCACGACTCGTAAGGAGAACTCTCTTATGGGACCCTCACGGCTCATAAGATTTAAAAGTCTTAAGTTATAGAGACCTGAACCTGTTCTTAAGCAACCCCCCCACAACCTTCGATATGGCCCTACAAGCGGCTCAATGCTGACCCTTGTATACAATCCACGGGCGCGAATAAACATTTTCCTAACCAAGTCCCACCCGTGACTAAGGGATATGTCCATACGGTGAACAACCCTTGTAAGTCCTCTCGACTTATAAGGAGAAAACCCTTTTGTAAGATCCTTACGACTTACAGGGGAACATACGCTTAGGAATCCTTACGATCCCTAAGGAGAAAATACACCTACGAGATCCTCACGACTTGTAGGGAGAAATACCTTTGTGAGAGCCTTACGGCTCATGAAGTCAAAAGCCTTAGTCGACGGGATCCTAACCTTGTTTGCTAAGCCACCTTTGTTCGACATCGACAGAGGCAAATGATGATTCGCTCCTGGTAATACCCCAGTGGCAGCGATGTTGATGCCTAAACCGATATCAAATTCCAAGTCCTTTTACGGCAAATGATGATTCGCTCCTGGCAATATTCCAGTCGCAGCGATGTTGATGCCAAGATTGGTATCAGATCCCAAATCCCCTACTCGCGAGGAAAAATCAGCGAGCAAAAAAAAATGCATATGAAATAGCCGAAATGATAGGGCAACTTGCAACAAAATCAGCAAGTAAAAATGTATGCATACAAAAACAGCCGAAATGATTGGGCAATGCGCAATAAAAAGCAGCGAGTAAAAAGAAAAATAGCCGAAATGATTGGGCACCGCGAAAAATAGCCGAAATGATTGGGCAATCGCGACCTCCGCGATATAAAAGCTGAAATGATAGAGCATCGCGGAAATAAAAAAAAAATCTGAAAGAATGAAACTTTTTACCCTGCAGGTGAAGTCACATTGACCCCTGTATACAATCCATGGGCACGAACAAAGAGGGAACCATACCTTCCCAACAGGCTCCATCAGAAAGCGAAGCCAAATCTCGACGGTTCATAGACAACCTAGAGACAATCTCGACATTTGTCGCAATATTGCAGACACAATGTCAACAAACGAAGTAAAAGAAGATCTCTAGTTTCAGGGTCTCGACGTCGATATCGACAACTTAGAGATCACCAACGGCATTTCTCCTCATTCCAACCAGATGCAGACGTGACGTCAACAATCGACCTTAGAGTCGCAACGAAACGGAACCATGGCAAACTCCCTAGTTCCAAATCTCAATGGCCACATTTGCAGCCTGGAGACCAACAACGGTGGGCCTCCTCATTCCAGCATGACACAGATGATACGCAATCAAACAGAGCCACGGCATAGTCCTTAGTTCCAAATCTCGACGGTTCACAGACAACCTAGAGACCATCTCAGCATTCGTCTCGATACAGCAGACAAGATGTCAACGACGGCGTTCCTCTGTAGTCCAGCTGGATGCAGATGCAACGTCAATGAAAGACCCCATGGTCGAAACAAAGCGAAGCGACGGCAAAATCTCAGCTTCACCTCAGCATTCGTCTTGTTACAGTAGACATAATGTCAACAACAGCGTTCCTTCACAGTCCAGCAGGATGCAGATGAAACGTCAACGAAAGACCTCACGGTCAAAACAAAGCGAAGCAATGGCAAAATCCCAGCTTCACCTCAACATTCATCTCGATACAGCAGACGAGATGTCAACAACGGCGTTCCTTCGCAGTCCAGTAGGATGTAAATGCAACGTCAACAAAAGACCCCATGGTCAGCAAAGCGGAGTGACGGCAAAATCCCGGCTCCACCCCAGCTTCGTCTAGATACATCAGACGCAACGCCAAAAGCAAATGAAGCAAAAGGCCAAATTCCTAGCTTCATGGTCTTGATGGCAACTCATATAAAGCCTGAAAGACAATCGGAAATCATCTCGCACCAGCACGGAGTGGTCACCACCTCGACGATCGTCTCGATACAGCGGATGAAATGTCACCCCAGCGTTCTTCCCCCAGCAGGATTCGGACGCGCCAAAGCAAATGAAGCAAAAGGCCAAATTCCTAGTTTCATGGTCTTGACAGCAACTCATATAAAGCCTGAAAGACAATCGGAGATCATCTCGCACCAGCATGGAGTGGTCACCACCTCGACGATCGTCTCGATACAGCAGATGAAATGTCACCCCAGCGTTCTTCCCCCAGCAGGATTCGGACGCGCCAAAGCAAATGAAGCAAAAGGCCAAATTCCTAGCTTCATGGTCTTGACGGCAACTCATATAAAGCCTGAAAGACAATCGGAAATCATCTCACACCAGCGCGGAGTGGTCACCACCTCGACGATCATCTCGATACAGCTGATGAAATGTCACCCCAGCGTTCTTCCCCTAGCAGGATTCGGACGCGCCAAAGCAAATGAAGCAAAAGGCCAAATTCCTAGCTTCATGGTCTTGACGGCAACTCATATAAAGCCTGAAAGACAATCGGAGATCATCTCGCACCAGCATGGAGTGGTCACCACCTCGATGATCGTCTCGATACAGCAGATGAAATGTCACCCCAGCGTTCTTCCCCCAGCAGGATTCGGACGCGCCAAAGCAAATGAAGCAAAAGGCCAAATTCCTAGCTTCAGGGTCTTGACGGCAAGTCATATAAAGCCTGAAAGACAATCGGAGATCATCCCACATCAGCGTGGAGTGGTCACCACCTCGACGTTCGTCTTGACGCAGCAGACGCAACATCACCAAAAGGAGCCACGGCAAAATCCCTAGTTCCAAACCTCGACAGTTCACCGGCAACCTAGAGACAACCACGACATTCGTCTCGATACAGCAAACGCAATGCCACCAAACGAAGCGAAGGCCAAATTCCTAGCTTCAGGGTCTTAACGGCAAGTCATATAAAGCCTGAAAGACAATCGGAGATTATCTCGCACCAGTGCAGAGTGGTCACCACCTCGACGTTCGACACAGCAGACGCAACATCACCAAAAGGAGTCACGGCAAAATCCATGGTTCCAAACCTCGACGGTTCACCAGTAACCTAGAGACAACCGCGACATTCGTCTCGATACAGCAGACGCGATGCCAGCAAACGAAGCAAAGGCCAAATTCCTAGCTTCAGGGTCTTAACGGCAAGTCATATAAAGCCTGAAAGACTATCGGAGATCATCCCACACCAGCGCGGAGTGGTTATGACTCATCGGGGCTCTCCAAAATGAGCCTAACCTCAAGTAAAAAGCGGCATGGCAAATTCCTAACGCTTGCTCTTCCGACGGTCAAACTGCCTAGGAGGATTGCTTGAAGACGTCTTGTCCAGCCCCCAAAGGGATCAGAGACACGGCAGTCGCAGGGCTACTCGAACAGCACGATTGCCTATCGAGGGATACATCAGCCAATGCGACGGTACGACGGCCAAAACCCTAAGTACCACAGACCCTAACGGACTTCTGTCGTAAAGAGCAGAGGTTAACTGTGATGTTAGGATATTCTTGCAAGATCTGCTCGATCCGTTTCGACTCGTGAGGAGATTGATGTCTTTGCGAGAACTTCTCGATTCGTCTCGACTCATGAGATAAAGCCTTAGGCCGTGGGGATTAAAAAACCTGTTTCCTAAGCACTGGGATCCTGCAAGTCGGCCCAAAACGGTCTCTTGCATACTATCCACGGATCACACTCTCCAAAGTCGAATCTCGACAAGGAGGGAAACAACCGCTTACGGGTCCTCTCGACTCGTAAGAGGGAAAACTCTCTTATAGGATCCTTACGACTTATAAGAGAAAACACACTTAGGAATCCTCACGACTCCTAAGGAGAAAATACACCTACGAGATCCTCACGACTCGTAGGGAGAAAATTCTTTATGAGACCCTCACGGCTCGTAAAGTTGAAAAGTCTTAGGTGGCAGATCCTACCCCTGTCTCCCAAGCCATCACTGTCCTGCAAAAAGGTCAAGATGGACCATCTATGAACCACACTTGCCAAAGCTGCATGCCACTGAAATGGAGAAGCTACTCATGAGCATATAAACTACTTCACGCCAGAGTAAGACATAAAGAAATGGAAGGGAGCGGCTCATGGAGTTAAGGGTTTGGAACTATATCCCTTAAGAGTTGAGATTTGAGTCAATAATAAATGACGACGCTTGTGTCCGCTCGTTATCTTCTCAGATCAAGATTCTGAAAGTGATACACCAACCCGAAACTGGTCATACGCCATGTATAACTCTTCACTACTTCACCCACGTACATACTTACGTGGGCAAAGTAGTGGGGGACATTTGTTCCCGCCAAAAATTTCTACGCAAAGGAGTCCAAGGTATCAAATGGCAGTGATACGCTTAAAGAAATGCGAACCAGTATCTTCCGGCCTATATTTTGATAAACTCCCAAATGAGGAACTATTAAATTCTGATGGTATTGGAAGCATCTCGAAAAACCCTTCGATTTGATATATTATGGGCCTAATAATTCATCCGGGATCAAAAGTTATGAGGTATCACGTGTCCATACGTAATGGACCTTTAAGAACCCGCTGGAAGAGTTAAAAGATATAATAAAAACTCAGAAAAGACCCCAATGGGGCATCACGTGCTCACACGTGACCATGGGTCACGTGCAGACACGTGATAGGCTCTTAAGGCCTCTAAAATAATGAATAGAATTAAATTCTAAAATCTGTTCCCTGATTAAAAATTAGAAGTTACCTCAATGAGGTATCACGTGCTCACACGTGACCAATGGTCACGTGTTGACACGTGATGGTTAAAACAACAACATAAACAAACGGCTGTTAAAAGAACCAATTTGGGGGTCACGTGCTCACACGTGACCAAAGGTCACGTGCCAGCACGTGACAGGCTTTGAAAGCCTTACAGTTTAATAGAATTAAAATTCTAAATTTCTTTAAAATCTTTCGAAATAGAATTAAAATTCTAAAAGCTTCTAAATCTTTCCAAATGGAAAAAAGATTATGGGGACCGTTGGATTAAGGATCCAAGGGTGATTAAAAATCACCAATTTATGGAAAAATCTTAGACAAGGAAAGATTTCCCCTAAATCTCACCGAGAATAACAAACATCATATCTTTGGATTTAAAATCCAACGGTGAATAAAATTCACTGAATGATCTAAAGGATCATATTAATCATGAAATCAATTAAAATCTTTCAATGAAAGATTCACAAAACAAATTGATTATCTTCCTCCTCCTATAAATAGGAGCCAAGAGAAGAGAAGAAGAATCTACCTTTTTTTTTAGAGAAAAATAGAGAGAGGAGAATTTAATTCTTAAGAGGGAAGAAAAGAAAGGAGAATTTAATTCTCAACAAAGGAAACCCTAGGTGAGAAAAGAGAAAAAAGATCAACTTCAAAAGAGAATTTAATTCTCAAAATTTAAGAGTTTAACTCTTCTGCAAATAAAGAACTTAGTTCTTCTTCTGGTTGAAGATCTGCACAGAGCACATCTCCCCATAAGTTGAGAATTTAATTCTCATCGGGTCGAGATCCTGCCATGCAGATCCTAAACTTAGAAGGGGAATTGAGTTTTGATAATTTAATTCTCCTAAAACAAAACTAGGGTTTAACCCTAATCAAGAATTTAGTTCTTTTACATATCTGGGAATTTAATTCCTTTAAAAAGAAATTAGGCTTTTACCCTAAATAAGAATTTAATTCTTTCACAATAGAGATTTAATTCCTCCAAAACAAAATTAGGGTTTAACCCTACAGAGAATTTAATTCTTAAAATAAAAGGACTTGAAAGATCTCCATGCACATAAAGAATATTGGTCACGTGATGACACGTGACCCCAATCCGCAGTGATCAGAAAAGAAGGAATAAAACCAGGGTCACATGTCCCCATGTGACCCCTAGAAAGATCCCCAAAAATAAAAAGGAAGAAGCTTTGAGGCAATGCCTCACGTGCTCCCACGTGACTCCCAAAATGCAGAAAGAAAAAAACAAAAGAAAAGAAGCTTTGGCGCTCTCACGTGTCCCCACGTGACCCCTCAGCAAGTGTTGTAATTATCGATGCATAAATCCCCATCACGTGCCAACACGTGATGCTCTAAAATAAAGATGAAAAGTGTTTAACACTTATTCGCAGATTTGAGAATAAAACAAAGAAGATCTGGCTCCACATTTAGGGCGCCCTTACGTGTCACCACGTGACCCCTAATGAGCATTCTAACAGACCAGAGCGGGGGCCTCCATCACGTGCTCACACGTGATGGCCGTCAGAATTAAAAGAGTTAAACACTGATCTACAGAATAAAATAAGGGAAATCAGGGCGCTCTCACGCGTCCACACGTGACCCCTCCCTCCTTAGTGTTTAACACTAATCTGAAGACTTTGTTCCCAGTGTTTAACACTGATTTGCTTTAGTGTTTAACACTAATTTGAAATCTCTGATTACCAGTGTTTAACACTGATTTGCTTTAGTGTTTAACACTAATTTGAAAGCCCTGTTGCTAGTGTTTAACACTGATTATCTTTTAGTGTTTAACACTAACTTGTTAATCTTATTCCCCGTGTTCAACACTGTTGACCTATAGTGTTTAACACTAGCTTTAGCCCAATTGGCTAAGTTTCTAGAGGCAAAGCCTCTCCTTCAATGGACCAACAGAGGGACAATATTTCAAACACAATTGGACTTAGCCCAAATTGGCCATAAGTCCTCAAATCATCTTGAACTGAGCACATCTGCTCTTTCAACCAACTCACTGGTTCAAGGGTACATCTCTGAGCTCCTCTGATATTTGTCGTTGTAATCCTTCAACGTCTTCAGAGAGGTGATGGGTCCCGACAGCCATACATTGCAATGGACCACCACGTCCCTAAACTGGAACTTGGACCACCACGTCCCTAAACTGGAACTTGGACCACCACGTCCCTAAACTGGAACAATAGAGCCCAAATGCTCTTTTGTCGGATCTAAACGATCCCGTTTAAGTTGATCTTAGCCTCAAATATGGCTAACGTGTCCTTAAACCTTCAAACAGACTTTAGTCCCAAATTGGACTCTAGATCCCCCAATCAACTTTGGCTCAAGGGTACATCTCTGAACTCCTCTGACATCTTTCGTTGTAATCCTTCAACGTCGTCAGAGAGGTGATGGGTCCCGACGGCCATACATGTAATGGACCCCTATGTCCCTAAACTGGAACAATAGAGCCAATTGATCTTTTGTCAGATCTAAACGATCCCGTTAAGTTGATCTTAGTCTCAAATTGGACTAACGAATCCTTAACAAACGTTTGAGTTGATCTTAGCCTCAAATATGGCTAACGTATCCTCAAACCAAAACCCCAAACCCAAATCTAAGAAAATACGGATTTGGACTAGTCCACGCCCTACGGGCGACGACATAACTCAGTCTCCGTATACAATCCACGGGCAACCAAACATAAATCAAACACACACGACACGAAGTGACCACATGGAGAAGGAGAAAGTTGTTACCGCAATGCGGTAGCGTAATTAACTGCAGGGGCTTGCGCCTGCAGGGAAGAGTGACCCCACAATCAAAAACCCCTCAAGCGAGGGGGAATCTGACGAAGTCTGCTACATCGGTCGCATCCGTCTAAACCTCTGATACACGGTGCCATAAATCAACTTGGCATCTTCGGAGAGGTAGACGGATAAAACCAATTAGCATCTGCCCCGAACCACAGGCAAGACGTCCATGTCTTGGCCGCCGTTCGGAGGGGAACAGACCCCTGACAAATACTCCTTTTCAAAAGAATAAAATAGGGAAAGACAGAGGAATTAATGCCCAACGCAGAGATATTGTCACTTGTCCACACGTGATAATTTCAAAGACTAAAAGTGTTTAACACTTATCTGAATATTCTGAGAACAAAATAAAGGAAGTCTGGCCTCATCTTCAGATGCCTAATCATGTGACCCCACGTGACCAATTCAATTTTAGTGTTTAACACTACTTTAAGCGCCTCGTCGTTAGTGTTTAACACTATTTTCAGCATATCACGTGGGAGCACGTGATCGCCAAGTATCCTCTAGTGTTCAACACTATTTTAAAGCCAAGCTTATCCCAAATTGGTTAAGTTTTCCAGAGGCAAATCTCCCCTTCAACTGGACCTCAAAATTAGTCAGTTCATATGATATGCAAAGTAAAGTCCAGAGATATAATGAATGGTTAGTGCTCAGCCAAAAACAAAATGTTGTCAGAGCCCCCAAACCCCTATTTAGCATTGCTAAATAATAGGGGGCTGAACCCAGACAAATGTTCAATAGTCCAACAAAGGGCCAACATTTCAAACCTAATTGGACTTAGCCCAAGTTGGCCGTAAGTCCTCAATTCAGATTTAACTGAGCCAATGTGCTCATAATCTAATTAATTGATTTTAGTTCCAAATTGAACTACATATTTCCCAATCAACTTTGATTCAAGGGTACATCTCTTCACTCCTCTGATATTTGTCGATGTAATCCTTCAACGTCTTCAGAGAGGTGACGGGTCCCGATAACCAATCATTCCATGGACTATGATGTCCTTAAACTTTATAAACTATGACGTCTTTAAACTACGGACTGTAGGGTCCTTAAGCCCATGGACTATGATGTCCTTAACCTCGGACTGTGGGGTCTTTAAGCCCATGAACTTTGATGTCCTTAACCTTTACAGACTATGATGTCTTTAAACTGGACCACCATGTCCTTAAACTGGTAATTGACCGCAATGTCCTTAAACTAAACAACAGAGCCCAAATGTTCTTTTGTTGGATCTAAATGATCCTGTTAAGTTGATCTTAGTCCAAAATTGGATTAACGTATCCTTAACAAATGGATAAGTTGATCTTAGTCTAAAATTAGACTAATGTATCCTTAACAAACGTTTAAGTTGATCTTAGTCTCAAATGAGACTAACGTATCCTTAAACCCAACCCCCAAACCTAAATCTAAGAAAATACGGATTTGGACTAATCTACGCCCTACGGGCGACAACATAAATTAGTCTCCGTATACAATCCACGGGCAACCAAAAAACAAAACAAACACACACGACACGAAGTGACCATCTGGAGAAGGAGAAAGTGGTTACCGCTATACGGTAGCGTAATTAACTGCAGGGGCTTGCGCCTGCAGGAAAGAGCGTCCCCACAATCAAAAACCCCTCAACTAGGGAGAATCTGATGAAGTCTGCTATATCGGCCGCATCCGTTTAAACCTTCGATACATGGTATCATAAATCAACTTGGTATCTTCGGAGAAGTGGACGGATAGCACCAATTAGTATCTGCCCCCAAATTCAGGCAAGACGGACCTACGCGGTCCCGTCTCTGTGTTCGGAGGAGAACAGCACCGAATTTCACAAAAAACCAAACACTTACCTGCACGAACTCATGGGCGATGAACGTCATCTGGGCCCTGAAGGTCCTCCCGGGGACCCTACCCCCCGCCGATTTCTCTATTTCATGCAGCAGGCTATCCACGACGGATAGCCCCGAAGGCACCGCGAACTGAAGGCCCCCCTCCTCCACCATGATCGACGAGGGCGGGCCCTGGGAAGACCTCCGGGAACCCCTCTTGAGAGGCTCCGATGGAGAGTCAATCTCCTCCTCCGAGACTGGGTCCTCCAGAATCCGATCCCGCTTCTGGCCTGACGCTCTGCTAGGCTCCGAGGCGGGATCAGCCCCCGAACGCTCACGGGACGCGACCACCGGAGGAGAAGGAGCCGGGGCGGGCTTCAAGCGGGAAGAGCTAGCGCCTCCAACCTTCGCTACCTTCCTCGGCTAGCACATGGAGTCTCGGATGTCCATGGGTCCTGCACAAAACCAAATGCAAAGAAGTCAGCGACACATACAATATAAAAGCCAAAATGCAAGCCTAACTTACCGACGAACTCAACGGGGCTGAGCCCGGCCCAACTCAGGACCCTCTCAGATAGCAGCACGTCGAATCGGGGAACGGGCTCCCACGACGCCACTCTTACCGCGGTGGGGTCATTGGACTGATTCCCCGGCAAGCATTTTTCCCTCGACCACTTGGTGGGCACAGGCCAGTCCTCGCCCTCGAGTGGGGAAACGAAGAAGAACTTCTTCTTCCAGTCGTGAATGGAAGAAGGCAGGGCCACAACCCCTATCCTGGCGGCACCCCCTGTCGCTTTCTAAAAGAGAGGTAGACCTATCTCGGGTCACCCGCTCGACCCCTAGGAAGATTTTTGAAAACGAGGGAAGAATCAAGGAGGGAGAAGCTGAAAGGAACCGCCTGTAACTTCAGGCGGATCAGGAACCCGAGGAGAATCCTCCATGAGTTCGGCACTAACTGGCCAGGGGCTAACCCGAAAAAGTTCTGCGCTTCGACGACCTCGGGAGAGAAGGGCATGCGCATTCCACCCCAAAAAGCTTCCAAGTACAGGGCGATCTCCCTACCCCGTACTTGGTCTGCCCTCTCTCCCTCCTTGACCAGACGAAGCGTATAACGTGAGGGGATGTGGAAGCGAACCCGAACATTGGTGAGCTCGTCCTCATGCCTCACCCAACACGACGTGCCGGGGGCAGCGTCTACCGCCTCCTCCCTAGGAGCTGCCCCCGCCGCACGCTCCCGGGAAGAGGATCCGACACCTGCTCCCCGGGAAGACTCAGGCTCAACTAGAGGGTCCCTAGAACTTACTTCTGCAACATCTACAGACTCTACGAAAGAAGACATCTAACCTAGAGAAGAGGGGTCCTCGGGAAACGAAAGCAGAAGAAAGGAAACGAGCGTCGAGCAGCCAGGGCTTATAGCGAGGAAATATGAAGGAGTAGGGACCCTGGAGTGGACCCCACCCCTATTTGTCATTGCAATCGTCCTCATCCAAGGGCGCCCTTTATCTCCCGCCAAAGCGTCTCCTCGCGTCCAACGGCTCCGATTGCTCCACTTGTCGTTCCCATACTGGACCGCACCCCATTAGACGCCGCAGGTCTGCACACGTCGCGTCGGCCAACCGACGCTTGACACGTAGACCGTCGCTTCAGTGACAGGATGCAAGAACCGGCGCACCTTTCTTAAATGCAGAGATCTCGTCCTGATTCGCTGGCAGAAAAGACAGCTGACAGCCCAGTGACTCGTCCCGACGAAATCTTAGGTGAGAGTGCACCCCGGCGGCCCGGTAGTCCACTCTTGACCCGACCCGCCAGCAGATCGGGACAAAAGTGGGGGGCTAATGATGATACTCTATATTGACGATCTCCCATATCAAGACACATGGCAGATGACGTGTCCCAGAACTCAGAACAGAGGGCCCACAGGAGGCCGACCAGGCCGCCCCTGTACCCGACCTACAAGCACAGAGCCGACTCACCTCAGAGCCCCCTGCAAATTGGCCTCCTCGGCCTCCCAGCTCGCCTCCGAGCTACCACAAGACCAAGCTACCTCGGCCCTCTCGCTCGTTCCCGAGCTCTTCCGCCGAGGCCATCTTCCTCGGTCCCTCCGACCGACCAACTCCACCACTCACAGGCGTAACCGCCGCTCCGCAAATCTCTCCATGCGCGGATACTCCGTCGACAGCATCCTACGTTCCACGCCATCACGATCCCCTCTAACGGGCGATCAGCTTGTTACGCGAGCGTGACGTCGGGAGCGCAACTGACGGCAAGATTCCCGCGCCCGCTACCGCGTGCTGCCGCTACTATATAGACCCCCATCACAGAGGGGTCAAGCAAGCCATTTTTTTACTCCACTTAGTCGTTACTCTGCTCGGATCTCGTGCTAACTTGATCATCGGAGGGTCCTCGGTGGTACCACACCCCGGGACTTCCTTGCAGGTACTCGGTGCTAAACCCCTCAAATCACCAATCTCCTCAAAACCTATTGAGACCCACACGCAACAGGAGATCATCCCCAAAAATCCAACGGGAGATCGACGGAAGACAACATCTGACGGAGACCCGAAAAGGACTTCCATCAGTAGAGTTAGAACAAAATCGAAACCTTCACTTGGTCTCCACTCCAAAGCTAGCTAAGCTGGCCAAGCTTCATGGCCCCTAGGTTCACCAAACATGTATAAACTATAAATACTATGCACTTCAACCTCCCACGGTACCCTAACATTCTTTTCATCCTTCTAGAGTTTTTCTCTTGTATAAAAATACATTTTGCAATGGGCTTCTCCCTCTTCCGATAACTCTCCTCACATTTTTCATGTTGCTTCTCTTTGTGGGTCTTATTTGTGGCCAAGATGTGAGCACAACCAGACATTACGAGTTCCATGTATGTTACTAATTTCGCAATATTAGTAGTGTGCGTGTGTGTGACGTTATTTTATCAAAATTAACTTTGCAACATTATGTTGCTTGAAATTTTCAGATAAAGATGGCCAATGTGACAAGATTGTGTCATACAAAAAGCATTGTGACCGTCAACGGGCAGTCTCAAGGGCCTAAAATCGTAGTCAGAGAAGGAGATCGAGTTATCGTCGAGGTCTTTAACCATATTCGACACAATGTGACCTTGCATTGGTATGTAATCTCATAGCTACTGTGCTTAGCTTTAGTTGTTACAGAATTGTAGGAGTCTAAACTATACAAATGACTGCAGTGATGGGGTGCGCCAGCATTGAAGTGGATGGGCTAATGGACTGGCCCATGTGACCCAATTCCCTATCCAAACAGGCCATAGCTACATTTACAATTGTGGGCCAGAGAGGCAGGGAGGCCATTTTTACTCAAACTCTTTGGGCTGATGGAGGCCCAAATGTCTCTTATGCTTTACACAATCAACGGGCTTCCAAGTCCATTGTACCAAAGATAATGAGAAATATCTTCTTTTGTTTCTTTTCTTGGAAGACAATATCTATATTTTTTTCATTAGAGAACAAGCATATGAACTCCATACCATTTGGATATTTTTATATTTAGCATGTCTGTTAACAAAGTGCAACGGTGATGTACATGATCATCAGATACATTCAAGTTCAAAGTGGCAACCATTTTTTCTTCACAGTTGGTTTGGGCTCGATTCCATGCCCGAGGAACCAAAAATGTCCAAGGGCCGAATGGGACCAAATTTGCAGACCCGTTTATTAATGTGTCCTTTACAACGCCTACTACGGCTCTTCTACAATCTCACTTCTTTGGGAAATCTAAAGGAGTATATAGCCCAGATTTTCATATAAACCCTTTACATTACTTCAATTATACTGGTAATCCACCAAATAACACATTAGCCAGCAACGAGACTAAATTGATGTGTAGAGTTGGTGATGCAAGACGCTAGCATTCTTGGAGCCGAGAGTCATCCATTACGTTTGCACAGATTCAATTTCTTTGTGGTCGGACAAGGGTTTGCGAACTATGATGCGACCAAGGACCCGAGCAACACATCAATCTGGTGGATCCAGTTGCCTGGTGAGAATTTAGGTTTCTTTTTATTTATAAGGATAATTTATAAACTATAATTGCAACTTACATATTTCTATTCATTGGAGGAGTTAACAGGACAAGTGAATGTTGACACCCTGATTGCCTCATAGATAAACTCATAGAATTGATACCAAAATATTCTCCTATGAAAATTTAGATAATTCAGTTTCAGTTCTTTTGGTGCATTTATAGGCTTATGGTTTATGCATGGTCATCTAGAGGTGCACACAAGTTGGGGCCAGAAGATGGTGTGGTTGGTTGTGGACGGAGAACTATCCAATCAGAAGCTACCACCTCCACCGGTAGATCTTCCAAAATGCTAAAAATTGGTGAAATACTTACTACCAATGTTTTTTTATAAAAATTTTACTGCCTATATTTTTTATGGCTCCTCCATTTTGTGTAAAACATTCATATGTAAGAGGAGAATTTGTTTTTCATGAGTTCCGTTATCAATAATGTATTTCTTGTGGCTTGATCAGTAAAAACACAGTGACTAATGTGTTGTGGATGGCATCTATGTAATTAATTTCAATTATTCTTCCTAATCAACAAGCCATCAACAAGACATATAAAACCTATTGATATCGCATTAGATACAAGGGTTAAGATCTTTAAGACAAAAAAGAAGAAAAAAGAGAAGCATCAAAACTTTACTTATCTGCACGCTTTTGTTGATGTATAAACTTTATCAATGTATGGAAACATTATTAGCCTTTCAATAGCTGCAATTTCTTTTAGTCAATTGATCATTAAACAAGTATCATACGCTTGGTAAATGTTCAGGTAAACACTTAGCTTAATGCCACACAATGGCTCAAAATCGAGCAGTGATTTGGGAGAAGAGTGCCTTGAAATCTTTTGTGGGCGTGCCCACTCCTTCGGGCTTCGATCCAAGATCGAAAGCTTTGAACTTTGCTTCCTCAAACTGCAGAGCTTGGACGCAGACTTCTGCCACATCAGCCCTAGGGATGGTTTTCGTATCGGTTTGTAGGAGTTCGTCGTCCTTTCCGGTAATTAATTCACGCAGCCCACCGTCTCTATCCAGTAAACCTCCAGCCCTGATATACATATACATGTATCAACATTAATCATGCTTAATATTTTCTCTACCTTCCTTACATATGTAGACTAGGAAACTATCCAAACCTTCGAGTCCTGCATTTTAATGCTAGGTTGGTATACGACTATTTTCATTATAAAAAATTCTCCTTTTTCTTCCATTATGCATCATTTTAGTCTCTAATTATATAAAAAAATTCTCAGAGATCATTTTATTTCATAGGATAAATTCTGAAAGGGAGAAAGAGTGCATAACTTCAAACGAACCGCATATGAGAAGCAAAAACATTAACTTCTGCAGGATCGTAAAAGTTAGGATGGTTTCTTGCTATGGTTGTATATGCAAAAGATGAGTTTCAGAAACCTGGTCTTTTTTAACAGAAGTGTTCATTATGCTCACAACACAAGCAAACACAACACACAAATTGAAGATAGGAAGGAGCCAAGAACAACATCTATGGCACTTTCGGTGTAGCAAGTTTCCATGAAAGATGTGAAGAGTTTTACAACCTGTTTTGGGCCTGAAGGCATCTTCAATTCATCATAACACAACTAGTAATCACACCTTACAGCGAATAAAAATCAAAGGATTATTTTTATTTATGACAATGCAAATGAAAATTTCCCAAAATTGTTACCATCACAAAGATGTCGGCTAAAGCATCTCAGGTGACTACCTGTATAAAGTTTAAATGGTTTCTTCTGTCGAGAGACTGTCTTAAGAAAAATACAATAACTGGAAAAAGATAAGATATTTCTTTTTTTAAATCACTGACCTTATAATTGTGTATGGTATTCCAGAGTCTGCTAAATACTGTTCAGCCTTTCGCTTCCAGATCTGCAAACAAAAGGAACATCATTTGAACCCGAAAGATGAAGATTTGAGATTTTTGAAACCTTGAAACTAATGCTATATAGGTATTCACAATTTTTATTGATTAATTAATTTATTTTGAAATTTATAAAAAAAGTGCTAGTAGGACAAGGATAGCTAGAAATATCAAAAACAACAATCTTTGCTTAGTAGTATAGTCTGCAACAACAAATCAAAAATGAGAGACAAAAAATTTCATAGACTGCAATTGAATCTGGAAAGAACTTTGTGAACGTAAATTAAAAAAGCAATGCCGATCCATGTTCAGAATTTTGCCTAATTGTTAATGACGTAGTAACAATTGATTTGTAATGTAAATATTGCAGAAATGCCACCAAACTACAAGATTAAATAGTTTAGAGGAATCCAGAATGTTGAATATGCAGCAGCATTTGAATTGAAAAGCTCATAATCAAGAGGATGATGATTCTAGTGCTTTTATATGTGAGATTTGTTCTTCTATTGCAAAACCCAGCTATCTAATTCATATGGCAAGAGTTGTCTTTTGATTGTTGAATCTCAATGAAAAGTAGGATATTATGGAATTCCCCAGCAGAAGACAGATATCTCCATTATCTTCGGGATTTGTTTTGATCTGTCAAAAGAATGCAAGGTGCGGCATAGGGAGCAAAGAGTTCAGACATTCAGACACACATCGGCTGAACATGACATTTTTCGTATATTTTATTGTTCTATTACCTTCAACGAGTGATTTTCCAATTACAATTGGTTTACATCAAGGATTTGCATTAAGTCCATTCATGTTTACCATCGTGATGGATGAGCTTACTAGAACTATCCAAGATGAGGTACCTTGGTATATGCTATTCGCTGATAATATTGTTTTAGTAAATGAGACGAAAGCAGGGGTTAATGCCAAATTGGAATTATGGAGGCAAACATTGGAATCTCGGGGATTCAGATTGAGCAGGTCCAAGACAGCATATATGCATTGCAAATTTAGTAACCAGCGAAGTCAAAACCATATTGGTATAACATTGGAAGGGCAAGAGATATCACCGAGCAACCAGTTTAAATATCTAGGTTCCATCATCCAAAAGAATGGGGAGATCGATAGTGATGTTAATCAAAAGATCCAAGCTGGTTGGTTGAAATAGAGTGCAACAGGGATTTTATGTGATCGTAACTTTCCGTTAAAATTGAAAGGAAAGTTTTATCGGAGCGCTATTCGGCCTGCCTTATTATATGGTACAGAATGCTGGGCTCCTAAGAAGCATCATACACAGAAGATGCACGTAACGGAGATGCGCATGTTTCGTTGGATGTGCGGTAACACTAGAAAAGATAAGGTGCGAATGAGGATATTCTGCAAAAGTTGGTGTAGCACCCGTGGAGGAGAAGATGCGGAAAAACCGGCTAAGATGGTTTGTTCATGTGCGACGCAGACCTATGGAAGCACCGGTTCGACGAATAGATACTCTCGATATGGGCAATGGCAAAAGGGCAAAAGGAAGACCGAAGAAAACATGAATGGAGGTGATACGAAACGATATGGTTGCCAAAGGACTCAATGAAAGTATATTGTTCGATAGGAGTGAGTGGAGGCGGAGGATTCATGTGCTGGACCCGGCGTGATTCTCATGTTGGTTCATGTAGCCTACCCCATATGCTTGGGATAAAAGGCTCAGTTGTTGTTGTACCTTCAACAAAATAACTTTTTTTGTGCCAAGCATCAAACATACATAGTAAATTATAAGTGACAATAACGGAATAAAGCAAACAAAATTACAAGTATATGAACCAAACATACCAATATATTCCCATTCCCAAGGCTATTCAAAGGATGGTTAGGATTTGTACCACCCATGGATCCGACCAAGACGATGTGCTTCACTCCAGCAGCCTTGGCTGTATAAAAGTGTCATACACAAATCATATATCAAGTTAAATACAACAAACACCACTATATCATGGATTAAATCCCGTTTACCACAAGCTATGGCCTATTATTCAAAAAATATTAAAGAAAATTTACAAGGACGAGCCTTACCAGCATCAATCTGATTCTTTTGGCCAATCCAATCAACCTAAAATGGCAAATTTCAAATTATCAACTATAATAAAAAGAATGGAAAACACATCATGATATCAAATTGGCATCTGTAATTACCTGTTCAGGGTATAATCCTTCTTCATAGTAGAACTCAGGACGTCCTCCTTTGGTTGGGTCAAATCCAGGTTTCATTTTTGGAACAGCACTTGTGAGAATTATGAGCGCATCGGTGCCTTGTATTGCAGGAGAGATTCTTTCAGGATCCCTTATATCTCCAACAAAAACATCATCAGCTCCTCCGATTTTCTCCTTGCTCTCTTCTGTTCTTACAAGACCCCTTGCAACAAACCGGTCTGCTCTTTCCTTTAATTTTCTATGAACAATTTGTCCTGAAGTAATACAAATAAATATATTTCAGGATTAAAATTTTTATAGTCCTATTTGAGTTGGGAAAACATAAATTGATTTTCAGCACCATGATAAGAAACAAATACATGAAATTTTTCTAGTGATGTATACAATGTTAAGTGGAACCTTTCCTATAGACGAGAGTGAATAGTTGATTTGTCGACACAACTCGTATAAATTAAAGACCGCAACATATGATGTTAAACTTTATCCAGTAAGTTACCTCGAAACCATTTTATTAAACAAATTCATCCTTTCTTTACATTCTGCTTTTTTCATAAACCCCATCACCCCAAGCTGGCTTCGCAAAATTGACATAACTAGTGCTTGTTCCTTAGATAACCCCCAAACTTCAACTATCACAAGTGTAATCTATGGTAGAAGTTCAAATGTGTAGTGCATCTTTGCTCTCACAAGCTAGCGACAGTAACACAATTTACCAATATGCATTTCAATTGTTTCCATGTTCTTACTACCAAAATAACCTAACAAGTTTGATATCTAAGTTATCTTCCTTTAAGAAAGATTTGGCAAAATTTTACGACCAGCTGTCATCCTCACATCAAACATCTCTAAATTAGTACCAAGATTTTTTCTCGAAAATACTATTTAACTCTCCCATCATCGTCATCGTCATCTAAGCCTTTTCCCAACATAACGGGGAAGGCTATAGAAACAAGCCTCTATGAAAGATTTCATAAAGTTTCATAATCCGACTTTCAATCTCATGTCAACTCTCTCCTAACTAACCAGCTAAATTTCATACCTAGAAAAACATAGACATAATTACATCAATCGTGAAGTACCAATTGTTGGATAAAATAGGGAAATAATTGCTAAATGATAATTTAAAATAGAATATGATTTTATAAAACATTTGTTTGAAAAATACGACCACATAAACAATATAGGAAATAAAATAAAAGTTAGAAAATCGAGCCTGACGAAGGGAGGCATGCAGATAGCTGTGCTGCCATAAGAACATATTGCCACTCCTCGTACGGATTGTAGCGACAAAGACGTTCTAAGGGTACAACACTCCTCGGCCCGTCTGATTCCTTCGTTGAGTACGAATCACATAGGAAGGTTTGATTTTGGTCTCGTAGTCTTGCAGAGCCCGTGAAAACAATAGCAACATAAAAGGAATCACCGAAATCGGTGTTGAAATGAGAAAGTTATAGAAGATTTTGTGGTTCGCTGTTTTTGAGAATAATATTTCAGTAGGGAAAAGTTTTTTTCTATTATCTTTCGGTTTTCTGGAACGCTTCTTTAAAAGACCACCAAAAGACGCGACCAAGAGTTGCTAGAATGGGCTGTGACTTTTCATTGATTGAACTGTTGAAACTCATTTGAATAATTAATGAACGGGTCCCATGGGTTTTGAATTCAAACTTGTGCAGAGTCCAAGTGCTTTAAAGTGTAAGCCATCACGAGCCTTAATTGGGCCAAAGCCATTTTTACCAAGTAATGTAACCATCACTTGAACAAAGCACACTAATTTTCAATAGTAACTTTATAAACACCATTTTGGACCTTTTCCCTTTTATTAGACTTAATTAATTTATTTTTGAACCACCAAACTCCAAACAAAATAAATAAAATATCTATAAAAAGAAAACTTCAAATCTAAATAATCTAACATTCCCTCACAAAAGGTTCAAAATTATATAATATAAGCTTATTTCAAAATTTTCAATCAAAATAAAACAAATAATCAATCAAAACAAAAATAAATAAATAAATAAATAATACATACACTAAACATACTGTGCATAAATACAGGTGAGTCTAGACATGAACAAGCATTTTAGTGTTGACTACGCTTGACCGAAGGATAATAGTAGTCATTAGTTAGAGCTTGAAAACTATTCCTTTTCACCAATCATTTGTATGTCACACACACAAAATGAGAGTAACGAGATCTTCATTTTGTGCGTGTGCGCTATTAATGGCTATACACAAAACCTTGATTCTCATGGAGCAACTAGAAATTTATCTAAATCTCCTGGCCGCGGTCTCACGGCGCTCCACTTAGGTGATGTCTCAAAAAGTACCAAGCTGTGAAAGATACCTTAACATAATTATGACTTCGACATTATTAAGAATATATATTCATCCTCACGTCATCAATAGAGCACATTTCATCATAAGGATAGGTCGGAAAAAATTTCCTTTAAAAAGTTATGCGTTCTTCCGGTCACATCAAGAGTTTTGTTTTTTCCATTAGAAACTTCTATCGTAGGATCTCCAGTCAAAAAATTTGGGGTCCCGCTCTTGGTGATAAAGATATAGGCTTAAGCCCCATCCCCTAGATGAATTCAGAACCTGGTTCTTATTAAGACCTTTGATCAAATTATCTGCCAAATTTTGTTGTGAGTAAACAAAATAATGATACCACATTATTATCTTTATGTTCCTTTATAGTTGCACAGCTCATTTGCAAATATATATTCATTTTTCTATTGCAATTTTATTGATTTAATACATCCAATAAGGATCTATTATCACAATTTACACTCACGAAAGCAATCGGCTTAGGAACACAAGGTACATGCGAGAACACATTTTTAATCCATCCGCTTCTTTGCATGCAGTATCTAATGCAATCATTTTAGAATCTAGTGTGTTTCTGGCAATTACAGTATGTTTGGTTGATCCCCAAGTGACAGCTGCACCGCCAAGTAAGAATACATAACCACTAGTAGATCTCATATCATGTGAGTCAGTTACCCAGCTGGTGTCGCTATATCCTTCAATTATATTAAGGAAACCGGTATAAACCAAACTGTAATCCAAAGCGCCTTTTAAATATTTAAAAATTCTTTCAAGTGCACACCAATGATCTTTATTTGGATTGCTATTATATCTACTGAGCCTAGAAACTGCATATGAAATATCAGGTCTAGTTCGGTTGGTGATATAAAGTAACGTGTCAATAATTTGTGCATATTTTTGTGGCGATATTAGTTCACTAATATTCTTAGTAAGATGCATATAGATACAGCTTTAACATCAAAATAATTAAACTTTTAAAGCATTTTCTCTATCGCATTCGATAAAGTTAATGCGATACTATGATTGCCTCTAATTAATTTCATACCAAAAATAAAATCTGCATGACCTAAATCTTTCATATCAAACATAAATGATAAATATTACTTCACATGTTCGATAACATGAAGTGGAGTGCCAAACAATAATATATCTACATAAAGGCATAAAATGACAATCATTATAATGAACACATTTATCATATGGATTGATAATGAAACCATAATTCAAAATGACTTTATCAAATTTCATGTGCTATTGTTTAGGAGCTTGTTTAAGACCATAAAGAAATTTAGTTAATTTACAAACTTTATGTTCTTGGCCTTTAACAACAAAACCTTCCGACTGCTCCATATAAATTTCTTCTTCTAAATCTCCGTTTAAAAATGCGGTTTTAACATCCATTTGATGGATTAATAAATTATGAATAGATGCAAATGCAATTAAAACACGCATAGTAATAATACGAGCAACAGGAGAACAAGTATCGAAGAAATCAATGCCTTTTCTTTATGTAAAACCGTTAGCAACTAATCTAGCCTTATATTTTTCTATAGACCCATCTGCTTTGAGTTTTCTCTTGAAAATCCATTTATATCATATAGCCTTACTTTCTTGCGGTAAATCGGTAGCAATCCAAGTCTTATTTCGTAAAATCGAATCAATCTCACTTTGGATCGCTTCTCTCCAAAACGACGTTTCATCGGAAGACATAGTATCGACGTAAATCGTCGGTTCTCCTTCAATCAAGCGTACATGTCATCGCTAAAATTCTTCTTTATCGTACCTCTTAGACCATTTAAGTTCGGGCTCGGGTGTAGCTTCTAATAATATACAATTGCCATTTGGTTCAATAGAATATGAGAATTCTCCCAAATCGTTATTTATTATAGTTACAGAGTTGCTAACCTTCGTTTTAAGTGGAAAAATGTTTTAAGTTGCATCCCTAGATTCAATAATGGTGTTATTTAATATATCGGAGATGTTAGATTTCACTACTAAAAATCTATAAGTATTACAATTAGGAGAATATCCAACGAAAACCGAATCAATAATTTGTGGGCCTATTTTCCTCCTTTTAGGACCCAGAATTGCAACTTTCGCTAAACAACCCCAGACCTTTAAATAACTAATGTTAGGTGGTTGATTCTTCCAAATTTCATAAGGAGTTTGGTTACCAAGCTTTTGAGGTATTCTATTTAAAATATAACATGAAGACAAGAGAGCTTTCCCCATAAATTCTTAGGAACTCCGGAACTCGATAACATAGAATTTACCATATTTATTAAAGTTCTATTTTTCCTTTCCGCTACGCCATTAGACTGAAGTGAATATGGTGCAGTCATCTCATGTCTAATGACATGCTCTTCGCAAAATATGGTAAAGCCATTAGAGGTGTATTCACCCCACGATCGAATCTAAGAATTTTATCTTTTTCTCAAGTTGATTTTCAACCTCATTCTTGTAAACGTTAAATTTGTTAACCACCTCATCCTTGGTTTTTATAAGATACACAGCAAAATTTAGAAGCATCATCAATGAAAGTAACAAAATATTTATTACCACCTCTAGTCGGAGTACCAGTATCATCGGAATGTATAAATTCTAATACTTGGGTATTTCTATAGGCTTCCTTAAAAGGCGTTTTAGTTTGTTTGGCATTAACACAAACTTGGCATTTATTATTAAAGTCAATTTTGCACATATGAATTAGATTAAGTTTCATCATATGCATCATGGTATGAAAATTAACATGCCCTAATCTATCATGCCATAAACATAAAGTTTCAACATTTAAAACAATAGAATTATAATTAGCATAATTAGAAGCATTGTAAGAAATAACATGCAACAATTTAAACAAACCGTCATATAAATATCCTTTGCCAATGAAATTATTATTTTTAGTAATGACAAATTGGTTACTATCAAAAAATAGTTTATAGCCTATTCTAAGATGTAAAGAAACACTAATTAAGTTTTTCCTAATTTCCGGAACAAAAAACACATCTTTTAAAGTAATGGTTTTTCCCGTGGATGGTTTTAATGAAATATTTCCAATCCCCTTAATAGATGTTCTCATTTCATTTCCTAACATTACTCCTCCCCCACATTGATCGTTAAAAGTTATGAACTAAGATAAATCAAAATATACATGAACATTGATGCCGGAATCAAGCCACCAATAAAGAGAAATAGTAATGTTAACTATGGAATTAGAAACAACTAATAATTCTTTGCTTGAAGCCATAAATAAAATTGAATAGCAATATTATAAAAGGATAATAATTCAATATAATAAACAAATATATGGCAAGTCTAATCAATAAGCAATTATTCTCAATACGTTCTTAGATTGTTGGATAAAATAGGGAAATAATTGCTAAATAATAATTTAAAATAGAATATGATTTTATAAAATATTTGTTCAAAAAATATGATCACATAAACAATATAGGAAATAAAATAAAATTTATAAAATCGAGCCTGAAGAAGGGAGGCACACAGATAGCTGCGCTGCCCTAAGAACGTACTACCACTTCTCGTATGTATTGTACCGACAAAAACATTCCCAAGGTAAATCACTCATCGGCCCATCCGATTCTTCCGTTGAGTACGAATCACAAAGGAAGTTTTGATTTTGATCTCGTAGTCTTGTAGAGCCCGTGAAAACAATAGCAACGTAAAAGAAATCACCGAAATTGGTGTTGAAATGAGAAAGTAATAGAAGATTTTGTGGTTCGATGTTTTTGAGAATAATATTAAAGTAGGGAAAAGTTTTTTTTCTATTATCCTTTTGTTCTCTGAAACGCTTCTTTAAAAAATCACCAAAAGACGTGACCAAGAGTTGCTAGAATGGGTCGCGACTTTTCTTTGATTGAACCGTTGAAACTCATTTGAATAATTAACGAATGGGTCCCACAGATTTTGAATTCAAACTTGTACAGAGTCCAAGTGATTTAAAATGTAAGTCATCATGGGCCTTAAATGAGTCAATGCCATTTTACCAAGTAATGTAACCATGAGTTTAACAAAGCACACTGATTTTCAACAGTAATTTTATAAACACAATTTTGGACCTTTTCCTTTTTATTAGATTTAATTAACTTATTTTTGAACCACCAAACTCCAAACAAAATAAATAAAATATTTATAAAAGAAAATTTTAAATCTAAATAACCTAACACCAATTGGTTTTATTTTCTTCTTATTCTTTTTTTCCGTCCTTTTTTGGACCATTTTTGTTGGATATGTATGCCCTAGAGGAATGTATTGTATAGGATGGTAGGGATATGTATATGCGGGACAATCTTGCTCAGTTGTATAGTATACTATTTGAGTTGTCTTTATCAAAACATGTGATTTGTTCTTCTTACTGTTTTGTATTGTTAATACATATTGATAAAGACTCGTTACAGTAGTATACTATTTTGGTTTGTCTTTATCTTAACATGTGCATATGCTATACTCGATATCACATATGGCGGATACATATTGATAAATCCCGTAGGATTTTGCTTGATTACCAGCGTTATGATAGCGATCATACTTGTGGGAGCTCTGTAGTCCATAAGCACATAGGTATGATCATCTAAGATTGTATACATTTGCTGAATGGGGGTGAATACACTGGACAGACTCACCGTGAACCTCTAAATGGTATTATACCTATCGTCAGATAGCGGTTCTCAGGTGACATGAGTACAAATTAGTCTTTAGACCTGAGATCATCATTTGTTTCGTGTAAGTTTCTACTGTACTTTGATCACTGCCCTACCGTGGCTCTACTGAGTCGTGCAAACAGATTTTGGTTGGGTACAGTCCCGAACCATATGGAAGCAGTGAGTGATTGTCAGGGATTCGTCTCTTCCGGTATTGGGAGTAGATATCGCACTGTGTCCGGTTGGCCAGAATCATAAGACCTTGGCCAAGGCAGTTGAGATTTACTGATGGTTAGATCAATAGTTTCTCAGATTGGTCCTGAGCCACATCGACACGACTTATCGGGTCAGTAAAGGTTTGACGTTTACCATCCTCTAGACCCGGTATGCGATACTCTTAGATGAAGAGACTGGACTGTACGGAGATTGTCGCGGATAGTCTCAGTACGGGTCCGGATGAGCTTGAGCGTCGGTCTTCCTTTTCGACAGGTGCCTGGATAGCCATTACGTACAACTAGTACCGCTGACGTGCTTATGGTTAAACCTACTGCCAGCGTACTGTCATGACTTTAGAGTCCCACACAGAGGGTTTTCCTGATTCAGGCGAAATGATATAGGAGCCGTATTTTGATACGTGCAAGATTCTGATCGAATGATGATACTAGCCAGCTTAGAATTATACCGAAATATTAAATCGGGTATTGATTTAATAATTTATATATACATATTTCGATATGTATATTCTAGTGATATCCGGGCTTTCGATCGAATGGTTGATTATACTAGCCGGCTTAGGATTAAGCTGGATTATTAAATCAGGTATTGATTTAATAATTCTAGTATTATGTTCTTTGTATTATTCCATCTCTTTGGGCATTTGTATTTTGATACGAATATAGGTATGTATATGCGGTAGAGTCCATTCCGTATTTATACGGAAAAGATTCTACAAGGAGAACACCTCATTTCCATGTTTTTCCTTTTCATGAAAATTGAAATGAGGTGGAAGGGTGAGGTGGAAAAGAAAATGGTGTGAAGCATGGTTGAACAGAGTAGACAAATGAATTTATACACTATTCAAGTATGATTGGATTTTATATATGCTAAAATGATTTAATAAAACCATGCTTGCAATTTTTGTTTCATGATGAGATTTTCATTTACACCGTTCTCTTTCTCTCTCCATTCTTGAGCTCATTTTTCCTCTTCACCCTATCCTTTTATGAGTTGAGAATCAAGGGTGAAGAGAAGTAGAAAGAATACTAGAACACACTACGTTACTAGACACTCTAGATTAGCAACCTAGAGCCTTTAGTTGCTTCACTAGATTTTGAGTGGAGCTGGAGCCATCAACCACATCTTTCGTGTGGATCATTTTCGACGGAGGACCAGAGATCAAGCTCGATCATGAAGTCCCCATGGAGTGGGGAGAAGACCGAATGACGCGGATCTTTCGGTATAACTCTCTATCACAGTAGGTAGATTTCCTTTAGCTTGCTAGTTCAATGTTGGGTTAGATTCTAGGTAGTGGTTTCTAACATCAAGTTTTTTAAAAGTCAAAAAATTTCGTTCCGCAACGGCCGCGGTTGGCGGTCAGGACACTAAGAATCCCAACATGGTATCAGAGTCATCCAAACATTAGAAACTAGTAGTAGACGATGCTTTAGTTTCAAAACCGAAAAATTCCGATTTTCAAAAACCCATTCTCCGTTCGAATTTTTTTTGGTCACTGAAATTTTTTTAAACAAGTGCAGATGCTTGCTCTTAATGTGTATATGACATGCAATGAAAACGAGGCAAATTCATCATAACAAAACCGCTAGAAACCTCAATATGACCGCTACCGGCGGTTTTAGTGTCTTACGGTCCTCGTTTTAATCCAGTGTCTTGGGTTTTAGAAATTGGTATTTTTGGTCTTGTTTGATTTGCCCCATATTTCACTTAGTGTTATCCTTACTTTGGAGCAACTTGGAAAGTTTAGAGCTTGAAACTTTTGCACCGTTGATCTTTGTGATGTGGTGTATGTGTTTTCAAACGTCGTCTATTTGCTATATATCGTTTAGACGGGGTTGGACATACTTGTTTCTGCTGCTGTGATGTTTATATCTGTGATGGCTTATTCGGATTGTCGTGTTGGATAACCCTACTGCAATGGTAGTTGTACAGTTTAGATTTATTTGTATATTCATTATTACGGGGCGAGCGTCTGACATGTGGACTGCCGTTTCCACCAGTTTGTATATTCTTTTATTGGGGCACGACCGGATTGAGGTCGATGTCACCATTGTATATTTTTTTTTCTTTTCTATACTAGAATTACCCCGCGGAGGAGTGCTCGAATAGCCAGGTTCTAGAGGGCAACGGGCCCGCATCTCATAGCGTTAAGACCGAAAGGGCCTTACTCTAGAATTGGTGGGCTATTCACCACACTCGTAGGGGATACAGGATGACCTACGATGGGGTGCTCAAGTTACCGGATTCCGTGAAGTGCTGGATGGCCCATTCACTTCGTTGATTAGGGTTGCCTCACTTCCGGGATTGGCAAGTAACTTGCCGCGCTCGTAGAGGTCCCGGTTCTTCATTGCACGGACTATCCACACGACTGGGGAACGTCGAGTTTCATTTACGGTTCAAATGAAAGCCGGGGCTCCTAAATTATCCGCTATTGCATGTTGCTTATCGTTGTTCTGTAATGTTGCTTATATTATGCCTGGGATGAATGGATATATTTATATATATTTATATATATACTGGTGGATGTATATGTTTTGCATCCGCGCTAGTCCAGCCTCCGCTCTGCCGGTAGTTAAGGAACATAACGGTGTATGACGGAGCCCCATGGCGAATGCGAATGGTATATACGTACATTTTATTTTCGTTCTTTTCTGGTGTGATAGGATTTAATTTATGGGACCGCATTAATCTTGATTAATGCAAGGAAAAAGAAACCTAAAAGATGTTGGAACAAATTTCGAAAAACTACAGTCATATTCTTTCGCTTTGCAAAATGGTATTCGGTTAGGAATATCCAGCACCTTATTCAAAAAAGCAAGAGACTAGATCCCTTCACGGGGAGTGACCTCTTGAGTAAAATTTTATGTTGTTATAGATTACTCGGTTTTCTTCAAAACTACTAGTTTTTAAAAGCGGAGCTTAAACCACCCATTTTCAAAACTACTCAGTTACTTCAACGATATCAAGTTCATTATATTAAAGGGTTTTCGCCAAAAAAACAGCCATAGCCCTCCGTCATTTCTTACAAGTAATACTTAGTATTCGTGCCGCGTTTGTTGACTGTGTCAAGGCGTAGTGTACGGTAGCTATGTACTGCTTGTTTGTAACATACGATGTGATTGGTTAAGACAGTCGTGTAACCTTGTTGACTGTGTCGAGGGTTATACGGGTGGGTTTAATAGAATCGAGATAATGACAGGTTAAACTTGACTAGGACCTTTTGATTTGTTGACTGTGTCGTCACTAAGATCCTCGGGGCAAAAACCACATCGGAAGTTTCAAATATAAAAGAAATTTGCTAGTGTTGCATACCTTCTGGAGTGTGGTAACTAGAGTGACTTCCATCTAGGTTATCACATGATAATAGTTGGATCCCGATTCCACCGATGAGTAGGATTACTCTTGGAAGATATTTTTCACTTCACAATTAAATATCCTATTATATGTCTAGAAAAGTGTAAACGGGGCTAGGCCTCTGCGGAAACGAGGTTTATTTTAATTAAGTCCGTGCGAGAACACGGGGAAGCGCCCTCGGAGTACCAACACTCCCATGGCCGAACAGTTAGCAAACTTGTAAGGTGCGAATGATCCCTAGTTATTCTCCTTTTAAGCTTTGGAGGAGAATTCGAGAAAACGATGGGAGCTATCCTGGTTAGATAAATTAATAACCAATCTAATCTTGCAAGAACGCACGCTGAGTGTTTCTTTTCTCTCTCTTCAGGTAGCAATCATATCACGCCCTAAGCAAGATAATAAAATGTTTGACTTGACTGAACCAGCTTATTACACTGAGCTGGGGAACGTTGGTTCGGCTCTAACTTATGACAACTGTCACGAGTATGGATAAGGAAAAGATGACTGTAAAGGATTCCAGATAACCCTATTGAAGGAGAAGCATTCTAATGCATCTTTTACAGGTATATTTGTTATTGAAAACTGTTTGTCGGTCAACCCTACCTCCTGGGTACTAGATACCGGATCAACATCTCATATTTGTAATTTATTACAAGGATTGAGAAAAAGTAGAATGGTTGAACCGGATGATGTCCCTCAGAGTAGGGAACAGAGCACAAGTTGATGTTGCTGCAGTCGGTGAATATCACCCAGTATTGCCAAGCGGCAATACTATGATTTTGAACAACTGCTACTATGTACCTTTTATACTTTGCAACATCATAGAAGTTTCTTTACTTGATAAAGATGGACATAACTTTGTTCAAGATAGAAATATCATAAACATTTACCTTAATCAAGTATTGGTTGCAGAAGATACACTGTGTAATGGTATCTATATTCTTAATCAAAACAAGACCTTCAACATACAGAACACACACAAGAGGAAGAGTTCAGAAAAGAACGAAACCTACTTATGACATTGTAAGCTTGGTCATATCAGTGAGAAAAGACTAAGTTACATAAGGATGGATATCTGAATCATTCCAATTTCCATCCAATGAAACTTGTCAGTCTTGTCTCAAAGAAAAGATGATCAAATCTCCGTTCACCAGACACGGAGAAAGAGCTACAGAGCTCTTGGGACTCATACACAGTGATGTATGTGTTCTGATGTCTATACATGCGAGGGGTGGGTTCTCACACTTCATTACATTCACTGATGATCTCTCTAGGTTCGGATGTGTATCTTTTGAAACACACATCTGGAACTTTTGAGAAATTCAAAGAATATAAAAACGAAATAGAGAACCGGACTGGCAAAAGTATCAAGATCCTCAGATCTAATAGATGAGGGGAATACTTAAGCACGGAATTTATAGAATACCCGAAAAAGAATAGTATTCTTTCAGCTTACTCCTCCGTACACACCACAGCACAACGGTGTATCGGAGCGTAGGAATTGTACCTTATTGGATATGGTTCGCACCATGATGAGTAATGCCTAATTACCTATTTCATTCTGGGGATATATGCTTGAAACAGCAGAATATCTATTGAATCAAATTCCATCTAAATCCGTTCCTAAAACTCCATATGAAATATGGAGTGGTAAGAGTCTGAATCTTAAACGTGTTAAGATATGGAGTTGTCCTGCTTATGTTAAGAAACAGAACCCAGATAAACTTGAGACACGATCAGTTTTGTGTAAGTTTGTGGGATATCCAAAGCATTTAAATGGATATCTTTTATACCATGCAGAGAAACAAAAGGATTATTGTTTCTCGGAACACCATAATTTTAGAAAAAGAATTTCTTACAAAAAAATATAAGTGGGAGCGTCGTAGAACTGGATGAAATTCCAGAAGCACAGACTACAACTGAAGATTTAATAAAACCAGAGGATTCAATAATTCCGAACGAACCTCAGCCACTCCGCAGATCTAGTAGGATTTCTAATCCACCCGCGAGATATTACGGTTTTCTCATAGATGGAGATCGAGAGGATTGTATCTTGGAAGAAAATGATCCTACTAGTTTTAAGCAGGCCATTACCAGTAGGGACTCTAATAAATGGTCGGTTGCTATGTGATCCGAAATGGAGTCCATGTACAACAAATTTAGACTTTGGATATTGCTCCTTCTAGGGTAAAACCCGTTGGATGCAGGTGGATCTTTAAAAAGAAGATTGGTGCAGATGGACAGGTAGAAACCTGTAAGGCTAGACTTGTTGGAAAAGGTTTTCGTTAAAAACCAGGAGTGGAGTATGACGAAAATTTTTCTCCAGTGGCTATGCTGAATTCCATTCGGATCCTACTTGTCATTGCTGTCTACCATGACTATGATATCTGGCAAATGGACGTTAAAACGGATTTTCTAAATAGAAGTTTAGAAAAATGCATTTATATAGATCAGTCGGAGGGATTCATAGACAGCGGGAGCAGCGGGAAGGTGTGCAAGTTGCTTAAATCCATTTATAAATTAAAGCGGGTATCGCGAAGCTGAAATATCTGTTTTGATGAAACAATCAAGAAATTTAACTTTATCAAAAATGAAGATGAGCCATGTATCTACAAGAAGATTGTAAGACGAACTGTCGTATTTCTCGCCTTGTACGTGGATGACATTCTCTTAATAGGAAATGACATTCTTATACTACAATCGGTCAAGCTGTTCTTGTCACAAAAGTTCTCCATAAAAGATCTGGATGATGCCTCGTACATTCTGGGGATTAAGATCTACAGAGATAAATCCAAGAGATTGTTGGGACTTTCACAGTCCAGATACATAGAGACCATACTAAAGAGATTTATATGGAAAATTTCAAGCGTGGAAATATACCCGCTTTGCACGGAATCACCCTCTCCAAAAAGATTTCTCCCAAGACTGATGAGAAGAGAGTTCGCATGAGCACTAAACCCTACGCTTCGGCGGTAAGATCTATAATGTATGCAATGCTGTATACCATACCAGATATAGTTTACGCGCTTAGCGTGGTGAGCCGGTATCAGTCGAACCCAGGTAAGAATCATTGGACAACTGTGAAGAACATTCCCAAGTACCTGAGAAAAACTAAGAAGATGTTCTTGGTTTACGGTAATGGGGACCTCCAGGTCGAGTTCTTTACCGACTCAAGCTTCCAGAGTGATAAGGATGACAGCAAGTATGTCTCGGATTTTGTGTTTACGCTCAACGGAAGGACAGCCTGTTGGAAGAGCTCCAAACAGGACACCGTCGCAGACTCGAAGATGAAGACTGAATACATTGCTGCAAACGATGCCGCAAAAAACGGTCTGGATGAAGAAATTCATTAGTGAACTTGAGGTGGTTCCATCCATTGTTGATCCAATACCTTTGTATTGCAATAATAATGGGGCTGTGGCTTTAGCAAAAGAACCACGATCCAATCAGAAATCCAGACACATCTTGAAGCGGTATCACTTGATCAGGGAGATCGTAGATCGCCAGGAGATCGAGGTCTGAAAAGTAGATACAAAAGACAACACAGCGGATCCATTTACCAAGGCCCTCCCTCAACCGCAGTTTGGGCGACTTTCTGAGATATTGGGTATGTGATATGCTAACAACTGGCTCTAGAGCAGACGTTAGGTGTTCGATACGCCAATTACAGGCCTTTGTGTAAGTGGGAGATTGTTGGATATGTATGCTCTAAAGGCCTGTATTGTATAGGATGCTAGGGATATGTATGTACAGGACAATCTTACTCAGTTGTATAGTATACTATTTGAGTTGTCTTTATCAGAACATGTGTATTTGTTTTTCATATTGCTTTGTATTGCTTATACATATTAATAAAAACTCGTTACAGCAGTATATTATTTTGGTTTGTCTTTATCTTAACATGTGCATATGTTATACTCGATATCCTATATGGCGAATACATGTTGATAAAGCCCGTAGGATTTTTCTTAACTACCAGCGTTCTGATGGCAATCATACTTGTGAGAGCTGGGTAGTCCATAAGCACATCCTTAAAGGTCCTAAGTCGCAGAAGTATCGAGACCGGATATCAATATTCCAGAGTAGACTTGTGTATACGTTTCTGGATCCCGACGAGGGGCGGTGGTTGGTCAGACAGCCATTGGTGTGATCACCTAAGATTGTATACAGGTGCTCGCTGGGGGTGAGTACACTGGACAGACTCGCCAAAAACCTCTAGATGGTATTATACATATCGTCAGATAGCGGTTCTCATATGACATTAGTACAGGTTAGTCTTTAGACCTGAGATCGTCATTTGTCTCATGTGAGTTCCCACTGTGCTTTGATCACTACCCTACCACAGCTCTACTAAATCGTACAAACAGATTTTGGTTGAGTACAGTCCCGAACCACATGGATGCGGTGAGTGATTGTCAGAGATTCGCCTCTCCCGGTATTGGAAGTCGATATCGCACTGTGTTCGGTTAGCCGGAACCATAAGACTTTGGCCAAGGCAGTTGGGATTTACTGATGGTTAGATCAGTAGTTTCTCGGATTAGTCCTGAGCCATATCGACATGACTTATCGGGTCAGTAGAGGTCTGACGTTTACCATCCTCTAGACCCGGTATGCGATACTCTTAGATGAAAAGACCGGACTGTACGGAGATTGTCACGAATAGGCTCAGTACGGGTACGGATAGGCTTGCTCGTCGGCCTTCCTTTTCGACAGGTACCTAGGTAGCCGTTACATACAGCCGGTGCCGCTGACGTGCTTATGGTTAAACCCACTGCCAGCGTACTGTCAAGTCTTTAGAATCCCACACAGAGAGTTTTCCTGGTTCAGGCTCAATGATGTAGGAGCCGTATTTTGATATGTGCAGGGTTCCGATCGAATGATGATACTAGCGGGTTTAGGATTAAACCGGATTATTAAATCGGATATTGATTTAATAATTTACATATACATATTTCGATATGTATATTCTAGTGTTATCCGGGCTTTCGATCGGATGGTTGATTATACTAGTCGGCTCAGGATTAAACCGGATTATTAAACCAGGTATTGATTTAATAATTTACATATGCATATTTCAATATGTATATTCTAATATTATATTATTTGAATTATTCTATCTCTTTGGGTATTCGTATTTTGATATGAATACGGGTATGTATATACGGTAAAGTGTATTCCGTATTTATACGGTAAAGTGTAACATTCTAGAAGGAGGACACCTCATTTCTATGTTTTTTCTTTTCTTGAAAATTGAAATGAGGTGGAGGGGTGAGGTTGAAAGGAGAATAGTGTGAAGCATGATTGAATAGGGTAAACAAATGAATTTATAATTCATTTATCTACACTATTCAAGTATGGCTGGATTTTATATATGCTAAAATGATTTGATACAACCATGGTTGCAATTTTTATTTCATGATGAGATTTTCATTTACACCATTCTCTTTCTCTCTCCATTCTTGAGCTCCTTCCTCTCCATCCTAAGCTCTCATGAGTTGAGAATCAAGGGTGAAGAGAGGTAGCATGAATACTAGAACAACACAGTACATAACTAGACACTCTGGATTAGCAACATTGAACCTTTAGTTGCTTCACTAGGTTTTGAGTGGAGCTAGAGCCATGAACCATGTCCCTCGGGGGGTTCATTTTCGACAGAGGAGGATCGGAGATCAAGCTCGATCACGGAGTCCCCATGGAGCTGAGGAAGAGGGTTGATGACCGAAGGACACGGATCTTTCGGTATAACTCTCTATCTCGGTAGCTAGATTTCCTTTAGCTTGCTAGTTCAATGTTTGGTTAGATTTCAGGTAGTGGTTTTTACCACCAAGTTTTTTAAAAGTCAAAGCTTTTCGTTCCGCAGCGGCCTCGATTGACGGTTACGGCGCTAGGAATCCCAACAATTTTTTCATTCTTTTTTTGTTCGAGCAGAATTACAGTTAGCTCAAAGGAACAAAAATAGCCAAGTGACATACAGAATTAGTTCGATACAAAACCCTAAATCAAATTTCGAAAAATCCCCAAATGCATTCCCATTGGCTAAATTCATCTCATAAAAACCGAATCTTGACAACAATGAAACAAGTAGATCGTATATCCTATCAATCTACAGTAATAACACCTACAGTAATAACCCTAGGATCGAGAATCTCAACAAAATCGTTATAAAAGAAAAAGGAAAGGAAAACTTAGGGTTAATAGTTGAGAAGAGCTCACCGGTTCTGCCGCCGGCGCCGGTGACGAGAACGGTAGCTCGGGATGAATCCGCCATCACTGTAACCCCAAGACAAGAAAGCTTTCAACTTGCTCCGTTTGTGTTTTGCGTGCAGTTGCTTTTCTGATGATGGAGGGCAAACATGTACTAATGGGGATGAGAGAAGAAAATGGAAAAGAGTAGAAGGGCAGTGAATATTTCCAGAAGGTGCAGCAAATCGAAACAAGGATTGTGGTTTCTATCGGTCCACGTATCAACAAAAAGGAACATTAGAGAAAGGCTTGGGGAGAAGACATACTCTTTTTAGACTTGCATGGTCCAAGTCCCTCAAAAGCCCTTGAATGGGCTTTCTTTGCATATAGGGAAAGCTCATCCAAGGGCTTGCACAATGCAAGCCTTTGCATAATAGATTTTTTCAGACTTAGGGTATGTTTCTTTTACGAGGAATTGCCAAAACATATGGAAATTGAGAGGCAGGACACTGTTCATCAAAACAAAAAAGTATGAAATTGTAATTCCTTTGTTTGTTTGCATGGAATAGGAATTGTAAGATTTGGGAATTGGCATCATCTTTTTAGCAATTTTAAATCCAAGCTTTTTTGGATGAAATTGCGCATTCTCAAATAAACATTGGATTGGAGGAGTTATTTATTTCGGAAAAGTTATGGTTGCGTATCTTCCCTCTTTCTCTTCTTTCTCTTCTCAAATCTCAATTCTCACTTTTTTTATTCAACCAAACAAAGGAAAAGAATGAAGGGGACAAAAACCATTCTAATTCTATACAAACAAATAAAGAAATAGCAATTCAGGACACAATTTTTTGTTTGTAACACCTCTATTCATTTTTCTTTTTTTTATTCCAGCAAACAAACAACACTAAAAATATAAGGAAAATCAATGCGTCAGAAAAAACACTTTATAGCGGTTTGGAAGAAAACCTATTCCTCAGTTTGTATGCAATGAAATTAGCCAATAGAATTACTGTTCATTCTTTATTGACTTTTGTTTTACTTGCAAACCAAATCTCAAACAGGCAAGGAAATGACCTTTACCAACTTCTTATCTAATAAAAGTTGTAAAATATAATGTAAATAATATAAACTCATCTTTGCCGGTCCGAAGTCCGGATGAGAAAGGATGAGAGTTGTGATAGGCTTGTGACAGCCAACATAAAACTGTCACATTCTATAACATGAACCATAATAAGAATATCGTTGGGGCGTCCTTCTACTCAGTGACGCGCTATATCGGATCCCGGGTGTAGTGTTAAGTATGCAAAGATTTCTAGGTTGTCTGAAAGCGGTGTGCTACATCGGACCCTGGGTGTAGTGAAAAATAAGCAAGGGCTTCATAAGATCCGTCTTATTTCTTAAAACATAGTTTCGGGTAAACTAATAGAATTAGTGGAAGTGATGATTAGGAGAAAATTTGGTATTATGTGTTTGTAAGAAACTAAGTAGGTAGGTAGAAAGGATAGAGTCATAGACCCTTGAGATTATAAGTTTTGGTATACGGATAGAGATAAAAATCATAATTGGGTTGGTGTAATCATAGATAGATGATTGCTTGATAATGTAGTTGAGATTAGGAGAAAAGATGATAAAATTCTACTGGTTAAGTTTATTCTTGGTGGGGAGATCCTTAATTTTATTAGTGCTTATGCACCACAGGTCTTGATGATGCTAGTAAATATCTATTGTGGAAGAATTTACACGATATGGTGCAAAAGATACTTAGTGTAGAGAAGTTATTTATTGGTGGTGATCTCAATGGACATATAGATACTAGTCGTAGTGGGTTTGATACTATTCATGAAGGTTTTAGTTTTGAACAAAGGAATGAAGCGGATAGCTCGATTCTAGATTTTGCCTTATCTTATGACTTGATCTTAGCAAACACTTGGCTTAGAAAAAGAGAGTCTCGCCTTATCATCTTTAGGAATGGATCGAGTGGAAGTCAAATAGACATTTTTCTGACGAGAATGATTGATAGAGGTTGCTGCATCGATTGTAAGATAGTACCAGGTGAGAGTGTAACCACTCAATATAAACTTTTAGTTCTGGATTTTCGATTTAAAAGAGTACCTAGAAAGATTAGACATAAGGTAGAGTCTTAAATTAAATGGCGGCGACTAGAAAAAGATAACTAAAAAGCTTTTATAGATCGCATAATTCAAGAAGCGGATTAGCAGTCTGAAAATGATTCAGACACAATATGGAACAAGATGGATAATTGTATCAAGAGAGTAGCTAGATATTTATTTGGTGATTCAAGAGGTGGTGCTTCACCATCTAAGGACACATCATGGTAGAACGAAGAAATAAAGGATGCTATTAAAATCAAGAGAGATTCTTATAAAAATTTAAAGAAAAGTAAGGATGCAGAGAGATTTGTAAAGTATAAAATGGCTAAAAAGAAAGTTAAGAAAACTATTCGGGAAGCTAAAATTAAGGTCTATAAGGAGGTGCACGAGAAGTTGGACACTAAGAAGGCTAAAAATGATATATACAGGATTGGTAGGATGCGAGAAAGGAAGACTAGAGACTTATGTGCGGTGAAGTGTATCAAAAATGAAGATCAGAAGGTGTTAGTTCGAGATGAGGATATCAAGGAAAGATGGAGAGATTATTTTGCAAATTGTTCAATGAGAGATTTACTAAGAATTTGGATGGACTTGGCATTCAATCTCAAGATATAAACCGTGATCTAATGCGTAAAATAAGAATACCTGAGATTAAAGAGGTTTTGAAGAGAATGAAATCAAGAAAAACGGTTGGTCCAGACGAGATTCCTATCAAGATTTGGAGATGCTTAGGAGAGATAGACGTTAAATAGCTGACAGATCTGTTTAATAAAATTTGGAAGACCAAAAAGATACCAAATGAGTCGAGAAAAACTATCCTTGTACCTATCTACAAGAACAAGGGTGGCATTCAAAGTTTCTCAAACTACCATGGAATAAAACTCATACGTCACACCATGAAATTTTGGGAAAGAGTGATTGAATACAGGCTAAAAAAATAATGTTAAGATAACAGAGAACCGGTTTGGGTTCATACATAGACGATCGACGATAGAGGCTATTCATTTACTTCGTCAACTTGTTGAGCGTTTTCGAGAGAGGAGAAAAGATTTGCATATGATATTTATTGACTTAGAGAAAACATACGACAAAATACCTATAGATGAATTATGGGGGACAATGATGAAGAAGTGTTGGATGTATATACTCTAGAGGCCATTATTATATAGTACAGGATTGTATATTACATATGGATACTTAGGATATATATGTGTGTGTACAGGACAATCTTTCTCGATATGATGGTATTTGATTAGTCTAAAATATTGCATATTTGTATGAACATTTCCTACTATTATTAACTGCTAAATGGTGTTAATTGTAAATATAGAACATATGTGGGTTTATTTGTAAAAATATCATTATCATATGTTTCTTCATTATAATTAATACAATTAGGGAAAATATATGCATATAATATTTAAATGAAATATTAGTAATTAAAATATGCATATCATATCAAATATTTCTAATCAATATTCTTAAGATATTATATCATATAAATGGTTAGGATAATATTTCAAAAATACCAAATACTACTAACACTTTGATTTGAGATATTGTGCGGATATTAGCTCAGGTCTGGAATCCAAGTAAGAGATCCGAGTCAAATCGGGATATCGAAACTGAATCTGCCCAATTTTAGAAGCAAATCGAGAAATCTAGCAACGGCAGAGACTCAGAGAAATATTTTCAGAATCTATATATCAAAAGGATCTCTAAATGTCGACACAGAAAGCTAGAAAAAATCTCAAGTCATGATCCCACTAAAGCGCGGCGGAAGGGCGGCCAAACGTGGCATTATGCGGCGGTTCAGTAGTCAAAGCTGGGCCGTTGGATGTGGGATTTTGGGATCATGATCTTAATTGCATTTATTCCAATATGGAATTTAGGGTTTCTGGTTTCAAGCACTATATAAATGACCGAGAGCTGTACATTGAAAATTATTATCGAAGAGATCAAGAGATCCAAGAGATCCACGTATCCGAGTGATCATCATCTATTCATTTACCTCCAACAAGAGAGAGATTTAGAGCAAACTAGGGTTCTTGTAATCTACTTTCTAAAGAGAATTGTAAATGCAATAGTTGATTAATAAAGGTAGATTTTATTTTAATTCTTTTTGCACTTATTTTTCTGCACTTACTTTTACACATTACTTTTTCTGCATCTTAATTATGATTTCTTTCTTCTTCAACCTTTCTTCACTAATCATGAGCGAGTAATTCCTAACTTGCTAGGGTTTGTAGGATATGGTAGGATAATGGATGAAGAAATCTTTTAACTTCTTTTAAACATTTTAAAGTTTATAAACTTTAGCAAAATAAATGTTAACCTCCTTATCGGGCGCACCATCAATTTATTGATAGTCTCGACCGCGATTTGAGATCAGTTAAACACTTGTTTTGTTAAAGGCTAGACATGAATAGAGATCAATGAAAAGACAAGGGTTGGTAGTGGGAAACCCTATTCCCTCTAAGAACCCTAATCTATATTCATCACTATCGCTCTAGTTTTAAACTATTAAAAGATAAAAGAGTCATTTTAAATTATTCATCCATTACTACTAAATCCTATAAACCCTACAAGCCTTTTTATTATAAATTTTATATCTGTTCTAAAATATAACGACAAACAATCACCCATCTTTCATCAACTCGTCTAAAGCAAGAAAAGAATTCACGTTTCCCTGCAGACGACCCGTACTCATCACGGCTAGCTACTTGCGACACCGTCTTGATTGCGGTTATTTACAAAATACTTTTTCGCACGATCAATCAGTATGCTATCTGGTTTACCTTTACCTCAACATGTATATATGTTATATTTTATATTGCGTATCTCGATTACATGTTGGTAAAGCCCATATGATCTTTTGCTTGAATATTAGATTTGTGATGGCGATCATACTCGTAGTGTTTAGGTAGTCTATAAGCACATCCTTAAATTGTCCATAGTCGTTAGAGTTTCGAGATAGGGCATCGATACTCTGGAGTAGACTAGTGTATATGTTTCTTATTCCCGTGAGGCAAGGCGGCCTGTCCTACAACCATTAGTGTTCGGTACAAAAGATAGTATACATGTGCTCATTAGGTTATGAGTTATACTGGACGGACTCCCCGAGAACTTCTAGATAATAATATACCTATCGTTAAATAGTAGTTCTCTGGTGACATAGGTATAGGTTAGTCTTTAGACCTGACATCGTCATTCGTCTCGAGTGTGTTCTCACTGTACTTAGATTACTACCCTACCACGGTTTTAAAGAGTCGTGTAAACAGATTTTAGTTGGGTACAGTCCCGAAGCACTTGGGGCAGTGAGCGATGAAGGGATTTATCTCTCCTAGTATAGAGAGTTTATGTCGTGCTGTGTTCGATTGGTCATCACCATAAGGTGTTGGCCAAAGTAGTTGAGATTTACTGATTATGAGATTAACAGTTTCTCGGAATGGTTTTGGGCCATATCGACACGACTGATTGGGTTATTAGGGGTCTGATGTTTTTCATCTCCCTAGACCCAGTATGCGATACTCTCATACAAAGAGATCGGACTGTACGTAGATTGTCACTTTCAGGCTCAGTTGGGAACAGATATGTTTGCTTGTCGGCTTTCTTTTCGTTCAATACCTGGGTAGCTGTTATGTACAGCTAGTGCCGCGTGCTTATGGTTAAACCCACTGCCAGCGTATTATCGAGCCTTTAGAGTCCCGCACAGAGGGTTTCCCATCTTAGGTGAAACGATATCGTATACGTATTTTGATATGTACTTGGGTTCGATTAAATACGTGTTTCTATACACATACTTTTAATCAGGTATTTTGTTAATACTAGCAGGTTTGAAAGATAGCCAGGTTATCACAATTGAATGAAATGTAAGCTATTATTAAATATCTCTTTTTAGTATCTCTGTTTTCGTATTCGTATTTTGACAAAATATGGTATTTATACGAATATGTGTATATGTATAAATACGTGTATTTGTGTCTTGATATAAATACAGGTATTTATATTTTAATACAAATACGTGTATTCGTATTTTATATGAATACGGGTATATGCATTTTGATACGAATACGGGTGCATATATTTGTAGCATATACTTGTATAAGTGTATGTGTGTGTGCATATGATGTGACTCTCTCCTTTCTTCTCATCTCTTCTTGATTGTGAGAGAAGGGTGTGGACTTGTGACTCACCATGGCGATTCACAAGACCACTCATCTCTCATATTAAAGAATAAAGAAAAGAAGAGAGAGAGAGAGAGAGAGAGAGAGAGAGATCTTGATCATTTTTGTATGCCATGCTCACTAGTTAAACACCATCTTCTTCTTCTTCCTCTCTCTTGAGTTTTGGTTTTGAGAAAGGAAAAAGGTTAAGAGAGAAAAAATATTAGAGATTAGCAACTACTATATCTTCTAGTGATCACCTCTTAGTAAGTCTTGATCATTAGCTGCTTCACTTGGTTTTTATTATGAGGCTAGAGCCTAGGTTAGGGTTCTCTCGGGTGGATATTCTTTGACAAGAAAGACCGACCCCAAACTCATTTCCGATGGACCTAGGAGTATAAGAAGAGAAAAGAAGATGAAGGACATGACTACAAAGGTAGCTATCGTCTATCTGAGTAGTTAACCTTCTTTAGTTTGCTAGTTTAGTGTTTGGTTTCGATTCTAGCTCGTAGAAGTTCGTGCTCTTTGTATAGAAATTTTTGTTTTGTATTCCGTCTTTGTCGCTAGTTAGCGGCACGAGCACGGGCATCTACTTACATGGTATCGGAGCCATCCAAATACTAAAACTAGTTTAGACGATGTTTAAAGTTTCGAACCGACAAATTTCCATTTTCAAAACCCTAACTTTCATGTTTTTGTCAAATTTTTTTATCACTATTTTTTTTTAAACAAGTGCAGAGTGGTTTTCTTGATATGAAAGTGACACTGGACAAAAACAAGATATAATAGAGAAAACAAAACCGCCTAAAACTTCAAAAACCCCGCTTCTGGCGGTTTTGTTGTCTCAAACTGTCTTCGTTTTTTCCAGTGTGTTAGGTTTTGGGAATTGTGATTTTTCGTTATGTTTGATTTGCTTCAGATTTCACCTAGTGTTATTTTTGTATTCGGGCAACCCGGAAAGTTTTAAAACTCAAAACTTTTGTATCGTTGATATCTTTAGTTTGTATTTGTGTTTGTATACGTCGTCTAATTGCTATAGGTTAATTAGACGGAGTTGCAACTACTTGCTTCTGCTGTGGTGGTATATATCTTGTGATGGATTAGATGGATAGTCGTGGTGGATAACCCCCTCATCATAGTAATAGATGTATATTTGTATATTCGGGGCGAGCGACCGGATTATGGCCATCGTTACCGCTTGTTGTATATTGTTTTATTGGAACACGACCAGATTAAGGTTGATGTTATCATTGTATATTCATTCATTCATGTGTTAGGATTACCCATGGAGAAGTGCTCGAACAGCCGGGTTTTAAAATGTGCTAGGTGGTCGTCTTGCGGTGGTGAGTTCGAGCCGCCTCGCTCTAGAATTGGCGGGCTATTCACCGCACTTATAAGGGTATAGGATAGACCCATGGTGGAGTGCTCAAATTTCCGGATTCCATAAAGCGGCGGGTGTCCTACTTATTTTATTGAGTGATGGTTGCCTCACTTCTAGAATTAACGGGTAGCTTGCCATGCTCGTATGGGTCTTTGGTACAGGTGATGTTCGAGCTATCCACACGACCGGAGAATATTGGGTTTCGTTTGCGGCTCAAACGAAACACGGGACTCCTAGTTTATCCGCTAATTGCATCTTATTTATCGCATGCCTGTGATGTTTATTACCTGCTTGTGATGATATATATAAATGTTGTATATATTTTGTACCCGTGCTAGCCCTACCTATGCACTGTCGTAAGTTAAGTAACCTTACGGTGAAGTCCCCAGACCCCGTGGCGAATACTGGTGGAATATACATACATTCTATTTTGGTTATTTTTTGTGATGTTTAGGCTTAATTGATGGGACCGCATTAATTCATATTAATGCAAGAAAATAAACCTTAAAAGATGTTATTGGAATCAAATTTCAAAACCACTCGGTTCTTTTCAAAACTATTCGGTTTTTCACAAAACTAAAAGTTTTCAAAATTGAGCTTGAACCACTCGTTTCGAAATCACTAGTTTTCTTCAACGATATCAAGTTCATTATGTTAAAGGCTTTTCGCCAAATCCAACTGTAGCCCTCCGTCATTTCTTACAAGTGTAACCTAATATTCATGCTGTGTATGTTGACATCTGTCAAGGCATAATGTATGGTAGCTAGGCAATGCTTGTTTGTAGCATAGAGATACAATTATTTAGGACAGCCATACAGTCATATTGACATTTGTCAAGGTTTGGTGCGGGTGGGTCTAAATTAATCCAGGAAAATAACGGGTTGAACTTGACTTTCGATTTATGATATGTTGACCTCTGTCAAGATCATAAGCCGGTCAGGGTAAATATCATATCAGGAGTTTCAAATATACAAGAAACTTTCTTGTGTTGCATACCTTCTGAAGTGTAGTGACTAGAGTGGATTCCATCTAGGTTATCACACGATGATAGTTGGGTCCCAATCCCACTGATGAGTAGGATTACTCTCAGGAAATTTTCACTTTACAACTAACTAACCCATTTAGTGTCTAGAAATGTGTTAACGGGGTTATACCTTTGTAGAAACGAGGTTATTTAATTAGGTCCGTGCGAAAGCACGAGAAGCCTCTCTTAGAGTATCAACACTTGCCTGGCTGAACGGTTAGCGAACTTGTGGAGCGTACACGATCCCGACTAGTTTTTCTTTTAAGGTTTGAAGGAGAATTCGAGAAAACGGTGGGAGCCATCCTGTATAGATAAAATAATAACCAATCTAAACTTGTAAGAGCATACGCTGAGTGTTTCTTTTCTCTCTCCTAATTGCAGCTACCATGTCACGTCTTTATCAAGATAATAAAATGTATGACTTAACCGACCCGAATTCTCATTCAGGGCTGGGGAACGTCGGTTTGGCTCTGACTTGTGACACATGTCACGAGCATGAGAAAGGGAAAGAGGATTGCATGAATTCCTTGATGATCCCGGTGAAGAAGAAGCAGACTATTGCGTCTCCTTCAGGTGTTCTTGTTATTGAGAACTGTTTTTGGTCAGTCCTACTTCCTGGGTACTAGATATCGGCTCAAGATCTTATATTTGCAATTTATTACAAGAACTGAGAAAAAGTAAGATGGTTGGACCTGGTGATATGTCCCTCAGAGTAGGGAACGGAGCACAAGTTGATGCTGATACTACTGCCGTCGGTGAATATCACCTGGTATTGCCAAGTGGCAATACTATGATTTTGAACAACTGCTACTATATACCTTTTATACTTTGCAACATCATATCAGTTTCTTTACTAAACAAAGAAGGATATAACTTTGTTCTTGATAGAAATATCATGAACATTTACCTTAAAGAGGTATTGGTTGCAGAATGTACACTGTGTAATGGTATCCATGTTCTAAATCAAAACACAGTTCTTAATATATAAAACACATGCAAGAGGAAAAGTTCAGATACAAACGAAACCTACTTGTGGCATTGTAGACTTGGTCATATCAATGAGAAAAGATTAGCTAAGTTGCATAAAGATGAATATTTGGATCTGTTCGAATTTATATCCTATGAAACTTGTCAATCTTGTCTCAAAGGTAAGATGACCAAATCTCCGTTCACCGGACATGGAGAAAGAGCAATAGAGCTCTTGGGACTCATACACAGTGATGTGTGTGGTCCAATATCTATACACGCAATGGGTGGGTTCTCATACTTCATCACATTCACTGACGATCTCTCTAGGTTCGGATATATGTATCTTATGAAACACAAATCTAAAACTTTTGAGAAATTCAAAGAATACAGACACGAAGTAGAGAACCAGACGAGAAAAAGTATCAAGATCTTCCGATATGATTGAGGAGGGGAGTACTTAATCACGAAATTCCTAGAATACCTAAAAGAGAATAGTATTCTTTCTCAGCTTACTCCTCCGAATACACCACAGCACAACGGTGTGTCGGAATGAAGGAACCGTACCCTATTGGACATGGTTCACTCCATGATGAGTAATACTGATCTGCCTCTTTCATTCTGGGGATATGCTATTGAGACAACCGCATACCTATTGAATCAGATTCCATCCAAATCCATGCCTAAGACTCCATATGAAATATGGAGTGGTAAGAGTCTGTATCTTAAACGTATTACGATATGGGGTTTCCCTTCTTATGTTAAAAAGAAGAACCCAGATAAACTCAAGGCACGATCAGTTTTATGTAAGTTTGTAGGATATCCAAAATATTCAAGTGGATGTCTGTTCTACCATGTAGAGGAACAAAAGATTGTTCGCAACGCCAACTTTTTAGAATGTCAGTTTCTTGCAAAAGAAACTAGTGGGAGCGCAGTAGAACTGGATGAAGTTCCAAAAACACAAACTCAAACTTAAGATTTGGCAGAACAACAGGAATCAATAATTCCGGACGAACATCAGCCACTCCGCAGATCTTATAGGATTTCTTATCCACCCGAGAGATACTACAGTTTTCTCGTAGACGGGAATCGGGAGGATTGCATCTTAGAAGAAGATGATCGTACTAGTTTTGAGCAGGCTATTTTCAGTAGGGATTCTGTGAAATGGTTGGATGCTATGTGATCCAAAATGGAGTCCATATACACCAACAAACTTCGGACTTTGGACATTGCACCGCCAGGGGTAAAACCCATCGACTGCAAATGGATCTTCAAGAAGAAGATTGATGTAGATGGACAGGTGTAAACCTATAAGGCTAGACTTGTTGCAAAAGGTTTTCGTCAAAGACCAGGTGTGGTCTATGACGAAACATTTTCTCCAGTGGCTATGCTCAAATCCATTCGGATCCTATTTGCCATTACTGCCTTCCATGACTATGAGATATGGCAGATGGACGTAAAGACCGCTTTTCTAAACGACGCTTTAGAAGAGTGTGTCTATATAGATCAGCTAGAGGGCTTCATAGACAGTGGAAGCAGTGGGAAGGTGTATAAGTTGCTTATATCCATTTATGAATTAAAGCAGGCATCGCGGAATTAGAACATCTGTTTTGATGAAACATTCAAGGAATTTGACTTCATCAAAAATATTGATAAGCCTTGTATATATAAGATGATTGTACGGAGAATAGTCGTGTTCCTCTTTTTGTACGTCGATGACATTCTCCTGATAGGAAATGACATTCCTATGTTACAGTCGGTCAAACCGTTCTTGTCTTTGAAGTTCTCCATGAAGGACCTGGGTGATGCCTCCTACATTCCGGGGATCAAGATCTATCGTGATAGATCTAAGAGGATGTTGGGACTTTCACAGTCCAGGTACATTGATACCATACTAAAGAGATATAATATGGAAGATTCCAAGCGCGGTAATCTACCGGCTTGTCACGGAATCACCATCTCCAAAGAAATGTCTCCCAAGACTGATGAGGAGAGGGCTCTCATGAGCATTATACCTTACGATTCGGCGGTAAGATCTATAATGTATGCGATATTATGTACCGGACCAGATATAGCTTACACACTTAGCGTAGTAAGCTGGTATTAGTCAAACCTAAGGGAGAAGTATTGGACAGCTGTAAAGAACATTCTGAAGTACCTGAGAAGGACTAAGGATATGTTCTTAGCGTATGGTAATAGAGACCTCCAGATGGAGTCCTTTATCGATTCAAGCTTCCAAAGTGACAAGGATGACAACAAGTTTGTCTCGGGTTATGTGTTTACCCTCAATAGAAAGACGGTTTGTTGGAAGAGTTCCAAACAGGACACCGTAGCAGACTCGACGATGGAGGCTGAATACATTACTGCCAGCGATGTCGCAAAAGAGGCTGTCTGGATGAGAAAGTTCATTCATGAACTTGAGGTAGTTCCGTCTATTGTTGATCTAATACCTTTGTATTGTGACAACAATGGGGTTATAGTATTAGCAATGGAACCACGGTCCTATTAGAAATCCAGATATATCTTAAGGTGGTATCACCTTATCAGGGAGATCATTGATCGTCGGGAGATCGAGGTCAAGAGAGTAGACACAAAGGACAATACGGCAGACCTACTCACGAAGGCACTTCTTCAGACTAAGCTCGAGCGGCTATTAGAGATGATTGGTCTTCGATACGCCAATACATGGCCTTAGTGCAAGTGGGAGATTATTGGATGTATATGCCCTAGAGGACATTATTGAATAATACATGATTGTATATTACATATGGATGCTTGGGATATATATATGTACAGGACAATCTTGTTTGATATGATAGTATGCTATCAGGTTTGCTTTTACCTTAACATGTGTATATGTTCTATTTTATATTACGTATCTCGATTACATGTTGATAAACCCCGTAGGATCTTTTGCTTGACTACTAGAGTTGTGATGGAGATCATACTCGTAGGGTCTAGATAGTTTATAAGCGCATCCTTAAATTGTCCCTAGTCGTTGGAGTTTCGAGATAGGGCTACATGTTGGTAAACCCCGTAGGATCTTTTTCTTGACTACTAGAGTTGTGATGGAGATCATACTAGTGAGGTCTAGGTAGTTTATAAGCGCATCCTTAAATTGTCCCTAGTCATTGGAGTTTCCAGATAGGGCGTCGATACTCCGAAGTAGACTGGTGTATACGTTTCTTATTCCCATGAGGGAAGGTAGCCTGTCCCACAGCCATTGGTGTTCGACACCAAAGATAGTATACAAGTGCTCATTAGGTTATGAGTTACACTGGACAGACTCGCTGAGAACTTCTAGATGATAATATACCTATCGTCAGATAGTAGTTCTCTGGTGATATAGGTACAGGTTAGCCTTTAGACCTGACATCGTCATTTGTCTCGAGTGTGTTCCCATAGTACTTAGATTACTACCCTACCACGGCTTTAAAGAGTCATACAAATAGGTTTTAGTTGGGTACAGTCCCAAAGCACTTGGGGGCCATGAGCGATAGAAAGGTTTTGTCTCTCTCGGTATAGAGAGTTGATGTCGTGCTTTGTTCGATTGGTCATCACCATAAGATCTTGGCCAAGGTAGTTGAGATTTACTAATTGTGAAATCAGTAGTTTCTCGGGATGGTTTTAGGCCACATCAACACGACTTATTGGGTTATTAGGGGTCTGGCGTTTTCCACCTCCCTTGACCCAGTATGTGATACACTTAGACAAAGAGACCGGACTGTACGTAAATTGTCACTTTCAGGCTCAGTAGGGATACAGGCAAATTTACTTGTCGGCCTTCCTTTCGTTCAATACCTAGGTAACTGTCACGACCCGGAAAGGCACATGACTGGCACTTCAATCACATGAAATCTATAGGACCCCACCGTAACCCAAGTAAGCCAAAAACCCGGAATCTAATTTTTTTTAAAGAAATAGTGAAGTTGAAGTTTTAAAAAGGGTTACTAAATGGAATCAAATTCCTTTTTATAGTATAAATAAGTTTATTTGAAAACATTTTCGATACTTTAAAAGTCGGGCAGCACCTCCTTTGTAAATTTTGAATAAAACCACATCCACAGCATAATATATAAAAAGCATCCCCAATGGGAGCTAGCTTCCATGACTAAACGGCGGAGCAACCACGCAGTTAATATACGACGCCCAAGGCCAAGAAATAGAAATCGAAATATAACCAAAAACAATATAAAGTCGACTCCAAACGAGTGTGACGCCCAAAAACACATAAACATATAAGTCTCGCTTCTGAGTCCACAAATATACAAGTTTTGGTCGATAGAGTTTTTAACTGGATCCAAAGAATATACATATACAAAAAGTAGTTACGATGCAAATATGTAACCCACATACCAAAAGCAATCACCGAAGCAAGAAGTATGTCGGTAAGCCGTTACTGATCCGAATGGTCAATCCTGCAAGAAACTGTGGCACAACGGGGGTGAGTTGCCAACTTAGTGAATAAAAATATATCGCAAGGTAGAAATTGAAATACATAATGATCTACCTAGGTCATAAAATATAGTACTATCATATCATGTACTAATGTATATATAATGCACAAGTATTATAAGCGCATCAATATCGATCACGTAACCATGGAAATATATCATCAAATCATAAGTATATATATAGCATGCATCCATGTATAAGCATATAAAGTAGCCGAAAGATGTATATAAAAACCCCTTTCAAAATAGCCTAATGATATGTATATCACGTCATAAGTAGCAGACGTAGTTTTATGAAGTATTATATGGGTTTTGTTTAAAGTATACGTCTCGCTTTTAGAAATGAGTTAAGAGGGTTTCTGTTTAAAAGATTCTTATGTCGTCCTAGACAAGTCAAAATAGTGAGGCTATAGCCCATTTGGAAATCTCTTTAATGTACATCGATATGTGAAAATAGTATTCAGGTGCTGTCCCATGGATCAGTCCTGTTCGGCTACTATATAGCATAATCTATACCAGCACATCTCGAAAGATCGCGTAAATATCAACATATGGGTGTCTAATATCGACACTCTAAATCTCACGAGTGTCCATTATCGGTACTCAAACTCATCATCCATCGAGTGTCCATCACCGACACTCAAAATCATCATAAATCTCGTGTCCGTCATCGACACGTAAAATCCTGATATCGTAGACACCGTCTTACCGATCGGCTCTCTCCAGATATCAACTCAGCCACGGTCGGAATCCTCTGAATATCCGCCGCGCTCCAATGTCCCCTTCGGTACCGATTATCCTCGTTAGTCTCCCCGTACCTCCCTACGGTCTTCCTACCCCTCGGAGTCGTACTGGGTCCACTATATACCCGTAATCGGTTTACCCCTTGCTCGATTCGGATATCTCATCATGAAAACCAAAAGTCATGGTGGACGCCAAATCATCATATCACAAGAAAACCACATCTTAAAACATTCACGAGTTTTATAAACCACACCGCGGTTTCTCAAATCCATGGAAAATATCAAGTTTTGAAGAACACATATATAAGTCATCTCAAGTTCATAAGAATCATAACACATATATCATCTTTGTCATATTGGCGACAATGATATATGAATATCCATAACGATGATATTCGTATATCAAAATCATTATAGGTATCATCACATCTATTATGGATATCTAGAATACGAGTAAACATAGCAGTTTTACTGTGTCATGGCAATACTAATGATGTGTAATATACAATATGCATCTGTGCTTGTGTTACATGGCAATCATTAGTATTCGTGCAAGTGTTCTATCAAAGGTGTTCATACATCGCTATCACAATCATCAACGATGCATCATGCATCTACGCTAGTTGATGATTAATAACATATATATGTCAATCATCGTATTCCTATAACAATATCAGCGCTATCAAGTGTAGAAATCCTACAGTGTCATGTCAGTACCAATGAGGTGTAGTGTAATATGCGCGTCTGTGATTTGTGCAACATAGCAATCATTGGCATTTGTGCAGTGTTCTATCAGTGTGTTCGTACGAAAATAGCAACGCAACTAGTATATATAACAAGTAATCGAATCGCAAGCGTATAAAAAGGTAATCTAATCGTAACGTGAATAATCGTTAAATGTAGCTAACTATTATGAGCTATACAGTTATAATTTAAACTAGAACGAAACGTTATTTTGCAAATAAGGAAGCTGCAGTATATTTAAAATAGATACCTGTTTAAAATTTGCAGCTCATCCTTGCCATTTATCATTTAAAAGTGGAAACGAATCGTTGGTTTTTTAAAAGAGTATAGCTCAAGGAATCGAATTGGGATAAACACATGACTCCGTGAGTCCAAATGAATTTTGGACGTATTCGGCACACTATCCTCATCATAATAAGTACGAAATTATCTGTCGTATAATATCCATCAAATGTCCACTCAATAACGTATGGATCTATAGTCACGTACATATATAACCATAATCATATATCAAGATATATCCACACATATATAAGACCTACTAGATACAAACTATACACTAATTTAGTTATCGACTGAGTTATCTAACATAACACTATAGTCTAGGTATCTAGTATAAATATCCTAGTTAATTGGTTGCGGGTGTGCTATACGCCATTCACCCAACTTCCCCCGTAGATATAAATCTATTCACCGACATATTGAGCTAGTCGAAACCCACGACCGCCTCGCCCGTCCTTGCCGTCTCGGAAGTCCCTGCGATTGTACCTACAATCGAAATCATAATGAAACCACATATATATCTAAATCGAAAACGACACAACGAGCGAAGCGCACATATGTTAGAACCTATGATCAACGTACATTAAATACGATAAAATACCCCCAACGTCGATGTACAAACGTCGAACGATCAAGTCGAGGTATAGAAATACATAAAACAAAGTTTTAAAAACCGGAAAATATCGCCAAAACCACACTAAAACACCCCCAGATTTCTCTACATGTAACCTGAGAAAAAAACAATAATACAGTAGCTTAATTACCACCAGATGAAGCTACAGAACAAAAATCAAGACCTAACTCTACAGGGGCCATAAATTGCGGTTTTGGGCAATAAATCTACAGCCACATTATGGAGTTAGGGGCTCGGGCTTCAAGGGTAGTCTTCTACTGGTCCCACCATATTATAATACTCTTAGTTTATTTTTCAGACAACTCTACTAGCTCCAGAGTCAAATCTAACATAAAAAACTTCATGAAATCCTAGTTTTAAATCTCAAAACACATTCAAAACTTAATCTTCTCTTAAACAAGTAGTGATTATCATCTAAACCCAACCACTAGGCAAGATACAACAACATGAAAAACTTGAACAAGAGAAAGGGATTTTTACCTCTTATGGAGAAGAGAAGAGGGATCAAGCTCAAGGGATGACTTGGTGAGGATCTTTAAAGAGGAATAGACCTAGTTTGGTGTCTTGAATGATATATGTGAAGGAATCATCAAGCTCCAAGGTGATTTGGTGAAGTGAGGCTAGGGTTTGGATGAGAGTTGAGAGAGTTAAAGATATTTTGAGAGATGAAGATAAATGAGAGAATGAGAGGGATAGACATAATATATAAGATTTTTATGTTAGATATTTGTGTGAAGTTGTGGTGAGAGTTAGGTATAATATAAGCTAACATATTCCCCCTCTCTCTCACAAATAAAACATATACAAATCATTTAAATCCCATATCTTTTCTCAAAACAAAATACACGCCATCTTTAAAATATCTCAAAATTTTCATTTTTCCCAAAATAATTATATTTTTACGGATACCAATCCGAAAACCCAAAATCCATACATGATATTATCTTTATAAACTCATAATATCCATATTTAAATTATAAGTTAATATTTATAATTTTCAAAATGTTACAATATCCCCCATTTAAAGAAATTCGGTCCCCAAATTTAAATTTAGCCCCCAAATCTTTAAAACTTTTTGCCCAATCAAATCAAATCAAATCAACGGGGACCAAATTCTGAAAACATTTAGTCCATTCTAATCAACGGGATTCCAAAGGTCTATACGAGCTAGTACTACACTAACGCAACATGTGCGCATGAAAACCAAAAGTGTAAAACTCCCATAACTGTAACTCTAGTAGATGATATGAGAATCACACAAGTTATGATGCAAAATACAAAACGTGAAATCAACCGTTTAAATCAAGTACACAATCATAGTCATAATCGTAGTGCAATATCTATAGCACACGACCAAACGCAAATATATAATCAAAGCTATAATATATATCTTCAAGTGCAATGCACAAAAATGAAATTGACCCCAACGGTATGCACGAAAACCAAATCACATGCCACAGGTGTGCATGAAAACAACGTTAAATGCAACGGGTGTGCACGACAACAACATCCAATACATCGAATGTGCATGGAACTAACATCAAGTGCATCTAGTGTGCACGAAATCAACACCAAGTGCATCTAGAGTGCACGAAATCAACAATAAGTGCATCGGGGCGCACAAAATCAACATCAAATGCATCGGGGTGCACAAATCAATACCAAGTGCATCGGGGTGCATGAAATCAACATCAAGTGCATAGGGGTGCACAAATCAATACCAAGTGCATCGGGGTGCACGAAATCAACATCAAGTGCATCGGGGTGCACAAATCAATACCAAGTGCATAAGGGTGCACAAATCAATACCAAGTGCATAGGGGTGCACGAAATCAACATCAAGTGCATCGGAGTGCACAAATCAATACTAAGTGCATCGGGGTGCATGAAATCAACATCAAGTGCATCAGGGTGCACAAATCAATACCAAGTGCATCGGGGTGCACGAAATCAATATCAAGTGTATCGGGGTGCACAAATCAATATGTGTGACCCTCAAATCATCAAAACACATTAGTCAAAATAACGGACGTCGAAGTATCCTCTCTTCAACGTCAAAAATGTGATACTCAGATTACCAAAACATAAATAAAAAAATGACACTGAAGTACACTTTCTTGAATGTCGAAAGGTGCCTGTACACCCGAAGATGGCAGAGCAAGGATTTCTACTTGCCTTCTGCCCATGGTATGACGTTCTCTGTCTCTAGGTCCTTGTTCTCTCAAGAGACCAATAAAACCATGGCTTATTAATACAATCGCCTGGTGAGGAGTAGTGACGGAAACAGTACCGCTCTGACGCCTCTCTGAACACTTTCTGGCCAAGTAACTTGGCCTCTCGCAATATAACACGTCAATGATGGCAGCCTCTGGCCTTCTGAGTACGCGCTATACAACTGGCCCTATGTCCAATCTTTATCACTATAACATCCCAGAAAGGACCCGCCATGGCTTCTACAGATATCACTTCTACTGAACTACCCGGAAACTAGCACTCCTTAATAAATCCACTTCCGTTCCGGAACAGCTGCAATCTGATCAATACTTTCCTTTGAAGGTGTGGCCGTATCCAACGCCTCTGCATACGTATCAAATCTCTAGCATCGTTGGAGAGGAACAACTACACCTCGAGATGTCACGCAGATCTCATAATCCACTTCTCTTCAGTATCAATCAAGTAGGGAGCGTATCGTGATAGCTACGCGAACTTCAAATCATACTCGGCTATGATCATGTCCGAAGTCTTGCACAAAGACTCGAAAGTATGAATCCGACATCTCTGACACTCTATGGATGAAAACTGGCTAAGTATACCCTCGAGAACTCGTTCCAAATTATCGGAGGAAGATCCACTGCTTGGTCTCTCTCGATCGACTCACACCAGGTCTGAGTAAGACCCTTCACTCGGAAACTAGCCAACTTCACCGATCTCTTATCGGAGCATCAAAACAACTAAATATCCTAGCCATCATATCCGGGAATGACTAAGGATCCTCTGTCACACACATGCCCGTAAACACCAGTGGCTTCAGCTTCATAAACTCTGGAAGCGACACCTCGATAATCTCAGCACGGCTGGTACAACTGTCTGAATAGTAGGTGTTCCCCCAATATTTAAACATAATAAAAGAGCTAAGTTTTGTTGAATTTTAATGAGGTAGCGCCTCACGTGCTCTCCACGAGGGCGCCGGCGCCAATCTTGTAGGATTAAATCCTATGGTGGTGCCGCACATGCTCCTTACGTGGGTGCCAATGTGTAAAGCACATAAGCACCTATCATAAATAAGAATTTAATTCTTAAGTGGTGCCCATGTGCAAAACACGTGAGCGTTGGCGCCCAAGGTTATACCAGTAGAATTAAATTCTATATTTCCCTAACAAAAAGTTGGGATATTCTCTGTTAAACAGAGCCGTTGGATCAAAAATCTAATGGTGATGATAAATCATCGAACAATAGAATTAAATTCTATTATGAGGAATATTTGTCCTCAATCTTTACAAACAAAAAAGATTGCTCTATGTAAAACAAAGAACCCTTGGATTAAAAATCCAATGGTGATTAAAAATCACCGCTTGACAGAATAAAATTCTATATATGGGAAAATATTTCCCCAATCTTGTTAAAAAACAAGAAAACATATTCTGTAAAACAGAAACACTTAGATAAAAAATCTAACGGTGGGTAAAATTCCCCAAACCAATTTTGAGACAAATTAAATCAATTGGAATCTCTCAATAAGAGATTTTCTCAAAACTAATTAACAATTTGCCTCTACTATATAAAAGACCTGAGACTTCAAGTCTCATATAAAGGGAACCCCCCATAAGCTTCTAAAAAATACAAAAAGCTTTCAAAACAACAGAGAATCCAATTCTCAATAAAAGAAGAAGATTTTCCTCCTTAAAACCCTAGGTAAAGAAAAAAAGAAAGATCAAAATGTCTCCTTTACCTATCATATCACATCTAAGGGTTTAATCCCTTCAAAAGAACTTAGTTCTTTCTCTGGATATGAGATCCACAAGACAAGTCTCCCACAAATTGAGAATTTAATTCTCATCGGGAAGATTTTGTTCTTAAGAATCAAACATTCAGGGAAGAACAGATTTAAAAGAAAGAAGAGGGAGTCCATAATACTCCAGGAACTTAGTTCCTTCAAATCAGGAACTTAGTTCTTTCAAATTAGGAACTTAGTTCTTTTAAAACTCAATCCAAAATCCTCAAAAAGTGTGATTTTTGTGAGCGTTAATGGTCATAATACCATTAACAGAGGTTTAACCTCTCGGAAAACATTAATAGAGATTAAATCTCCATAAAAAAGGGGGGACTCAGCGCCTCACGTGAAAAACACGTGGGCGCCCAAGACAAAAGGCCAACACCTCATGTGAAACACACATGAGCGCTGAGTTAAAGTGCTTAGCACTTCATATGTAGCCAAAATGGTTAAGTGCTTAGCACTGATTGGGCAGCGCCTCATGTGCTCCTCACGTGGACGCCATACAAAAAGTGCTTAGCACTTCATATACAGCCAAAACGGCTGAGTGCCTAGCACCGATTGGGCAGCACCCAGCGCCTCACGTGCTCCTCACATGGACGCCATACAAAAAGTGCTTAACACTTCATATACAACTAAAACGGCTGAGTGCTTAGCACTGATTGGGCAGAGCCCAGCGCCTCACGTGCTTTTCATGTGGACGCCATACAGAAGTGCTAAGCACTTCATGTTTAGTCAAAACGACTAAAGTGTTCAACACTTATTGGGCAGCGCCCATGACTGAATGCTTTATATGATATACATGTGAGCGCTAGAGCTCAAATAAGAGTCCAAATAAGTGCTTAGCACTCTTGGAATAAAAAAAAGGGAAAAAAGAAAAGACTAAGCCGACCAAGCCCAAATTGGCTAAGTCTATGAAGTTTTCTTACAGATGAGCTCAAATACTCTGTTGCTAGATCTTAAGTAAAAATGATCCTAAAATGTTGTTCAGTTGATCTTAGTCTCAAATAAGACTAACATATCCTTAGCAAAAAACAAATTGAGCCCAAATGCTCACTTATATATTTAAATTGATCTTAATCTCAAACTAAATTAATGGTGCTAAAATATAATAAAGATTTTTTTTGAAATAAAGGAATATACAGCCTAAGTTCAAAACCCCGTTAAGCAAATCCTTGACCGAAACTCAAATCTCAAATATACGGATTTGGACTAATTCTCGCCCTACGGGTGACGACATAAACTAGTCTCCGTATACAATCCACGGGCAATCTTAAAAAACGAAATAACAAACGACACGAAGTGAACTTGTAACGACTCTGAATTTTCTGTACAAATTTTTTCGTTTTTAAAATACAGAAAGGAGTTTGCAAGTCTGAGCACAATTTAAAAGTTATTCTTGTTTAAGAACAGCAAGAAAGCACTTGTAGCTCATTGGTAAAGCCTTGCACTGTTATGACATAGCCCATGTGTTCGATTCCCATCAGCCACATATTATTTTTCCTGATTTTTCTTCTAAACTTTTTGGAAGCCCAAAGTTTACACGTGCACTGCACACAAAAAATGAACAGTCAGGAAAAACAAACATGTGTTAAATGATATATTTACAGAAGAGGACACGTGGCATAAATCCACCGGAATTCCCTTCACTCTCGGTCGGCGAGATGACCCTATGGGCCGGCGGTGATGGGTAGCCCATGGGCAAAAGTGCCCGGGCTTTGCACACTTGTCGTTTCCCCTACCTCCATTACCCCTGCACTGTTTGTTTACTCTGAATTAAAACAGAGAATTCAATTTCACCTTTAAATCCAATTTAAATGTATTTTAATTCATTCTTTCAATTCCAAAACCCTAATTCCACACTATAAATACAACCCCATACCTTAGCCTTTCCTCATTCTGAAATCTCTAGCTAAAATCATCAAATTTTTCTAAGTACAAGTGGAGTAGAAGTGGAGTTAGCCCAAGACCAACTTCCGGCGAGGAATCGAGCAAGTTTCGGCGACCCCGCGATGCCGCAACGATCAAGCTATCTTCTTCTACCTCTTTCCTACCCTTCTAGCCAGTAAGTCCCACCTCATTCTTCTCTTTCTACATAAAAGGTTCTCTTTTTTCAAAACATGTCGGTAAGTGGAGTTAACACCGACTTTTGATTCTAAAACCTTAAAATCACACTTTTTCTTAATCGTTGCTCATATATATTCTTAACATATGTTTATAACTATAAAACTAATAATTAGAAACAACTTTCACTCTAAATCATCATGTTAAATAACTTTAAATTGAGTTTTACATTTAAATACTATGAACTTTGTATCTACCATATTTTATTATTTTGCTTAATCATACCTCTAGAAAACTTCATGGGGTAATGACCTACCCCTCACATACACACATGTTTACATAGCACGATACTCTTTTGAACATATTTTTGTGGCGAATACAACATTTCATTAAAATACCATCGACTATAAAAACCCGGTTTTCTTTTTAATTGTATTATTAAATTCTTTGCGATTATGCCTCTACAACCCATTTTAAGGAACCCGCTATTGGATGGTGCGGATTATCACACATCCTCGGGCTAGTAGAGCGAGATGCAGATCTCTTCACGGAGCATTTGGTCTCGAAAGATTTTTAATAAAAACGAGATTTTATAATTAATAATAAAATTAATTTTTAATATTATATAAATATTATCAAACCACATATTTTTAGGTTATAATAAAATTCCATATTTTTCTAAAAATAAAAGAATGATAAGTTTCACTAAAATACCATCAAGTATCAATACAAGACAAGTCTTACACTAAAATATCTTGAACTATTCAAGCTATGTAAATATTTACTAATATACCTCACTCTTTAAAATTCACATCCATGAAAACCCTAAAGAACATAAATAATTACTCGAGATTTATTTTGAAAGTATATAAAATATTTTTCATAAAACCCTTTCGAGTTATATAAAATTACATTAGGGACCTTAGTAAGTATAGGTTTAAGCGGGATCAATTCTCTTGAGTCTCAGGGAGCCGGAGAAAGTGAGTGCTTGCCTATTTAAGGTAGAAAAATTTAACAGAGTTATCAATGGTAATTGTCTTGGAAAAAGACACAAATTCTGCCGTCCATGTGCAGCAGTTGCCGATAACACCCGAATATAATTCAGGATCCAAATCTGTTTTAAAGTGTCTGACTCAATCTGAGTCTAAGTCTAATCTGAATCCAATTCAAACATGAATCCAATATACCAAACATGAATATTTGAACCTAAACCTGAATACCAGAACAATATCAACATGCAAACATGACTTGGCTTGACCGAACCATGACTATATCTTGACTTGACTACCTGACTACTTGATACATCCTGGACCTGATTACATGAACAACTTGTATCTATGGTCTCGGCAAGTCTGATAATTACAATCAATACAATATACATTACGGGGTTTAAAGGGGTAGACTGGTACGGAATGTATTAGAAGTGGAACGAGATGGTCACTAAAAGATACCTATCTGAATATCCTGTGCCGTTGTCCTGTGGGTTTTGACGAGACCTTGTACTACGGGTTACTATAGTCTACGGAGCAAGTTGGACTCTTATCGTATACACTGATACCTTATGTACCAAGCTACAAACAATTATGTTAGTATAACAAACATATACCTGTACAAATTACCAGTCATATACTCTACTTGTCCTATTCTATTCTATTCTACTCTTACTTTGGGGACTTACCGAGCGTTAGTTCGCTGATGACATTCATTTTATTTCTTTCTTTGGAATGTTCGTCAGGAGGACCGGACCCTTAGGAGACCGAGCCCAGCCAGGACGACTTGGACCAGGTCATAGAGCAGCCAGACTTTTAGCTTTTACTTGTACTTATTTCAGTTCATATACCACTGTTTAGGCATTGCTTTCTGTTCAGTCGAAAATATTGCACATTTGATATAACATTTTTCTTAATTTTCTTAAATATTTAAAGGTGTTTATTATAAATATAGAACATATTTGGGTTTATCTGCAAAATAGTATTTACCATATGTTTATATATTATAATTAACATTATGAAGGAAAATATATGTATATAATATTTTGGTAACTTAAATATGCATATTATATCAAATAATCTTAATCAAATTTCATAAAAGATTTATTACCATATAAAATGATTAAGATTATATCTCTAATATAACAAATATTACTAACATTATTCATAGAGATATTGTGCAGATTTAGCTCAGGTCAAGAAATCGAGATATTCAAGATGTCAGGAACAAAAATCTGCCAATAAAATCGTAGAATCAATACTGTAAGAGACCCATAGAAGATATGAATAATCAATACATCTTAAAAATCTCCACGTGTCAACATGAGATGGCCCCAGAAGTTTGGAACCCTAACTCCCCCAAACCGTGGTGGTTGCGCGGCCAAAGTGCCATATATGCGGCGGAACCGCTGCCCCTTGGTGGCCGTTGGATCTGAGATTTTTGGTGGGTGATCATGATTGCATATCTTAACCTATGAGTTCTAGGGTTTCTGATTTGAGGGCTATATAGAAGACCGAGGGCTAAAGTTAGAAGGCATCACCTTTTATACGAAGCAAATCACCGTCAAAGAACAAGAGATCCACGACAGGTCCGCGATTCGACCTGATAGAGCGACGTGAATATCGACGAAGCAAACACTTCCTGCGAGGCAGAGATTGAGTGCAACTTCTTCCTCTTGTAATCTAAATTCGAAGGATTTGTACTTGTAACGTTGATTAATAAAGATAGATCATTAGTTTAATTATTTCACATTTATTTTCTGCATTTACATTATGATCTCCTTCTCTATATCTTCTTCTTCTTCTATCTCAACCATGCGTGAGTAATTCCTAGCTTGCTAGGGTTCGTAGGATTAGGGTAGATCAATGGATGAAAAAATAATTTAACTTCTTTTACGTCTTATGAAGTTTATAAACTTTAGCAAAAGAATCGTTAACATCCTTATCGGGCGCGCTACCAATTTATTGATAGTCTCGATCGCTGTTTGAGATTAGATTAATAATTGTTTTGTTAAGGGTTAGACATGAATAGAGATCAATGAAGGGACAAGGGTCAATAGTGGGGAAACCTTAGTTTCTTCCAAGAACCCTAATCCTCATTCATCACTATCAATTTAATTTTAAATCTATCAAAAGATAAAAGAAGTCATCTTTAATTAATCATCCATCACTACTAAATTCTAACGAACCCTACAAGCCCTCTTCTTATATATTCTACATCCGTGTTCAATATAGATCTAGAATCAATCTCCCTTCTTTCAATCAACTCGTCTAAAGTAAGATTAAAAGTTCCACGCATCCCTGCGGACGACCCGTACTCATCTCATCTAGCTACATGCGATACTGTTATTGATTGCGGTTATTACTACAAACACTACTTTTCACATATCAATCAAATGGCGCCGTTGCCAGGGATACATGTGTAATTTTTTTCTTACCATTCGGGTTGAATTCTTATTCGATCCTTATCATAAAAATAAAAACCAAAACCGCATCTTGCATATTTAACGATTATTGTGTGACTTTTTGCAAGGGAATCTGGAGTCACTGGAATGAAAAATTTGAGAATTCAGAGACTTTCAAAGGAGTCCAGAGGAGCTTAGGAGGCAACTATAGAAAATTCAGCAAAAGACCCTTCCCTATTGCGGCGGAACCGCGGCTATAACAAGGAATTTTCCACGGTTGGGCGGCGGAGTTGTGCCCCCAAATTTCTCTAGTATCTTGCTCTGAACTTTCTCTCTCTTCTAGAAATCCAATAATTTAATTTTTTGCAGGATTCTTTGTAAAATATCGCCGCTCAAAAATCTTTTGCGTGTTTTGTAATTGGTTTTTTTGTGCGTATTTTAATACGGACTTTAAGGGGTAAGACCAAAATTCAGATTAGGTGGGGATTTCATCACCCTTCTTAGGCCCCATAAATCACAAAACGAGAATCTGCATAACCCTACATTAATTAAAAAATATCTAGACCAAGACTCTAAGGACCGTCGCGCTCAATTAGGACAGAGGAAGGTCATGGGTAATCTATCGCTTATCCGCATTTCTCTTGTGGTGTCTAGGCAAGTGTGACTAAGGCAAGTGGTTACTTAATTAGGCCCGCTATTTTCGGTGATTCGTATAGTGGATACCTCCCACTTACCTGGCCACAGGAGCGATAAAGAGGCGGTGGAGGATTGATCCTGCGACTTATCCTTTGGAAGTTTAGGAGCGGTCTAGTGACTTGACCTAGGTGACCTTAGTTCTGGGGTTGATTGTGCAATTTTTGTGTGATTTGTCTCACGTTCGACACTTTTCAAAACAAATGTTTTTAGTTCTCACACGCTGCTACATGCGCTAAACCCGCTTAGTGCATGCTCGGCTGGACACGGGATTCTAGTTCCCGTTCTGTCCGCGTTTCTGCTATCGACTCCGAAGTCGGTACTTCTTCATCTTCTTTTTCCCCTCCATCCACCACATCAACCGAGATGGACGGTTCTCCATCAGATTTTACCAACACACCCTTTCCACCACCCATAGGTGCGCAGAATCCACCACGTATCTCTCTCCGAGAGAGATGCTATCCGATATGCGGTCCCTTTCCTACTTGTCTATCTATTCCACCAGCCAATGGGGATAATTTCGAAATTAAACCCCAATTCATCAAACTGTTGCCCAAATTTCACGGGCTTGAATCCGAAGACGCGTACGTTTTTATTACCAAATTTGAAAACTATGCGCAATGACGGGCACTACACAACTTTCTGTGGATGCTATGAGATTATGTCTTCTCCCTTTTACCTTGTGCGATCTAGCAGAAAAATGGCTCTATAACACTGCTGCACACTCTATTTCTAAATGTGATGAATTCATTATAGCATTCCTTAAGAAATTTTATCCCAATCATAAGACCGTCCGTGTTCGAAGCGAGATTAACCAGTTTACCCAGCTTCCTAATGAACCATTTTGGAAATGTTTTGAACAGTTTAAAAATCTGCTAGTCCGATAACCTCATCACAGAATTAATAGATGAGTCCTTTGCCAAATTATATATGAGGGTATTAATCCAGCGACAAAACAGATGCTTGAGACCATTTGTCAATGCCATTTCATGTCCAAAGACGATGGTGAAGCTTGGCAATTCCTGGAAGATCTTGCCGAACAAACATTACAGTAGGAAAGCGTTAGACCATCATCATCTTCATCTAGGGCAAGCATCCATCAGTTCGATATTTCCATCGCATTGAAAGCCGAAATGGCAGCGATACAGAAAAAACTCGAAGCCATGGAAAACAAATTTTCATCAGCCTCCCTAAACCGGTTATGCTCCCTAAAACCGTGTGTGGTTGCTGTTCGGACCCATCACATCTGACGGAAGAATGCCGTTTGAATCCTCCGTTTCAAGGTCAAGAACATACTAATGCTACTTTTCAACAACGATCTAGAAACGATCTTTATTCTTCCACATATAATCAGGGATGGAGGAATCACCCTAATTTTGCTTGGAACCAAAACCAAACTTAAACTCAAACTACGTTCCCAAGCCAAAATAACTATCAAAGGGTTCCTCCACAGCAACAGCAACCACCACAGAGTCAGCACCCCTTTCAACCACAATCCTTTCAAAATCCGGCGAACAATTTTGCACCCTATAATAATTCTTTCCAAATGGCCGGTACCGAACAATTCTCCGCACTCGAACGAAACTTGGATACGTTTATTAAATATTCTATACAAATGATGGCTGATTTAAAGTCTTCTATCCAAATGTTAATGCAGAACACCGCATCCCACGATGAAAGCATCAAATCAATAGAAGCACAGCTTGCACAGTTAAATGTCGCAATGAGTGAGAGAGAGGGAAACTTCCATCTCAACCTCTACCAAATCCTGGCCACTCACAAAGTTATAATGTGAGTGCCATAACCACGTTGAGATCGGGAAGAGTGCTGAACAACCAAGTGTGGAACATGTTGATGACGTTGATGTCAATGAAATTAATAATACCCCGGCTTCTACTTCTGGTCCTTCTTCGTCTAATCCAAAAACTTCATCCGAGCCTATTTTCCGTTTTCCACTAGGCTCGAACCCTCAGCCCACTTCTGTAAGTCGATGCCACGCACCCCACGTGTTCGCGGGGAGGCAGAGTTTGCAAAAAACGATTTTTATAAGCTTCGTAATATCGACTAAACTCCAGGATCGATATTAAACCCTAACTAACAATCTAACTTAGATGTTTAACTACTATGTCAGAATGTTATACCTCAAGTTCTCACTGTCCTTCACCTCCTCGCTGTCCTTCTACAAGTCGTGAGCTCCTCGAAGCGAGAACGGATTGCGCCTCTTCGTCGGCTTCTCCAAATCGTAGAAGATCCACCCGAGAGTTCTGACTTTGAGCTTAACCTCTAACTTGAGGAAACTAGGTCACTTGGTGTGCTAAACTAAGTGGCTTAGGATGTGTAGAGAGTGATAAGGGATCAAGTTGTCTTACTTAAACCTAGGATTCTCAACTCATGAGATGGTTAGGGTTTGAGAGGAGATGGAGAAAAGCTTGAGGAAATGAGAGGAGAAAAGTATCTGTAGTTTTTCTAGTGAAAAGAATTAAATGAAAAATGCTTAGAGTTTTGGCTTTTAAGCCAAAGGAAAATATCTCACAAATATCTAAGTCAACAAATACCAAATGAATCCAAGAAAGTTAAAGTGAAACCTTAATCCATTTCACTAAAATACCACAAAGTTTCCTCTCGCATTTCCTCCACCTCACAAAAGAATTAATCATAAAAGAAAAACCCTAATTGAGGTGTCTCACTCCAAGTTGTAATCTAGATCAAATTACAAGAATACCCCTCTCATTCGTATATACATACCCGCATCCGTATCCCGAGAAACACGAATACAATGAGACAAAACCAATCTAATAATCATATACTAGGATCCAGCTTAAACCAAAGCCCACTAGTATAGTCCGCCCGAACATCATATGTGCACAAGTACACGTATGTGATCGAACCCTGTCGTAAAACCATACGACCTCTACATGTTTTGCCCGAAGCTGGGAAACCCTCTGTGTGGGATTCTAAAGAATCGACAGTACACTGGTAGTGGGTTTAACCACAAGCACGTCAGCGGCACTAGCTGTACGTAACGGCTACCCAGATATCTGTCGATAAGAAGGACGACAAGCAAACTCATCCGTACCCCTACTGAGTTTGTCTGTGGCAATCTCCGTACAGTCCGGTCTGTTCATTTAAGAGTGTCGCATATCGACACTCGCCCCGCAATAACAAATATACAAATGAATCTGAACTGTATAACTACCATTGCACCACTGGCAATCCACCACGATAATCTAACCACAATATCAGCACAACTCAGAACATCAACGTTAATATCACGTTCGCAAACCTGTCTAGTTGAACATATAATAACTAGTCGGGTTGTACTGCTCAATGATATTCACGGTTGCAGATATTATCACATGCACTGATAAACACGTACTTAAAATTTCGGTCGACAAAAGCAATGCTATATTGGACCCAAATGCAAACCAACACTCAAACAAATCTGGGCCAAAACCAAATATCCCAAAAATCACATTTCCAAATTATAGAGTTGCAGAAGATATTTGACGCACAGTGGCCACAAAACGACCGTGAAACCGCCCCCACTAGGCATGTCTTGTAGCAATTCTGCGGCCAAATTGTTAGCTCACGTGCCCAAATTTCTTGAGGTGCCCTATAAATGCCTGCACGTATTTTTAAGACACTCTGAAATATTTTTTAAACAGGTTTTAAAATCGACAGCAAGCATGGCTAAATGGATTTGCGATTCGGAAAATTTGGTCGATCGATATTTTAACCTCGTGCAAACTAGCTAGCAATGGTTTATAGGGTGGCTTTGATACCATGTTGGGTTACGATAGTGCCCTGGCCATCTACCGTGGCTGATGCGGAACAAAAATGACGTTTAAAAACTTTAGCGCTAAAGAACCCGTCAAGATCGAACCATAAACCTATACTAGCTACAAAAGACATACAAGCTAAAGAGTTAGAAATGGTACCGAACGAACCATGTCCTTCAATCTTCTACCATATTCATAAGCTCCTTGAGGCCACCTGGATCAAGCTTGGCCTCCGGTCTTCCTCCGTCGAAGATGATCCACTCGAGGAAGATGATGCAGGCTCCAGCTTCGCCTAGCAAAGCAACCGACGCTCCAAGGTTGCTAGAAATGGAGAGTGGGGTGTGTAGGAATATCTCACTATCTTTTTCTTTCATACCTCATGCTCAAGTGAGCAATCAAAGAAGAAGAAGGAGGAGGTGAGGAAAGCCATGGGCATGAGCAACTCAAGAAGATGGCTAAGTCTCCAAAGAGTATGAATGAATGAGAGTGTGTCTCATGTAGAAAGAATGGCTAATGGTCTTTCAACTATGCAAGAAAACAATCAAAAGCCATACCTCTCTATATACCACCAACCATGCTTATGCCACTGATCAGTCGAAAATATTGCATTTTTAACACATCAATTTCTTTACTCTTTGCAATCATCTAAAGGTGTTTGGTATACATATAGCACATATTAGCAATTTGTCTGGAAAATACCAAATAACATGTGTTATACGTTATAACCGGCATTTTGAGGGAAATTGAGTGTTTATTATTGCACGCATGATCGTTATATATCAAACACTTGTCTCGAGATTGTGTGCAGAAAATCCTTCAGGTTAAAGAGCCGGAATCACAAAAGTGCCGATAAAATGCATCAAGTCCAAGACTTGAGATCTTGCAGCAACCAAGAAAGAAATGTCAGATTCCAGGTATCAGAAGAAGATCCCAACATTGTCAGAAGAAGACCACAGAAATTTCATGCAGTGAGCCCATTATATGGCCACGGATTCGCGGCCGAGTTGGCCGATCCGCCACGGTTCCGCGGCTTGGTTAGCTCCTTGGCGCTCCAAAATCCTCTGGAATATTCCCTGTAATAACCCTAGCTTCCAAAAGACTCTCAATTACCACGCGGCTTCTTCCAGAAGGCTCTGCATAACAAACTCACTCTAGAATATTCTTTGCAACAATCTTATTCTAGAAGGCTCCTTACAACAACCTTATTCTAGAAGGCTCTCTCCAACAACCTTCTTCTAAAAGCCTCCTTGTAACAACCTCATTCTAGAATATTCCCTCCAACAAACTTCTTCTAGAAGACTCTCTCTGACAACCTAGCTTTGGAAGGAAGATTCAAAATGAGGTGGTTATAAAAATGGATCTAGATCTAGGATTTTGAGGTTGTTGAAATTGGAGGGAAAAATTGTAGCTCCAAATCAAATCTAAATCAAATTGAGTGACACAATTTGATCCAAATCAAGATCTATCGAGTGCCAAGCCAAAGCAAGCATCCATCGAGCCTTTTTCTTCATCCGAGCAAGTGATCCACGATGATCCGCGACTTATGAAGACGATGCGAAGCTAGTTCGACGATCGAGTTCTCTCCACAATTCTTGCAGTCTTTGAGTGAATTGTAACGAAACGTTGAATAATAAAAGGTGAAGATCTTTATTCTTGCTTTCTTTACATTCTTGCATTGTGGAGTTTCTTGATCTTTGATTCATTTAATTTCATGATGTTTGAGTAAATCTCCGCTTGTGGAGGATTCAAGAGAATTGATAGATCTAATGATGATCAAATCTTAATACTAATTCTTAAGTCTTATGGGATTTGTGAACTCTAGGAAAAAGAATCATCAATGACCTAATTTGGATCGAGATCACATTCTTGCGAATTTCGTTGCAAATTAGGGATCAAATAATTGATGATTTTCTTTGCTAGAGGCTATATCTGAATGATCATGATTGAAAAGACAAGGGATAGAAGGAGAAACCTAGTTTCTTCAATAGATCCCTAATCTTCATCATAATCATCAATCTAGCTATAAATTATCAATAGATAAGATTAGGAATTATTAGATTCATCATTAACTATTGACTCAATCGAATCCTACAAGCTATTTTTCATTATCTTGATAAATCAAAGTGATTGGGACATTTCTTGATTCTAGATTCTAGATCCACTATTTTCTTGATGTTTCTTAAAAGCAAATCATACAAATCTTGAATCAATTTTCATGCAATTTTCTTTTATCTTTTCATTTCGACTCATCTAAAACAAAGATAGATCAAAACACACATCTCAGTGGACAATCCGTATTCATTAACGCGCTATACCGACACCGTTAATTGATTGCGGTATAAATTTCTTTGGTTGTGAAACACATTTCTAAACGACACCGTGAAACGATCAATCAAATGGCGCCGTTGCTGGGGATCGTGTGCTAATTTGTTCTTTTTTGAAATTTGAGTTGAAAAATTTATTAATCCATCAAAATTTTTAGATCAAAATTCGCACAAACACTAAACGATTTGTTGTGATTTGTTGCAAGGAGATCTGGAATCTGTGGAGCGAGAGAATTTTTTTTCTGAATATTCCAGAGAGCTCAGCAAGGCAATTGGAACAGTGCTTGAAATTTTTGTGCAGGGATCAAACTACCTGACCGCGTTTCCGCGGCATTAACGTGCATCTCGCGGCGGATCCGTGGTGTGCTTAGGGTTTCGCTGGACGAAACTTCGCCGGTATATCTCTGACTTTCTTATCTCTTCCTTGATCTGCTCCATTAACCAATTTCTGCAGAATTCTTTGCAAAAATTCGCAGCGCCGCAAAAGGAAAAAAATTGTGCGTGTTTGATCTTGGTTGTTTGCATTTTTAACATGGAAATTAAGGGGCAAAGACCAAATTCAGATTAGGTGGGGAGTTCATTACCCTTCCTAAGCCCCAAAAATCACAAAACTGCATCCGCATTACCCTTCATTAACTAAAAAATATCTAGACAAGACTCTAAGGACCGTCGCGCTCACTTAGGACGGAAGGAGGTCGTGGGTAATCTATTGCTTATCCGCGTTTCTTTTGTGGTGTCTAAGGTAAGTGTGTCTAAGGCAAGTGGTTACTTAATTAGGCCTACTACTTACGTAGTGGAGAACCTCCCACTTACCTGGCCACAGGAGGGACAAAGAGGCAGTAGAGGATTTATCTTGCGACTTGTCTTCTAGAAGTCTAGGAGCGGTCTAGAGACTTGACCTAGGTGATCACTAGATTTAGGGTTGCTTGTGCATTGTTTGTGATTCGATTTTTCAAAAATCCGTATTTTCTTTTTCAAAACAAACACCAACCAACTTTTCTCCTAATTATCACAACGCTGCCACTTGTGCTAAACCTTTTAGTGCAAGCTCGACTGGACACGGGATTCTAGTGCCCGTCTTGTCCGCGTTTCCCTATCGACCCCAAAGTCGGTATTTCTACATTTTCTTTTTCCCACAACCACCGCGATGGACGGATATCCATCAAACTTTTACACCACTCTGCTACCGCCCGCAGGTGCGCAGAATCCTCCACGCATTTTTCTCCAAGAGAGATGCTATCCAACACGTGTTCCCCTTTCCACTTGTCTTTCTATACCACCAGCCAATGAGGACAATTTTGAAATCAACCCCCAATTCATCAAACTGTTACCCAAATTTCACGGTCTTGATTATGAAGACGCATACGTTTTTATCTCCAAATTTGAAAATGTATGCACAATGATTGGAACGTCACAACTGTCTTTGGATGCTCTGCGTTTACGTCTTCTCCTATTCACTTTGTGCGATTTAGCCGACAAGTGGCTTTATAATATAACCGCACATTCTATTTCAAAATGGGATGAATTTGTTGCAGCATTCCTTAAGAAATTTTATCCCAATCATAAGACCGCCCGTGTTCGGAGCGAAATCTTCAAATTTACCCAACTTCCCAATGAACCATTCTGGAAATGCTTTAAACGGTTCAAGGATCTTCTTTTACAATGCCCTCATCACGGAATCCCTAGGTGGGATCTGTGTCGAATTCTCTATGAGGGTATTGATCTCATGACTAAACAGATGCTTGAAACCATGTGTCATTGCTCATTCCTATCTAAAGATGATGGTGAAGCTTGGAAATATCTAGAAGATTTAGCTCAAAACACATTACAATGGGAAAGTGTTAGACCACCACCGCCTAGGGAAGATATCAATCAGCTCGATGTTTCCGTCACAATGAGAGCCGAAATGGCCGCAATGCAAAGGAAACTCAATGCTTTAGAAAACAAGTTCTACTCATCCTCCCTAAACCAATACACACTTCCTAAGACCGTGTGTGGCTGTTGTTCAAACCCATCACATTTGACGAAAGAATGTCCTTTGAATGTACCGTTTCAAGGTCACACTAATGCATTTCAGCAAAGACCTGAAAACGATCCTTCTTCTTTCTCATATAATCAAGATTGGAGGAATCACCCTGATCTTTCTTGGATCCAACACCAAACTCAATACACTGATCCAAACCATAATAACTTTCAATGGGTCCCTCCACCACAACAGCAACCACCACAAATGAGTCAGCACCCCTTTCAACCACAAAATTTTCAAAACCCGGCCAACAACTTTGATCCTTCTTTTGCCGGTACTTCTACACCCTCTGCACTCGACATGTTCATTACACAGTCCATGAAAACGAATGACATTTTAACATCTTCTATCCAGACGTTAGTGCAAAACATTGTCTCCCATGGTGAGAGTATCAAATCGATAGAAGCACAAATTGCACAACTGACTGTTAGAATGAGTGCTGGAGAGAAAGGAAATCTTCCATCTCAACCCCTACCTGATCCTGGACTTTCACATTACACTAATGTGGATGCATTTACCACGTTGAGATCTGGAAGAGTGCTAGATAATCATGGGGGTGAACAAATTGATAATGATGAATTGATCATTAACACCCCGGCTTCCACTTCCACTTCCACTCCCACTTCTACTTCTTACCCTATTTCGTCTAGTTTACCGTCTTCTTCCGAGCCTATTCTCCGTTTTCCCAAAGGCTCGAACCCTCCACCCACTTCATCCTTTCCACCCCCACAACCTTCTCCACAAATGTTGGACCCAACACTTATTGATAGAGCTCCATTTCCAGAAAGGTTGAGGCCCAACAAAACCAATGCCCAAATGGAGAAGCTTGTAGACATGTTTAAGGAAGTTAACATAAACATCCCTCTCCTAGATGCTATACAACAAGTTCCGTCCTATGCGAAAATTCTTAAGAACTTGTGCACTAGGAAGAGGAAGACTCAAGTGCGGAAAAAAGTGTTCATGTCGAGTACTGTAGACACGGCTTTTCCCCAACAATTACCAAGGAAACGTAAGGACCCTGGCTGTCCTAATATTTCTATTTCTATTGGGGATAAACAAATTAACCGTGCTTTACTTGACCTTGGCGCTAGTGTTAACTTGCTTCCATATTCAGTCTATGAGCAACTAGGTATCAGAGTGTTAAAGCCCCCGAACATAACTTTTCAGATGGCAGACCGATCAATCACCAAACCTAGGGGTGAACTTGAGGATGTGTTGATAAAAATCGGGGAATTTGTATTCCCTGTGGACTTTATTGTACTTGATACACAGCCTGTAGCGAACCCACGGAACCAAATTCCGGTGATTCTAGGTCGTCCCTTTTTAGCTACTTCCAACGCTGTAATCAACTGTAGAAATTGCTCTGTGAACCTATCTTTCGGGAATATGTCAATTGAGCTCAACATTTACAAGTTGGGAAGTCAACCCTCCGATCCTCATGCTCGAGTCTGTTCTGTCGAATTAATGGATGTTGACAGCAGTGAAATTGACGAGCCTCATGATACTGATCTAGACTCTTTTCATATGTTGTTGTTTGACCCAACTATGTATCATACACATATGGACTCTTCCACCGAGTTGTCCGGGTCAACAACTAACACTGATTATGAACCATTTTTGGAGTCTGAAGATCACCCCGCACTTTTTGATGACATTATTCTTCAGGGTATAAATGAGACTTTTGAGGAAATCTTCGCTGATGAACTCGCATTTTTAAAAGACAAGGGTGTTGAGATGAATCATCTCCCAAACAATGAAATTGAACCTCCACCCCTTCTTCTGAACTATAAAGAGAATGCGAGTAATCCATCACAATCACTGTATCGTCTCTCCAAAACGAGACGCCAACATATTCTATTCCACCACCTACCTTTTCCCCACTTCTTTCTGGCTCCGTATAACATGTCATTCCACCAACTGATGCACTACATTGATAAAATTTTCGAATGGTTGGTGTTGACTTTCGGTCTTTGCAAAGCTTGGCATTGACCAGTAATTTTGACCCCCTTTTGTGATTTTCAAAGCCTAACATTGTTTAACTCAAGTTTTTTTTGGGGGGGCATAATCTGGCTCTTGAAAAGAAAATTTTTACACAAAATGTAAGCCAAAAATAAGTTTGGGGGAGGATTTTCACTTTAATATATTTTACCCCCGTTAATAAATGTCCTCCCAAGCTTAAAGTTTTTTTGAGGTTTAGCAGAAGACAACAGTGAGGACACTGTTGAAAACAAGTTTGGAGGAGGTTTGTGCTTATTTACGCATCACTTCACATACCTTGCATAAGCACAAAACATATTAAAAAAATTTGTACATAAATAAGATAATAAAAGATTAGATAGTGAAAAATTACATCCAAAAGATCGGAAAATTTTAAGAAAACCAAGAAAATTAGAAGTTTTCTTAAACGAACTAGTAATAAGTAGTTATGAGCCGTTGTCCTAAGGGTTAGTAAGATGAAGGAAGTCACTAATCTGAGGATAAAAATAAGTCTGAAAAATAGTTCCTATACTGGAAGCCAAACATTTGAATGTTGATACCCTACTATACGCACTTACACACGTCTTGAAACTCGGGATAGTAGAGGATACCTTGAAATGCTCTTGTCTAAAAGCCAAAGTATGAAGGAAATAATAAATGAATAAAAAATAAATGGTGAAGAAAAATGAACACTGGTTTTGTTATCGCCAAGGCAGCATAAAAAAAATATAGCGAGGGTGCTTCATCACCTAGTGCCTTAGACCAACTGGTTTGGGAGTCACTGCTAAGCCTTAGGTGTTGCAAGACGAAGAAAATACTAATACACCTAATCAGCAAGCACATGAATAATCGGTCGGTTAGTACCTCAAGAAGTATTAACGGTCGCATGAAAAATGTGTGAGCAATCTCATTTAAATATTCATCAATTAAAAAGTACTGAGGTGATGGACAAGAGTATGATAGCTTGAATTGAATTCTCCAAGTGTAGGGATGTCTTTTACACACACGTAGGGGTATATGATCGGTGTTTGGAAGAAAGATAGTAATGAAGAATAAAGACGATGTTTTATTTGGGGATGATGTGATTTCTAACATCTTTTCATGACTATTAAGATAGGGCTCATGACAACCGAAAAGCTAGTGTAGTTGGAAACTCTAATTTTCAAAGTCTTTCTTTTACAATTCTTTTCTTTATATGTAACTTTCACAGTCTTCCTTTTATTATGGGATTTTGTGGGTGCAATCCGCTGAAAACCCTCAGGAGACAACACTCCTCCTACTAGGGACAGCTAGAGGTTTAAAGGCTTGTTGCACGTGCTCAGTGCAATCGTGTTGCCTACGAAAGTGTGCTAGTTAGTTTTTCTTTTTCTTTTTCTTTATTTTCTCCTTCTTTTTCTAATAAAACAAGTTTGCTCGAGACGACCAAAGTTAAGTTTGGGGGAATTTGATCAGTCGAAAATATTGCATTTTTAACACATCAATTTCCCTACCCTTTGCAATCATCTAAAGGTGTTTGGTATAAATATAGCACATATTAGCAATTTGTCTGGAAAATACCAAATAACATGTGTTATATGTTATAACCGGCATTTTGAGGGAAATTGAGTGTTTATTATTGCACGCATGATCGTTGTATATCAAACACGTGTCTCGAGATTGTGTGCAGAAAATCCTTCAGGTTAAAGAGCCGGAATCATAAAAGTGCCGATAAAATGCATCAAGTACAAGACTTGAGATCTTCTAGCAACCAAGAAAGAAATGTCAGATTCCAAGTATCATAAGAAGATCCCAACATTGTCAGAAGAAGACCACAGAAATTTCATGCAGTGAGCCCATTATATGGCCGCGGATCCGCGGCCGAGTTGGCCGATCCATCGCGGTTCCGCGGCCTGGTTAGCTCCTTGGCGCTCCAAAATCCTCTGGAATATTCCCTGTAACAACCCTAGCTTCCAGAAGACTCTCAATTACCACGTGGTTTCTTCCAGAAGGCTCTGCATAACAAACCCACTCTAGAATATTCCTTGCAACAACCTTATTCTAGAAGGCTCCTTGCAACAACCTTATTCTAGAAGGCTCTCTCCAACAACCTTCTTCTAGAAGTCTCCTTGTAACAACCTCATTCTAGAATATTCCCTCCAACAAACTTCTTCTAGAAGACTCTCTCTAACAACCTAGCTTTGGAGGGAAGATTCAAAATGAGGTGGTTATAAAAATGCATCTAGATCTAGGGTTTTGAGGTTGTTGAAATTGGAGGGAAAAATTGTAGATCCAAATCAAATCTAAATCAAATTGAGTGACACAATTTGATCCAAATCAAGATTTATCGAGTGCCGAGCCAAAGCAAGCATCCATCGAGCCTTTTTGAAGCAACGCCGATCTTCATCCGAGCAAGTGATCCACGACGATCCGCGACTCACGAAGACGATGCGAAGCTAGTTCGACGAACGAGTTCTCTCCTCAATTCTTGTAGTCTTTGAGTGAATTGTAACGAAACATTGAATAATAAAAGGTGAAGATCTTTATTCTTGCTTTCTTTACATTCTTGCATTGTGGAGTTTCTTGATCTTTGATTCATTTAATTTCATGATGTTTGAGTAAATCTCCGCTTGTGAAGGATTCGAGAGAATTGATAGATTTAATGATGATCAAATCTTAATACTAATTCTTAAGTCTTATGAGATTTGTGAACTCTAGGAAAAAGAATCATCAATGACCTAATTTGGATCGAGATCACATTCTTGCGAATTTCGTTGCAAATTAGGGATCAAATGATTGATGATTTTCTTTGCTAGAGGCTAGATCCGAATGATCATGATTGAAAAGATAAGGGATAGAAGGACCCTAGTTTCTTCAATAGATCCCTAATCTTCATCATAATCATCAATCTAGCTACAAATTATCAATAGATAAGATTAGGAATTATTAGATTCATCATTAACTATTGACTCAATCGAATCCTACAAGCTATTTTTCATTATCTTAATAAATCAAAGTGATTGGGACATTTCTTGATTCTTGATTCTAGATCCACTATTTTCTTGTTGTTTCTTAAAAGCAAATCATACAAATCTTGAATCAATTTTCATGCAATTTTTTTTATCTTTTCATTTCGACTCATCTAAAACAAAGATAGATCAAAACACACATCTCAGTGGACGATCCGTATTCATTAACGCGCTACACCGACACCGTTAATTGATTGCGGTATAAATTTCTTTGGTTGTGAAACACATTTCTAAATGACACCGAGAAACGATAAATCAGCCACCTCACCCTCCACCTCATTTCCAAATGATTTTCTAAAAAGAAAATCATATAATGAAGTGTCTATCTTCTAGAAGATATTCCGTATAAATACGGAATACAATCCGGTATATGTATCGAAATACATATACGCGTATTCGTATAAAAATACGAATAGCCAAGAGAGATAATGAATAGTGAAAAATAATTGTAGAATACTTATATATATAAATTATTAAATCAAAACTTGATTTAATAATCCGGCCCAATCCTAAGCCACTAGTATTATCAACCGTTCGATAAAAGTTTGTATAGCTTGTACACATATTTAATCGGACACCTGTTGATTGATGTCTATGTGAAAGAGTGTGTAGTAATAACCTCAATCAATAACGGTATTGTGTGTAGCTAGCCGAGATGAGTATGGGTCGTCCTCGGGGATGCATGGAACTTCTAATCTTGCTTCAGACAAGTTGATTAGAATAAAAGAATAGGGAGAATAGATTCTAGATCTATGTTAAATACGGATATAGAATATATAAGAAGAGGGCTTGTAGGGTTCGTTAGGATTTAGTAGTCATGGATGACTAATAAAGATTGCTCATTTTATTTATTGATAGATTTAAAACTAGATAGATAGTGATGAATGGGGATTAGGGTTCTTGGAAGAAACTAGGGTTTTCGCTCTATTGACCCTTATGCTTTCATTGATCTCTATTCATGTCTAGCCCTTAACAAAACAATAGTTAATCTGATCTCAAATCGTGGTCGAGACTAGAAATAAATTGGTAGCGCGCCCGATTAGGATGCTAACGATTCTTTTGCTAAAGTTTATAAACTTCATAAGACTTATAAGAAGTTAAAATATTTTCTCATCCATTGTTCTACCCTAATCCTACGAACCCTATCAAGCGGAGAATTACTCGCGCATGATAGAGATAGAAGAAGAACGGATAGAGAATGAGATCATAATGCAAATACAGAAAATAAATGCAAACTAATTAATCTAATGATCTACCTTTATTAATCAACTTCACAAGTACAATTCTTCGAGTTTAGATTATAAGAGGAAAAAGAAGTTTCTCTCGATCTCTGCTAGGAAGTAGATGTTCCGTCGAATCTCACGTCGCCTTATCACGTCGAATCGCGGACCTGTTGTGGATCACTTGTTCTTTGATGATGATTTGCTTCATGTAAAAGGTGATGATTTCTAGTTTTAGCCCTCGGTCTTATTTATAGTCACAGAAGATACAAACCATAGATATCATATATGAGGGTTTGTTGAGACGATCCTACCCATAAAATCCCAAACCCTAACTCCACAGAAGCGCCGCGGATCCGCAGCATTTAGGGTATATTTTCTGCGCAACTGCGGCCGTTTGGTGGGATCAGGTGATGAAATTTCTTCTGTAGCCTCATAATAACACATGGAGATTGTTTTGATATCTAGAATCTTCATATCTTCTCTGAATTTCTGCCAGAATTGATTTTATGATTTAATTAAACTTCATCGGCAGATTTTTGATTCCCGATATCTTGATATCCCGATCTCCTGACCTGAGCCAAATCTTCCACAATATCTCCATGAATAATGTTACTAATATTTGTTATAGAGATATACTCTTAATCATATTTTATGGTAATAAATCTTTAAGCAGTTTGATTAAGATTATTTAATATGATATGCATAATAAAAATATTATATAAATATTATATGCATAAATTTTCCTTCATAATGTTAATTATAATATATAAACATATGGTAAATAGTATTTTTGCAGATAAATCCAAATATGTTCTATATTTATAATCAACACCTTTAAATATTTAAGAAAAGTAAGGAAAATGTTATATCAAACGTGCGATATTTTCGACTGAATACCTGTATGTACCAATATACGTCATCTACATCATATCGGCTGAACCGTGAAAACCCTCTCTGTGGGACTCTAAAGACTCGTCAATACGCTGGTAGTGGGTTTAACCACAAGCACATCAGCGGCACTAGCTGTACGTAACGGCCACCCAGGTATTGAGCGAAAGGAAGGCCACGAGCAAACTCATCCGAACCCCTACTGAGCCTGTCAGCGACAATCTCTGTACAGTCCGGTCTGTTCGTCTACGAGTATCGCATATCGAGTCTAGAGGGGTGGATAAAGTCAGACCCCTAATAACGCAATATTTCGTGTCGGTATGAAGCCCATCACCTACTGAGAAACTACTGATCCAAATCAGTAATTCTCATCTATCTTGGCCAAGGATTTCTGGTGATGGCCACCCGTGCACCTTGCGACATCAACCACCAATACCAGGAGAGACAAATCCCCGATGATCCGCTCACTGCCTCCATGTAGCTCGGGACTGTACCCAACTAAAATATGTTTGCACGACTCCTTTGAGCCATGATAGGGTAATAATCAAAGCATAGTGGGAACTCACACGAGAAAAATGACGATGTCAGGTCGATAGACTAACCTGTACCTATGTCACTTAGGAGCTGCTATCTGACAATAGGTATAATACCAACTAGCATGTTCCCGGCGAGTCCATCCAGCGTACTCATAACCCAATAAGCACCTGTATACTATCTCAGGTGACTGACTGACACTAATGGCTTGTGAGACTGGCCACCATCCCTCGTCGGGTCTTGATAAGTATACACTAGTCTACTCTAGAGTATCGATGCCCAGTCTCGATACTCCCTCGACTAAGGACATTTAAGGATGTACTTATAGACCACCCAGCTCCCGTATATATAATCGCCATCATAATGCTGGTAGTCAAACAAGAATCATATGGGCTCTATCAACATGTAATAGTGATCTGTAATACCGTATAAAGCATGTACATAATGATAGAAACAAACCAGATAGCATGCTATCATCTCGAGTAAGACTGTTCTACCCATATAGTTCATCCTCAATCATCACAATCGCATGCCTGCGATCACAATAATTGACTTGAGGGCACTACAACCAACATATTGGGCCCAAGTAGTATAGCCACGTAGGGATCGAGGCATCATGCCTATATTGTAAACTTGTCCCTATTGGCATGAATCCCCTTGGAAGATTCGAAGCCCTAAAATATCCACAATCATCGTCGACTGGACTGATTCTTAAGATGGATGCAACAATTCGAAAGCGGTCTAGTCATCAAACTCCTTCGTATAAGCAACCAGTAGAGGATCAGTGTAACGCATCGGAGGAATTAGTTCAGACACTTCCCGACATGTGAAGCTGGAGCGTCCTTGTATGATCCAATTATACCAGCCTGCCCATAAGTGAAGATACTCTTGCTGGGGATTATATTCCCAGATCATTTTTGGAACTTCTAAATCATTGGGCTCATGAGCAGACTGATCTTCTAGACGAGCATACGAGAAGTTGGATGTTAGATCCATGGTACCTGAAAAGATAGTCAAAGAATGTCAGCCTGAAACATGGCAAAGCAATGTAATTTCAAAGTGTGGAGTTTCTACTTCAGAGCTAGAGGACTCCACTGGATCAAAAAGTGATCCATTATGTTTGAAATTTGATCAATAAAAGTCCAGAGTATGTTCTCTATATAAAATCAAAGGATTTTCTATTAGAAACGGAGCTTAAGCTCTAAAGTCCCCAAAAGAGAATGCTTTAAAAGGCGTCGGAGCTTAACAATTTAGGTTCTAACCCAAGTTTTTGACAAGGAAAACCCTTGTATAAACTATGTTTTAAGGAAGCTTAAGCTTTAAGTCAGAGCTTAAGCTCAGAGTTTGGGTTCTTACCGAAGTGTTTGACAAGACCTTTCAAGGAAAAAAAATCTTGATTTGACCTTTCAAAGGAAGAGGCTTAAGCTTCGGAGGAGTGCTCGAGCTCTGAGAAGAACTTAAGTTCTTAAAGAAAAGAAAATGAGAGGCGCAGTCCCTCCCTTAGAGCTTAGCTCTATTTATAGGGGAGTGGGGTTGGTTCGACTTTCCTGAATCATGAGGCGGATCCAACGGCGATAAGCTTGACATTACGTCCCTCATGTGAAATGCACATGAGCGCAGTGGTGGGGGGCATTTTTTCTCGCCCAAATTTGGGCTCAAGTGCTTAAGTTCAACTCTGGCACTGGAAGCGCCAATGTCAACCTTGGTGCAAGCAGCGCCAATCTCAAGCCGAGCTGATACCATCCTGGCGCAAACAATGCCAATGCCAAATCCTGGCGCCAACGTCACACGTGCAATGCACGTGGCGCCAGTGCCAATCTCTGTTGAAGAGTATGCTTAAGGTAGAGCTTAAGCTCTATATGGGAAAATATTTCCCTTTATCTTCCTGAAACAGAAAAATATTTACTTGTTAACAAGAAATTTTTCCTATATCTTTCTAAAAATAAGAAAGATATTTTCTCTATTAACAGAGAGCTCTTAGATTAAGGATCTAATGATGTTTATGCATCACCGATTGATCTTAAGATCAATTTGAGATCTCTCAAATGAGAGATTCTCTCTACTTTCCTAACTATCCCATCTCCTATAAATAGGAGTTGGGGGGAAGGAATAGAGGAAAAAAGGACCCCCATAAGGTGAAAAAAGGGGACTTAAGTCTCTACAAAAGATCTTCATCTTCCTCAATCAGACCCCCCTATAAGGTCAAAACTGAGACTTAAATTTCTAGAGAAGAAAATCTTCATCTTCTTCTTAAAACCTTAGACAAGAAGGAGCAAAGTCCTCCCCTTTTTCTTCCTTTTGATATTAAAGAAGCTTAAGCTTCATAAAAACTTAAGTTCTTTCTCTGGATCAAAGATCCATGCGTCAAATCTTCCCCTTATCGAGAACTTAAGCTCTCATGGAGGAGTTTGATTTCAAATTATAAAATCTAGGAGAAACTTAGGTATTCTTTTACCAAAAAGGTGCAAGATCCTCAAGATCATGGAAAAAACCGAAGCTTAAGCTTCATGCGACCCTAGTTCTCATCAAGAAATATGAACACGAAGCCCAAGATCGTAAAAAATGGATCTTGATGATTTTAATGGCCAAAAGATCATTAAACAGAAGTTTAAGCTTTAAAAACATGGACTTTGAAAGGTTAACCTTTCAAGAGATGATGGAGTTTAATCTCACAAAAACCCTAGCACTGTGCTAGCGCCAAAGTCATGCGTAGTGCCATGTGCCAAATAAGAAAGACCGCACCAAGTGCCAGCGCCCAAATCGCGCGTAGCACTATGCGCCAAGCAAGAAAGCCGTGCGCTAAGTGCCAATCTCTCATGTCCCACCAAGCGTAGCGCAACGCATGTGCACCATGTGCAATACATGTGAAAATGCGCCATGCGTAATATGATAGCGCAAGTGCGTATAATGCCAAGTCAGCACTTCTGACCTTAGCACAATTTGGCTAAGTCCTGAACCTCAAGCTTCCTTTGATCTAAAAGATCAATAGAGAACAATGTTCTCAACATGTGACCAGGCCACCTAGGTTGATCTAGTTATCAAATGAGACTACATATCCCCAGGAAAAGCCTATGTATCCCAAATCCTCTAAGTTTGACCCTAGTTCTCAAAGGAGGCTAACACGTCCTTATACAGAGCTTCAGCTCTCATGTGAATCGATAGACCTTATACATGTAAGAACTGAAATCTGAGTTCACTCACGTTGGCACAAGCTACCAACGTGGACTCTGTCAAGCAAATACTTGACCCAAATCATATAATATATGTATGGATTTAGACTAATCCGTGCCCTACGGGCGACGAAAAAATTAGCCTCCGTATACAATCCAAGGGCAACACAAAATAAACAAATAAAAACAAGACACACGAAGCAAAGAACCTGGAGTGCAGGAAGTTGTTCTTATACGCGACAACGTAATTAACTATAGGGGCTTGCGCCTATAAAAAAAGTCCCCACAATCAATAAATCTCTCATTCGTGAGAGAGAATCTGAAGTCGGTTATATCAGTTGCATCCTTCCAACTTCGATATACGGCGCTATAAATCAACTTAGTGTTTTCAGAGAGGTGGATGGATCAAACTTTATGCATTTGCCCCCAGATTGAGGTTAGACATCCAATTCCAGATTGTTTGACCGGTCTTCAGTGGTAAACACCCCTTTTCCCTAGGGACCACCCCTCCCCAAGGGGGTTGTTCCCATAAAAAAATGAATGAAATGATAAAATAAAAATAATAATATGAAAATAAATCAAATGATACAAATAAACATGAAATTAAAAATATAAATAAGTTAACAAAGAAATAAAAGAATGAAATGAACACGCATTTGCATTTAGTTTTAAGCATAAACATTCCGCGTTGAGTTCGCATGATTCACATGACCCGTTAATCATAGGTTCCCTTGCCTTAAAGTGAGAGGTAATTAACGACAGTTTTGTCCATGACTGCCGGAGGTTAGGATCCCCACAATCAATAAACCATAGCCTATCCTAGACAAGTGGTATACATACAGCGCCTGACAATCGAGCGCAGTTTTATCTTAATAAGGTGACGAAAAGCACATTACAAATTCTGGCACGCCCGGTGAGACTTTTTCTCTCCTCCCATATTTCGGGTCAAACGATTTTTTGAATTTATTTAACCATATACATCGTTATTTGTACTGAAATCATGCTCTTTCGTGCAGGTTAGAAACTTTCAACCGCAATTTCAAACACAATGATAATGTCTCCCAAGACAAACTTGATTTTCGATGCAGCCACAGTCTCATACACTATGAAGACGAATGCATGGGTGATTCTCCCGTCAAACCTTATGCGGCAATAAGAGGAGTCGTCGCTTCAATTCGGTTCCATCACATTCACCTCAGCCTTCAGTGCTCCTATCACGGAGGCTTCAGCAAACTCTGTGGACCGGCCTCAAAAGGGATAAGGCCGAATGTTGTAGTTGCAAGGGTCTTTGAGTCCAAACACAAGTCTATTTTCGAACGACTCTTTTTCGCCTTAGTTGGGGCTGGACCCTTAACCCAAAAGAGATAGAAAGATATCTTGGGAAAGCTTAGGCGATGCCCTTAACGATTGCACGCTCAAATGTCAGCTTCAGACTTAGTGTTAGTCGGCCTACGGCAGCTACCAAGAAAGCAGATGTCCATCAGGCCCTCAAAACTGAGAAGCTGAGGCAGAAATGGCTCAGATACAGAGCCAATAAAAGGGTAAGGGCTCTTGATCATTTGGAATTCATGAGGTTCCAAAAATATGGTTCCCCCGCGACACAAGCTGAACTGGTCATGAAAATCGCTAACTCTTTTGATCCATTAAAACTGGTTCAGAAGAACGCTATGACCGCTAAAATAAAAAAGCAAGCGATTCGAAGAGTCTTGCAAAGAGGCATGTCTAAGCCGCTGACTCAAGAGCAAGAAACTATCTCATCAAGAGTCTACCTAGCGCTTCTCGTCGTGCGAAAGCAACGGGGAGAGTTTCAAAAAGGGGTACCAGTGCCACCCAAGGACCTAGCTAGGACGATCGTCTTCAGCCTCTTGTCTTTTCCTGAAAAAGAAGGGCCATGACGACAGTCAAAAAGAGCAGCCACCAATGATAAAAGGATGGCCAGATGTTTGGTCCACACGGTCTATATGGTAGGCACGTGCTCTAGCGATAACCTTCATAGCAAGAGCAAAGATGGGGCTTCCACTTCCCAGCCCAATCTGGTTTGAATATGGCTGCTACTTTCCAAACTTAGCCTCTTTCGGAAGATAATGAAGCCTTTCGATGAGAATGTTAGGCAAATGGATCCCTCAATTCTTGAGGAGTCGAGCTCCGACAGCGAAGAGGAGTCGACTTTTTGCCCCAGGACTGCAGAACAAGTGCTGCTTCAAGAACTCCAAAAACAGCTTAGAAGCAAAGATAAGAAGATGACCAAGCTCTACTCCAAAATCGATGATCTGATAAATGTCATAATGCAGCTCATGACCCAATTTTCTCGGCTGCTACCCAATCAAGCACAAGGCTCACAAGCAGGGTGATAATGATCCGAAACAACCGATGCCTATCCCCCAAAGTCCAAATATAGGCGAGCCACATAGAGTCGACCACATTCAGCTTCAAGAAATGTTTTTGACTCTCGATGACAATAGCACACTAACTCAAGATAAAATCATGGACTTGGTCACCAACAAAGTCAAAACATTGGTGGCCGAACTCGATGCACAGAAAGACGCCGGCAGTAGTGGGAGATCGTACCTTGCACCATATGATATCGTAAAGTTTCCCAGCGGCTACATCATCCCTAAATTTGGATGGTTCGATAGGACATGAAATGCAAGCCAACATATTTCCTACTTTAAATCATTGTGTGGGAATACTGGGGGCAATTATGCTCTCCTCCTCTAGTTCATCAATAGTTTGACCGACGTTGCCTTTGACTGGTATGCAAGCATACCGGATGGCTTGGTCACTACGTTCACTCAAATGGAATCTTTGTTTAAGCAAAGACTCATGAGTGTCAGTGATAAGATAACTATTGCTGACATTGTGAGGACCAAGCTAAAAAACAATGAAAGTAACACAGATGTTAAAGCCGGATGGCGCAATCTCTCTGTCAGGTGTGAACCGCCGTTAGAGTAAGACAAATCCGTCAGCCTTCCTATAGGAAATCTCAGCAACTTGATGATTCCTTTCCTATGCACAACTGGTCTCAAAACATTCCAGGAACTGACCAAGAAGGTTCAGATGTTGGAACGCTCAAAGCCCGAGTCCACTCAGGGTCTCCAATTTACTAAAAAGCCAAAGTTTCAGAGGGATGACAACCGCGAAGGCGAAAGTTCCAATAGCCGATTCTTTCAACAAGCGAGGAACGGGCGGGTCGAAGACCAACAAATTTCGAAAGCCAGCATTGGGAAGAGGGCTAACCTTGGAGGAAAAGAGGAATAGGGTCTACTCCTTCAGAAGGGACAAGGTCCATAAAATATTCATGGATACTCTAAATAATGGTCTACGGCTACCAGAACCAAAGATGCCAAATGTAGTGAATATGGTTGATAACCCTAATTACTGTGCATACTACCGAGTGTTGGAGCATATTATCGAAGACCGCCACATTTTCAAGGGCTGGGTTGAGGACCGATACAAGGCTGGGAAAATCTCATTGTCCCCTGACGTGTTGACAAATAATCAAGCTGTGATCGCAAATTTTATATAAACAGAGACTGAAGTTTTTCTCGAACCGACTGCTCTCAGTTGTTCGTCCTTCCCTGAAAGGAGCACACCACGACAACAATTCAAAATCCCGGCAAATAACATTACCAATGAGGAGGAAAAAGATGGATACACGTCTACATGGTAAGACCTAAGGAAACAAATCCTCCTATGCTTCACGGTCATGATAATGATATGGTTGCCGCTGCCTAATACCAGCTCGGTTCGGATGATGATAAAGACCTTTCTCAGGACGCTAAGCAAAAGGAACCCCTGGTTCTTGGAGGATCAAGCTTAGGCGGTGAGGATAGCCCAGTTGTCATCCCCAAAACTACTAAACAAACACTATTCTAATGGCTTTAGAAGCAGCTCCTGGACAGAGACAAGGAGTTAGCCACGGTCTGTTCCAAAGCCGACGATCTAGTGAATGTCGTGGCAAATCTCACGATCCAAGTCATTCGAATGCAATCATAACAAAAATCAAAGTTTGGACCATGAAACCGGGATCGACACCCTAAAATAGCCAACATCTGTTCTCTCCAATCCAAGAGCAGAGCACCTTCAAGAAAGTCGACTGTGGCCAGCCTCCAGGAAAGTCCTGACGCATGATTGCGGTAGGTTAACAATGGACAAAATCAAAGGCAAGTCAGCGGCGCACCCAAAACTCTTTAAGAACTAAGTAAAAGAGTCCAGATGTTGAAACATGTGGATCCCGAATCTCTTCTAGACTTCCAATATAACAACAAGTTCAAATTTCCGGAGGAAAACAACCGACAATGCGGAAATCCCGACAACAACTACTCTTTCTACATGTCTGCCGATAGACATAAGTGAGAATCAAGCGGACCAAAAACTGATCGGCCTTCAAAATCAGCACTGGGAAAAGAATCAACTTTAGAAAGAAAGAAACAGAAAATCTACTCTTTTAGGAGGGACAAAGTCCGCAAGATATTTAAGGATGCCCTTAACAACGGTCTGCAGCTGGCAAAATCTAAAAGACTGCATGAGGTGAACATGATCGAAAACTCCAAGTACTTCCCATACCACAAAATACCGAGCCATACCATTGAAGACTTCAATATTTTCAAGGATTGGGCTGAGGAGAGACGCAAAACGGGTAAAATATTGCTGTCCTTCAGTGTGCTGGCGAACAATCAAGCCGCAACTGTCAATGATACACAAATAAAAGCCGAAACCCTTTGGGAGTAAACAAATCAATAGACCATCTCGAGAAATGATTCAAGTATGCCACAGCCTTCGTGGGACACATGCTTGTCCAAAAGACGAAGAACATACTGAGGTTTTTTCAAGAAAGTCTTGGAATTAAATAAGAGGATCAAATAAGATCTACTGGCTCGGCCACCGATCCGGCTCCATCAGATTCAAACTCCAAGAATCTCAAATAATTTTGCAAAAAGGCATCAACAAGGCCAAACAAAGAAAGCGCAGCGTTGACCCCTAAGTCGTTAAACTGAGAGATTAAAAAAAGGGTCAGTCCATAAGCGAAAAGGGAACGAATAAAAACCTGAAAAGGTTTCGTGAGTAAAAGCAGCAAGACTACCCGTAAGCTTGGGAAAACACACAGGGGCGCAAACTCATAAAAAAAATTAAAAAATGTCCCTTAATGGCAAATGATGAATTGCTCCTGGCACCTGTGTTCTAGTGTTAGCAATGCTGATGACATCCCTAACCCCAAAATTCCAAACATTCGATCCAAATTCAAATCCAAATCCAGTCCAAATCTCACCTCAAAGTTCCAACTCCAAAATCCAATTCCTAATTCAAATCCTCTGAGTGCGGATGATAAGTCACTCTGAGAATCAAACTTTAAGTTTTACGTTTATAATGACGTTAAACGTTCTGTCTATGATGACGTTAAACCCTCCATCTAAGTAGTTGCTAAACAACCATCCATCCGAGTAAACGTTAAACAAACCTTCCGCCGAAAATGACCCCTAAGTTGATAAACTAGGAACAGATGACCCTTAAGTAGATAAACTGGGAACAGATGACCCCTAATTCATTAAACTGGGAATAGATGATGTTCGCCTCCGAAAAAGGCCCTGAAAATCTTACGAACTCTCTGGAGGCTTACGGAGTCAGATAGATGCAAATCCACCTATCTCCTCAGAAATGCGACGTGTTACCACGACGCAGGGTGTGTGGCTGAGGGCCAGACTGTTACGACCAATGTTGCGTGAATTGTCAGATTCAACCTTTGGAAATGGTTATTTGTTTGTGGGGACTAGATTTCCGACAGGTGCAAGCCGCTGCAGTTAATTACCCCTCCACGTTAAACAGACAGAACTTTGTACGAGTGGTTTATTTCTAACAAGTATTAAATGGCAATAACAACACAAAATATAAAACAGGAGCAACAATCACAACATATATTTCATATTAATAGTTGTAGTAGAGATACAGCTCATTTTATACATATTCGGTCGCATTATTTATGTGCACTACAAAACTGCATCTCTTGCTGTGTACGCTTTCACTGTTGAGTAGGCATGCATTCTTGCTGTTGTTTTACACCCTTGGATTGTATATGGATTTATAGAATGTATGATTCAGATCGTAGGGCAGTTTTGACATGCTCGGCAGGACGATTGACTTTTGTGTCACAGCAGTGGATTTAATCATGGAACATGTTGCTGGATGTAGGCCTGGTGGAATGATTGAGTTCTGTGTCATGAATGATTGCCCATGGATTGTATACAATAGATAATATTATCTAACCATAAGGCAGATTTGGATAGTTGGTATAATGAACCTGGCCAGGCCAGGTGTGGTAAAGACAATAGTTTAGGGTCATTTCTGACTTGGTAGGAGTTTAAAGGTATTTCGGACTTATTAGTAGTTTGCAGTCATTTTGGACGTAGCAGCGATGAGTGGGCGGTACAAGCTTTGTTGACTTCTGTGTCGCAGTCATTTTGGACGTAGCAGCGATGAGTGGGCGGTACAATCTTTGTTGACTTCTGTGTCGCGGTGAACAGTTGAAAGACAGTGATGGTTGACTAGCACGTTCGACAGTACTTGGTGAGGCTGGGGTATATCATAGGGTGCATGCCTGGTGGGACTTAAAGGACAGTCGGCTTCTATGCCACAAGGATCGCCCATAAATGGTGTATGACAAGTTATTTTACTTACCATAAGGCAGAACACCAGTTTAGGGACGTAGTGGTCCATGGATGTATATTTTCCATATATTGTAACGTTGTGAAAATCGTTTTGGTGAAATTTCGGAAAAATCGGTAAAATAAGGGTGTTTTCTGTAAAAAGTCAAAATACAAATATCTTTATTTTAAAATTAAATATAAATATTCTAGTTATGTAATTGCTAGTATTTAGTGTTTATTGAGCCACTGGTGAGATTTCAAAATTTCTGAAATTTTTTCCGAAATTAATTATTTTAATATTATTTTAAGCCGTCACTAATACATTTAATTCGGGAAAATTACAAACTGGAATGAGTTGAAACAAATTTTGTGCATCATAATATATTAAACAAAATTTTATCATGTGGTTTTTGAATTGAAATAGGGTTGTTAACCGGTGTTAGAAAATATCGAAGAAAAAGGCTTTTTTTCGGTGAAATTAGTGCAAATGGAGTGCGGTATAACTTTTATCTTTTTCCAAACAAAACCACACTCTCTTTTACTCCCTCACACCATTTTGTTCAGCCTTGGCAGCCCCTCTCTCTTCATGTTTCAAGCGGGTTCTAGAAATTTGGTTTTATGGAAAAATAAAAAGAAAGAAAATGAATGAAACTTGAAATGACATAAAGAAGGTTATGATGTAGAACTTTCCACACCTCTCCACACCCTCACTCCCTCACTCTCCTCCCTCTAGCTCTGGCCGAAACCAGGTCCCCCCTTTTTACACAATTTCCACTTCAATTTTCTACAAAAACCATCAAAAATTCTTCAAAAATTCAATTTTAAATCCACAAAATCCTAATTGTTTCCTACCCTTTACTCTTTGCTCATTTTTACATGGATTTTGGAGATGGAAAGCATGCATTTTGGAGGCTTATTTTCATGTTTGGATTTCTTGTGTGAAGGTATAAATCTTGTTCTTTTGAATTATTGTTATTTAATGTTTCATTCTAGTATAAATTGATTTAATGAATTAATTCTATTTCCAAGTTTTAAAAATTCAAGTTAGGGTTATAAAATCAAGTTATGATTTTTATTAATTAATTAGGGTTATAATAACTAGTTTAACATTTTTAGAAGTGGAAATTCATGTATGGATGATAGATTGTAAATTGCTTATCCAAAATTGTTAAATTAAATCATTTTTGCAAACTAGATTTATATATATTGTATATTTTGGTGAAATAAAATTCCAAATAATGTTTGTAACATTAGATTGTTGTTTTAATTAGGGTATTAACTTGTTGGTGGAATGAAAAACTCAATTTAGTTACTAGTTTTATTGAAAATTGATATATTGTGATAAAAATTGCTATTTTTGCTAACTAGTTTTTGGAAATTCTTAAATAAATGAGAGTTAAAATCTAAATTATAGTTTCATTATATTATTATCATCTTGAATTATAGTTTTGTAAGTTAATTCATGTAAAATCATATTTAGTTGTGATATTATGAAATTTTTTGCTTGCAAAGTGTCGAAATGGATAAAATTGCAAACTAGAAATCTATTTTTATACAAATTAGTGTGAGAAAAACATGGTAATGGTTTATATAATCTAGTTAGGTTATTTAATGAGTATCATGACCATTAGTTTCATTTAAACTGTAAGTTTTGAAGTAAAACGGTAAATTGGCATTTTCAGGTTTTACGAAATCGGGCGATTTGATTGATTTTTAGGGTTTCGATGGATTAAATCATGTTTTATATTATAAGTAATGAGTTTTAAACTAAGAGTTGTTTGTTAATGTTTATCTCGGTTAATCGGAGTTTGTACGCCGATATCGAGCGATATTTGGTTCTTTTGCGTGAACGAGACATAGGTTTTAACCTATGCGCGTTCCGTGCGTCGTTTTGACTTTTGTCCGTGATTCAATTTACGATACTATATATGTTTGCGTATAGGTACCCCTCACGTGGACTGCGGGCGATAAAGAGGAGGATGGCAACATCATTTTCGGCAGAAAAGGACCAGGTGAGTAGATGTATATCTACGGGGGAAATCGGGTGGATGGCGTTTAGCACCCCCGCAAACGTAGAATAGGAATAGTACTTATTATCATTAGGAAGCCTGAAGTGACCTTAGAATGTCGGTGAGTAGGACCCTAGTAATGACCATAGGTTGGACTAGATTGATTTAGAAATACTTTACCCGAGGATGAATACATTGGAAGAGATTCGTAGGTTTCAGGTAGATACACACACGCACACACTGAAACTCGACGTGGTGTATACGTGTATGTGTATATATATAGGACTAGGTGTAGGTATATATATATATATACAACACGTATATGGGATACAATGATGTGATATGATACACGGGAATGAAACAGTATAACTGGGTTTGATGCCGTGATTCTTGGCTATGCAGTTGTATTAGGTTGTTAGCGGATCATTAGAAAATGAGATAATGAACAGGTAAACATAAATTATAATGGGTGGTGATGATATTGAGGTACATGGGACTCAAAAATAGAACCCGGACTGTAATTTGTGACTGATCACGATATGATATATGTATGACTTGATTACGACATCAGATAGGTGTGACCTGATGTTGATATCATATAGGTGTGACTTGATGTCGATATCATATAGGTGTGACTTGATGACGATATGATATACGTGTGACTTAATCACAATATGATACATATGACATGATATTTCTGAGGATAAATTAATGATGTATATTTATGATGGCAATGATATATGATTGATGTATGCGATTACAGTATAGCACCTTGATCTTGACATGTATTGATGATGATATTATACGAATGATGAGACACCTAGGAGATACTTGACCCGTACCCCGATATTGGGATGCCGTACGATGGATTTACCATACGAGGCATAGATGTGATGATTGATCCGCACTCTTGATTCGAGAAAATCGTACTACGTACGTGACGCTATTGAGGCTGGATCGCCGACTATTAGAGATATGGATTCAGACCTTAGGTGGACTCTTAATTCTTATTGACTAGTTTCTTAGGTTTAGTTCCTTAGGAGGTTTGATGGACACTAGTTTAGTCTCGAGTCATATAGTTGTAGTTATTCTTGTATATCACAGATGAGTTGTTATTACACTTCCGTCTTTACATTCATACCGTAATCATAATGTGCATGTTCATACATATGTTTCTATAATCAGTATAAAACTCTGCCTGTTAGGACACCAGCACCATTACCGATGATGCGCATATTCCACGCACACTTATTTGCTGGCTCACACACATCATCATCGGTAATTGCTATGTCACGTACACTTTAGATCATATTATCTTTATTGATGGAATCAGCTAAAAGCTAGATCGATATAGCATTATGATTACTCTCAGATATTAGTCTAGACATGGCATTTATTACTTAGACATTCATGCATTCATATTTTCATGTTATCATGCAGTATTATGGGGCATATGCCGACACTTATTATATACTTACTCATGATTTTTGGGATTTTGGATTTATATGAGATTTCTGGATTTTTGGGGAAAACCGCAAGAATACATAAAAAACTTCTCTCTCTCTCTCTCCTCCTCTCTTTTTAAAATATAAGATGCGGTTTTCTCGTGATGTATGTGTCGTCCACCATGAGATTTCATGTTTTCTGTTGGATTTCGAGACCCAATTCAAGAAGTGGATGAACCGTCTCGGGTACATGGTGGGCCCGGTATGGTACCCCGGGGCAAGAAGATCGAGTTGTAGACGATGGGCCTGGCAGGGGAAGGCTACCTACCGGTGATGTCTGGCGCGGCGGATATCCGGAGGATACCGACTGTTGTCGTGAGATTTGATGATATGGGCCGATCCGGACTGACGGAGCCCGAGATATTGAGACTATGAGACATTGAGATTATGAGGTATTGAGACTTGAGATTTATATGTTTGTGTCGATGCTTGACACGGATTTCCATGGATTTCATTGTTGCTATTTCAGATTTCTATACACATTTTACTATGATAAAAGCTAAAGATTTCTTATACAGATATATCTAGATTTCAGGATTGGTTATGTTACATTTATGGTGCATCCATACTCATTCATATGACATAGTACTATATGAGGCACTGACATGAGCACCGAGTATTTGCATTTACACGTAGTATTATTCTGCCATTACTAGATGATTAGGATATAGTAGTGTATTATTATGACCTAGGATAGCGTTGTGCATTCGATTTCTTTTCGTAGATGTCTTCTACTCACGAGTTGGCAACTCACCCCCGTTGTGCCAAATTTTATTACAGGTTGATGTACAGGGTTCCTTGGCAGATTGCTGGCACATCATTTCATTCCGGGTGATTTGCACGGTAGGTTGGTTCACTTGTATCTGGACCGTCATTGTACTTTTATTATTTCATTTGTATCTAGAAAGCTCCATCAACCAAACTTGTATTACTTGATAGTTTACTGGACCATTTATTTGTTTTGACCTTAGAGTCGCGCTTGTATTATTATGATATCTGGTGGTTTTGTTTTCTTTTAAGTTTTGAGCCTCGCCTTTTGGCGTTGTATATTATTGTGCTTTTTGTGGTTGTTTCCGCCTGTTGGCGTTGAGCTAGCTCCCGTTTGGGGGTGCTTTTTATTGTTTATATGTATTATACTTGTTGTACCCGTTTGGGGCCAGTTTTTACAGAGGAGACTCTGCCGAAATTTTTTGAGAAATTGGATGTTGCTTTTAAACTTGTTTTCTTCATGTCTTCTTTTACGTCTTCTTCTTTTTATGGTTTAGATTTCTGGGCTTCGGCTTACTTAGGTTACGTTGCGCCTCTAGACGCTTCGTAATCTAAGTGCCGGTCACGTTCCGTACTTTCGGGTCATGACATATATGTTTTAGTTTAAAGTCATTTCGGACATGAATTTTAGTTAAAGATCATTACGGACCAAGGGTTACATTTAGGGTGGTTTGGTATATATAGTTTTCGTATAGAGATTGGTAGGTGTGACGATGTCTTGATAATAGTGTTTTATTGACTTCTAGGTTACGACAAACTGCTTTTATGCTATGATGGTACCTCATGGATTGTATATGAAAAATTATTTTATTTTCCATAGGGCAATGGTCGTAGGATATTGATATGGTGATGTATTTGTTGACTTATATGTCACGATGGATACCCATAGGTAATATACGGTAAGTTAACATCATTTTAGCCCGCCATAGGGCAAAATTCCAGTTTAAGGACGTAGAGGTCCATGGATCCAGTTTAGGGAATTGGGGGTCCACTTTTAGTTTAAGGTCATCTCGGACCATGATAGTAGTTTAACGTCATCTCGGACAATGCAGTAGTTTAAGGTCATCTCGGACCAGGCAGTAGTTTAAGGTCATCTTGGACCATGATAGAGTATATGATTTGTGATATGGTAAGAGGAGACTTCTTTGTCATGATAGTGGCCCGTGGATTATATATGGAAGGCTGATATATACTAGCCCGCCGTAAGGCAGGTTGGTGGTGGTTTTGATGACTTTTATATCATGATGGTAACCATGGATGGTATATGGAAAGTTATTTTACTCTCCATAGGGCAAAACTCCGGTTTAGGGACGTAGTGGTCCATGGATCCAGTTTAGAGACTTAGGGGTCCATTTTTAGTTTAGGGTCATCTTGGACTATGGTAGGTTTTTTTTTAAAACATTCAACATTGGTTTTCGTAGATTGGGGGAGTATTTAACTTGTCATCATGGATTTTGAAGGGTGCGGAGGCATCCAAGGGGTCTCTGCCAAGTCTTTAAAGGACATGGGACCTTCTGAGGGATCTTCGCCAGCGATTTGGGGGTTCGGAGGCCTCTGGGGATCTCCACCAAAGACTTTCTTGACATGGGACACATCAAAAGGTGCCACCACGTGTTTGGAGGAGTGCGAAGGCCTATGGGGGTCTCCGCCAAAAACTTGGTTGACGTGGGACCCATCAGAGGGTGCCGCCATATGTTGCAGGAGTGCGAAGGCTTCTGGGGGTCTCCGCAAAAGACTTGGTCAACGTAGGACCCATCGGAGGGTGCTGCCATGTGTTTGGAGGAGTGCGGAGGCCTCTGGGGGTTTCCTCTAAAGACTTCGTCGACGTGGGACCCATCGAAGGGTGTCGCTACGTGTGTGGAGGAGTGTGAAGGCCTCTGGGGTCTCTGCCAAAGACCTGGTTGACGTGGGACCCATCGGAGGGTACCAACACGTGTTTGGAGGAGTGCAGAGGCCTCAAGGGGTCTCTGCAAAAGACTTGGTTGAAGTGGGACCCGTGGGAGGGTGCCACTATATGTTGGCAAAGCACGGAGTCCTTACATGGTGGTCTCCTCCATAAGTTTTGTGCTGGGGGGTCTCTGCTGGGTCTTGATTTGTCAAGTTTTCATTGCATGATTTCATGTTCCATGCGAATGAGTATTTTTTCACTTTTCGCTCATGTATACTGTTAGTAGATATTGCACACACTCACAACACTTGTGAGGATGCGGAATTGGTAAACAATAATTTTCTTGCACGCAACACCTACTTTAAACCTAGATCTTGTGCTAAACCATAACTAGAATCCCTATTTAGAGATCTTATTTACTATGATAGGGGGTTATACCTTGAAAATCGGTCCTTCAGGTCTTCTTTTGGATGCGACTCCTAGGCTCCTTGGATGCCTGCAATGTCCTCGATCTCCGATCACCTCAAGACGTAGATGATCCACCCGAGAGTTATAGAACAAGCTTCAAACTCTTCTCAAGAGTTAACTAAGAAATCAAGTGTGCTAGAAATGATCACTTAGATGATGTAGAGATCAAGTAGTGGATTACTTTTAGTCCTAAGCTTTTGATTCATAACACATGTGAAGGGTAAAGCTAGGAAGAGGAAGAAGGAGATAATGAGGAGAGAGAAGATGGGGGTGATCAATGAAAAAACCAAGCATAGAAAAATGATATGGCTCAAGAAAAATAATTGAAGCATGTATTATTTTTCTCCAAAATAATGCACCATGCTTCAATAGTAATCCTAAATGAATAAAAAAATAATATAAGCCATTCCTTCATCCATGCTTTGACATTTCTCCAAATTCCACTTCATTTATTTATTTTCACAAAATAAATATCCAATTATGAGGCGTCTCCTTCTAGAAGGTGTTCTTATACAATTACAAGAATATCCCTCACCGTATACCATATAAGTATACCCGTATCCGTATTCCGAAAAATACAAATACAAATAATCCAATAATATAATACCGGTATCCGGCTTAAACCAAAACCTACTAGTATTATCCTTTCGATCTTTATTCCTGTAGCCAGTACACGAACATGATCTAAATCCTGCCGTAACAACTTACGGCCTCTACATCTTTTGCCTGAACCAGGGAACCCTCTGTGTAGGACTCTAAAGACTCGACAGTACACTGGTAGTGGGTTTAACCATAAGCATGTCAGCGCTAGTATTATCCTTTCGATCTTTATTCCTGTAGCCAGTACACGAACATGATCGAAACCCTGCCGAAACAACTTACGGCCTCTACATCTTTTGCCTGAACCAGGGAACCCTCTATGTGGGACTCTAAAGACTCGATAGTACACTGGCAGTGGATTTAACCATAAGCACGTCAGCGGCATTAGCTATGCATAACGGCTACCCAGGTACATGACGAAAAGGTGGCCGATGATCGAACTCATCAAACCCTAACGAGCCTGTAAGCAACACTTACCATACAGCCCGGTCTCTTAGTCTGATACGTCGCATATGTAGTCTAGGGGTGGTCAATGTCAGACCCCAGAAACTTTATAAGTCATGCTGATTTATGGCCCATAACGGATCGAGAAACTACCGATAACTCTTATCAGTAAATCTCGACAACCCTGGCCAGGGATTTGCTGTTATGGTCGAATAAGCATAGCGTGACATCAACTCCCTATACCGGGAGAGACGAAACCCCTCCTATCGCTCACCGCCTTCATGTGATTCGGTATTGTACCCAAAATCCACCTGTTTGCACGACTCAGTAGAGCCATGGTAGGGAGGAAATCAAAGCACAGACTAACCTGTACAAGTGTCACCAGAGAACTGCTATCTGACAATAGGTATATATACCATCTAGGAGTTCTTGGCGAGTCCTGTTCGGTGTACCCATTCTCCAATGAGCACCTGTGTACAATCTTTAATGTCGAACACCAATGGTTGTGGGATCAACCATCGCCCCCAGGGTCAAGAAACATACACACTAGTCTACTCTGGTAATATCAATGCCCTGTCTCGATATACCCTCTACTAGAAACTATTAAAGAATATGCTTATAGACTGCCTAGGCCCCACCAGTATGATCTACATCATAATCCTGGCAGTCAAGCATAATCCTAAAGGCTTCATCAACATGTATATAAAGATATGAAATACAACACATCACACGTTAAGATGAAGATAAACCAGATAGCATACTATCATTTCGAGCAAAGATTGTTTCTGTACATATACATGCCTAGTATCCTATACAATACAGGCCTCTAGGGCATACATATCTAACAATCTCCCACTTGTACTAAGGCCTGTAGATGGTGCAATACGTACCCACTATCTACACTAGAACCAGTTGCCGGCGTGCCGCATGCCCAACAGCTCGAACAATTTCGCAAACTGGACTTGAGGGATGGCCTTGGTGAATGGATCTGCTGTGTTGTCTTTCGTGTCTACTCTCTGTACCTCGATGTCCTGGCGATCCACTATCTCCCTAATGAGGTGATACCGCCTCAAGATATGTCTGGATTTCTGATGGGACAACGGTTCCTTTGCTAAAACCATAGCTCCATTGTTATCGCAATACAGAGGTATTGGATTAGCAATGGATGGAACCACCTGAAGTTTAGAAATGAACTTTCTCATCCAGACTGCCTTTTTTGCGGCATCATTAGCAGCAATATACTCAGCTTCTATCATGGAGTCAGCGATGGTATCTTGCTTGGAACTCTTCCAACATACCGCCTCTCCATTTAGGGTAAATACAAACCCTGAGATGGACTTACTATCATCCTTGTCGCTCTGGAAGCTGGAGTCGGTAAAGGCCTCCATTTGGAGATCTCCGTTACCATACACCAAGAACATTTCTTTAGTTCTTCTCAAGTACTTCAGAATGTTCTTCACAGCAATCCAGTGATTCTTCCCTGGATTGGATTGATACCTGCTTACCGCACTCAGTACATAAGCTACATCTAGGCGAGTACACAACATCACATACATTATAGATCCTACCGCCGAAGCATAGGGTATTATGCTCATGCGAGCCCTCTCCTCATCAGTCTTTGGAGACATCTCTTTAGAGAGGGTGATCCCGTGACAACAATTATTATAGTCACGAGATCATCTAGAAACTTCCAATCTATCGGAGGTAGTAGATGAAAAATATTGATTAGGTTTCAATATTACTAATTGAACATCTGGTTACAGAATTAGGGATAAGTGTATCGCTAGTCTGGGCACGGCTGTCTGGATCATATACAACTTTCATTTCATTTTGTCTTTCTTTCCCATGCAACAGCCGATCTGGATGGTTCAATAGCAAGTCACATATTTTTTCAGCAGTGATATCGTATAGTAACCCTAATTGGCTGGGAAATTACACCATTTGAAAATCATTATTATTTATAGAAGGATCAACAACTTTTTAGCTTTGATCATTCTGGGCGGCGAGCATCCTTATCAGGACGACCGAGTAGTTTTGCTCAAATTGTTATAAATGAGGCAATATGGTCGTCAAGCAACCAATCAGGAATCAATTTCAACAATGTGGAGGTTAAATAGAGTCTATGATAATATGTATTAGGATTCGCTGCTGTGCTTGCAGATTTAAGGGCTTAGAGGTCCATATAACATGATTCCAGTTTACGGACCGTTCCAGTTTTAAAGACTTGGTGTCCATTGTTATCCGTGGATAGTGTATGGAAAGCTCGTTTACTCTCCATATGGCAGTAAGGGAGACTTGTTGACTTCAATGTCATGATTTGTTAGCTTCTATGTCATGATGGCTGCCTATGGATTGTATATAGAAGGTTGTTTTATATTAACCCGCCATAGGCCAACATTATTTTAAAGTCATCTCGGACTTGGCAATAATTTAAAGTCCTTTCAGACCAAACGGCAGTTTAAGGTCGTTCCGGACCAAACAGCAGTTTAAGGCCGTCTCCGACCATACGAAGTTTGACGGTTTGATTGACTTCTAAATCATGAAGGTTGCTGGTGGATAGCGTACGTCATGTTATTTTACTGGCCGTAGAGCAGTTTTAGTTTAAGGTTATCTCGAACAAGGTAGGAGTTTAGGGTCATTTCGCACCACGGTAGTTTAAGGTCGTCTTGGACCGCATTATTAGTTCATCAAACATAATATTTCTTCAGAAATCGACCATTGATGGAAGGTATTGGACTTTCTCTATTCATGTCAATCATTTGGTATGCTTCACCTTGGAAGACTTTTTCGATAACATACGGGCTTTCATAATTGGGCTCGAATTTTCCCTGTTTTGCACTTTTTGGGATAATGAGTCAGCGTAAGACATGCCTTAACTCATTCTTTCAGAATGAATGTTGTCGTGTCATTTTAGCATAGGCTCGTAACATCAGCGCTTTACAGACTTTATATTCTGTTGCGCCATCAGTCGGGTCTCATCTAGAGTGTCCAGCTCATCGAGGCGGAGTTGAGTATTCTGTCAAGAGGTTAGCTCATGTTGAATAGCGATACGGAGTGAAGGAACTTCAATCTCCAGCGGTAATACCGCTTCGGTACCGAACGCCAGCGAATAAGGGGTTGCCTTGGTAGCCGTCCTATATGTGGTGCGATACACCCATAAGGCTTCTGCTAGTCTCTCGTGTCAGTCTTTTTTATTTTTAGAAACCATCTTCTTTAACAGCTTGGTGAGAGTTTTGTTGAATGCCTCGGTTAAACCATTAGCATGTGAATTGTAGATAGATGTATATCTTCAATCTATTTTGTGTTGATTGGCGAAACGGCTGATTTTGAAGCTTTTGTACGCCGGTCCATTATCGGAGATAATACGCCGTGAAACACCAAAGCCGTATATCACATTTTGTTTGAAGAAGCGTAAGATGTTTTTTGTCTTCACTTCCTTAAGTGCTACAGCTTTGGCCTACTTAGAGTAGTAGTCGGTGGTGACCAGGATGAATCTGTGTCCTACGGATGATGACGGGTCTATAGGTCCGATTATGTTAGTTCCCCATATCTCAAAAGGCCATGATTCCATAGTTGGATGCAGAGGGTTTGGATGTTGATGAATGAAGTCACCATGTATTTCTTATGCGTGACATTTTTTTCGTAATCCATGCAGTCCTTTATCATAGTGGGCCAGTAATAACCCGTTCTTTTTATTTTAAATTTCATTTTGGGTCCAGCTTAGTGTGCGCCACAGAGACCATCGTGGACATCGCTTATAACCAGTTTGGATTATTTGGGGCCAAGTCATCTTAGCCATAGCTGGTCAAAAGATCTTAGATATAGGGTGTCATGGACGTATGCATACGACAATGCTCTCTTCACGAGTTGTCGTCTTTACGACTTTTCTTCAGGGAGCTTCTTGTATTTGAAGTAGTCGACGAATATCTAGTGCCGATCTTCCTATTGTTCAGCTGTTGTCATAGACAAGTCAGGTATTTCTTCGGATGATGTTTTAGGGAATTCAAATAGTGCTACTATCTTTCGATTTTGGACTGTTATTCTTATTTCATCGTTGTTTTAATCAGCGATCTCTTTTGCCAATTTTGCAAGAGCATCTTCTTAACTATTCTCTATTCGAGGAATATTTTTCAACGTGAACAGAGAGATTTGCTTTAGCAGTTCCTGAACCTTCTTTTCATATCTGGCGTGTTAAGGTTTGTATATGTTGTATTCACAGTTGACATGATTGATCACCAGTTGCGAGTCCACGTAGATACAGACATTTTGTATCTTCATGTTTATGGCCATCACGAGATTGGCGAGAAGCGCTTCATATTCTGCTTCATTGTTGGTTCTTGAGTTAGACAGGGCCATGAAATAGCGCAGGATCCCCCCTTCTGGAGTGAAGAAAATTAGAACGATCCCTGCTTGGATTTTAGGCAAGACGTTATTGTTGATCCTTATAGAAGAGGCTCCATCGAAGTATATTTCCCAACAATCTACTTCTGTGTTGTCATCTTCTTTGGTAACAATTATATTTAGGACATGTTCGTCGGGGAGCTCGCAGTGGAGTGGAGAGTCGTCTGCAATTGGATGTGCTTCCAGAAAATCAGCTATCGCTTGTCGTTTGATTGCTTTTTGAGTCATTACGTGATTTCAAATTCCATTAAAATCAACGCCCATTTAGAAAGCCTTCCAGTTAGAGCCGCTTCATCATCAAGTACTTGAGAGGGTCTATTATGGAAATCAACAGAATTTTATGCGTCGTCACGTAATGTTGAAGTGAACAATAATGCAAGGCAGTGCTTCTCAATAGGGAGTAATTATTTTCTGCTCCTATTAATACCCGGTTTAGGTAATATAATGCATTTTCCTTATTTTCATCATTATTTTGAGTGAGTAATTCCCCCAGGGAACTTTCCAATGCCTTCTCATAGAGAATTAATTGGCGTCCCGAAATTGGAGCGATTAGAACAGGAGGCTTGAGCATATACTTTTGATATCCTCAAATGCCTTTTGATATTGGTCATCCCAATTGAACAGGGCGTCTTCCTTCGTCAGCCGACTAAAGTTTCAACATTTCCCTGATAGGTCGGTGATAAACCGCCTGATGTAGGCAAGTTTGTCTTGCAGTGATCTTAGTTGCGTTACGCTTTTAGGCGGCGGCATCTTGAGGATAGATTGAATCTTTGACAGATCGATCATGATGCCACGGTGTCGGATGAAGAATCCTAGGAAATTCCCAGAAGATACACCAAACACGCCTTTAAGGGGATTCATTTTCAAATTGTATTCAAGAAGGTGTTGAAGTACAATCTTCAAGCGGTTCCAGTGATCTTCGTGAGTCATGCTTTTTATCACGAGATCATCTACATAGCACTCGATAACCTTGTGGATTAGATCATCGAATATTTTGGTCATTTCCCTTTGGTAGGTAGCGCCGTCGTTTCTCAAGCCCAACGACATAACTTTATAACAGTAGATGCCTAAAGGAGTTCTAAGGACGTATGCTTTTCGTCTTCAGGGGACATCTTGATTTGATTGTACTCGGACGATCTGTCCATGAAGGAAAATACCTCGTGACTAGACGTATTATCAATCATCAGCTTCGTTATGTGTAGCGGAAATTCGTCTTTAGGACATGTTTTGTTCAGATCTTTAAAGTCGATACATACTCTGATTTGTCCGTTCTTCTTCTTTACCGGGATGAAACTTGCTATCCATTCGGCATATTGCTCTTCACGGATAAATCCAGCGTTAATTTATTTCTTGGTTTTAGCTGCAACTTGTTCTTAATGTTCTAGCCTCATTCTCCATAGAGTTTGATTCACGGGTTTGATTTTTGGAGATATAGCCAACTTATGAACAGCTATCTCTGGATCGAGACCAGGCATTTCGGTGTAGTTCTATATGAAACAGTCCGGGTATTCCACCAGCAAATCTTTGAGACTTTCGACTTGGTTTTCAAATAATAAATCGCTGATGAACGTAGGCCTTTTATCTTCATCATTTCAAAGATTGACTTCTTGGAGTTCATTAATAGTGGTATCTACCCCGACTTCGAGTACTTTTAGAGATTAAGGAAGATTATCTAGGCTCGTTTTAGGCGCAACTCCATCTTTGTTGATCTCACAACAGTCATCAAGCCTAGGGGAACTTGGGGTCGATGAAGTTTGTTTATGCCCGTGGATTGTAAACGACGCTCTTAAAGAGTCAGGGCCGTAGGGCAAGGTAACGGAACTTGGTTGGGATATTAATTGTTTGTGACCGTGAATTGTATACGACGTGCTTGAAGAGTCAAGGGCGTAGGGCAGGTTTATTGTTGCAGGTGTTTTTAGTTGGAATGACATGTTTGAAAGGCAGATATGTTTCCATCCTCTCGCACCCTTATTTCCTACAAATCGTGAGGATTATGTAGGTTGTTTTATTCTTACAAGTCATGAGGATCTTGTAAGCCGTTTTTTCCTAACGAGTCATGAGGATCTCGTAAGGTTTTGATGAGGTGTACTTAAGCAGTAGACATGTTTCCGTATCCTTAAGTACTTATTCCCAGTAAGTCGTGAGGATCCCACAGGGTATTTTCTTCTAGGGTTCGCCTAGCACCCTCGCTAGGTTTCGGCAAGCATCAAGTATGCAATTTCAAAATATCTAGAGTGCTAAGCAACCCGAACCAAGGATCTAACTAGAGAATTAGGGTTGTATATGCATGTAAACAAACCTTACACTAAGTGAAATAGGAATACAACCTTTGTAGACCGGTCCTTCACTTCTAAAGTGTAGTAATCCTTTTACTCCAAGTAGTGGTCCCCGAACTCTTCTTAGGCTCCACTAGACGAAAGGAACGAGCTTGCTCAAGGATCTTCGAGGCCGAAAATAATCTTTGTAAATCGGTCCTTCACTTCTAAAGTTCCGTGTAGTATTCCCTTTGCTCCAAGTAGTGGTTCTCGAACTCTTCTTAGGCTCTACTAGACGAAAGGAACGAGCTTGATCAAGGATCTTCGAGGTCAAAGATGATCTACGTCGAAGAATCTCCAACTCAAGCTTTCTCTTCACTAGTTGATGAATTAGTGAAGCAAACAACCTATACTAAATGACTAGTTTGGTATAGATTGATGAAGTAGGAATTTTGCTCACTTTAGAATTAATTCTCTTTTTTTTTTCACCTCACTCAAAGCTAGAGAGAAAAAAGAAGATGAAGAAGAAGATGAAGTGGGGAACCGTTTCAACCATGGGTGAGAAAATATCACAAATGATATTTATAGAGACTTAACCATGGCTAAAGATAATGGTTGGGTTAATAAATATCTAGAGTAAAACAAAATTAGTAGACTTAAGTCAAGGCTTCTACATGCTTTCACAAGCATCTTTAGCCATGCTAATTTCCACCTAATTTTGATTTTTCTCTTAATAATTAATTACCTAAATTATCTTTAGTTTGGTATAAGTCTCATACACCCAAGTCCAATGTATCATCTAGCATGACACAAAAATAAATACAATAATATATATCTCATATATATTTATATGTATTTAGTAGAAAAGAGATTCTTAAGTGAGCTAATATTAGTTAATATATATTAATATATCAAACATATAATTATATATTAAATTATTAAATCAACACTTGATTTAATAATCCGGCTATATCATATATAACCGACTAATATCATTTATATCAACTTATCAAATAAACACTTGATTCAATAACCCGGCTATATCTCATATAACCGACTGATATCATATATCGCGAGATTAGAATACTGTATCACATACATGCATTAATCTCGGTCCCGCACATATACATATGTGCCCTACTTCGTTTCGCTTGAGCTAGGAAACCTCTGAGTAAGACTCTAAAGACTCGTCAATACGCCAGCAGTAGGTAATGATCATATCAGTTACCCACAAGCCATCAGCGGTAATAGCTAGACGTAACGGCTACCCAGATAGTAAGCGATCAGAAGATACACAAGAAGGCTTGTCCAAACTCCCATGAATCCAGTAAGTAACACTACCGTACAGTCCGGTCTCTTCGTCTGATATGCCGCATATCGAGTCTGGGGGTGGTAAACGTCAGACCCCAATAACTTGATAAGTCATGCCGACGTGAGGCTTATAATGGGTTGAGAAACTACTAATAACACTTACCAGTAAATCTCAGCATCGGCCCTAGCCAGGGACTTTCTGTTATAGCCAATCGAGCATAGCGCAACATCAACTCCTAATACTGGGAGAGACGAAACCCCTCCTATCGCTCATTGCCTCCATATGACTCGGGACTGTACCCAAAATCCACCTATTTGCATGCTCTCTTGAGCGTGGTAGGGAGGAAATCAAAGATCAGTAGGAATCACACAAGACTCTATGGCAATCTCGGGTCTACAGACTAACGTGTACCAGTGTCACCAGAGAACTGCCATCTGACGTTAGGTATAATACCATCTAGGAGTTCCCGGCGAGTCTTGTTCGGTGTACCCATTCTCCAATGAGCACCTGTGTACAATCTTTGATGTCAAACACCAATAGCTGTAGGATCAACCATCGCCCCATACTGGGCCAAGAAACATACACACTAATCTACTCTGGAATATCGATGCCCTGTCTCAATTCTCCCACGACTAGGAATAATTAAAGGATGAACTTGTGGACTATCCTGGCCCCACTAGTATGTGTTGGCTATAGTGCCCTCAAGGCAATTATCATAGTCGCGGACTTGTGATTATGATGATTGAGGCAGGACCTATACCGATGAAACAGTCTTACTCAAGATGATAGTATGCTATCTGATTTGTCTTTATCATCATATACATGTTGATAGAGCCCATAGGATTCTTGCTTGACTGCCAGCATTATGATGGCGATCACATACGTGGGAGCTGGGGGTCTACAAGCACATCCTTAAATGTCCCTAGTCATAGGAGTATCAAGACCGGGCATCGATACTCCAGTGTAGACTAGTGTATATTGATCGAGACCCCGACGAGGGACGGTGGCCAGGTCTCACATGCCATTGGTGTTAGTTTGTTCACCTAAGATAGTATACATGTGCTCATTGGGTTATGAGTACACTGGATGGACTCGCCGGGAACCTGCTAGTTGGTATTATACTTATTGTCAGATAGCAGTTCCCAGGTGACATGTGTATAGGTTAGTCTGTCGACCTGAGATCGTCATTTGTCTCGTGTGAGTTCCCACTGTGCTTTGATTACTACCCTACCATGGCTCAAAGGAGTCGTGCAAACAGGTTTTAGTTGGGTACAGTCCCGAGCCACATGGAGGCAGTGATCGGATCGTCGGGGATTCGTCTCTCCCGGTATTGGGGGTTGATGTCGCGTTGTGTACGGATGGCCATCACCATAAATCCGTAGCCACGGTGGACGAGAATTATCGATCCAGGATCGATAGTTTCTCAGGTGGTGATGGGTTTCATACCGACACTAAATATCGCGTTGTTGGGGGTCTGACTTTATCCACCCCCTAGACTCGATATGCGATACTCTTAGATGAATAGACCGGACTGTACGGATATTGTCACTAACAGGCTCAGTAGGGGTTCAGGATGAGTTTGCTCATCGGCCTCCCTTTCGCTCAATACCTGGGTAGCCGTTACGTACAGCTAGTGCCGCCGACGTGCTTGTGGTTAAACCCACTGCCAGCGTATTGACGAGTTTTTAGAGTCCCACACAGAGGGTTTTCACGGTTTAGGCGATATGGTGTACATGAGGTATGTTGAAACATACAGGTGTTCGATTAAATATGTGCACTTGCTGCGCAGACTTTAATTGGACGGTTGATAATACTAGCGGCTTAGGATTAAGCCAGTTTATTAAATCAGGTTTTGATTTAATAATTTATATATGTATTTGTAAATACGTATTCTAGTATTATTGTTCACTATTCGTTTTCTCTCTCGGCTATTCGTATTTTGGTATGAATACGCGTATATGTATTTCGGTACATGTACCGGGAAGTATTCCGTATTTTGTACGGAATAACTTCTAGAAGAAGTTGCCACCTCATTTATATGATTTCCTTTTTTGGAAAATCATTTGTTTTATAAATGAGGTGGAAAGAATGATGTGGCAAAGGCATGGGTCAAAGCATAGTCTTTAAGTATGGTGTGCAATTGTTTATTTGAAAAAAAATGATTTTTAGTTGATCGGAGGGAGAGAAGGGGCCGGCCACTATTGGGGGTGGGGGGTTAATTTCATTTGGTTTTTTTTGATATGAAACATTATACTAGCCTCATCTCTCTCTCACTCTCATGCTTGACCCAAAAGACTTAGCAAAAGTTCACATCCTCCTTCATCTTCTTCTTGAGTTTATTTATTGAGCTCATGGTTTGAGAGAAAAATGTAGTGACACTTTCATACACCCCCACTCTCCATCGCTTGCGACGTTGGAGCGTCGGTTATCTCGTTCAACGAGATTGGAGCTTGCGCCGTTTTCCTCGGGTGGATCATCGGAGATGGAGGAAGACCGGCAATAAAACATCATCAAAGGATCGCTAGGAGCTTGGAATAAAGACCGAAGGACTTGGATCATCTCGGTATAACCTTCCTAACTCTTAGTTAGCTCGCTAGTATAGGGTTTAAGGTCGATCCGGGATTCGGGTAGCGGTAGCGCTAGTTTGATAAATTTTTGTTCCGCATTTTGGCCGCGTTTCGACGACCGGGGCGCTGCCGGGACCCTACATGGTATCAGAGCCACCCTTTAAACCCCTTACTAGCTTGTTTAGACGTGCTTAAAAGATCGATCGACCAAAGTTACCAAAGTCACGTTTTCATTTCTCTGTTTGCTGTCGTTTTTAAAAAGTATTAAAAAAAATTATTTGCAGTAGCTTAAAAATCCGTGCAGGCAAATATAAGGATGCACAAAAAAGTTGAGCCCCTGAAGCCTCTAAAGCGCCGCGGATCCGCCGCACTAACCCCCTTTTGGCGATGGATCCACGGCCATTTAGTGGCGACGGGATTCCAATTTTTTACTGTAGCCCCCTGATGTGAAGATGTGATTTTTGTGATATTCTGTTTTGGCCCCGGTTTCAGTGAAGTATTGTTTTGCTATTGGGGCCAATTTGGAACTTAGTCGATCGATATTTTAAGCGTGCGTTTGACAGTACATACATTATAATATGTGACCGTGAATTTCATTTGATTGGTAAACCCGTTTAACTGCTATATGTTCTTTTAGATGGGTTTGCGAACGTGACATTCACGTTGATGTTCTGTGTTGTGCTGTGATGTTGGTTGGATCGTCGTAGTGGATAGTAATGGTGCAATGTTAGTACAGTTGATTTCATTTGTACATTTGATATTGCGGGGCGAGCGTCCGATATGTGGACTGCCGTCACTGCTAGTTTGTATATTAGTCTTTTGGGGCACGATCGGGCTGAGGTCGATGTCACCCTTGTATATTATTTTATTTTCTGTACTAGGATTACCCCACGGTGGAGTGCTCGAATAGCCGGGTTCTAGAGGGCAACTGGTCCGCATCTCAAGGCATTCATATGGAGGGGACCTTACTCTAGAATTGGCGGGCTATTCGCCGCACTCGTAGGGGGTATAGGTTGACCCAGGAGGGGTGCTCAAGTTACCGGATTCCGTGAAGTGCTGGGTGGTCCATTCACGTTACTGAAAGGGGCTGCCTCGCTTCTGCTTTTGCGGGTAACTTGCCGCGCTCGTAGGGGTCTAGGTTTCATTGCACAGGCTATCCACACGACAGGGAACGTCGAGTCTCACTTGCGGCTCAAGTGAAACCCGGGGCTCCAGATTATCCACCATTCTGTGATGTGTTGTTTATATGATGTTTCTGTGAAGTTGCTTATATCATGCCTGGGATGAATGCTATATATATATATACTAGTAGATGTTGTATATGTTTTGCACTCGCGCTAGCCCAGTCCCCGCTCTGTCGTTAGTTAAGTAACCTAACGGGTGATGACGGGACCCAGTGGCGAATGCGGATGGCATATACGTACATTTTATTTTCGTTCTTTTCTGGTGTGATTAATTGATGGGACTGCATAGATTCTTATCAATGCAAGGATAAAACAAACCTATTTATGATGTTGTTGGAACCAAGTTTTTAAAAAACTGACATTACAGACGTTCTCTTTTTCTTTGCATCGTGGTATTCATTTGGAATATCCTGCACCTCATTCGACGAGGCAAGGGCCGAGATCCCTTCATCGGGAGTGACCCCTTGGGTAAAAGTTTGCGTCAACGTAATAACTTTACTATAGTCGATTATTTTTTCTTTGCATCGTGGTATTCAGTTTGGGATATCCTGCACCCCATTCGACAGGGAAAGAGCCGAGATCCCTTCACCGGGAGTGACCTCTTTAGTAAAAGTTTTCGCCACTATATATATTTATAAAACCACTTGGATTCCTTCAACGAGATCAAGTTCATTACGTTAAAGGTTTTTCGCCAAAAACCAGCCGTAGCCCTCCGTCATTTCTTATAAGTACTATTTGGTATTCGTGCTATGTTTGTTGGCAAGCGTCAAGGCATAGTGTGTGGTAGCTGAATAATAGTTATTTGTAGCATGGATATGCGATTGATCGGGACAGTCGTACAGCTTTGTTAGCAAGCGTCAAGGGCTTGTGCGGGTGGGTTCGAGTTAATCCAGGACAATGACGGGTTGAACTTGACTAGTGACCTATAATTTTTTGGCAAGCGTCAAGGTTATAGGTCGTTAGGGGTAAAAAAAATCATATCGGGAGTTTCAAACATACATGAAACTTGCCAGGCTTGCGCATACCTTCTGGAGTGTGGTGACTTGAGTGGCTTCCATCAAGTTATCATGCGATGATAGTTGGATCCCGATTCCTACTGATGAGTAGGATTACTCCTCGGGTGATTCCGACTAATTCTCCTTTTAGGTTTGGAGGAGAATTCGAGGAAACGGTGGGAGCCATCCAGATTAGATAATATGATTGACCATTCTGATCTAGGTTAGAGTGCACGCTGAGTGTTTCTTCTCTCTCTCTCTCTGACCGCGACTATGACCCGACCTTTGACTAAAACTCATGAAACCAAGTTGACCGAACTTCTTAAAATACTTTGGCTTTTGGAATGTCACGGTGTCGCATACATCATTGCCACTTCTATATCACCTTTTTCATTTCTCCAGAACACCTCGTATCACTACGAACATCCACTTCTATTGGATAAATCCATCATATGGTTATATACGAACTCGAAGGATCTGTTTCGACGATGGATTCTGGTTCTGGAGAGATTGAATATGATTATTCGGTTGTCTTTTCTCTTTACCTTCTCTCAGGTTGTGAGGGCTCCTAGGATTAGGAGAGGGTATACCTATTGAGCTTATTGGATAGTCTTCTTCCAAACCATAGGCAGGTGCCGAACGGTAGGGAAGGAAGAAAACCAATTAAGCTTAAGTTTGGTATACAGAAGGTAATAAGTAAAGACATATAAAGGGATTAGAATAATGGCAAAGGAAATTGCGACCAACATCATTCACGACAAAGACCGTGTATACCCCTGCCACTCCTACATTCACTTTACATTTCTCCAGAACACCTCGTATCACTACGAAGATCCACTTCCATTGGATAAATCCATCGTATAGTTACATACGAACTCGAAGGAACTTTTTCGAGGATGGATTCTGGTTCAGGAGAAAAAGAATAGGATTATTCAGATGTCTTTTCCCATTACCTTCTCTCAGGTTGCGAGGGCTCCTAGGATTAGAAGAGTACACCTATTACGTTTATTGGATAGTCTTCTTCCAAATCTTAGGCTGGTGCCGAAAGGTAGGGAATGAAGAAAACCAATTAGCGTAAAGGAGGTGTACTGAAGGTAATAAGTAAAGACATAATAAAGGGATTGCAGTGAGGGCAGGTAACTATATGGTTGCTGTCATGATTCAGGATAATGGAAGAGGCATTACTAGGAATACCAGTTAACCCTTTTGAAACATTTTCATGTTTCAGTTTTATTGTGCAATGTTAATTGAAAACTGTTTTCCTAATTGGAATCTAACTTCAGGGTATGTATTTACCAGATCAGTTTCTCACATCTGCATGTTATTACGGATGGTGAGTGGGAGTAAGATATTGGGAATTGGGTGATTAGATCCTCATTATATCGGAATTCGTTATAATTGGTGATATTTGATGAAATCATCTGGATTTTGCCGGATGGCAAATATTTGGTTTTGAATATCCGTTGTTATGCACCAATTTCAAACTGATATATCTGTACATTTATTTTATAAAGTGAGATATAACTTTTTGATATTGTGTCTATGACATTTACCTATATCAATTGGTGATTAGGTCAGGTGCATTCAACAGCGGTGTAATTCTTCTTAACCATACTACAGTTTTTCGACCTACGATGCACAGGGTTTGAGTTATTGAACTCAGGGGACTTATACAAAGTATTGTATGTTGTCCAGTGTCCATTAGGACAAAGGGGTTGGTACTCGTACTATATTCTGTTCACTTATGACTTCCCCAGTTCTGGACATGCATTTCGTTGAAATGCAAGGTCCAGATATTCAGAAGTTAGAGGTATAAGAATAAAGTAGAGGACCATTTGTTGTAAGTATCAGGATTCTTCGAGGAAGTCGAAGATGTAGATACTTGTGTCTGGTATTCCGTCGATAGTAATGGTTTTGAGAACTCGCTTCTTTTTCGGGTTACTCATATATGGATGCATTCCTAGATGAGTAATGCTGATTGACCTTTTTCCATTTGGTTGATATGCACTGGAGACAGCTGCATGATTTTGAATCTGGTTCCAATTAAATTAGTGCTTTTGTTTCTATATTAGATATATATAGAATCAATTTATATCTTAACGATGTTAAGGTACAGGGAGTTGTCCGGCTGACGCTTAAAACCAGAATCCGGATAAACTCAAGGCACGCTTCAGTAATGGCTGTTTGTGGGTTATCCCGGGCATTGACGGGGGTTAACTTTCTACCATCAGGAAGATCAGTATTTATATTGTTCTTGACTCGTCACAGTTTTAGTAAAATGGACTTTTTCAGAAAACACAAGTGGGAGTATGGTAGAACTGGAAGTTATTCCAGAACCACAAACAATTACTAAAAATTTAATAGAACCTGAGAATTCAATCAGTTTTGATGTTCCATTAGCTACTTCGCAGATTTGGTGGGTAACCTCAGGCACCCGAGAGGTACTTCGGTCTTCTCAGAGACGGTGACAGGGAGGTTCTTGTCTACCCAGACTTTCCATTGCTGCTCTAGACTATAAGACCCGGCAGGAGGATGAGTATAGCGTCGTTCTAAACTAGGTTTAGAAATGCACGTGTATATGACTCTGCCAGAGGGTTGTTGTAGTCAGTGGGAGCAGCGGAAGCATAGTGGGCAAGTATCTTATGTCTATTTATAAACTAAAGCAGGTATAGTGGAAATAGATCATCTATTTTTGATGTGACAGTCATAGGCTTTGACTTCATCAGAATAGGAGATGGATCTGCTAAGAACATAGTAGAGAGTGATGTCCAGGTATTTTGGATGACATGCACTTGATAGGAAGAGATATTCCTATACCACGATCGGTTATACTTTGGTTGTCACAAAGTTGTTTCTCCATATAGGATATGGATATAATATCAGGTTTTCTGGTCACTAGACCTATGGTTTTAGATCTAGATTTGGGAAGTATCCCAATCTGGGTACTTTGACATTAAATGGACGACTCCTGGCAGGTAGAGTACCTGCAGGTGATGGAGTCACCCTCTCTAAAGGTGTCTTACAGACTAAAGGGGAGAGGGATCTGCATGATTAGCATATCACTTGCTTAGGCAATTGAGTTAATCATGAAATGTCGAGTACCACACCAGAAATTGCTTTTGCACAAGATGCAATAAGAAGATATATTAATCCAATCTTGGAGAAACATTGGGAAGCAGTTATTGAACATAAATGAATGTTCTTGGGAAATGATTACGACAGCCTCCTTCTGGAGACGGTTATCATATCAGGCTTCCAAGGTGACCCAGATGACAGAGTGACTGTCAGAGTTATAGTTTTTCCCTCTTCTGAGGGACAGTATGTTGGACAGATGGTCCAAACGGATACTGAGAAAAGGCATGGCGTAGGATACTGATTAAATTCAATGGACGATACAGTCTAAGTAGTTTGCTGGATTTGGAGTTCATTTATGAACTGGGTCCTATCAGACATCCAGACAAATTCTAAGACAAGTATTACTCATTTCGGGAGATAGTTTTCTCCGCGAAGTTGAGATATAGAGAGATACAGAAAGAAACATTGGAGTGGATCCACTCACTGAGGCTATTTCTCGAATGCAAACATTTTCGCAAACGGACTTTGTGAAACTGATTAGTAGAGAAGTTGGGTGTTCGGTATCATACAGGCTGTGAGTATGCGACATCGCAATAATTGGCCTTAAGTGCAAGTGGGAGATTGTTGGCTATAGTGCCCTGAAGGCAATTATCATAGTCGCGAACTTGTGATTATGATGATTGAGGCTGGACCTATACCGATGAAACAATCTTACTCAAGATGATAGTGTGCTATCTGGTTTGTCTTTATCATCATATACATGTTGATAGAGCCCATAGGATTCTTGCTTGACTGCCAGCATTGTGATGGCGATCACATACGTGGGAGCTGGGGGTCTACAAGCACATCCTTAAATGTCCCTAGTCGTAGGAGTATCGAGACCTGGCATCGATACTCCAGTGTAGACTAGTGTATACTGATCGAGACCCCGACGAGGGGCGGTGGCCAGGTCTCACATGCCATTGGTGTTAGTTTGTTCACCTAAGATAGTATACATGTGCTCATTGGGTTATGAGTATACTGGACGGACTCGTCGGGAACCTGCTAGTTGGTATTATACATATTGTCAGATAGCAGTTCCCAGGTGACATGTGTACAGGTTAGTCTGTCGACCTAAGATCGTCATTTGTCTCGTGTGAGTTCCCACTATGCTTTGATTACTACCCTACCACGGCTCAAAGGAGTCGTGCAAACAGGTTTTAGTTGGGTACAATCCCCAGCCACATGGAGACAATGATCGGATCGTCGGGGATTCGTCTCTCCCGGTATTGGGGGTTGATGTCGCGTTGTGTATAGATGGCCATCACCATAAATTCGTGGCCACGGTGGACGAGAATTATCGATCCAGGATCAATAATTTCTCAGGTGGTGATGGGTTTCATACCGACACTAAATATCGCGTTGTTAGGGGTCTGACTTTATCCACCCCCTAGACTCGATATGCGATACTCTTAGACGAACAGACCGGACTGTATGGATATTGTCACTGACAGGCTCAGTAGGTGTTCAGGATGAGTTTGCCCGTCGGCCTCCCTTTCGCTCAATACCTGGGTAGCCGTTACGTACAGCTAGTGCCGCTGACGTGCTTGTGGTTAAACCCACTGCCAACGTATTGACGAGTCTTTAGAGTCCCACATAGAGAGTTTTCACGGTTCAGGCGATATGGTGTACATGAGGTATGTTGAAACATACATGTGTTCGATTAAATATGTGCACTTGCTGCGCAGACTTTAATTGGACGGTTGATAATACTAGCGGCTTAGGATTAAGCCAGTTTATTAAATCAGGTTTTGATTTAATAATTTATGTATGTATTTGTAAATACGTATTCTAGTATTATTGTTCACTATTCGTTTTCTCTCTCGGCTATTCGTATTTTGGTACGAATACGCGTATATGTATTTCGGTACATGTACCGGGAAGTATTCCGTATTTTGTACGGAATAACTTCTAGAAGAAGTTGCCACCTCATTTATATGATTTCCTTTTTTGGAAAATCATTTGTTTTATAAATGAGGTGGAAAGAATGATGTGGCAAAGGCATGGGTCAAAGCATGGTCTTTAAGTATGGTGTGCAATTGTTTATTTGAAAAAAAATGATTTTTAGTTGATCGGAGGGAGAGAAGGGGCCGGCCACTATTGGGGGTGGGTGGTTAATTTCATTTGGGTTTTTTGATATAAAACATTACACTAGCCTCATCTCTCTCTCACTCTCATGCTTGACCCAAAAGACTTAGCAAAAGTTCACATCCTCCTTCATCTTCTTCTTGAGTTTATTTATTGAGCTCATGGTTTGAGAGAAAAATATAGTGACACTTTCATACACCCCCACTCTCCATCGCTAGCGACGTTGGAGCGTCGGTTATCTCGTTCAACGAGGTTGGAGCTTGCGCCGTTTCCCTCGGGTGGATCATCGGAGATGGAGGAAGACCAGCAATCAAACATCATCAAAGGATCGCTAGGAGCTTGGAATGAAGACCGAAGGACTTGGATCATCTCGGTATAACCTTCCTAACTCTTAGTTAGCTCGCTAGTATAGGGTTTAAGGTTGATCCGGGATTCGGGTAGCGGTAGCGCCGGTTTGATAAATTTTTATTCCGCATTTTGGCCGCGTTTCGACGGCCGGGGCGCTGCCGGGACCCTACAGTATGATCTGCATCATAATCTTGGTAGTCAAGTACACATCCTAAGGGCTTTGCCAATATGTGAGAGAAAGACAGTATCACAGTACTAGTCTACATATTAAGATAAAGAGTAACTAGATAGCATACTATCATATCGAGCAAGAAATTCCTCTCTATATATATCCAAGCATCCATTATAATATACAATCATGTAAAATAATGGCATCTAGGGCATACATACAACTAACAATCTCCCACTTGCACTAAGGCCAGTTGTTGTAGTATCTCATACCCAACATCCTAAAGAGTCTCTCAAATTGTAACTGCGGGATGGCCTTTGTGAGTGGATCCGCCATGTTATTCTTCGTGTCGTCTCTCCTGACCTCGATCTCGCGGAGATCAACTATCTCCCTGATCCGATGATACCTCCTAAGAATATGTATGGATCACTAATGGGACTGGGGTTCCTAGGCCAAAACCACAACTTCATTGTTATCACAATACACAAGTATTGGATGCTTAATGTAGGAACCTCACCAAGTTCATCTTATGAACTTGTTCATCCAGACAGCCTCTTTGGCAGCATCGTTGGTAGCGATGTATTCAGCCTTTATCATCGAGTCTGCTATGGTATGTAGCTTGGAACTCTTCCAACATACCGTCCCTCCACTAAGGGTAAAGACAAAACCCTATACTGTCTTACAGTCATCCTTATCACACTGGAAGATCGAATCAGTAAAGGACTCGACATAGAGTTCACCGTTACCATACACCATGAACATTTCTTTAGTCCTTCTCAAGTACTTAAGAATGTTCTTCACAGCCGTCCAGTGTTTCTCCCAGGATCTGATTGACACCTACTCACTACACCTAGTGAGTATAATACATCCTCTTAGATCTATCTCTATAGATCTTAATCCCTGGATGTAAGAGGAATCACCCAGATCTTTCATGGAGAAACTGCGATAAGTAGAGCTTGACCGAGTGTAGTATAAGAATATCGTTTCCTATCAAGAGTATGTCATCCACGTACAATACGATGAAGACAACCTTACTCTCTACAACCTACTTGTATATACAAGATTCATCTACGTTTTTGATGAAGTCAAACTCTTTGATGCCATATCAAAACAGATGTTCCAACTCCGCGATACCTGCTTTAATCTGTAGATTGATTTAAACAGCTTACACACCTTTCCGCTGCTCCCACTATCTACGAAGCCCTCTGGCTGTGTCATGTACACGCTCTCTTCTAAATCACCATTTAGAAAAGCGGTCTTGACATCCATCTGCCAGATTTAGTAGTCATGGTATGCAGCGATGGCATGTAGGATCTGGATGGACTAAGCATAACCACTGGAGAAAAGGTTTCATCATAATCCACACCTGGTCATTTGACGAAAACCTTTTGCTACAAGTCTAACTTTGAAAGTCTCAACTCTTCCATCTACACCAAGTTTCTTTCTCAAAGATCCACTTGCTCCCGATGGGTTTTACCCCTTCAGGAGAAACTTTCAAAGTCCATACTTTGTTGGCGTACATGGATTCCATCACAGATCGCATTGCATCCAGCCATTTCACAGAGTCCCCACTTGTAATGGCCTGCTCGAAACTAGTTGGGTCATCATCTTCCATGATGCAATCCTCGCTTCCACCGTCTATGAGAAAACCGTAGTATCTCTCAGGCGGATGAGGAACCCTACTAGATCTGCAGAGTGGCTGAGGTTCGTCGGGGACTATTGAATCCTCCGGCCCCACCAAATCATCAGCTGTAGTTTGTGTAGCTATAACTTCTTCCAGTTCTACCTCATGACCACTAATTTCTTTCATAAGAAATTCCTTTTCTAAAAAGGTGGCATTCCGAGAAATAAACACCTTTTGCTCCTCAGTGTGGTAGAAGATATACCCTTGCGAATGCTTAGGATATCCTACAAACTTGCACAGAACCGACCTTGCCTCGAGCTTGTCCGGATTTTGCTTTTTAACATAAGCCGTACAACCTCATATCTTAATGAAATTAAGGCATGGTCTCTTCCCTTCCCATATCTTATAAAGAGTGGTAGGCATGGATTTGGTTGGAACTCTATTCAATAGGTATGCGGCTATCGCAAACGCATAGCCCCAAAAGGAAACAGGTAACTCAGCAATGCTCATCATAGAGCACACCATATCTAATAGGGTGCGATCCCTTCGCTCCGATACACCGTTGTGCTGTGGTGTATACGGAGGAGTAAGCTGAGAGAGAATCCTATTCTCTTTTAAATAATCCAGGAACTCCGTGCTTAAGTATACTCCTCTCTGATCTGATTGGAGGATTTTAATACTTTTACCCGTTTGGTTCTCGCACTTATATTCCTTGAATTTCTCAAAAGCTTCAGACTTATGTTTCAACAGGAACACATGTCCGAATCTTGAGAGATCATTGGTGAATGTAATGAAATATGAAGAACCATTCCTGGCATGTGTAGACATAGGACCGCATACATCACTACGTATTAGTCCCAAGAGTTCAGTAGCTCTCTCTTTGTGTCCAGTAAACGGAGTTTTTGGTCATTTTGCCTCTGAAACATGACTGACAAGTTTCATAAGATGTAAATTCGAATGGATTCAAATATCCATCCTTATGTAACTTAGCTCGTCATGTCGCATTGATATGACCTAGTCTACAATGCCACATGAAGGCTTCGTTCATTTCTGAACTTTTCCTCTTGTGTGCATTCTATACGTTAAGAACTGTATTTTGATTCAGAACGTATAAAATGTTACATAACGTACCAAACCCAATCAACACTTGATTTAGGAAAATGTTCATAACATTTTTTCTCTACTACAAAGTTATATCCTTCTTTATTTAATAAAGAAATCGATATTAAATTGCACATCATAGATGGTACATAATAACAGTCATTCAAGATCATTGTATTCATATTTGGTAATATAAGGTGATATTCATCAACTGCTTTGGCTGCAACATTTGCACCATTCCTTACTTTTAGAGAATGATCACTTTTTCCCAGTTCTCTACCTTTCTTTAGCCCATGTAATATATTATATATGTGGGATCTCGATCCGGTATCTAATACCCAGGACGTAGAGTGTACTGAGTAACAGTTCTCGGTAATGAACACACCCGAAGAAGATATATCAACATGATCATTCCTCGTTCGGGTCGTATGGGAATCCGAATATCCTGCTCAGACTTATAAAAATTATAAAATAGAGTGGAACCAACGTTCCCTAGCTCACTATTACAAGCGGGTTTGGTCAATACATCCAAATTATTATCTTGATTAAGGCATGTCATGGACGCTACCCTAGCTCACTATTACAAGCGGGTTTGGTTAATACATCCAAATTATTATCTTGATTAAGGCATGTCATGGACGCTACCAGGAGAGAGAGAGAGAAGAAAACACTGCGTGCGCTCTTGCAAGATTAGATTGGTTATTATTTTATCTAATTAGGATGGCACTGTTTTTATCAAATCTTCCTTCAAACCCTAAAAGGTATAACTAGCCGGGATTAATTACACCCTAAAGGTTCGCTAACCGGTCAGTCAGGCCAGTATCGGTAATTTGAAGGAGGTTCCCCGTGCTTTCGCACAGACCTAATTAAAATAAATCTCGTTTTTCCATAGGCATAACCCTGTTGACACCTTTCTAAACACCTACTGGATTAGCTAATTGTAATGTGCAAAACTCTCCCAGGAGTAACACTTACTTGCAGTGGGTATCGGGATCCAACTATCTCATAGAAGGCATGCAATCTCATTGCAACTTTTTCTACACTTGAAATTCCCGACAATATTTTTGCCCCTAGCAACTTATGACCTTGGCTATGGTCAACAACTCGTAATCGCTAGCCAAGTTCAACCCGTCATTTCCGGATTGAATTAAACCTACTCGTACGACCCTTGGCTATGAACAACAAAGCCATACGACTACCTTAATCCAATCGCATCATATGCTTGCAGATAAGCACTAATTAGCTACCGCACACTACGCCTTGGATATGGTTAACAAACATAGCACGAATACTAAATAACACTTATCTGAAATGACGGAGGGATACGACAGGTTTTTAAGAAAACCTTTTGTGTAATGAACTTGATATCGTTGTAGAATCGAGTGATTTGAAAATGAGTGGTTTAAGCTCCGCTTTTAAAATCGATTTTTTCAAAATAAACCGAGTGGGTGTAGCATCTGCTAGCTTTTTCTAAAGAGGTCACTCCCGGTGAAGGGATCTAGGCTCTTTCCTCATCGAATAAGGTGCTGGATATTCATCATGGAATACCACTATGCAAAGAAAGAACTGGAGCTACCTTTTTGAAAATTTGATTCATGGAATACCACTATGCAAAGAAAGAACTAGAGCTACCTTTTTGAAAATTTGATTCTACAACATCATTAGGTTTCTTTTCTTTTCATTAATCTAATTAATGAAGTCCCATCATTTATGCTTCCTAAGTATCACAGATAAAGAAACGAAAATACAACATACACTTGTGCCTTCTGCATTCGCCACGGGGTCCCGTCATGCACCGTTAGGTTAGTTAACTAATGGTAGAGCGGGGGCAGGACTAGCGCAGATGAAAAACATAAGCAACGTTTATTATATATCATATATATAATATAATACATTCGTCTCATGCAGTTATATGATCTCATCACAGAATATTACAGCAGAAGTCAACATATGAAATATTGGATATACTAGGAGGTCCGTGTTTTAAATTAAGCCAGTAAAAAACACGGATTCCATGGTTGTGATGAATAGCCAAACCCACATCCCTAGACCCCTACGAGAGTGGCAAGCAACCCTACCAATTCTAGAGTTAGGAGACCCGGTGTCGACTCCTCGAGATGGTCTCCCACTGGACTCTAGAACCCAATTACTTGTGCTCCTCGCCTTGGGTCTATCCTAATGCGGAAAAGTAAATAATATACATCAATGATGACATCATCCTCAAACTGGAAGTGTCCCAATAATAGAATATTACATACAAAATTTTATATGAATGAAAATGAAAAACTCTTATCTCACGCAAAAACCCCCGGCTATTCAAACACGACGATCCAATATAACATATCACAGCAACACATAACATCACATGTTATCAACGTAAGTAAATATGCGTATCCCAATTGTCATTGACGTATAGCAACGAAACCGGCGATACACCATATATTACACTTACGGTCGCAGAAAAGAAAATGAAAACTGCAATAATTGGAATCCGCAACCACCTTAGACATCATAAACCCGAAATATCATATACTTTGGATTTCATGCGTAACCGTATATATTCCTTAGATATCATAAACCCGGAATATCACATATTCTGAATTTCATGCCTAATGTTATAAACCCGGCATTTTAATCTCAAATTGAAAACACTTTTCAATAACCAGTCGGGCAATTCAACAAGATTCCCGACCGTTGATCGAATGCTCTTCGGAAACATTAGTAAACGACCGTACCCCTGATGCCGTTGACGAAGTGCACTTAGGTGGAACACCGCGGTCGTGAGCATCCGAACGGATGCTTTTGGCTACGGGGTAGGGCATGGATATCTAGTAGTGTTAACCGGCGAGTGTTCGCGTAGTTTACGAGATTGCGATGAAGCTTTAATCCGAATCAAACCCACGTGGAAACCGATCAAAAGAGACTAAATTGCTAGATTTACAAAGTACTAATTAGTTTTCACAAAACTAATTATTGTGGATTTCAAATATTGTATCACAAATCACAGATATCCAGACGATGTTAAACATTTCGATCGTTTCATCAAACTCCCAAAATTCCCAGAGACCTCAACACTTGGGTCACACTTAAAAATACTCAGAATGTGCCACAAGTACATACGGATCAACACAAGAAGCCACGTTCCCTGCCTCACCAACGGCGCCGCGGAACCGCGGCTAAACCCATGGTTTGGCCGTGGTTGTGCGGCCGTTTGGTCGAGTTGGGCTGTCATTTTCCTTGGGGATCCATGGAAAACCCTGCATAATTTTCTGCATATTTTTAATTTGAAAATTCCAACTTTTGAATTTTTTTCCAGAAACTAAGGTTTTCCGAGTTTTCGAAGTCCGAGCGAACACATTAACGTCGTCTAGGCCACTCCAATACTCTAACCTGGCTCTGAAACTACTGCTGGGGTTCGCTTAGCACCCTCGCTAGGTTTCAGCAAGCATCAAGTATGTAATTTCAAAAAATCTAGAGTGCTAAGCAACCCGAACCAAGGATCTAACTAGGGAATTCGGGTTTTATATGCATGTAAACAAACTTTACACTAAGTGAAATAGGGATACAACCTTTGTAGACCGGTCCTTCACTTCTAAAGCTCCGTGTAGTAGTCCCTTTGCTCCAAGTTGTGGTCCCCGAACTCTTCTTAGGCTCTACTAGGAGAAAGGTACGAGCTTTCTCAAGGATCTTCGAAGCCGAATATGATCTTTGTAGACCGGTCCTTCACTTCTAAATCTCTGTGTAGTAGTCCCTTTGCTCCAAGTAGTGGTCCCTGAACTCTTCATTGGCTCCACTAGGCGAAAGGAACGAGCTTGCTCAAGGATCTTCGAGGCCGAAGATGATCTACGTCGAAGAATCTCTAACTCAAGCTACCTCTTCACTAATTGATGAATTAGTGAAGCAAACAACCTATACTAAATGGCTAGTTTGGTACAGATTGATGAAGTAGGAATTTTGCTCACTTTAGAATTAGTTCTCTCTTTTTTTTTCACCTCACTCAAAGCTAGAGAGCAAAAAGAAGATGAAGAAGAAGATGAAGTGGTGAACCGTTTCAACCATGGGTGAGAAAATATCACAAATGATATTTGTAGAGACTTAACCATGGCTAAAGATAATGGTTGGGTTAATAAATATCTAGAGTAAAACAAAATTAGTGGACTTAAGTCAAGACTTCTACATGCTTCCACAAGCATCTTTAGCCATCCTAATTTCCACCTAATTTTGATTTTTCTCTTAAAAATTAATCACCCAAATTATCTTTAGTTTAGTATAAGTCTCATACACCCAAGTCCAATATATCATCTAGTATGATACACAAATAAATACATTAATATATATCTCATATATATTTATATGTATTTAGCAGAAAAGAAATTCTTAAGTAAGAGAATATTTGTTAATATATATTAATATATCAAATATATAACTATATATTAAATTATTAAATCAAAAATTGATTTAATAATACGGCTATATCACATATAACTGACTAATATCATTTATATCAACTTATCGAATCAACACTAGATTCAATAACCCGGCTATATCTCATATAACCAACTAATATCATATATCGCGAGATTAGAATACTGTATCACATACACGCATTAATCTCGGTCCCGCACATATCACATATGTGCCCTACTTCATTTCGCTTGAGCTAGGAAACCTCTGTGTAGGACTCTAAAGACTCGTCAATACGCCAACAGTAGGTAATGATCATATCAGTTACCCACAAGATGTCAGCGGTACTAGCTGGATGTAACGGCTACCCAGCTATTGAGCGATCAGAAGATCAACAAGCAAGCTTGTCCAAACTCGCGTGAATCCAGTAAGTAACACTACTGTACATTTTGGTCTCTTCGTCTGATATGTTGCATATCGAGTCTGGGAGTGATAAACATCAGACCCCAATAACTTGATAAGTCATGCCGATGTGAGGCTCATAACGGGTCGAGAAACTACCGGTAACACTTACCCGTAAATCTCTGCATCAGCCCTGGCTAGGGGCTTCCTGTTATAGCCAATCGAGCATAGCGCAACATCAACCCCCAATACCGGGAGAGACGAAACCCCTCCTATCGCTCATTGCCTCCATGTGACTCGGGACTGTACCTAAAATCCACCTGTTTCCATGCTCTCTTGAGCGTGGTAGGGAGGAAATCAATGCACAGTAGGAATCACACAAGACTCTATGACGATCTCGGGTCTACAGACTAACCTGTACCAGTGTCACCAGAGAACTACTATCTGACGTTAGGAATAATACTATCTAGGAGATCTCGGCGAGTTCTGTTCGGTGTACCCATTCTCCAATGAGCACATGTGTACAATCTTTGATGTCAAACACCAATAGCCGTGGGATCATCCATTGTCCTATACTGGGTCAGGAAACGTACACACTAGTCTACTCTGGAATATCGATGCCCTATCTCGATACTCCCACGACTAGGAACAATTAAAGGATGAACTTGTGGACTACCCTATCCCCACCAGTATGATCTGCATCATAATCCTAGTAGTCAAGTACACATCTTTAGGGCTTTACCAACATGTGAGAGAAAGACAATATCACAATACCAGTCTACTTGTTAAGATAAAGAGAAACCAGATAACATACTATCATTCGAGCAAGAAAGTCCTCTCTATATATGTCCAAGCATCCATTATAATATACAATCATGTACAATAATGGCCTCTAGGGCATATATACAACTAAAATTTTCTCCTAACGAGTCGTGAGGATCACATAGGGTTGATTGAATCTCGACGAGTCGTGAGAACTTCACGAGACATGGTTTATGGATTTATAGGCGCAGCAGGATCCAAATTGGGTGATGGTTCCAATGATTTATGCCTGTGGATTGTATATGGTGCGCTCAATACATCAAGCTCATAGGGCAGGTGCAGCATCTAGAGGGTTTGGTTTAGGATAGTATAACCACCATTATATGAACGTGGTTGGATGCTATCGAATGTAGCCCATGGATAGTGTACGACACACTTTGTGTGTTTGTGCCCTAGGGCAGGAGCAGCATTTGGAGGGTTAGATTTGGGACAGCATAACCGCTGTTATATGAACGTGGTTAAGATTCTATCGGATGTAGCCCGTAGATAGTATATGATACGCGTTTGTTCCATAGGGCAAGGGTAGATCATCATTGACATCTTTGGTGACTGGATTTGTGGCTTCAAGAATCGTGTAGCAGGTACGATTTGATCCACATTTGTTGCTAGATTTCTTCTTTGGCATGTAACCCAGCCCTTTCTTGGTGGTCTTTCCGTCTTGGTTGACTGGTTGAGCCTTGGACGGTTCCTAGATATTCTTATAGAATTGCTTTGTGCCACAGAATGCTCGAAAGAAAAGCCCTGATCTTTCGGCAAGCTTCATAACTTTTCTGAGAAGTACTTAGGAACTTTGATAGGCTGCATCTTTTCGGCATTCAAATTTATCACTTTCCATGCATTTGGTAGGGCTTGGTTATCATCTGACTTTTGGTACATGATTCCTTTATCGTCCGATTTTCTTGGTGGGATATAGAAGGTCGTCAGCTCTTCGACCACATGAGTCTCAAACGTATCAAGCTCTTTCAAACGTTTGGTAGGAGTCCTGGTGCCTCGGTATCGATTCCCAAGTTGGGCACTCGGGTAGGAGGCGCGACTACGAGCTTTTCGTCTTCTGTGTTGCTTTCTAGGTGGGGTACTCGGACATGGACGGTGAGGCTTTTCTTGGAAGTATTTATCTTCTTCATAACGCACCTCATGCACATCAAAGGGATGAATTTCTCCTTTGATACAGTGCCCTTCATCATCTTTGATATACTTCATGCACCGTTGCAAGGTCGATGGTACTAACTCGTGTAACTAGGGCCTTCCCGGCAGCGCTTTATAGGATGCATCGATATTCAACACATGGAATTTCTCTTCAGTCTCAAACTTGTCGAACCTTAACGGCAATATGATTGAACCCAACATTTTGGTGTTTCGAGAATCGAATCCGAAAATAGTGATCTTTTCCATGGACAAATGCCTAGCATCTAAGGCTAAAGACATTAAGGATTTTATTTTCATCAGGTTCACTAAAGATCCGGGATCGATAAGGATCCTTTTAACCTTCACATCTTCATAGATGCCCGTCACATATAGTGTTCTGTTGTGTTCAGGTATGCATAGAAGAAGATCTTCTTCCCCGAAGCTCATGTCAGCTACATTTGCTTCATACCAACCTTTTTTAATATTTGCTTCTGCGAAGTAGTCCTGAAAGTGTTCGAGATCTTGTAGGGCCGTGATCAGCAAATCTTTCAAATCCTTTGACAAGATCAGCGCTTCATAAATGCTTATGAGCGCCGGCAGCTTCTTCAGATGGGACAAAACATTATAGTCGACCATCGGCTTCTTAGGGACTGACTTGGCGACAAGTTCAGGAATGAATCCTTCTTCAATTTCAATATCTTGATTGATGAGTTGCTTTCCCTTATCGGCTTGTTTTCCTTTACTTTTAGATTTATAGATGGGGGGAAGCTGCTTGCCCCCTTGTAGTTTGGCTACGACTGTGGTTGCTAAAGGTTTAATATTTCCTTCCTTTTCATTTTCGTAATCGTAGTTGTTTGTATTGCCGCTCCATTCAGTGATGGATCTGCATATTTCTTTGCCTTTCATGGACTTCTTTCTCGCCTAATCCTTCTTTTTTGAACATGTCGTCGACGCTCTATTGTTCTTTGAGGTGCAAACATGATTTTCCTACTTTATGATTTCTTCTTTCATATCCGGCTCTTTTATCGCAAAGGGATATGTTGATTCGAAAATCTCTTTCCTTTTCATTGACCTTCTTTTATAGCAGTGTAACACCCTAGTTCATTTATACCAGTTCTAATTCGAGTATTCTTTATTTATGGTATTTTCCTGATTTATTGTGTTTTGGGTGCGAATAGTGTATTTGACATTTGTATTTGCATCCGACCCGACCCGCATGCTTGAAACCAGTCTTGATTCATGTTTATGATTTATCCTGACCTGTTATATGGACTCGTGCACTTTCATTTATTTGTACACTGCATACTCGCATTTTATCTAGCATCTGCATTTTAATATAACATTTTAAGTCACATAAAATATTTTAAAAATACATTATATGGCCTGCATGATACCCCTAACCCCGTGGTAGCATCCGCGCATCTTGTTCTTGTCCCGTTTAGTGAAACGGACTTGTTTGGATGGCTACGCGCACGTACCTGCATCCGTTCTTGAGGGTATGCATTTTCGTTACCCGGACATTCATTTTTTTATTTTGGTCGACATGTATATTTTTCGTATTTTAAAAATGAATTTTAGACCCGACCCGGGCATGTTTTGGACTATATTTGTATTTACCAGAATATCAATTTTATTTATATTATTTTAATTTTATAAACTGATACAAATTAAAATTTAGTTAACTAATAAAAGATTTTTTAAATTTAAATCTAAACTAATTTCCTAACAAACTAACAACCCCTTTCTCTCTCTCCCTCTCTCTCTCCCCTCTGCATATATATATATTTATATATTTTTTATTTATTTATTTATTTTATTTTCTTATTTAATACACAGCCTCTTCTTCTTACTTCTTCTTCTTTCTTCTTTCTTTTTCTTGATCTTGTTTCTTAATTCCGGTGATCACCGCCGGAGCCGTGCTCGTCGCTGACGATCCAAGTGATCCAGTGAACGTACCTTGCCTGCGTGATCACCCTCTTGCATTGTTTAGACCCGTCCCGTGTGCCGTGCGTGTGTTGCGACGTTTTACCGACGTCGGACGTGCCGTACATATCCGTCGAGACAAGTTTATCTTGCTACATGCTATGCTACTCTATTTATATCTATTTGAATAAATATAACACTTGTATTTTAAATCATGCATCTCATGTTTAGTTTTACAGTTTTACGACATCCGTGTGCATCCGTGCAAGTTACTTCATATCTAGTGCATGCAAATTTATCTTGATACATGCTAGACTACAATATGTTGCACCCAATTGAATATTTACATTTCATATTGTTTAGTTGTACATCCTGCATTTACCAGTTTATTATTTTACTGTTATACGACGTCCTTTTGTATCCATATCATTATTTACATATCTAGTCGCATGCTAAATCATCTTGCTACAAGCTAGGTATAGTATTATGCATCCATACTGAAGTTTTACTATTTTCGGATACCCGATTGCATCCATATCATTTAAAATATATATCGTCGTAATATTTCTTATTATTATTATCTTTAATTAGTTTATAATCTGAATTTTATAATGTTATACAAAATATAGTTTGAAAATATTATAGTTTACACATGAAACGTCGTTGCAAAACGGATACGACAAATCTGAAATTTACTGTACATCTTACCTTATAAAATCCATTATAAATCATAGAAAAATTATTAGTATACGTTCTTTAGTTCGTTACGAAGCTAACTCAGAATACTATAACTCTATGAAATATTTACTTGCAAAATAAATTGTTTAAATAACGTAAAATGAAAATGAAAATATCTCTAAACTGCTGTCCAGGGAAATTCCAGCAGCAAACTTTCAATTTAGAATGTTCATAACTTTTTGTAGGAATAACCTGAGATATTTCAACTTATAAAAATAAAAACCTTATTGAATTATCTTTGTTTTGTTATAATACACGTCCCTTTTGGAGAACGTTTGTTATTTTTAAGCTATTTTACAAATCAGGGTGACGCTGAATTTCTGAACGGAACTTTCTTGTGCATGGTTAATCAATACCACTTTTATAGTTATTAATCGGTTTGAATATATTATCCATGTTAATATTATTATATCAATATCTATTTAATAAATAATAGTGCTTGTGTTTTAATATTCAGCAAATTTTACCGATTTACAGTTTTATAGTATCCATCGGTATTCGTACGGTTTATTACATATCTAGTTGCACGCTGAGACCATATTATTTCATGTTACTATTGTATTAGTGCACCATGCTTGATAATTATGCATCCTACTTAGTCATGATGTGACCCCTGATCGATATTTGTGCATCCATGCTTTTATTGTACATCCGTACTTTCACCTTGATTCAATACTTGCTACAGTTTTATTATGAGCTTCCACTTGATACCTTTACACTACTACTTGACATAACTTGATACCTGTGCACTACTTGACATGACTTGATACCTGATACACTACTACTTGACATAACTTGATACCTGTGCACTACTTGACATGACTTGATACGTGATACACTACTACTTGACATAACTTGATACATGTGCACTATTTGACATGACTTGATACATGTACACTACTTGACATGTTACCTGATCCTATTTCTAATGCCGACAATCCTGACATGTTGTCCCGATGGACATAACCTGTTGTCTGTATAGACAAACCTGTTCCTGCTTGATCTTGTGTTGGCATTAGCTTCAGACTTATCAATACCTGACTTGAACACATAATTTGGGGGTATGGGGAAATCAAGAATGTAGCTGAACGTAACTCAAAGAGCTATTACATTATGTTACCGTGGTCCCGTGGGGTATGAACGGGACATAGATTCACAGTCTATTATATCTTGTTACCGTGGTCCTGTGGGGAATGAACGGGGCATAGACCGATGGGTTACGATGAGAATTACATTAATTGATTTCGAAGACTTTAGAATAGATAACCCAGTAGCACAGTTTAGATTACTCACTGCACATCACATGTGCTTATACCCTTCACTGTTCCTTATTCGTGATACTGTTATACTCTTATTGCTGTTAATACTCATGCCTGCATGCCTTGTTCCCTCCTGATTGTATTATTGTTGATATTATGACGCACTGACGTCTGGGTTTTGCATGGCCCAGATCCTCTACCTTTGTCGCAGGCTGATCAGGAGTACTTCCGCCGTTAGGCCAACCAGTGAGGATCCTGTTAGTATCCAGTTAGTTATTTCCGTACTTTCCAGATGTTATTGTTACTTGGATTTATTGCTTCCGCATATTATTTCTTGACTCGTTTATTCTGGCTCATGAACATGTACTAGATAGTTTATTTATTTTCCTGTTCTTGATATCTTCTAGACAGCCGTAATGTGATTGTGGAAGGATGTTTCCTAGCCACAGGTAGCATGGTTGGCTCTGTCACGTGCCGATCTTAGCGCACTCTAGGAAGCGGGGCGTGACAGGCAGCGTCATGTACGGGCTTTTCTTTCCGTATTGGACATTGGAGTTTCATTATTTTCTGTAGGGACATTTTAGATTGCCTCCAGCTCGGCCCCAGCATGTTTATATGCTTGGCTTTCGATCTCTCTCCTTAGTTTATAACCGGGGCGCCATAAGATGTTCATCTTTAGTCGTTTGAGCAGAAACACTAAATCAAATATTTTCTTTCGGACTTCATCCATGGCTTCTTTTTGCAGGTCACCTACTCTTCAGACTTCGGTTCTCAGGGTGATGGCTTCTTCCTCGCGCGCTCTCAGAGAGTTAAACAAAATTGTGGGCTATGTCGCTCAGATACTTAACTTCTGCTTCTAAGCTCCTTCTAAAGGATGTCTTCTTTTTTCTTTTTCTTTTACACTCCTTCTTGTATTTCTAGCTGCGAGTCTTTCAGGCATGAAATCTTCTTTAGCCAAGTAGAACCCATCGTTGCTGTCAGCCATATATTCGTCACTGTAGGCAAAATCATCATGGTCTTCAAGTATGAAGTCTTTGCTGGACTGTTCTGAATTATGAAGGGAAGGACTTTCGTGGTTATCTTCCGTTTCTCTTTTCGAATGATAAACATTATATATCACTCTACATACTTCTTCTTAAGGTTCAATCGAGTTATTATCCTCTTCAAGGACCGGCTCTATCTTATTCATTTGCCGATACTCTTCTAGGGCTTTCCTGATTGTAGCCTTTCTCTTTCTCGACCTCCTTCATTTTAAGGTTGAGGTAGAAGCTTCATTTGGCCCTAGCACAGGGATACGTGTCAGCTGTTCGCCTTCACCATCTCTCATTTGGGTCATGGTGGCAGGTATCCATTCGTCAAGCATCTCGGCTAGGTTATGGATCCACTTCTGATTGTATTGAATATCCTTCATTTGAATGTTGGCCATGTGTGTCAACTTATCTTTCAATGCGTGCATACGCATGCTTAATAAGGACATCCAGTGCCACATCTCGCTTCGGAGGGCCCTGATTTCTATATATTTGACTCTTATTGCGCTCGCAATCATATTATTTACTTCTTCTCTTGAGCGCGGGAGTAGAGAATTTTCTTAGGGACGCTGCCCTGTAAGATCTTGAATAGGCCGCACACTTATAAAGTAACAGATTTCCACTGATGGTGCTTCATCATCTAATTAAAATTTAGAGTCCCTGTCGTCAAACATGTGTCGCATGTAGTCCTCCAAAGTGATTTGAGCGACGATCCCCTATTTGTATTCTTCCAAAGAGTTCAAGTACCACTGGATTGCCGACTTAACCTCTTCTCTTTCTTTCGGCTTCACCGGCTTTTTGGCATTCTTCTTCTTACTTTTAGAAGCCGAGGGTACTTATGCTCTTGACTTAGAGATCGGGAGTGTGTTGGCTGATACGCAGAATTCAGTTTCCTTTGGTTCTACTTGAGGGTGCAGAGGACCTTTCCAAGTGACACCAGAAGCTTCATGAAGCCACTTTAGCATTTTCTTCATCTTAGAGGATAGGAACGTTTCTCATGTTCCTCCTTCAAGCCCGTTCTCTTCCCAAAATGGGTCAACTTCGACCATATTTGTATGTTCGGTTGAGGTATCAGCTAAGAAGTTTTTGGACAAGGTTAGAATACCTTCTTTGTACTATTGTTTGACCTAATTCTTGAAAACGTAACAATATTCGACGGGGTGACTTAGTATCCGGTGATAGGGGCATAATTTCGGATCATCTGATTTATTCCCTTGATCCGGGCGCTTGCTTTCTGGGAGCGGCAATAACTTCTCTCTTAACACGTGGTCAAAGATTTTCTTCATCTTGTCTCTCAAGAATGATTACTTTTTACTCATCTTCTTTTTGCAATGACGGCCCCTTTTTGGAGCCCTGGCCTGATGTCGGTCCGAGTCATCCCTAAGGACAAGTACGGACTTGCCCCCAGCCGGCTGGACGTTGGAGACAAATGCTGATTTATTAGCATCCTTTTATATTCCTTTTTAGGATGATATGGCTTCTGTGCTGGCTCAAGACTCTCAAGACCCGCTGCTTTATCAATAAGGTCCTGAAAGGTGGTGATCTTGGCTGAAAGCAGGAATAGGACGATCTAGCAGCCAATATTTCCTATTATTAACCCGACAACCTAAGATTCTTTTAACTGATGCTCGCATTTCATACTCAGATTACGCCATCTTGTGATGTACTTAATTGTTGTCGCATCCTTCTTAGGCTTGTCGGCCATCATATGGGCAATGGTGATCTTTTCACTTGCACTGACGAACTGCTGCACAATTTGTGTCTTGAGCTGCATGATGATTTTGATGGAGTCATTTGGTAATGCTGAATACCATTCGAAAGCGATACCACTGAAATTGCTAACGAACTGCCTGAGGAGCAATGTATCATTTCCCCCAGTATTGCCGCACATCGCTTTAAATTGCGCAACACGCTGCCGAGAGCTTTCGGTTCCGCTGAGTTGGTTGAATTTGGGAATAGTGTACCCCTTTGGGTATTGGATTTGATCATATTCAGCAGGATATGGCCTTCCTTTTTCGATTATTTTTTGAGAGATCTTCGTTGCCATCATGCTCTTTACCTGGTTGGCAATCAAGCCATTGATTTGCGACTTGGTTATAGCCTTACCATTCCCAGTTTGAGTAGTTTTTGGCCGAGCAGACCTATGCTAGTATTGGCTCGTTTGGTTATTATCGTCACTGGGGGAACGATTGGTGGTTGGACAGAGACTATGCGTGGTCTCTGCGTTTATTGCCTGGCGCGGGCATGAGTCACTTCGGGCGACTCGGCGGCCTGTGGTTGTTCAGTTGGGGTTTTCGCGGCTGGCTTGGCGGCTTAAGACATCACTATTTCTGTTAGGCTCCTGACCATTGCAGCAAGGTCACCAACCTGTTGTTTTAGGGCGGCGATCTTATCATCTTTTTGTCTTGCCTCGAAAGTAGGAGCAACCGGAATGGATCATTTTCATCTCCCTTGCTGTCGCCTGTTGTCAGGTGTGATGGCTTGGTTGCACTTGTTGATTTGTTTCTTCTGGCTTGCTGATCGACATAAGTAGACAGTTCAGGCGGAGGCACTTCACCAATCACATAGCCCATATGGCTTTGAGTTTCACTACACCTTTTGAAATAGACTTCTGGCGAAGCGGACCATTCATTTCCTGTTTCATCAACGATTATGGGGGAAGGCATCCTTCTGGTAGGATTATGATGGCTCTCGCTAACACAGTCAAAATGAATGATCGAGCTGGATTTGAGGTATCGAAAGACTGTTCGTATTCTTTCTTCCTCTATACTTGAGTTGGTTGGAATTGGATTGGCTTCTTTCCCCTTGGTGCTTTTTAGGGCTCCTTTTATACTGCTAGTATTCCACAGTCTTCAGATCTTGGTACACCCGAGAGAAGATGGTTTGATGATGATAGTGTGGTTTATGCTCTTCATCTCTTCTGCTTAATGAAGCGGATGCCTGAGGGCTACCGTAGAGGCATTCCTGAGAACCATCTTCAATACTTCGAAGTAGTTGCTGAGGTTGACATTGGTGGAATAAGCTCTTTTATCTTGCCCCTATACCCTGTTATTGCAAGTCTGTGGCGCAACAACCATCAATCTGCAGTTCCTTCTTTGACGGGCTCTTCTTCCCAACCTTAAAGTAGTGGCGTCAATGGGAACATCTGATGATACCTGCCCCCGGTGCACACCATTATTGATTTGACAATTGACGGCGTCTATAGAGGTATTGGAGTATTCTCGCCCCTGGCGCACTTCATTGTTATTTCGATGAGCGATGGCGTCAAAGGGGACATAGGGTGACAGGTTTCCCCCAGTGCACATCTGCTGGGCTGAGGAGCGATGGCATCTATGGAGGTATATGGTGTTGGTTCTCCCCAATGCACACCATTGTTAGTTTGAAGGTTGACGGTGGCTATAGAGATGTTTGAGGACACCTGCCCTTGGCGCGCATCCCTGATAGCTCGTTCCAGGTATGAAGGCTGGGCTGATTGAACGACTAAGTTGGAGGAGGAAGACTGACCACTTAGTAGTTTTGGTTGTCTCCTTCGGTGGCCCCCGAACATATTGGGTGCCCCTGTCACCATCAGCTTAAGAGTTGTTAGGAATAACCACATTTGTCCTGCGCCCCCTGCTTGGAAGTTTGGCAGGTCTAGCCTGAGTGGTAGCATTCACACCGTCTTTCTTCTTCTCAGAGTTCACGAGCTTGGCAGCAGGAACCTCGAGAATCACGACACATTGAGTGAAGGGGACGGGTAGAAAGCTGCCAAACTGAATAGTTAAGCCCGATCCTCTGACTTTGATATAGCCATGGGGTAGTTGGATCATGGACCCCGGCGTGATCGTCATGAAGTAAAGAGAGGTAGCGGTCGCTCCAGTTCCAGCACCAGTGTTTTTTTTGATTGCCATGTTCTTCTAGGAGAAACATATGTTCAAATGCACTTTTGAGAGTAGAAATAAACTACAAGGAAAGAGAAATCTGTCTCACCGGGCATGCAAGAATTTTTTTCGCCTCCAAAAGGGCCCCCGAAAATCTTACGAACTCTCGAGAGTCTTACGGGGTCAGATCGATGCGAATCCGCCTATCTCTTTAGAAATGCGACTTGTTACCACGACGTGGGGTGTGTCTGTGGTGTGTGGCTGAGGGGCCAGATGGATGCGACCAATGTAGTGTGACTTCTCAGATTCATCCTTTGGAAAGGGTTATTTTGATTGTGGGGACTAGATTTCCTACAGGCGCAAGCCTCTGTAGTTAATTACCTATCCGCATTAAACTGAGAGAACTTTTTATGAGTGGTTTATTTTTAACAACCATTAAATGGAAATAACAACACAAAATATAAAGCAGGAGTAACAATCACAGTATATATTTCATATTAACAGTTGCAGTAGAGATACAACCCATTTTATATATATTCGGTTACATTGTTTATGTGCACTAAAAAATTGCATCCCTTGCTGTGTACGCTTTCACCGTTGAGTAGGCATGCATTCTTGCTGCTGTTTTACGCCCCTGAATTATATAGGGCTTTATAGAATGTATGATCTAGATTGTAGGGCAGCACCGACATGCTCGGCTGGATGGTTGACTTCCGTGTAACGGCATGGGATTTAATCATGAAACATGTTGCTTGATGCAAGCCTGGTGGAATGATTGACTTCTATGTCATGAATGATTTCCTGTGGGTTATATACGGTAGATAATATTATCTAACCATAGGGCAGATTTGGATAGTTGGTATAGTGGACCTGGTCAGGCCAGGTGCGATAAAGACAGTAGTTTAGGGTCGTTTCGGACTTGTATCACGACCCGAAAGCGGCAGGTAACCGGTACATAGATTACATGACGTTTAAAGATATTGACGCGATCCAAGTAAGCCAAAAACCCGGAATCTAAACCTTTTTAAGAAAATAGTGGAGGTGAAGTTTTAAAAAGAGATATTAAATGGAATCATGTTTCCTTTTTAAGCTATAAGTAAGTTTGTTTGAAAAATTCCAATGTCGTTTTAAAATCGGCAGTACCTCATTTGTAAATTTTGAATAAAACCATATACAAAACATAATATATATATATATAAAGCATCCCCAACGGGAGCTAGCTTACACGAAGCAACCACGCAGAACACAGATAATATACGACACCCAAGGATAAGAAATAGAAAGCAAAACATGAACAAAAGCAATATAAAGTCGACCCCAAATGAGCGCGACGCCCAAAAATACAAAAACATCTATGTCTCGATTCTGAGTCTACAAATTTACAAGTTTTGGTCGATGGAGTTTTTAATTAGATCCAAAAGAATATACATATACAATGTATGGTTACGATCTAACATATAACCTACCTACCAAAGCAATCACCGAAGTAAGAATTGTGCCGGCAAGCTGCTACTGATCCGAACGGTCAGTCCTGCAAGAAACTGGGGCACAACGGGGATGAGTTTCTAACTCGGTGAATAAAAGTATATCGCAAAGTAGAAATCGAAATGTATAATGATCTACCTAGGTCAAAAAGTATAGTACTATCATATCCTGTACTAATATATATATAATGCACAAGTACGTTAAATACATCAATATTGATTACGTGACCATGGAAGTATATCATCTTCTCATATATATATATATATATATATATATATATATATATATATATATATATATAGCATGCATCCATGTTTTATGCCTATAAAGTAGCCAAAAGATGTATGAAAAATCTTTTCAAAATAGCCGTATGATACGTATATCATGGCATAAGTAACAGACGTAGTTTTATGAAGTATTATATGCGTTTTTTTTAAAGTATGCGTCTCGCTCTTTAGAAATGAGTTTTAAGAGGGTTTCCTTTTAAAAGTTTCTTGTATCATTCCAGACACGTCAAAATAGTGAGACTATAGCTCATTTGGAACCTTCTTTATGTGCATCTATATGTGAAATAGTATTCAGGTATTGTCCAATGGATCAGTCCTCTTCGGCTACTATATGGCATGATCTATAATGGCGCATCTCGACAGATCGCATAAACATCCACATATAAGTGTCCAGCATCGACACTCCAAATCTCGTGAGTGTTTATCATCGGCACTCAAACTCATCCTCCACTGAGTGTCCATCACCGACACTCAAAATCATTATAAATCTCGTATTTAACATCGACACGTAAAACCAGATATCGTAGGCACTGTCTCGTCAGATCAGTCCTCTCTCGATATCATTAGCCTCGGTCAGTATCTCCCGGATTTCCGCCGTTCTCTAATCTATCTCCGGTATCAAGTGTCCTTACTAGTCTCCCCACCTCCAATGCGGTTTTCCTGCCTCTCGGCCTCAACCGGGTCCACTATGTATCTGACTGTATACTCCCCCACTCAGTCCGGATAACGTAGCATGTCCACAACTGTATAGCACCCTACTCGGTTTGGAATAAAAACAAATCAGAAAAATATCAAGCTCATGGTGGATTCAACCTCATCATATCAAAAGAAAACCGCATTTTTAAAATATACTCAAGTTTTCATAAATCACATCACGATTTTCAAATCCATGGAAAATATCAAGTTCCGAAGAACAACCTTTGCATAATTCATTTTGATGATATTAAATATGTATGTATGTATGTATGTATGTATGTAGCGGTGTCCTATACTACTGAGATATATCATCATAGGTAAAAATATCATAAAAACCCATATCGATCGTATACGAATACCCATGGTAATGGTATTCACATCTCAATCAGCAAGTGGCTTAATATATCGTGCATATATATAGTCAACACACGAATAGATGTAGTAGTTCTTACAATGTTATGGCAGTACTAATGATGTGTAGTGTAGCATGCGTGTTTGTGTTCGTGCATCATGGCAATCATTAGTAGTTGTGCAAGTGTTCTATCAATATGTTCGTAGAATAATAGCTCTAAATTCCTATCCACAGCGCGCACACACACACACCCCAACCAACCCCCTGTATATAGGGAAGCCATAATAAACCGTATCAACATCTACATGGACATAACGTAGTATAACAGTCCTATTGTGTTTTGGTAGTACCAATGATGTGTAGTGTGACATGCGCATCTGTGATATGTGCAACATAGCAATCATTGGTAGTTGTGCAGTGTTCTATTATTATGTTCATATGAGAATAATAACGCAACTAGCATATATAAAATAGGTAAATGAATCGTAAGGATGTAAAAAAGGTAACCTAATCGTCACATGAATAATCGTTAAACGTAGCTAACCATTATGAACTATACCGTTACAATTGAAAATAGAACAAAACGTTATTTTACAAATAAAAAGACTGCAGTATATTTAAAATATATATCCGTTTTAAAGTAGCAGCACATCCTTGCCATTTATCATTTAAAAGTGGAAAATGAAACGTTGGTTTTTAAAAGAGTATATCTCAAGCAATCGAATCGGAATAAAAACACGACTTCGCGATTCCAAATGAATCTCGGCCGTATTCGGCATACTATCCTCATCATAAAAAGTATAGAATGATCTCTCATACAAAATCCATATAATATCCCATCTATATCGTACGGATCTATAGTCGCGTACATATGTCACAATAATCATATATTAAGATATATCCATACATATATGTAGCCTACTAGATACAACTCTACACCAATTTAGTTATAGACCAAGTTATCTAACATATCACTATAGCCTAGGTGTATAGTATAAATATCCTAGTTAATTAGTTGCGGAGGTGCTATATTCCATCCACCCGACTTTCCTCGTAGATATAAATCTACACACCGACATATCGAGCTAGTCGAAATCTCCATCTGCCTTGCCCGTCCTTGCCGTCTCGGAAATCCCCACGATCGTACCTACAATCATAATTAGGATACAAGGCCATCAATATCAAAATCAAAAATGATAAAACGAGCGAAGCGCATTTAGGTTAGAACCTATGGACCACTTACGCAATCAACCAAATACCCCTGATGTCGACGTACAAACGTCGAACGATCAAGTCGAGATACATAACTACATAAAACCAAGTTTTAAAAACCGGAAAACATCACCAAAACCAAACTAAAACACTCCCAGATTTCTCTATATGTAATCTGGGACAAAATAAACAATACAGTATCCTAATTACCACCAAATGAAGCTAAAGAACAAAAATCACAACCTAACTCAAAAAGGGGGCCGCCAATAGCGGTTTTGGGGGTAAATTGGTGGCCAAAGAGATGAGTTAGAGGCTTGGGCTTCTAGGGTAGTCTACTACTGGTCCCATCATATCACAGTACTCTTAGTTTAATTTTCAGAGAAACCTACTAGCTCCAGATTCAAATTGAACACCACAAATTTCACAAAAATCATACTTTTCTGATATTTAATAAGGAAATCTGAAATATAACTCTTGGAAACTTGCAAGAAAGATGATATTTACTTATATGGAATGAGCACAAGGAATTCCAAGCTCATGAAGTGTATGCTTGAATCATTCTTGATATGGTATTAGCTTTAGCTCGATATTTTGCACAACTTTCATGAAGGAATCATCAACTCTTGGTGATATTGTGAAGAGTTGCAAAAATTATGATGGAGGCTTGAGAGAGAAGTGTTAAGTTCAGTTGGAATTGAAATGAACCACTAGAGTTATGATAGAGTGAAGGAGGAGGTGTAGGAATTGTGTGTAGAGAAAGGAGGAGGTGGAGGAAGGAGGGTGTATGGATTGATAAGGTATGCATGAAGGTTTAATATAACCTAACATATACTAAAACACTCATTTGAAATTAAAAAAAAACCCTTTTTCAATTAGAAACCTTTTACAATTAAATACTTTTGCACATAAATACTACATTCTTACACCAAAATCTCATATCACTTTTAAAACAAATTACTTATCATTTTTAGAGTATCTCATATTTTCCCAAAATAATTACATTTTTACGGATACCAATCCGGAAATTCAAAATCCATACATTATATTATCTTCGTAAACTCATAATATCCATATTTAAATTATAAATTAATATTTAAAATTTTCAAAATGTTACAACTTGGCAGTAGTTTAAAGTCATTTCGGACTTGATAGTAGTTTGGAGTCATTTTAAACGTAGTAACGATGAGTGGGCGGTACAGACTTTGTTGACTTCTGTGTCGCGGTGAACGATTAAAAGACGGTGATGGCTGACCGGCGCGTTCGGCAGGACTTGGTGAGGCTGGGGTATATCACAGGGTGCATGCCTGGTGGGACATAAAGGACAGTCGGCTTATATTCCACGATGGTCGCCCGTGAATGGTGTATGATAAGTTATTTTACTTTCCATAGGGCAGAACTCTAGTTTAGGGATGTAATGGTCTATAAATGTATATTTTCCATATATGTTTTAGTTTGAAGTCATTTCGGATATGGATTTTAGTTTAAGGTCATTATGGACCAAGTGTTACATTTAGGGTAATTTGGTATATAAGGTTTTTCTATAGAGATTGGCAAGTGTGATGATGTCACGATAACAGTGTTTTACTAACTTCTGGGTTACGGCAGATAACTTCTAAGCTACGATGGTAGCCCGTGGATCGTATATGACAAATTATTTTTTTTCCATAGGGCATAGGTCTGTCACGACCCGGAATTTAGCTCGTGACCGGCACTTAAATCACGCAATGTCTAAAAGCGTAATGTAGTTCAAGTAAGCCGAAGCCCAGAAATCTAAACCTTTTTGTGGAAAATATTGGAGGTGCAGTTTTGAAATAAAGGTATAATGAAATAAAGTTTTTCTTTAAATGCATTGGTAATGAAACTTGAAAATGCTGGTGGATTATACTATAGTTGAAAACATTTTTCGTCTTTAAAAATTTGGGCAGCACCTCCCTTATATATTTTGATCCAAAAACCACATACAAGCAATATATATAGGCATCCCCAAGCGGGAGCTACCTCTTCGCCAATTGGCGGAATCATATCAACGCAAGCAATTAACATATATATACGACGCCCAACGGCGAAGATCAACATAGAAAGAATAAATGAAAACAACAAGACATAAAAAAAACCCTCAAAAAAACGAACATACACCCATCGCTCTAAGTCTCGCAACTCAAGTCTTCTAGTATACTAATATACAAATTCTAGTTTCTGATTGATGGAGTTTATCCAGATACAATAGAATAATAAGTATAAGAGTGGGCACGATCCAATATGTCCCACCTACCATAGCAAAACACCCTGGATGAAGCTGTGTACCAACAATACCGCAACTGGTCCTAAGCGGTCAAACCTGCAAGAACTGTGGCACAACGGGGTGAGTTGCCAACTCATGAGTAGAAAATATCAGCAGGTAGAAATCGAATAAAACAACGATTTCCTAGGTCATACTATATCATGAAGGTAATACTATGATATCTAGGGTGACCATGTATGCATATATGTCAACAATAGAGTCAATGCCAATAGCATGTAGAAATAAACATCTAACATCATATGCCTGTATGCATGTGGATATCATCCATGTGTCCATCAGCGATACAAATCAATATGATGGAACCTGAGTAACCAACATCGATAATCGAATCATCATGAAAACATGTGCATGTATGTATGAGGATATCAACCACGCGTGTCCATCAACGATACATCAAAATTATGGAACCTAAGTGTTCAACATCGACACGTAAATCCCCATATCTCGGGCTCCGTCAGTCCGGATCGGCCCATATCTATCTCACGACTCCGGTAAGTAACCTCCGGATAACTGCCAAGCCCAAAACTATCACCGGTAGGTAGTGCTCCCATGCTAGGTTCATCGTCTACATTTCGAGCTTCTTGCCCCGGGGTACCTCACCGGGCCTACCATGTACCCGCAGACGGTGCCTCCCACTCCTCGAATCAGGTATGCTCACAACTTAGAACCGAGAAACCTCATGGTGGACACCTTGAAATATCATATCAAGAGAAACCGCGTTTTTAAAACAATACACAATTTCCTTTGAAATATAACCACGGTTCTTAAATCCAGAGATCTCATAAAAACAGCATCTCAATGCATATAACCATAAAGTACAATGTATGCAACATAGAACAGTAATATGAGCATATCAAGTATATCACACAAACATGTCATATGATAGTACTGAATAATGAATGTACTTACGGTTATGAATAATATCATGGTACAACAGTTCTACTGTGCAAGTGGCATGGCAATTACCGATGATGAATGCGTATGAGCCGTCAAATTTGTGTAAGTGCAACATGCGCATCAATGGTAATTGTGCAGGTGTACTAGCAGATGATATCATATAGCAATAAATACCGGAGTGTGGTATGTACATCATGAGGGGTAATATCCTACACAACATAAACAATCAACGGGTATATCTATCTATACATGAACCATACGGTCAGTTTTAAAAGATATGAATCGTAGTTTTGAAAGTGGGGGCTGTGGTGTTTTAAGGAAAAGACATCATTTGAAAATCCATAGCGTCCCTTGAGGTTTCTATTTAAAAGATACATACGATTCGTCAGTTAGGAAATAATTATGGTTCAGGTGGTATCTTTACATCTGCGATTCTGCCTCATAGCATCCGATATGGCAATATTCTCGATCATCATTCTCAAATCATGAGCGCGGATCAATCATCTGGTAAAACACATCGCCTACGGTAATCCATCATACGGTGACATCAAACAGAATAGGGATTCTATCGTCCCATTCATCAATAAGGGTACGGATTCTATGGTCTTGTACGTCATATCTTACCGATCTCATAACCCACCTAGTTCAATCTTATCGCAACTATCGATCTCATGTCACATCAATCTCATATCATGCCATTATAAATCTCACACTTGTTCTCTTTCAATCACATATATCACGATTTACATCCATATATACATATAACGTCAATCTCATGTAATCGCTATATTAATCTCACTGTATATATTGGCACATGTCTTGTGCATCTATACCGCCTCACATTCTCATATCAATCGTATCCACTCGTATCATCTTATCTCATTATAGTGATATCTCAATTCTCGTCATCTCGTATTAATCATATCATCTCCTACTAACTCTTTTAACCATATCCATAAGTTTCTAACATGGTTTCTCCAACCATATTCTATATATCAGTTTCCATTTTTATAATTTACGGGGGTGCTATACGCCATCCACCTGACTTCCTCCGTAGATATAAATCTACTCACCTGCTAATCTTCTTGCTTATCCCAAGTCGATGTGTTTCGTCGTCTCGGAAGTCCATGCAATGGTACCTACAATCAATACACATCGAAATGCAATTAAAACCAATTCCGGAAAACCGATACGGCACACGGTGTGCTTATAGGTTAGAACCTATAGCCTACGCATGAAAAAATAACAAAATAACCCCCGTCGTTGACATACAAACATCCAACGACCAAATACAATATAAAATACCAAAACCCAAGTTCAGAAATCGGAAAACAAAATTCAGCAATAGAGGAAATCACTCCCATATTCTACCCTCAGTTAAACTAGGGAATTTTGCATATAGGGTTGCTCTATATATCAGATAACAAGTCCATAGTCCATAAATCAACACATTTCACCAAGACTTGGCCAAAATTTGTGGCCCCAGGCATTAAATCTGTGGCCTGGTAAAAGGTTTTGGGTCTCGGGTTTCTAGTGGAGCTTCTAGGTTGCCTGCTCATCTCACAGTGAAGGGAACTTATTTTATGGTGGTCTCGGTTCATCCCAGATTCCAATATACCCTCACAAACTGTCAAAAATCCGATGTTGGGAAATTCTAAATTTGTGTTTTGGGTTCTAGTCTCAGGTCTTGGATGGTAAAAACATCACTGAAGTCTTACAAACACTCACTATACCTCAATTTACTACTTACAAGTCAAGTCTCCCATTAAATATCAACTTAGAAATTTCTAAGATCACTAATCTAAACTAAATCGAACTCTAAACTACACTAGAATAGATTAAACACAATAACTTAACTAAAAGAAAGGAAACATACCTCATTTGGAAACTCAAGAAAAAACCCTAGATGTACAAAGTCTTCAAAATCTAAATTTGAACTTGCTATGGGGTGTAGGATGAGGTGGGGATCATTTTTTGTGAAGGTGGGATGCGGTTTTGAAAAAGATTTGAGGTAGTTTCATGGAGGTGGAGATGGGTGAAGGAGGAGGAGAAGGAGATGAAGAAAAGGGTGAAGAAATGAAGAAGGAAGAAGAATGGGTGAGGGGTGGAGCCATACCCTCCCTCCCTCTCTCTCTCTCTCTTACCCTCACATGGCATGCCTCATGACATCATTATGCCCCGCCCCCCTCTCTCAATCATGGCATCTCTTTTCTTTTCTTTTCTCTCTTTTCCTTTTCTAAAAAAAAACCAACAGCACAAATGAAACAACAAACATGCAACAAAATGCAACATGAATGGTGCACTAACCATGGAAAAATATAAAAAATACGGATTTGGCTTAATCGTGATTAGTAGTGCACTAATCAAGTTTAATTTAAAAATGCATGTAATTATTGCATAATTATTTATAAAATGCCCAAATCCAAATAAATACATTTTTATTAAATAAATCATTTTAATCTCCAAATATTTTCCAAATGTTGGTATATACTTATACCATTTTACGAAAACCCCAATTCGTAAATCGACTAGTTTTCACGAAATATATTATTTTATTATTTAAATTCCAAAAATAATATTTTATATTTTCTGAAATGTTACAATCTTCCCGTTTAAATAAATTCGGTCCCCGAATTTAAATTTAAACCCCAAAATACTAAAACATTTCAATAATCTTGTTCAAATCAACGGGGCTCCGAAATCACAGAATACTCAAATATAACACAGCGCATCAAGTGCGCATGAACATGAATGCGAAACTCAAAAATAGAACTCCGTCAACCGTCATGCAATCACTGGAGTTATAAAGGAAACGTAATTCTCGAAATCCACTGCTGAAATCCAAATATACTATAGTCAAAATCATAATACGTATATAGCACGTATCCTTGTGAAACTGAATAAAACACATACAAAATCTTTTCCAAACAGCCGTGTGATGCGTAACTCACGGTATATGTAGCGAACGCTCATTTGTAAAGTAGTAAATATACGTTCATATGTGTTTTGCTCAAAATATACGTTCCGCCTTTTGAAATATCCCAAAAGCTTCTCCTTTGTAAAAGTTCGTGTCGCTCACGGACACGTAGGAAATAGCGAGACTATAGCTCCTTTTGAAAAACTCTTGGTAAACTTTTGATGCATGCAAAATTACTTAGGTACTGTCCTCGGATCATTCCTGCTCGGCTACTATATAATATAGTACCCAACATAAAAAATATAATGCTCAAGAGAAAAAAATCAGCCTTAAAAGGCGTATCCAACATCACGTGCGTCTGGTGCGCACGGAAATCAAATCCAATACTAGTGCCATGAATGTGCACAAAAGCCAACTAAGTGCAACGGATGCGCACGAAAATATATATCATGTGCAACAGGTGTGCACAATCACAATATCAAGTGTATCTAGAGTGCACGAAAACCTCAATCCAGTGCAACTATCATGCATGAAGAAAAATCTCAACCTAGAGCATCCGGTGTGCACAAAATCCCATACCATGCGCCCAATATGTGCGAAATCCAAATCAAGTGTGTCAAGTCCGCGCAAAATGCCTAGGGCAGTAAAGCGCACGAAAACGAACGTCAAGTGCAAATGTGCACAAAAACATAAGTCTGGTGCAACCAATGTACGAAATACAAATCTAGTGTAACAAATGCACGAAAACACATCAATATCTCAAATGCCCACAAAAACAACACTGAGTGTACCAAGGTGTATAAAATCTTAAACGTGTGCAACTGCGTGCATAAAACACGTATCAATGCACTGCAAGCACATGTGAGCTATACCGAGTGCAAAAATCAAATCGAGTGCGTACCACATGCACAAAATAAAATCGACGGTATCGAAATCCAAATCCAAGCGATAAAAGTGTGATACTCGGATCACAAAACATAATCACAACAATTGACATTAAGGTACACCTCCTTCAATGTCGATAAATGTCGGTGCGCCCAAAGATGGCAGAGCAAGAATATCCATTTGCCTTCTGCTCAGGACTGGCGTCTTCGGTCTCTGGGTCCTCGCTTTTCTCTCTAGATTAAAAATCTCACAATCCTTCGGCTCGTCAGCCCGGTCAGGTGTACTAACGGAACAGTTCCGCTCTGGCACTGCTTTGAAAATCATTTCGGTGAAATTTCGGAAAATCGGTAAAATAAGGGGGTTTTCTGTAAAAAGTCAAAATGCAAATATCTTATTATAAAAATTAAATATACATATTCTAGCTATGTAATTGCTAGTATTTGGTGTTTATTGAGCCACTGGTGAAATTTCAAATTTTCTGAAAAAAATTATTTTATTATTATTTTAAGCCGTCACTAATACATTTAATTAGGGAAAATTACAAATTGGAATGAGTTGAAACAAATTTTTTGCATCATGACTCATTAAATAAAATTTTATCATGTGGTTTTTGAAATGAAATCGTTTGCCAAAACGGTTTAGAAATTATTGAAGAAAAATGGCTTTTTTTGGTGAAATTAGTGTAAATAGATGTTTGGGGTATAACATTTATCTTTTTCCCCCACACCCACACCCACACTCACTCACCCCCATCCCCATGTGGCTGAAATTCAGCAGCACTTTCCCCCCCATTTCCCCACTCCATTCCACACAAATAAGAAAATAAAACAAAGGAATGAAAGAATAAATATATGTAAATATGGGCTTTGTTGACTTTGGTCAATTCTTGACTTCATAACATCACCACACTCTCTCTACCCTCCCCCCTCTCTTCAGGCCGAGCCCCCCTCTCCCCAACTGCAGCAGCCCCTCCCCCAAATCCACTCCCTTTTTCCATCAAAAAAATTCTACAAAATCCATCAAAATCCATAGATTAAAACCTCAAAATCAAAATCCACTCTCTACCCATTTTCCCTTATCCTATCAAGCATGGATCTTGGTGAAAAGTTTGCATTTTGGGGGTCATGTTGCATGCTAAATCTCATGGTTTGTGAAGGTATAACTCTAACCCCTTTTTCTTAATGTGATGTTAAATACTTTAATCAAACATAATTAGTTGATAATATGGGTTTAATTGAATGTTTGGAAAATCTACTAAGGGTTTGTGATTTCAATTAGGGTTTTTATTATATCATTAGGGATGCAATGTTTAGTTTAACATCTTAATATATGTACAACCTAGTTTGGTTGATTAAATTGCACTTGTTATATGTAATTTGTCCAAATCACATATATTTGTAAACTAGGTTTTGGTGATTAATTCAAATGTGAAATTTAAAATCTAGTTAGGGTTTTTATAATTTGATTATGATTTTAATGAGGAGATTAACATGTTAATGGAATGCTAAAACTAATCTAGTTGCTAGTTTACAAATTGTTGATTTTAAAGTGTTAAAATTGGGTATTTTGCAAACTAGAATGTTGGATTCAATGAAAATTGATAAGAATAAAATCTAGTAATGGTTTATATGACTTAGTTATGATGTTTAGTGGATATTATGGACTTTAGTTTTGTTAAAACATCGAGTTTCGAATTAACACGAAAATTTAGTGCTTTCTAGGTTTTCGGAAATAAATCGATTTGATTTATTTTAATGTTTTGATGATTTAAACCCTATTTTATATTATAATTAGTGAGTTTTGGGAACTACGATTTGTATGTTTGAGATTTTCTCGATCAATCAGCATTTGTACGCCGATGTCGAGGGTTTTTGGGTTGATTTGTGAAAGCAAACCATAGGTTTTAACTTATGTGAGATTCGTGTGTCGATTTGGTCGTGAGTCGGACTTTAATGCGATACGGTGCGTTATGTTATGTAGGTAAGCTCATGAAGACTTCGAGACGACAAGCAAGCGCGTGACGACATCGGCATCGGCAAGCGAAGGTCGAGGTGAGTAGATTTATATCTACGGGGAGAAGTCGGGTGGATGGCGTATAGCACCCCCGCATTTCGTGGTGATGTATACGAATACGTATACACACACATATATTGATTATATATTGTTGAGTTTATTGATGAGGAAGATAGATTTTAGGTGTGATTGGATAGGTTTAGTGTTGCGAGACCCTAGAGTAGAGGTTGCACCACACTTACCCGCACACACCCATACTGGCATACCTTCTTCTTTCATTGTGCTTATACGGGATTATGTGTTTATGCGTTCACATGGGTATAGGACTATGTGTTCACATACTGGATTTGAGGATAGTGTTTGGGATTTGAGACGAGTCGATGGGATTTGATTTGAGGCCGTGAGATCGGTGATTTGGCAGGGTTCGTATTTGAGATACGACATGACATTGTAGCGGGTCTTTTGACGTAGTGTTTCACACACGTGCATGCATACGTAGGTGGTATCAGCATTGTACTAGACATAGATCAGTACACGGATTACGATCTTTGATAAAAGGGATACCGGATGAATAGTGTGATGAATGTGATATTGACCCGTACCCAGATTTGGGGATGCCGTACGACGGATTTATGTACGAGCTATATTTTGATGATTGATCCGCACTCTTGACTTGGGATGTCTGGTTATAGATATGGTATCGGATATGATATTATTGAGGCGGGATCACCGACTAATATATATATACAGGTATGTATATGTATCGACTCAGATGTTAGGCGGTTTCCTTACCTGCAGCCTAGCTTGTTAACTTAGTCCTTTAGTTTAGTTTAGTTGATTAGATTAGATTCGATTCTTACCTATTTCAAAAACTAACGAATCGTGGGTATTTTAAAAGACAGCCCAAGGGATCCTACGGATATTTCAAAAGACGTATCTTTTCATAAAAACACCGTAGCCCCTATTTTCAAAACCCCATGATTCGTGTTATTTCAAAAGGCACTATTTGTAGGATTTATATTAGGGTAATGCAGATTAGTTATCGTTGTGTTTAGTATTTAGCTCCCACTCATTATTACTGTTCGCTCCGCATCGCATACTTATATTATAATTTCTTATTGCATTGTTGGTATCATACTGTTAGGACACCAGCACCATTACCAATGATGCGTATGTACCACGTACACTTGCTTGCCGGCTCACACACATCTTCATCGGTAATTGCCATGTCACGTACACCTTAGAAAATATTATTTCTTGACATAGCCTGTTAGCTAATAGTTTAGACATGATATTAGTATACTTGCCTTATATGTTAGTTTGGACATTGTAGTTATTACCTGCTACTTCATGCATACTGTTATTCATTGTTATGCCGCATTCATGGATTCTCATGCATATATTCACTTTTTACGTGCTATTGAGGTTTTGGATTTGGATTTCCATGAGATTTTCTGGATTTGGGGAAAACCGCAAAACATATACAAACTTCTTCTTTCTCTTTCTAAATGAAAAGCGCGGTTTTTCCCATGATGTATGAGTCGTCCACCATGAGTTTGCTGATGGATTTCGAGACCCGATTCGAGGAGTTGGATGAACCGTTTCGGGTACATGGTGGACCCGGTAAGATACCCCGGGGCAAGAAGCTCGTGGTGATGACGATGAGCCTGGCAGGGGGAGACTATCTACCGGTGATATTACCCGATGCGTCGGATATCCGGAGGATACCGTCGTGGTCTTGAGATGGATGGTAGGGGCCGGTCTGGACTGATGGCGCCCTAGATATTGTGATTGAGACATTGAGATTTCGAGATATTGAGGTACAGAGACTGTGATACAGAGATATCGAGATATTGGGATTACGTTTTGTGCCGATGCTAGGCACTGTTTTATGCTGATTCATTATGATACCTCATTTTAAAAATACAGAAATCTCACTAATTTATGAAAGCAGTTTTCTTCAGTACATGCATTCTTTTTCATGCATTCATACATCATCCATGTGATATATTGCTACCTGAGGCACTGACACGGGCCCACGAGATTACACTCGGTTAGATATTACCCTAGCCATTGTTATAGGCTGCATGTTATATACATATTTGAGGATATATATTGATCGTATGACCTAGGATTGCGTCATACATGCGATTCCTGTTCGTAGATGTATTCTATTCATGAGTTGGCAACTCACCCCCGTTGTGCCCAGTTTCTTGCAGGTTTTGCCATACAGGTTCATTACGGCTTTGCTGGCACTGCTTCTTTCGGGTGATTTGCTAGTAGGTGGGTTTATTGTATCATACCCATCAGTATACATTGTATATTATTATTCAGTTGTATCTAGAAGTTCCATCAACCAAACATGTATTTATTTCCGAGATAGAGACCAGTGATGTTTTCTTTCGACCTTAGAGTCGCGCATTATATTTCTGTAGATTTCTTGTGGTTTGAGTTTCTTTTTTTGAGTTTTTGATCCTCGCCCTTGGCGTTGTATATTATATTGCTTGTGTGGTTGTGATCATCGATTGACGAAGAGCTAGCTCCCGCTTGGGGATGCCTTTTTATTGATTTCGTATACTATTCATGTTGTATCCCGTTTGGGGGCCAGTATTTACAAAGGAGACTCTGCCGAAATTTTCAGGAAATTTTTGATGTTTTTAGAAACCCGCTTAATTCGGCTTATGCTATTGAAACTACTTGTTTTAAATTGGTTTTCCTTCACTCTACTACTTTTCTTGGTTTGGATTCTGGGGTTTCGGTTTACTTAGATTACGTACGTCTCGAGACGTTCGTAGTTTAAGTGCCGGTCTTGTTCCGTACTTTCGGGACGTGACAGGGGGTGAGTTGCCAACTCGTGAGTAGAAAACATCAGCAGGTAGAAATCGAATAAAACAACGATTTTCTAGGTCATACTATATCATGAAGGTAATACTATGATATCTAGGGTGATCATGTATGCATATATATCACCATTAGAGTCAATGCAAATAGCATGTAGAAATAAACATCTGACATCATATTCCTGTATGCATGTGGATATCATCCACGTGTCCATCAACGACACAGATCAATATCATGGAACCTAAGTGTCCAACATCGACACTCGAATCATCATGAAAACATGTGTCTGCATGTATGAGGATATCAACCACGTGTGTCCATCAACGACACATCAAAATCATGGAACCAGAGTGTCCAACATCGACACTCGAAATCTCATGAAACCCGTGTTCAGCATCGACACGTAAATTCTCATATCTCGGGCTCCGTCAGTCCGGATCGGCCTACGGGCTCCGTCAGTCCAGATCGGCACATATCTATCTCACGACTCCAATCGGTATCCTCCGGATAACCGCCGAGCCCAAAACTATCACTGGTAAGCAGTGCTCCCCTGCCAGGCTCATCATCTACATCTCGAGCTTCTTACCCCGGGGTACCTTACCGGGTCCACCATATACCCGCAGACGGTGCCTTTCACTCCTCGAATCGGGTATGCTCACAACTCATAACCGAGAAAACTTATGGTGGACACCTCGAAATATCATATCAAGAGAAATCACGTTTTTAAAACAATACACAATTTCTTTTGAAATATAACTACGGTTCTCAAATCCAGAGATCTCCTAAAAACAACATCTTAATGCATATAACCATAAAGTACAATGTATGCAACATAGAACAGTTATATGAGCATATCAAATATATCACGCAAACATGTCATATGATAATACTGAATAATGAATGTACTTATGGTTATGAATAATATCATGATACAACAGTTCTACTGTGCAAGTGGCATGGCAATTACTGATGATGAATGCGTGTGAGCCGGCAAATCTGTATAAGTGTAACATGCGCATCAACGGCAATTGTGCTGGTGTACTAGCAGATGATATCATATAGCAATAAATACCGGAGTGTGGTATGTACATCACAAGGGGTAATATTCTACACAACATGAACAATCAACGGGTATATCTATCTACATATGAACCATACAGTCTATTTTAAAAGATACGAATCGTAGTTTTGAAAGTGGGGGCTACGGTGTTTTAAAGAAAAGACACCATTTGAAAATCCGTAGCGTCCCTTGAGGTTTCTATTTAAAAGATGTATACGATTCGTCAGTTTGGAAATAAGTATGGTTCAGGTGGTATCTTTACATCTGCGATCCTGCCTCATAGCATCCTATATGGCAATATCCTCGATCTTCATCTTCAAATCACGAGTGCGGATCAATCATCCGGTAAAACACATCGCGTATGGTAATCCATCGTAGGATGACATTAAATAGAATAGGGATTCTATCGTTGTAACAACCCTAATTTTCCTAAACAAATTTTTTCCAAATATTTTTTTCAAAATCCATAAAGGGGTATTTTAGCCTGACCACAAGTTATAAGTAATTATTTTGCTTTTTTAATTACAAGTTAAAAGAATGTAACAACTCCACTTTTAGTGTACAAAAATTTGATTTAAAATTTATGTATACTTGGGGTATTTATATTTACTGTTATTACCTTAAGTAATTAATTAGCTCCATAATTACAAGAAAGAGCTTGTGGCTCATTGATAATACTTTGCACTGCTGAACCAAGCCACCAGAGTTCAAATCCCATACCCCACATTATTTTTAATAATGATTTCTTAAAAAACCTTTAGAATACCAAGGGTTTACACGTGCATATCTCACAAAAACCCCACTACACCCAAAAATGTAACATTTCCAGAGGTTTGATGAACCATCGGGGGGGATCCCGGCCGCCTGATTCGGCCGGGAATCGGCCAAATCGGCCTTGACTCGGTCGACTCAGTCCTCCGACCGAGTCACGGCCGAATCACGGCTGAGTCGGCTGATTCCGGCGACGGCCCCAACATGAAAGTTGTGTCTTTTCATATTCCCTATGCACCTGCAAAATTTCAGCCTCAGACCACTTTCAGAGCTCTTTTAAAACCCCAATTGCTCTACTTTTAATACATTTTATCGCATTTTTCATTTTAACCTTTCACCTACCCTAACGCTATAAATACCACCCCTACCCTTTACCCTCTCACCCTAAAATCCTGAGCTCACTCTCTCAAAAAAATTTCCAAGATTCGTAAACTTTGAAAACAAGCTCAAGGCGAAGCCCCGACGAAATTACGGCGGAAATTACGGCGACCGTTTTTAGGAACTACCGGCGACGACGCAACGCATCGGCAATCCCTTTAGTTCCCCCTCACTCCTTTGTATAATGAAAAACCCGTAAGTCCCTTTCTATCTCTCTTTTCCATTCTCAAAATACGAAATTACAAAACTCGACGGAATCGGAACAAATCCGATTTCCGATTCGGTTTTCTATAAAATTCCACTTCTCACTAATACAATCATACCTAAACTTCCTCATGTTGACCATTAAACACTAATCAAACAATTTGATCAAGTTCGTCACATGAAATGATAGCTTTTTCAATTTATCGTATTTTTCACTTAAATACCACATTGTTTCAATCCTTCATTTAACCCCATAAACTTGTTATACATTTAAAGTAGATCACGAGATAACGACCTACCTCCTCATACACTTACATACAACCTAACACGATACCATTGAAAACTTAGAATACGAGAAAACAACATTTTTCATTTAAATACCATATACTTAATAAAACTATTTTTAAAAGATTTAGAGTTGATACCTTTTTAAATAAATAGCTATTATTATGAAAATACGATAAGTTGTGGACATTGGTCGTTTATCTAAATCTGACTTTGTGGTGTCTAGGCTAGGCAAGTGAGAAAGGTAACTTTAAAAGGCCCGTTTCACGGTGATTCGTGGGCGGATTCCTCCTTTCCTCACTTGTACTTACCTGGCCACAATTGGCGGTGAAGAGGCGATTTGATGCATCTAACAACTTGTCGTTTGGACCAGTTCGGAATAGTCTAGTTGACTTAGGAGACCCTAAAACATAAAATACAGAAATTTACATATAAATACCATTTACTTTATAAAACCGTTTTCTAAAGGATTTAGTATTTTACAATCTTTGCAAAGCGCCGCTACAACCCCTTTGGGAAATCCGTTCGGGATGGTGCGGATTATCACACATCCTCGAGCTTAGTAGTGCGAGATTCAGACCTCCGCAAGGAGCATTCGGTCTCAAAAAATTTAAAATACGACATCTTAAGAAAATGAGATTTTTAGGATATAAAATATTTATTAAAATTATTTTTGTATAAAAATATGTATATTTATCATTTAAACATCTATTTTGTTATGATATAAATATTCTACCTTTTTCTAAAAATCACAAGAATAAATTTTACACTAAAATACCATGAACTTCAAATAAATCAATATTACAGATAAATACCTTTATGTATGAAACTAGGATATTTTCACTAGAAAAATCACAATATAAAATCCACACTCATTATAACTCTAAATACGAATAATAAATGCTTGGGGAGCATTTTGAAAAGTATATATAAGTATTTTTACATAAAACCCCCTCAAGTTTTATAAATTACCCTAAGGACCCTAGCAATTATAGGACTTCGATTTACATTTCTAACTGTCTGACTCGGGTTTGAGTCTGATTAATCTGACTTGAATATGATTCAAGTCAATCTATAATCTACAATCTTCAACATGAATCCATGAATCCAATTATCAATCTATACAGCTTGACTGAACCGAACCATGGATGTACATTTCATTTATATGGTTCTTCAGTTATTCCATTTACAATCAATACAATCAAAACAATTTACTGATATCATGGTTTCGGTCAGTCAATCAATTATACAATCAATACAATTTACAAGACAAACAATACAAATAAAACACCACGGGGTTTAAGAGGTGGATTGGTACGGAAGGTGTTAAAAGTGGCACGAGACGGTAAGATTAAGACACCTAACCTATATTCCGTTGTTGTTGTACCGTGGCTTAACGATTCCTTGTACATTCCGTTTGCCCTGGTCTCTAGCATATAGAGACCCCTCTCGTATACACTGGCATCCTTCTGTACCAAGCTACAAACAACAGCGTTAACAAAAAATTACAACAAGATAATACAACCTTAAAAGATATCTTCTTATTCTGTCTATTATACTTTCCACTTATCTTTGGGACTTATCGAGCGACCTGTTCGCTGACGACATTCTATTCTTTCTTCTTTGAATGTCGTCAGGTGGTTTGGACCCGGCAGAGATCGAGCCATCTGCAGAAGACTTAGAGCAGTTTGCTGAAGAACCAGAGCTCTCGTTTCATTGCACATTTTCCATTCAGTACTTTTCATTTCCTATTATGCCATTGTTTAGGCATCGTTTTATTTCAGTTGTATTTTCTTTTCACGCATTGTACAAAAAATGTTAATAAATAAAAGTTGTTGTTTTTATTATATCTTGTCTCTTGTATATTTACTTTTATATTGGTTAGATACGCTTAGCGTATGTACTTCTGAGTATATACGTAGCGGACCAGTCGCGTCCCCTTCGCCGTATACCGGGAAGCGGGGCATGACAATCGTCCTATTCATCAATAAGGGTTCGGATTCTATGGTCTCATACGTCATATCTTACCGATCTCATAACCCACCTAGCTCAATCTTATCATAACTATCGATCTCATGTCACATCGATATCGATCTTATATCAAACCACTAAAAATCTCACACTTGTTCTCTTTCAATCACATATGTCACGATTTACATTCATATATACATATAACGTCAATCTCATGTCATCGCTATATTAATCTCATTATATATATTGGCAGATATCTTGTGCATCTATACCGCCTCACATGCTCATATAAATCGTATCCACTCATATCATCTTATCTCATTATACTGATATCTCAATTCTCGTCATCTCGTATTAATCATATCATCGCCTACTAACTATTTTAACCATATCCATAAGTTTCTAACATGGTTTCTTTGACCATATTCTATATATCAGTTTCCATTTTTATAATTTTCGTGGGTGCTATACGCCATCCACCTGACTTCCCCCGTAGATATAAATCTACTCACCTGCTAATCTCCTCCTTTATCCAAAGTCTATGTACTTCGTCGTCTCGGAAGTCCACGCGAAGGTACCTACAATCAATACACATCTAATTGCAATTAAAACCAAGTCTGGAAAACCGATACAGCATACAGTGTGCTCATAGGTTAGAACCTATAGCCTATGTATGCAAAAACAACCAAATAACCCTCGTTGTTGACGTACAAACGTCCAACGACCAAATACAATATAAAATACCAAATCCCAAGTTCATAAATTAGAAAATGAAATTCAGCAACAGTGGAAATCACTCCCAGATTCTACCATTAGTTAAACTAGGGAATTTTGCATATAGGGTTGCTCTATATATCAGATAACAAGTCCATAGTCCAAAAATCAACACATTTCACCAAGACTTGGCCGAAATTTGCGGCCTCGGGCATTAAATCTGCATTCTGGTAAAGGGTTTTGGGTCTCGGGTTTCTAGTGGTGCTTCTTGGTTTCCTGCTCATCTCAAAGTGAAGGGAACTTATTTTATGACAGTGTCGGGTCATCCCAGATTCCAATATTCCCTCACAAACCGTCAAAAATCCTATGTCGAGAAATTCTAAATTCGTGTCTAGGGTTCTAGTCTCAGGTCTTGGCCAGTAAAAACACCACTAAAGTCTAATAAACACTCACTACACCTCAATTTACCATTTACAAGTCAAGTCTCCCACTAAATATCAACTTAGGAATTTCTAAGATCACTAATCTACACTAAATCGAACTCTAAACTACACTAGAATATATTAAACAAAATAACTTAATTAAAAGAAATGAATATACCTCATTTGGAAACTCAAGAAAAAACCCTAGATGTCCAAAGTCTTCAAAATACAAATTTGAACTTACTATGGGGTGTAGGATGAGGTGGGGATCATTTTTTGTGAAGGTGGGATGGGGTATTGATGAAGATTTGAGGTGGTTTCATAGAGGTGGAGAAGGGTGAAGGAGGAGGAGAAGGAGATGAAGAAAATGGTGAAGAAATGAAGAAGGAAGAAGAATGGGTGAGGGGTGGAGCCATACCCTCTCTCTCTCTCCCATACCCTCACATGGCATGCCTCATGACATCATTATATCCCCCCTCTCTCTCAAACACGGCATCTCTTTTCTTTTCTTTTATTTTCTCTCTTTTCCTTTTCTAAAAAAAACCAACAACACAAATGAAACAACAAACATGCAACAAAATACAACATGACATGGTGCACTAGCCATGGAAAAATATAAAAAATAAGGATTTGGCTTAATCGTGATTAGTAGTGCACTAATCAAGTTTAATTTAAACATGCATGTAATTATTGCATAATTATTTATAAAATGCCCAAATCCAAAGAAATACCTTTTTATTAAATAGATTATTTTAATCTCCAAATATTTTCTAAATGTTGGTATATACTTATACCATATTACGAAATCCTTAATTCGTAAATCGACTAGTTTTCACGAAATATATCATTTTCTTATTTAAATTCCAAAAATAATATTTTATATTTTCTGAAATGTTACAAGGTCATAGGATATTGATATGGTGATGTATTTGTTGACTTATGTGTCACGATAGATACCCGTGGATAGTATATGGTAGGTTAACACCATTTTATCCTGCCATAGGGCAAAATTCCAGTTTATGGACGCAGAGGTCCATGGATCTAGTTTAGGGACTTGGGGGTTCACTTTTAGTTTAAGTTCATCTCAGACCATCATAATTGTTCAACTTCATCTCGGACATGGCAATAGTTTAAGGTCATCTTCGACCAGGCAATAGTTTAAGGTCATCTCGAACCAGGATAGAGTATATGATTAGTGATATAGCACGGGACGACTTCTATGCCACAATGGTTGCCCGTGGATTGTATACGGAAGGTTGATATATGGTAGCCCGCCGTAGGGCATATGGATAGTAGTTTTGATGACTTCTATATCACGATGGTAGCCCGTGGATAGTATATAGAAAGTTATTTTACTCGCCATTGGGCAAAACTCCAGTTTAGGGATGTAATGGTACATAGATCCAGTTTAGGGACTTGGGGGTCCACTTCTAGTTTAGGGTCATCTCGGACCATGGCGGTTTTTTTTGAAGACATTCAACATTGGTTTTGGTGGATTGGGGGGCGTATTTAACTTGTCATCATGGATTTTGAAGGGTGCGGAGGCTTTCAGAGGGTCTCCGCCAAGGCTTTAGAAGATACAAGATCCATTGAGGGGTCTCCGCCAGCGATTTGGGGGGTGCGGAGGCCTCTAGGGGTCTCCGCCAAAGACTTTGTTGACGTGGGACCCATCGGAGGGTGCTTCCATGTGTTTGGAGGAGTGCAGAGGCCTCTGGGGGTCTCCGCCGAAGACTTTGTTGATGTGGAATCCATCGGAGGGTACTGCCACGTGTTAGCGGGAGTGTGGACGCTTCTGGGGGTCTCCGCCAAAGACTTGGTTGACGTGGGACCCATCAGAGGGTGTCGAGACGTGTTTGAAGGAGTGCGGAGGCCACTGAGGGTCTCCGCTAAAGACTTGGTTAACATGGGACCCATTAGATGGTGCCTCCATGTGTTTGGAGGAGTGCGAAGACCTCAAGGGGTCTTCGCCAAAGGCTTGGTTGACATGGGACCCGTCGGAGGGTGCCGCCACGTGTTGCTAAAGCGCGGAAGCCTCTATGGGGGGTCTCCGCCATAGGTTTTGTGCTGGGGGGTCTCTGTCGGGTCTTGATTTGTTAAGTTTTCATTGCATGATTTCATGTTCCATGCGAATGAGTATCTGTTCACTTTTCGCCCATGTATATGTCCACGGAGTCTATTATTAGGACGATCTCATGAGATGGATAGCTTGAATAAGTATACGTATACATGAGAATAACTCCGAAGAGCATTCGTAAAGAGATGGCTTTTGCAAGTATCCTATAATTTAATTTTAAAGCCGTCATAAGGCTTATTATATAATCTTCAGTTCGTTGGGCAGTTCAAGAATGGAGGCATCAACTATGTGTTTGGGGGGTAACTCTTTATTGAGTGTCCTATAGATTATTCGTTTTCATCATAGCAAACAAAGTAGTCATCAAGGGAGCATAGAAAATCGCTGAGAAGAAGAGATCTGCTGCTCTATACTTACGTTTTGCTATTCTCTTGTTCCATTTTGGAATTTGAATTTCTTGAGTGTTGGTCCATCCTTTTTAGTAATTGAGAAGAGCAATTCTTGAACGATTTTTTTATAAACAAGAATGATTTTTGAGAGCTTAACCTTTATTCTCTGCACTAAGAGGGGTTTTTATAGTCTTATAGAGGCTTGTAAACGTAGCCATGGACGTTGGCCACGTTTTTGGACGTGGAGCATAAAGTTCACAGCTCTAAGATCCTAGGTACCTTCCGCTGCGGGGACACCTTCCATGAGCGATGGGTACCTTTGTTTCAAGATAGCGCAATGAAGACCCCTAGCGTATGCCCTTAGAACGGCGGAGACCCTTGCGCATTCCCTTGCAGTGGCGAAGGCCCTTACACATAGTTCCTTGGTGGTGGGGGCCATTGGCCCAACGGAAGCCCTTGAACAAACTATGATAGCGACGGAGACCCTAGGAACATGTCTTAATAGTTGCGGAGACCCTTAGAACATGGTGCAGCGGCGGGGACCCTAGAAGCGGAGGAGACCTCTTGCGCATGGTTTAGTAGCGGTGAAGACCCCTTGGGCATAGATCCTTAGTGGTTGAGGCCCGTGCTTGACCTTTTCATGAGTTTTTGAATTCTTTAGATGACTCAGGTAGCTTCATCAAATATGTATACTTTTTCTAAGACTGCAAGTTTGGGGAGAGGACACAAGTGTCGTCATCTAAACCGGAACTAGTCTCATGCAGAGTGGGTCTATCCAATATGCTAGTTAGAACCGATCCGCCTGCTATTTTTATAGAGGTCAACAAATGGAATAAATGCTTCATGTTCAGTTGGTTAATTTTTGTGTCAAACAGATGACTCCTAGGTCGTTAAACTAGGAGCAAAATAAGATCCAAGTCCCACTTGATGAATACTTTCAAGCTTAAAGGTCCCTTCGAACAAGGTAGGTCAAACATATCAAATTAAAGTCCTACCCAGCCATGCTTCCAAGCTCAAAGGTCCTGTTGAATAGATTGGAACCTCCCGAATCATATCAAGTCAAATCAAATCGGGTACCGGACGAGTTGCCTCTAGATCCCAATTCCAGTGGTAGAAATGTTGACTCCACTCCTAAATCAAATCAAATTAACCAAGCCATAGTGACCCTTCGCCTCGGTGTACATCAAACAAAGACCCTCTGTCTCGGTGATACATCGGCAATGACCTCCGTGATGGTGACACGTCAAACAATGACTCTCTGTCTTGGTGATACGTTAGCAACGACCTCTGTGATGGTGACACGTCAGCAGTGACCTCCGTGACGATGACACGTCAAACAACGACTCTCTGCCTTGGTGATACATCAGCAACGACCTTCGTGACGGTGGTGATGGGACTCATGCACCCTAGCTAGCAATTTTAAACTTGGTATAATGGCATTTTCAAAAAAATCTAGAGAGCATGAGGTTCCAAACTCAAGGATACTTTCTAAAGACATGAACTTGCTAACCAAGAGAGCATTATCTATGAGTTTGTGATGAAACAACCTTTGTAGCTTCTTCATATGCTCCATTTGAGGTTGGACTCCATGAAAAGCTCCTGGAGGTTGATGGAACAAGCTTACTATTGATCTCCTTTGCCTATGATGGATCCACCTTGAGAGCTCCTTGCATTGGCTTCAACTTCAATTCCTTGAAGCAACTTAGTCCACTAATTTGCTAGGTTAATGAACTAAGAGAATTAGTTATCCTCACTAATTCTTTTTCTCACTCACTTTTTCTTTTTCTATTTCTTTTCTAATGAGCAGAGAAAACTAGAGAGGAAATGAGAGAGGAAGAGGTTGAGAGAGAAAAATATTAGCATAATGAAAACAAATGAGAGTAGCCTCTCATAATAGTCTCTCATCTCTCCCCTCCATATGTCCATCCACTTCTTTCTCATCCACAAGTCAATGCGAAGTGGGCTAGGTATGTACCTCTTCCCGTCTTGTCATCACATGTATAAAAGATAATATAAAATGGAATTGGAAAAGAAAATATATGCAAATATAATTTACATTTCCAATTATTACAAATATGAAATATGTGAGAATAAATGAATATGTGACATAATACTAATAAATACATATATCCAATATATGCATCAATATATTAAAACAACATTAGATTTAATATCCGTCTTTTCAAAAGACCGGCTAGTATTACCAAATGTCCGATTACCGTTAGTGTATCCAAACACTAGTTTTAATCGAACTCCTGCGTGTACCAATGTACCACAACTATATCGTTTAGCCAAAGCCCGAAAACCCTCTGTGCGGGACTCTAAAAACTCAACAATACGTTGGCAGTGAGTAAATGGATGACATCCAAAACTCACAAGCATGTCAGTGGCACTAGTTGTACTTAACGGCTACCCAGGTATCTGTCGAAAAGAAGATCGATAACCAAACTCGTCTGAACCCCGACTGAGCTTATAAGTGACATTCACCATACATTTCGGTCTTTTCGTCTGAGAGTATGGCATACCGGGTCTAGGGGTGGAAAACGTCAGACCCTTAATAACCTAATAAGTCGTGCCAATGTCAAGATCATGACCAATCAATAAACTACTGATCTAATCAGTAAATCTCATCTGTTGGATATGTATGCCTTAGAGGCCTGTATTGTATAGGATTTTAGGGATATGTATGTACAAGACAATCTTTCTCAGTTATATAGTATACTATTTGAGTTGTTTTTATCTAAACATATGTATTTGTTTTTCTTGTTGCTTTGTATTGCTCATATGATGATAAAACCTCGATACAGTAGTATACTATTTTGGTTTTTCTTTATCTTAACATGTGCATATTTTTTACTTGATATCACATATCGCTGATACATGTTGATAAAGCCCATAGGATTTTGCTTGACTACCAGCGTTATGATGGAGATCATACTAGTGGAGGCTGGGTAGTACATAAGCACGTCCTTAAATGTCCCAAGTTGCAGGAGTATCGAGACTGGGCATCGATATTCCAGAGTATACTTGTGTATATATTTCTAGACCCCGACGAGGGGCGGTGGTTGGTCCCACAGCCATTGGTTTGATCACCTAAGATTGTATACAGGTGCTCACTGGGGGTGAGTACACTGGACGGACTTGCTGAGAACTTTTAGACGGTATTATATCTATCTTCATATAGCGGTTCTTAGGTGGCATGAGTACAGGTCAGTCATTAGATCTGAGATCGTCATTTGTCTCGTGTGAGTTCCCACTGTACTTAGATTACTACCCTAACACGACTCTACTGATTCGTGCAAATAGGTTTTAGTTGGGTACAGTCCTGAGCCATATGGAGGCAGCGAGCGATTTTCAGGGATTCGTCTCTCCCGATATTGAGAGTCGATGTCGTACCGTGTTTGGTTGGCCAGCACCATAACACCTTGGTCAAGACAGATGAGATTTACTGATGGTTAGATCATTAGTTTCTCAGATCAGTCCTAAGCCACATCGACACAACTTATCGGGTTATTAGGGGTCTGGTGTTTCTACCCCCTAGACCCGATATGCGATACTCTTAGACGAAGAGACCAGACACGGACAGGCTCAGTAGAGATTCGAATGAGCTCGCTCGTCGGCCTTCCTTTTCGACAGATACCTGGGTAGGCGTTATATACAGCTAGTTCCGCTGACATGCTTGTGGTTAAACTCATTGCCAGCGTACTGTCGAGTCTTTAGAGTCCCATATAGAGATTTTACCCGGTTCAGGCGAACTGATGTAGTGACCGTATTTTTGATACGTGCAAGGTTCCGATCAAATGAGTGTACTAGCTCCACGGAAATGGTAGATAATACAAGCTGGCTTAGGATTAAGCTGGATATTTCGATATGTATATTCTAGTATTATGTTCATTATATATTTCTATCTCTAGGGTATTCATATTTTGATACGAATACGGGTATATATATACGGAGATGTATTCTTGTATTTATACAAGTATACATTTTAGAAGGAGGATACCTCATTTTAAGATTTTCCATTTATTGGAAAATAGAAATGAGGTGGAAGGGTAAGGTGTAAAGATAGAATGGTGAGAGGAATAGTTTTGTATTTGTTTATTGCATTTATATGCACTATTCAAATATGGTTGTTATTTTCTATTTTGTTAAATAGTTAACAAAAGAATGCGAGCCATTTTATTTTTCACACAAGTTTTCATTTCACCATTTGTTTTATCTCTCTCCACTTAGCTCTTCTTCTTCTTCATTCCTCTAATCCTCTCATGTGTTGAGAATCCTAGGGGATTTTGAGATAGTTAAACACTTGAACACCTCACTACATCCCTAAGAATCTTAGTTTAGCAAGTTAGGGTCTTTCGTTGCTTCACTTGGAGAAGCTAGAGCTTGAACCATAAACACCCGGGTGGATCACCTTTGATACAAGGAAGCTATTGGATATAGTGCCCTCAAGTCAATTATTATAATCGCAGACACGCGATTGTGATGATTGAGGAAGGACCTATACGGGTAGAACAGTCTTACTCGAGATGATAGTATGCTATCCGGTTTGTCTCTATCATCATGTATATGCATTATGTGGTATTACAGATCACTATTACATGTTGATAGAGCCCCTAGGATTCTTGCTTGACTACCAGTATTATGATGGTGATCATATACGTGGAAGCTGGGTAGTCTATAAGCACATCCTTAAATGTCCATAGTTGAGAGAGTATCGAGACTGAGCATCGATACTTCGGAGTAGACTACTGTATACTTTTCGAGAGCCCGACGAGGGGAGGTGGCCGGTCTCATAAGCCATTTGTGTCAGTTAGTCACCTAAGATAGTATACAGGTGCTCATTGGGTTATGAGTTATACTGGACGGACTTGCCGGGAACATGCTAGACGGTATTATACCTATTGTCAGATAGCAGTTCTCAGGTGACATGAGTACAGGTTAGTCTGTCGACCTGAGATCATCATTTGTCTCGTGTGAGTCCCTAATGTGCTTTGATTACTACCCTACCACGTCTCAAAGGAGTCGTGCAAACAGGTTTTAGTTGGGTACAGTCCCGAGCCACATGGAGGCAGTGAGCGGATCGTCGGGGATTCGTCTCTCCCGGTATTGGAGGATGATGTCGCGCTGTGCACGGGTGGACATCACCAGAAATCCTTGGCTAAGGTAGACGAGAATTACCGATTTGGATCAGTAGTTTCTCAGTGGGTGATGGGCTTCACACCGACACGAAATATCGTGTTATTAGGGGTATGATTTTATCCAGCCCATAGACCCGATATGCGATACTCTTAGACGAACAGACTGAACTGTATAGAGATTGTCACATACAGGCTCAGTAGGGGTTCAGATGAGTTTGCTTGCCGGCCTTCCATTCGCTCAATACCTGGGTAGCCGTTACGTACAGCTAATGCCGCTGACGTGCTTGTGGTTAAACCCACTATCATCGTATTGACGAGTCTTTAGAGTCCCACACAGAGGGTTTCCCTGGTTCAGGAGAAATGATTTAGTAGCCGTATTTTGATACGTGCAGGGCTCCGATCAAATGATTATACTAGTTACCCGGACTTTCGATCACGGTTGATAATACTAGCTGTCTTAGGATTGAGCCGGATTATTAAATCAGGTATTGATTTAATAATTTTCCTATATATATTTCAATATGTATATTCTTTATGTTATTCTATCTCTTTGGGTATTCGTATTTTGATACGAATACGGGTATGTATATACAGTTGAATGTATTCCGTATTTGTACGGAAAATATTCTAGAAGGTGGACACCTCATTTTAGATTTATCTATTTATTTTAAATGGAAAATGAGGTGCAAAGATAGTGATGTGAGAATGGTGAGAACCATGCTTGAATAGTGTTGACAAATGAATTATTAATTCATTTGTGCAAACTATTCAAGTATGGCTGCTAAATGTTTATTGAAAATATGTTTTACAAAACCATGCTTCATCTTTTTCTCTCTTATGGGATTTCTCATTCTCACAATTTTGGTTATCTCTCCTCACTTACCTTTCTTGAGGTCCTCTTCCTTCTTCATCTTCTACTCTACCATCTTATGTGTTGAGAATCAAGGGTATAAAAGAGATAGATATACACTTAGAGTAACTCACTACATCACTAGGCACTCTAGATTACCAACCTAGAATCCCTAGTTGCTCCACTAGATTCTTATTGTGGAGCTAGAGCTATGAGCAACATCTCTCGGGTGGATCATCTTCGACAGAGGAAGACTGGCGGTCAAGATCGATCAAGGTAGCTTCAAGGAGCTAAGGAAGAGGGTAGAAGACCGAAGGACACGAATCTTTCAGTAAAACAATTCTAACTCAGTAGCCAGATATCTTTGTAGTCTGCTAGTTTCATATTTGGTTTCGATTCTAGATAGTTGTTTCTAGCGCTAAGTTTTTAAACACCAAAATTTTTCATTCCATAGCGGCCGCGGTCGACGGCCAGGGCGCTAAGAACCCCAACATGGTATCAGAGCCACCCAAACATTAGAAACTAGTAGTAGACGATGCATTAGTTTCAAAACCGAAAAATTCCGATTTCAAAACCCACTCTCTATTATGAAATTTTTTTGGCTTCTAAATTTTTTTTAAATAAGTGCAGAGACTTAGTCTAGACATGTGTGTGACGCATGATGAAAAAGAGCCCATTCCATGCAACTTTGGCTGGCCAAAATCCCCATTTTCCCGATATGGCCGGTTCACTGCTTACCATTGTACCTCTTTTTCATCCTGTGTCTAGGGTTTTGTAAATTGGTATTTTTGGTCTTGTTTGTTTTTCCCCAGATTTCACTTAGTGTTGTCTTTACTTCGGGGCAACTTGGAAAGTTTCAAAACTTGAAATTTTGCATCGTTTTATCTGTGATGTGATGTATGTGTTTTTCAAATGTCGTCTATTTGCTATGTCATTTAGAAGGAGTTGCACATACTTGCTTATACTGTTGAGATGTTATCTGTGATGGTTTGTTCGGATTGTCGTGTAGGATAGCCTCTTGTGCAATGGTAGTTGTACAGTTTAGACTCATTTGTATATTCATTATTGTGGGGCGAGCGTCCGACTTGTGGACTGCCGTTTTTGCCAGTTTGTATATTCTTTTAATGGGGCACAACCGGGTTGAGGTCGATGTCACCATTGTATATATACTTTTCTTTTCTGTATTAGGATTACCCCGTGGTGGAGTGCTCGAGTAGCCGGGTTTTAGAGGGTAATAGGCCTGCATCTCATAGCGTTGAGACGGAGGGGGACTCACTCTAGAATTGGCGGGCTATTCGCCGCACTCGTAGGGATATTGGATGACCCACAATGGGGTGCTCAAGTTACCGGATTCCGTTAAGTGCTCGGTGGCCAATTCACTTTGTTGATTGGGGTTGCCTTACTTCTGGGATTGGTGGGTAACTTGCCGCACTCGTAGAGGTCTTAGTTGTACATTGCACAAGCTATCCATACGACCGGGGAACGTCGGATTTCATTTGCGGCTCAAAGGAAACCCGGGGCTCCTAGATTATCCGTTATTCTGTGTTGCTTATCGCTTTTCTGTGATGTTGCTTATATCATGCCTGGGAAGAATGTTATATATATATATTTATATATACTAGTAGATGTTGTATATGTTTTGCATTTGCGCTAGTCCAGTTCTCGCTCTGCCGTTATTTAAGTAATCTAACGGTGCATGAAGGGGCCTCGTGGCGAATGCGGATGGTATATACGCACATTGTATTTTCGTTCTTTTCTGGTATGATATGGATTAATTGATGGGACTACGTTAATTTTGCTTAATGCAAGGAAAAATAAACCTAAATGATGTTGTTGGAACCAATTTTTGAAAACTGTTATTACAGACGTTTCTTTTTGCTTTGCACAGCGGTATTCAGTCATGATTATCCAGCACCTCATTCGACGAGGCAAGAGCCGAGATCCCTTTATAAGGAGTGGCCTCTTGAGCAAAAGTTTGCATTTTTGCAATAACTTCTCTATAGTTGTATTCTTTTGCTTTGCATCGTGGTGTTTGTTCAGGAACATCCAGCACCTCATTCTAGGAGGCAAGAGCCTAGATCCCTTCACGAGAAGTGACCTCTTGAGCAAAAGTTTATGATACTGTAGATTACTCGGTTTCTTCAAAACCATTAGTTTTTAAAAATGCAGAGCTTAAACCACTCCTTTTCAAAAATTGCTTGAGTTCTTTCAATGATATCAAGTTCATTACGTTAAAGGTTTTCGCCACGAACCAGCCGTAGCCCTCTGTCATTTCAAATTAGTATCGCTTAGTATTCATGCTGCGTATGTCGTGCTCAGCCGAGTTATAGTGTTCGGTAGCTATGTAATACTTTTCTGTAGCATTAAATATGATTGGTTAGGACAGTCGTATGGTCATTTTGGCATAGTCAAGGACTCATACGGGTGGGTTTAATGCAATCAAGATAATGACGGGTTGAACTTGACTAGGACCTTTTGATATGTTGGCTCAGTCAAGGTCACTTGAGTTCTAGGGGTAAAAACTATATCGGGAGTTTAAAACATAAAGGAAACTTGCCAGGCATGCGCATACTTTTTGGAGTGTGATGACTTGAGTGGCTTCCATCAATTTATCATGCGATGATAGTTGGGTCCCGATTCCTACTGATGAGTAGGTGTTACTCCTCGGGTGATTTTCAGATGATCCCGACTAATTCTTCTTTTAGGGTTTGAAGGAGAATTCGAGAAAACAATGGGAGCCATCCTGATTAGATAAAATGACCCGACCTTAAACTAAAACACATGAACCAAGTAAACCGAACCTTCTTAAACACTTTGGCTTTTGGATTGTCAGTAAGTCGCATATATCCCTGCCGCTCCTACTTACCCTTTGCATTTTTTCAATAACACTCTGTATCACTACGAAGATCCATATTTCTTGGATATTCCATCGTATAGTTACATACGAACTCGAAGAAACTTGTTTCTGTTCGAGGATGGATTCCGGTTCTGAAGAAATTGAATAAGATTATTCGGTTGTCTTTTCTCTTTATCTTCTCTCAGGTTGCGAGGGCTCCTAGTATTAGGAGAGTACACCTATTACGCTTATTGGATAGTCTTCTTCCAAACCATAGACAGGTGCCGAAAGGTAGGGAAGGAAGAAAACCAATCATCCTAAGTGTGGTGTACAGAAGGTAATAAGTAAATACATATAAAGGGATTAGAGTGAGAGCAAAGGAAATTGCGACTACTATCATTCACGACGAAGCCGCGTATATCCCTGCCACTCCTACTTCCCCTTTGCATTTCTCCAGAACACTTTGTATCACTACGAAAATCTATACTGCTTGGATATTCCATCGTATAGTTACATACGAACTCGAAGAAACTTGTTTCTGTTCGAGGATGGTTTCCAGTTCTGGAGAAATTGAATAGGATTATTCGGTTGTCTTTTCTCTTTACCTTCTCTCAGGTTGCGAGGGCTCCTAGTATTAGGAGAGTACACTTATTACGCTTATTGGATAGTCTTCTTCCAAACCTTAGGCTAGTGCCGAAAGGTAGGGAATGAAGAAAACCAATTAGCCTAAGTATGGTGTACAGAAGGTAAGACGTGAAGACATATGAAGGGATTGGAGTGAGGGCAAGGAAATATACGGATACTGTCATAAATCTGGATAGTGGAAAAGGCATTACTAGGAATACCCGGCCACTCCTTCGAAACATTTTCATATTTCAGTTTTACTGTGCGGTGTTAATTGAAAACTATTTTCCCAACTAGATCCTGACTCCAGGGTATGTATTTACCAAACTTGATTCTCACACCTGTATGGCATTATAGATGCTAAGTGGGAGTAAGATATTAGGAATTAGGTGATTAGATCCTCTATATATCAGAATTATTTGTATTGGTGATATTTGAGGAAATCACCTGGGTTTTGCCTAACGACAAATATTTGTTTTGAATATCCGTTGTTATGCACCAATTTCAAACTGATATATCTGTACATTTATTTTATAAAGTGATATAACTTTTTGAAATTATGTCTATGACATTTACCTATATCAGTTGATGGTTAGGTAAGGTGCATTCAACAGCGGTGTAATTCTTCTTAACCATAGCACAGTTTTCAACTTACGATGCACAGGGTTTGAGTTATTAAACTCAGAGGACTTATACAAAATATTGTTTGTTATCTGATTTCCGTCATGACAAAGGGGTTGGTACTCGTACTATATTCCATTTACTTATGACTTCTTTGGTTTTAGACAAGTATTTTGTTGAAATACAGGGTCCAAATTTTTGGAAGTTATTGGTGTAAGAATAAAGTAGAGAACCATATGTTGCAAGTATCAGGATTCTTCGAGATGATCGAAGATGTGGATATTTACGCTAGGTATTCCGTTGTAAGTAATATATTTGAGAACTTGCTTTTCTCTCAGGTTTCTCATCAGTGAGTATGCTCCTTGATGAGAATGTTGCATGGCCTTCTTCCATTCAGTCGATATGCACTGGAAACGGCGGCATGTATTTTGAATCTGGTTCCAATTAAATTAGTGTCTTTGTTTCTATATTGGATATAGAATGGATTCATATCTTAACGAAGTTAAGGTATATAGAGTTGTCCGGCTTTTGCTTAAAACCAGAATCTGGATAAACTCTAGGCATATTTCAGTAATGGCAGTTTGTAGGTTTTCCCGGGATTTGATGAGTGTTGACATTCTACCATTTGGAAGATCAATAGTTATATTATTCTTGACTCGCCACCCGTTTTAGTAAAATGAATTCTTTTCAGAAAAACATTAGTGGGAGTTTGGTAGAACTGGAAGTGATTCCAGAACCACAAATGATTACTAAAAATTTAGTAGGACCTAAAGATTCAATTGGATTTGACAATCTATTAGCCACTCCACAGATTTGGTGGGTAACCTCAGCCACCCGAGAGATACTTCGGTCTCCTCAAGGAAGGTGACAGGGAGGTTTTGATGACCCAAGCTTGCCACTACTACTATCCTAGACTATAAGATCTGGCAGGTGGATGACTATAACGTCGTACTAAATCAGCTTTAGAAATGCACATCTATATGACTCTGCCAGAGGGTTGTTGTAGTCAGTGGGAGTAGCGGAAGTATGGTGGGCAAGTAGCTTATGTCTATTTATAGACTAAAGCTAGTACAACGAAGATAAATTGTCTATTTTTTGATGTGACAGTCATAAAGTTTGACTTCATCAGAACAATAGATAAACCTGGTAAGAAGGGAGTAGGGAGTAATGTCCTGGTATATGGATGACATGCTCTTGATAGGAAGTGATATTCCTATACTACGATCGGTTATACTGTGGTTGTCATAAGGTATTTCTCCATACAGGATTTGGATAAAATATCAGGGATTCTAGTCACTAGATCAATGGTTTTAGATCTAGATTTGGGAAGTGTCCCAATTTGGGTTGACACTATTCTAAAGTGTTTTAGAATGGACGGTTCCTGGCGTGGTGGTGTACCCGCAGGTGATGGAGTCACCCTCTCTAAACATATGTCTTCTAGATTGATGAGAATAGGGATTTGCATGATTGACATATCACTTGCTTAGGCAATTGAGTTAATCATGAAATATCAAGTACTACACCAAATATTGCTTTTGCACTGGCTGCAATAAATATATATTAATCCAATCCTGGAGAAAAATTGGGAAGCAGTTATGAACATAAGTGGATGTTCTTGGTATATGGTAACGGCAGCCTCCTTCAGGAGGCGGTTATCATTTCAGGCTTCCAAGATGACCTGGATGACAGAGTGACTGTCAGAGTTATAGTTTTCCCTCTTTTGAGGGGTAGTATGTTAGACAGGTGGTCAAAGAGGATACTGAGGAAGGCATGGCGCAAGATACTGATTAAATTCAGTGGAAGATACGGTCTAAGAAGTCTGTTGGATTTGGAGTTTATTTGTGAACTGGGTCCCATCAGATATCCAGACAAATTCTAAGACATGTATCGCTCATTTCGGGAGAAGTTGAGATATAGAGAGATAAAAATAGAAACATTGGAGCGGATCACTTTCTCCGAGAAGTTGAGATATAGAGAGATAAAGATAGAAACATTGGAGCGGATCCACTCACTGAGGCTATTTCTCGAACGCAATAGTTTCACAAACGGGCTTTGCGAGACTGATTAGTAGAGAAGTTGGGTGTTCGGTATCACATAGCCTGTGAGTATGCGACATCGCAATAATTAGCCTTAAGTGCAAGTTGGAGATTGTTTGATATAGTGCCCTCAAGTCAATTATTGTAATCGTAGACACGTGATTGTTTGATATAGTGCCCTCAAGTCAATTATTGTACATCTATTATGTGGTATTACAGATCACTATTATATGTTGATAGAGCCCATAGGATTCTTGCTTGATTACCAGCATTATGATGGTGATCATACGTGGGAGTTGGGTGGTTTATAAGCACATCCTTAAATGTCCCTAGTCGAGAGAGTATCGAGATTGGGTATCGATACTCCGTAGTAGACTAGTGTATACTTTTCAAGACCGCAATGAGGGGCGGTGGCCGGTCTCACAAGCCATTGGTTTCAGTTAGTCACCTAAGATAGTATACGGGTGCTCATTGGGTTATGAGTTACACTGGACGGACTTGCCGGGAACATGCTAGATGGTATTATACCTATTGTCAGATAGCAGTTCTTAGGTGACATGAGTACAGGTTAGTTTGTCGACTTGAGATCGTCATTTGTGTCATGTAAGTTCCCACCGTACTTTAATTACTACCCTACCATGGCTCAAAGGAGTCGTGCAAACAAGTTTTAGTTGGGTACAGTCCGGAACTACATGGAGGCAGTGAACGGATCGTCGGGGATTCGTATTTCCCGTATTGGGGGATGATGTTGCGCTGTACACGGGTGGCCATCACCAGAAATCCTTGGCCAAGGTAGAAAAGAATTACTGATTTGGATCAGTAGTTTCTCAGTGGGTGATGGGCTTCACACCGACACGAAATATCGCGTTATTAGAGGTCTGACTTTATCCACCCTCTAGACCCGATATGTAATACTCTTAGACGAACAGACCAGACTATATGGAGATTGTCACAGACATGCTCAGTAGGGGTTCAGATGAGTTTGCTCGTCGGCCTTCCTTTCGCTAAATATTTGGGTAGCCGTTATGTACAGCTAGTGTCGCTGACGTGCTTGTGGTTAAACCCACTGCCAGCGTATTGACGAGTCTTTAGAGTCCGATACAGAGGGTATCCTTGGTTCAAGAGAAATTATGTAGTAGCCGTATTTTGATACGTACAAGGCTCCGATCGAATGATTGTACTAGTTACCGAGACTTTCGATCGGACAGTTGATAATACTAGCTGGCTTAGGATTGACCCGGATTATTAAATCAGGTATTGATTTAATAATTTTCGTATATATATTTCGATATGTATATTCTAGTATATGTTCTTTGTGTTATTCTATCTATTGGGTATTCGTATTTTGGTACAAATACGGGTATGTATATATAGTTGAATGAATTCTGTATTTTTACGGAAAACATTCTAGAAGGTGGACACTTCATTTTAGATTTATCCATTTATTTTAAATGATAAATGAGGTGTAAAAGTAGTGAGGTGAGAATGGTGAGAACCGTGCTTGAATAGTGTTGACAAATGAATTGTTAATTCATTTGTGCAAACTATTCAAGTATGGTTGCTAAATGTTTATTGAAAAAATTGTTTTACAAAACCATGCTTCATCTTTTTCTCTCTCATGGGATTTCTCATTCTCACCATTTTGGTTATCTCTCTTCACTTACCTTTCTTGAGCTCCTCCTCCTTCTTCTTCATCTTCTACCCTAGTATCTCATGTGTCTAGAATCAAGGATAGAAGAGAGATAAATATACACTTAGAGCAACTCACTACATCCCTAAACAGTCTAGATTAGCAACTCACTACATCCCTAAACACTCTAGATTTGCTTTGCACAGCGGTATATATGATATATCCCGCACCTCATTCGACGAGGAAAGGACCGACGATCCCTTCACCGGGAGTGACTCCTTTAGCAAAACTAGAAAAGCCTCAAAAGCACTCCATTTTAAAATCATTTGATTCTACAACGATATCAAGTTCATTACGCAATAGGTTTTCAGAAAAACCTGTCGTAGCCCTCCGTCATTTCAGATAAGTCCTATTTAGTATTCGTGCTACGTTTGTTGACCTCCGTCAAGGCGTAGTGTGCGGTAGCTAACTAGTATTTATCTGCTTATGCATATGATGCAGATTGGATTAGGGTAGTCGTGCGGCCTTGTTGACCTCCGTCAAGGGTCGTGCGGGTGGGTTTAATTCGATCAAGAAATGACGGGTTGAACTTGACTAGTAGCCTATGGTTTGTTGACCTCCGTCAAGGTCATAGGACGCTAGGGGCAAAATTATCGGGAATTTCAAGTGTTGAAATTTGCAATGAGATTGCATACCTTCTATGAGATAGTTGGATCCCGATACCCGCTGCGAGTAAGAGTTACTCCTGGAAGAGTTTTACACATTGCAATTAGCTAATCAAGTAGGTGTCTAGAAAGGTGTCAACGGGGTTACGCCTCTGGGAAAACGAGGTTTACATTAATTAGGTTCGTGCGAAAGCACGGGGGACCTCCCTCAAAGTACCGACACTGGCCTGGCTGAAAGATTGGCGAACTTGTAGTGTGTAATTAATCCCGGCTAGTCTTTCCTTTTAGGGTTTGAAGGAAGATTTGATAAAAAGCAGTGGGAGCCATCCTGATTAGATAAAATAATAACCAATCTATTCTTGCAAGGGCGAACGCTGAGTGTTTTCTTCTCTCTCTCTCCAGGTAGCGACCATATCACGCCTTAATCAAGATAATAATACGGAATATTGACCGAACCCGCTTGTTATACTGAGCTGGGGAACGTTGGTCCCGCTCCAACTTATAATAGTTATAAGACAGAGCAGGAAATTGGGGATTACCAGAATTCCTATGCCGCCCAAACGAAGAGAGTGCATGTTGATGCATCATCTTCGGGTGTGTTCATTACAGAGAACTGTTTCTCAGTATCCTTTACGTCCTGGGTATGTGATACCAGATCAGGATCCCAGATATGTAATATGTTACATAGGGCTACAGAAAGGTAGAGAACTGAGAACGGGTGATAAGTTTCATGAGGCAGAAAACGGGGCAAGTGTTGCAGCCAAGTCTGTTGGTCACTGTCACCCTGTATTCCAAATACATTGATTCTGAACGAATGTTATTAGATACCGAACCTGATATACAAAATCATATCAGTCTCTTTATTAGTAAAGAAATAATAAAATTTTGTATTGTTGGATAATGTTTTGAACATTTCCTATATCAAAAGTTGATCGGTTCAGGCACGTTATCTAAAAGCATTGATGTTCTAAATCAAACTACAGTTCTTAGTATATGGAACACACACAAGAGGAAGAGTTCAGAAATGAACGAATCCTTCTTGAGACATTGTAGACTAGGTCATATCAATGTGACCCGACTAGCTGAAGTTACATGTAGATGCATATTTAAATCAGTTTGAATCTACATCTTGTGAAACTTGCCAGTCATGTCACAAAGATATAATGACACCAGCTCTGTTTATTGGAAACAGAGAAAGAGTTAATGAACTCTTGGGATGATACATGTTGATGTATGTAGGTCCCCTGTCTACACATGCCAAGACTGGTTCTTTGTACTTCATTACATTCTCTGATAATCTCTCAAGATTCAGACATATGTTCCTGTTGAAACACAAGTCCGAACCTTTTGAGTTATTCACAGAATATGATTTAGAAGTAGAGAACCAGAATACGGGTATAAGTATTATGTCCTATGATGAGATCAAGGAGGAGAATACTTGAGCACGGAAATACTGGACTATTCTAAAGGAGAATGAGATTCTCTCTCAGCATTACTCCTCTGTATATACCATAGCACGATGGTATATCAGGGCGGAGCAATCACACCCTATATGATAAGGTGTGCTCTATGATGAGTACTACTGAGTTACCTGTTTCCTATTGAGGGTTATGCACTTATGAAGTTGCATACCTATTGAATAGGGTTCCAATCAAATCAGTTGCCTACCACTCCATATGAGATATGATATGGAAAGAGCCCATGTCTTAAGCTAGTTAAGATTTGGGGTTGTCCGGCCTATGTCTAAAAACAAAATCCGGACAAGCTCGAGGCAAGGTCTGTAATGTAAAACTGGAAAGGTTCCAGCTATACAAACTACAGCAGATGATTTGAAAGAACCAAAGGATTCAGTAGATTCCAACGAACCTCGGCCTCTCCGCCGATCTAGTAGGGTTCCTCACCCACCTGAGAGATACTTCGGTTTCTCTATGACAGTGGGAGCGAGGATTGCATCATGAGATGATGACCCAACTAGTTTCGAGCTGGCCATCAGGAGTAAGACTCTGTAAGAATGGCTGGATGTTTATCGATCTGAGATAGAATCCTTATACACCAACAAAGTATGGACTTTGGTTGCTATATCTGAAGGGTTAAATCCCCATCAGGAGCAAGTATATCTTGAGAAGATTACTTGGTGTAGATGGAAAAGTTGAGACTTTCAAAGCTAGACTTGTTAAAGGTTTTCGTCATTGACCAGGCGTGGATAATGATGAAACCTTTTTCCAGTATCTATGCTTAAGTCCATCCAGATTCTACTTGCCACGGCTACATACCATGACTACGATATCTGGTGGTTAGGTGTCATGACAGCTTTTCTAAATGATGTTTTAGAAGAGGGAGTCTATAAGTACACAGCCAGAGGGCCTCGTAGACAGTGGGAGCAGCGGAAACGTGTGCAAGATGTTTTATAGGATAAAGCAGGCATCGCAGAGTTGGAACGTCTGTTTTGATGAATTAGTCAAAGAGTTTGACATCATCAAAATGGTAGATGAACCTAGTATATACAAAAAGGTAGTAGGGAGTATGGTGATGATCCTCGTAGAGTACGTGGATGACATACTCTTGATAGGGAAGGAGTTTCCTATACTACGCTCGATCAATCTCCACTTATCACAATGATTCTCCATATAGGATCAAATTGATACCTCCTAAATCCTGAGTTATCATCTATGAGATAGATGTAATTGGATGTTAGGAATCTCACTAGTAGTAGTAAGATGGTATCAATCGATCCTGGGAAGAGTCACTGGAAGTGTTCCAGTGTGATAAAGACGACTGAGTGTCAGTCACAGGCATTGTCTTTACACTCAGTAAAAGGGCGGTATGTTGGAAGAGTTCCAAACTAGATACCGTGGCATACTAGACGATTAAGGCTGGATACATCGCTACTTAAGATGCTACCAAAGAGGCAGTCTGAGTGTATATTGGTTCATGAGATGAACTACGTTCCTACCATTGTGTGACAATGGAGTTATGGCTTGTGCCAAGGAACGCAGGTCCCATCAGTGATCCAGACATATTCTAAGGCAGTATCACCTGATCATGGAGATGGTTGATCTCCAAGGAGATCGAGGTTTGGAGAGTAGACTCAGAGGACAACACAGCGGATCCACTCACAAAGGCCTGTTCCCAGAGAGAGATTTTTATGGGATGGTTGAGTATGAGATACTACAACCACTGCTATCAGATGGCCCTAGTGCAAGTGGAAGATTGTTAGTTATATGTATGCCCTAGAGGCCATTACTGTACATTGGATGTATATTGCAGTGGATGCTCGGACATATATAGGGAGGACTTTCTTGCTCGACATGATAGTATGCTATCTGGTTGCTCTTTACCTTAACGTGTACACAGATTGTCTCTCTATTACATGTTGGTAAAGCCCTTAGGATGTGGACTTGACTACCTGGACTATGATGTGGATCATACTAGTGGGGACATGGTAGTCCATAAGTACATCCTTGAAAGTCCCTAGTCGTGGGTGTATCGAGATGGGGCATCGATATACCAGACTAGACTAGCGTATACCTTCTCGACCCATACAGATGGGCAATGATATCCATCGGTGTTTGACATCAGAGATGATATACGGGTGCTCAGTGGAGACTGGGTACACTGGACGGACTCGCCGAGAACTCCCAGATGGTATTATACCTTACGTCAGATGGCAGTTCTCTGGTGACACTGGTACAGAGTAGTCTGTTGACCCGAGATCGTCATAGAGTCTTGTGTGGTTCCCACTGTGCTTTGATTTCCATCTTACCACGTCCAAGAGGGCTTGCAAAACGGTGGTTTTTGGGTACAATCCCGAGTCACATGGAGGCAATGAGCGATAGGAGGGGATTCGTCTCTCCCGGTATAGGGGGTTGATGTTGCGCTGTGTTCGATTGGCTATAACAGGAAATCCCTGGCCAGGGTTGCTGAGATTTACTGGTAAGTGTTACCAGTAGTTTCTCGAGTTGTTATAGACCTCATATCGACACGACTTATCGAGCTATTAGGGTCTGACGTTTACCACCCCTAGGCGAGATATGCGACATATCAGACGATCAGACCGGACTGTACGGTAGTGTTACTGGTTGGATTCACAGGAGTGTGAGCGGGCTTGCTCGTCGATCTTCTGATCGCTCAATACCCGGGTGGCCGTTACGTTTAGCAGACCGCTTGCGGCTTGTGGGTGTTTGATATGATCATCACCTGCTACCGGCGTATTGACGAGTCTTTAGAGTCCTACACAGAGGTTTCCTGGCTCAAGCGAAACGAAATAGGAGCGCATATGAGATATGTGCGGGACCGAGAATAATGCATGTATGTGATACCGTATTTCATTCTCGCGATGTATGTATCGATTGGTTGTATGCGATATAACCTAGTTATCGAATCAAGTATTGATTCGATAAGCCGATACATAAGATACTGGTCGGTTATATGCGATATGACCGGATCGTTAAATCAAGTGTTGATTTAATGATTTAATGTATAATTATATATTTGATATATTACTTTGCATTAACTAGTATCGGTTCACTTTAAATGGATTTTCTCACTTGAAGTTCACAAGTTGTATATGTGATATACTTTTGTGCACTTGCATGTATCATGTTTGATGATACATGTTTGCTAGGGTTTGTGTAAAGAATTAAACCTTGGTTAAGTAAATGGTTAGGGTTTTTATTTTGTTATTCATTCATTTATCTTTTTAATTGGATTAAAAAGAAATGGATAAGAAAACAAAATGGTGGCTTTCTTTGGTTGCTTCTTGAATCTTCATGAGGCTTTGACCAAAGTCACCACTTTGTCTTCATCTTTAACCCTAACCATTCATCTAACCTTAGTCAATTCTCTACACTTGACCATGGTTGATTATGATAAGTATTCTTTTATTTTCTATTTTCTAAAATAACTTATCATAATATTATCTTCATCTTCTTCTTCTTCTTCACTTGAAGAAAACCTTTCTTCATCAATGGTGATTGATGAAAATGAGTGAGAAATCCAATTCTAAAGTCTACCCACTTCCTATTTCTTCATCCTCTACCTCTTGCCAAGTAGTAGAGTGTGTTTCCTTCACAAGTTTTCTTGACTTGGTGAAGTTGGAGCTTGATCTAGCGATGCCTCGACGTAGATCATCTTCGGCACGTCGTCGATGACCTAGCCCGCTTCTTCTTCGATGAAGCCGACGCTAGAGCCCGGGATTGCATGAAGACAGCGGAGAGGACTTCATCATGGAGCTATGAAGGTGGAGGACCGGATCTACAATGGTTGTATTTCCGTATTCTTGTAGTTAAGTGTTAACTAGTTTGTTTTTCGCCTAAACATCTAGCCAACGATCCGTATTAGGGTTTCTCGGCACCGTAAAATTTGAAATTGGCATGGTTGATGCCTTGTGAGACCTCTTGAGAGTGCCTAGGAACCCTACAGTGGTATCAGAGCCTAGCTAGAGCCTTAGGCAAAGTCTAGACGAAGTTTGAAACCCGAACGAACCGAAACCCTAACACAATCCATGCTCTCTGGACATTTTTTAAAAACTGGGTTTTTTCCAGATTAAAAATTCTTTAAAAATTCAGCAGGAAGATCTAAGAGTTATGGTGCAAAACGACATCCTAATTCATCTAAACCACCGCGGTTCCGCGGCATGAGCATGGCTCATGCGGCGGTTCCGCGGCCGTACGGTCGTATCTCACTGTCATTGTTGCACAGTAACTCCTCTTTTCTGATGCTGGATTTTATGGGAATTTTTAAATTTTATTCAACAGTTGAATTTTCTGGGGTTGTTTTGGGGATTCGGTGTTTCGATCGGAGTATCAGATTTTGTCTATGTGGCTTTCCGGATAATTTTTGGATATGTTAAAAAGTTCGACCGGATATAAATACCCAATTTTTCCCCTGTCGGGAAATTTCCAAGTGTTGGATTTTTCCGTGGTTTAAAGACGTTCTAAGTAGTGCAAGTAACGCGATGGACCCTCTAGAAGACAACAAACCTTAACTCGATTATGTGACCGTCTTGAACTGCCCTTTGAACCTTAGGGTTTGGGGCAGTACGGCGTGCCACATGTGAGGCATTGGCTTGACCCTTCTACGGCTGGACCGTTGGTACTGAGGCACGAACTGAATGTTTTTAGACTTATTTCATGTGTTGATCTGTATCGGGAAAACTTGGGTGTTTGACTGTTCGATCGGAAAGTTTAACATTTTCTATTTATCCGGAATTGGATACAATAATTGGAATTCACAAGAAGTTATGAGATAACTGAATGAATGCTATAAACATAGCACTTTAGTCTTACTTGATCGGTTGCCACGGAATTTTGATGCGATCAAAAGTCCGTCGCAATCACGTAGCGTACGCGGATACTCGCCGGGTAAACTTAATAGACAGCTACACCCCATAGCCCCGACCAAGTGACTGTAGGAGAACCCCGTCGCCGAAAGCATCCATCTGGGTGCTCGCGGTGGCGGTGTTCCGCCTTGGTGCACTTCGTCGACGGCGTCGGGGGTGCAGCCGCCTACTAAAGTTTGCGACGAGCATTCGATCAGGATGTCGGGAATCTTGTTGAATTGCCCGACTTGATATTGAAAAGTGTTTTCGATAATGGGACTAAAATGCGGGGTTTATAATTGTTAGGCATGCGATGTCTAAGTAATTCATTTGGTCAGGCATGCGATGTCTGAGATGGTTGCGGATTCCAACTGTTGTAGTTTTACACTTTCTTTTCTGTGACCGTAAGTGTAATATGTGATATCGCCGGTTTCGTTGCTATATGTCAACGACAATTGGGATGCGCATATTTACTTACGTTGATGACATGTGATGTTATGTGTTGCTGGATATGTTATATTGGATCGTCGTGTTTGAATAGCCGGGGTTTTTTATGTGAGATGAGTGTTTTTCATTTTCATTCATGTAAAAAACTTGTATGTAATATTCTTTTATTGGGGCACTTCCAGGTTGCGGAAGATGTCGCCTTTTGTATATTATTTACTTTTCTGCACTAGGATAGACCCAAGGAGGGGAGCACAAGTAACCGGGTTCTGGAGTCCAGTGGGAGACCAACTCGAGGAGTCGAGTCCGGGTCTCCTAACTCTAGAATTGGTAGGGTTGCTTGCCGCTCTCGTAGGGGTCTAGGGGTGTGGGTTTGGCTATTCATCACGACCGTGGAATCCGTGTTTTATACTGGCTCGTATTGAAAACACGGACGTCCTAGTATATCCAATATTTCATATGATTCTTCTGCTGCGATATCTGTGATGTGATCATGTGATATGTTCTGTGATGGATACATTATATAGTATATATGATATATTATATAGGCGTTACTTATGTTTTACACCCGCGCTAGCCCTGCCCCGCTCTGCCGTTAGTTACCTAACCTAACGGTGCACGAGGGGACATCGAGACGAATGCGGATGGCATAAGTGTACGTCGTATTTATCTGTGATGTTTAGGTATATAAATGATGGGACTTCATTAATGAGATTAATGAAATAAAAGAAACCTAAGATGTTGTAGAATCGAATTTCAAAAAATAAAACACGTAGCTACAGTTCTTGCTTTGCACAGCGGTATATATGATATATCCTGCACCTTATTCGATAAGGAAAAACCGAGATCCCTTCACCGGGAGTGACTCCTTTAGCAATAACTGGCAGATGCTACACACTCGGTTTGTCTTTTGATTGCTTTTAAGAGTTTTTGCTTTGCACAGCGGTATATATGATATATCCCGCACCTCATTCGACGAGGAAAGGACCGACGATCCCTTCACCGGGAGTGACTCCTTTAGCAAAACTAGAAAAGCCTCAAAAGCACTCCATTTTAAAATCATTTGATTCTACAACGATATCAAGTTCATTACGCAATAGGTTTTCAGAAAAACCTGTCGTAGCCCTCCGTCATTTCAGATAAGTCCTATTTAGTATTCGTGCTACGTTTGTTGACCTCCGTCAAGGCGTAGTGTGCGGTAGCTAACTAGTATTTATCTGCTTATGCATATGATGCAGATAGGATTAGGGTAGTCGTGCGGCCTTGTTGACCTCCGTCAAGGGTCGTGCGGGTGGGTTTAATTCGATCAAGAAATGACGGGTTGAACTTGACTAGTAGCCTATGGTTTGTTGACCTCCGTCAAGGTCATAGGACGCTAGGGGCAAAATTATCGGGAATTTCAAGTGTTGAAATTTGCAATGAGATTGCATACCTTCTATGAGATAGTTGGATCCGGATACCCGCTGCGAGTAAGAGTTACTCCTGGGAGAGTTTTACACATTGCAATTAGCTAATCAAGTAGGTGTCTAGAAAGGTGTCAACGGGGTTACGCCTCTGGAAAAACGAGGTTTACATTAATTAGGTTCGTGCGAAAGCACGGGGAACCTCCCTCAAATTACCGACACTGGCCTGGCTGAAAGATTGGCGAACTTGTAGTGTGTAATTAATCCCGGCTAGTCTTTCCTTTTAGGGTTTGAAGGAAGATTTGATAAAAAGCAGTGGGAGCCATCCTGATTAGATAAAATAATAACCAATCTATTCTTGCAAGAGCGCACGCTGAGTGTTTTCTTCTCTCTCTCTCCAGGTAGCGACCATATCACGCCTTAATCAAGATAATAATACGGAATATTGACCGAACCCGCTTGTTATACTGAGCTGGGGAACGTTGGTCCCGCTCCAACTTATAATAGTTATAAGACAGAGCAGGAAATTGGGGATTACCAGAATTCCTATGCCGCCCAAACGAAGAGAGTGCATGTTGATGCATCATCTTCGGGTGTGTTCATTACAGAGAACTGTTTCTCAGTATCCTTTACGTCCTGGGTATGTGATACCAGATCAGGATCCCAGATATGTAATATGTTACATAGGGCTACAGAAAGGTAGAGAACTGAGAACGGGTGATAAGTTTCATGAGGCAGAAAACGGGGCAAGTGTTGCAGCCAAGTCTGTTGGTCACTGTCACCCTGTATTCCAAATACATTGATTCTGAACGAATGTTATTAGATACCGAACCTGATATACAAAATCATATCAGTCTCTTTATTAGTAAAGAAATGATAAAATTTTGTATTGTTGGATAATGTTTTGAACATTTCCTATATCAAAAGTTGATCGGTTCAGGCACGTTATCTAAAAGCATTGATGTTCTAAATCAAACTACAGTTCTTAGTATATGGAACACACACAAGAGGAAGAGTTCAGAAATGAACGAATCCTTCTTGAGGTATTGTAGACTAGGTCATATCAATGTGACCCGACTAGCTGAAGTTACATGTAGATGCATATTTAAATCAGTTTGAATCTACATCTTGTGAAACTTGCCAGTCATGTCACAAAGATATAATGACACCAGCTCTGTTTATTGGAAACAGAGAAAGAGTTAATGAACTCTTGGGATGATACATGTTGATGTATGTAGGTCCCCTGTCTACACATGCCAAGACTGGTTCTTTGTACTTCATTACATTCTCTGATAATCTCTCAAGATTCAGACATATGTCCCTGTTGAAACACAAGTCCGAACCTTTTGAGATATTCACAGAATATGATTTAGAAGTAGAGAACCAGAATACGGGTATAAGTATTATGTCCTATGATGAGATCAAGGAGGAGAATACTTGAGCACGGAAATACTGGACTATTCTAAAGGAGAATGAGATTCTCTCTCAGCATTACTCCTCTGTATACACCATAGCACGATGGTATATCAGGGCGGAGCAATCACACCCTATATGATAAGGTGTGCTCTATGATAAGTACTACTGAGTTACCTGTTTCCTATTGGGGGTTATGCACTTATGAAGTTGCATACCTATTGAATAGGGTTCCAATCAAATCAGTTGCCTACCACTCCATATGAGATATGATATGGAAAGAGCCCATGTCTTAAGCTAGTTAAGATTTGGGGTTGTCCGGCCTATGTCTAAAAACAAAATCCGGACAAGCTCGAGGCAAGGTCTGTAATGTAAAACTGGAAAGGTTCCAGCTATACAAACTACAGCAGATGATTTGAAAGAACCAAAGGATTCAGTAGATTCCAACGAACCTCGGCCTCTCCGCCGATCTAGTAGGGTTCCTCACCCACCTGAGAGATACTTCGGTTTCTCTATGACAGTGGGAGCGAGGATTGCATCATGAGATGATGACCCAACTAGTTTCGAGCTGGCCATCAGGAGTAAGACTCTGTAAGAATGGCTGGATGTTTATCGATCTGAGATAGAATCCTTATACACCAACAAAGTATGGACTTTGGTTGCTATATCTGAAGGGTTAAATCCCCATCAGGAGCAAGTATATCTTGAGAAGATTACTTGGTGTAGATGGAAAAGTTGAGACTTTCAAAGCTAGACTTGTTAAAGGTTTTCGTCATTGACCAGGCGTGGATAATGATGAAACCTTTTTCCAGTATCTATGCTTAAGTCCATCCAGATTCTACTTGCCACGGCTACATACCATGACTACGATATCTGGTGGTTAGGTGTCATGACAGCTTTTCTAAATGATGTTTTAGAAGAGGGAGTCTATAAGTACACAGCCAGAGGGCCTCGTAGACAGTGGGAGCAGCGGAAACGTGTGCAAGATGTTTTATAGGATAAAGCAGGCATCGCAGAGTTGGAACGTCTGTTTTGATGAATTAGTCAAAGAGTTTGACATCATCAAAATGGTAGATGAACCTAGTATATACAAAAAGGTAGTAGGGAGTATGGTGATGATCCTCGTAGAGTACGTGGATGACATACTCTTGATAGGGAAGGAGTTTCCTATGCTACGCTCGATCAATCTCCACTTATCACAATGATTCTCCATATAGGATCAAATTGATACCTCCTAAATCCTGAGTTATCATCTATGAGATAGATGTAATTGGATGTTAGGAATCTCACTAGTAGTAGTAAGATGGTATCAATCGATCCTGGGAAGAGTTACTGGAAGTGTTCCAGTGTGATAAAGACGACTGAGTGTCAGTCACAGGCATTGTCTTTACCCTCAGTAAAAGGGCGGTATGTTGGAAGAGTTCCAAACTAGATACCGTGGCATACTAGACGATTAAGGCTGGATACATCGCTACTTAAGATGCTACCAAAGAGGCAGTCTAGGTGTATATTGGTTCATGAGATGAACTACGTTCCTACCATTGTGTGACAATGGAGTTATGGCTTGTGCCAAGGAACGCAGGTCCCATCAGTGATCCAGACATATTCTAAGGCAGTATCACCTGATCATGGAGATGGTTGATCTCCAAGGAGATCGAGGTTTGGAGAGTAGACTCAGAGGACAACACAGCGGATCCACTCACAAAGGCCTGTTCCCAGAGAGAGATTTTTATGGGATGGTTGAGTATGAGATACTACAACCACTGCTATCAGATGGCCCTAGTGCAAGTGGGAGATTGTTAGTTATATGTATGCCCTAGAGGCCATTACTGTACATTGGATGTATATTGCAGTGGATGCTGGACAATATATAGGGAGGACTTTCTTGCTCGACATGATAGTATGATATCTGGTTGCTCTTTAGCTTAACGTGTACACAGATTGTCTCTCTATTACATGTTGGTAAAGCCCTTAGGATGTGGACTTGACTACCTGGACTATGATGCGGATCATACTAGTGGGGACATGGTAGACCATAAGTACATCCTTGAAAGTCCCTAGTCGTGGGTGTATCGAGATGGGGCATCGATATACCAGACTAGACTAGCGTATACCTTCTCGACCCATACAGATGGGCGATGATATCCATCGGTGTTTGACATCAGAGATGATATACGGGTGCTCAGTGGAGACTGGGTACACTGGACGGACTCGCCGAGAACTCCCAGATAGTATTATACCTTATGTCAGATGGCAGTTCTCTGGTGACACTGGTACAGAGTAGTCTGTTGACCCGAGATCGTCATAGAGTCTTGTGTGGTTCCCACTGTGCTTTGATTTCCATCTTACCACGTCCAAGAGGGCGTGCAAAACGGTAGTTTTTGGGTACAGTCCCGAGTCACATGGAGGCAATGAGCGATAGGAGGGGATTCGTCTCTCCCGGTATAGGGGGTTGATGTTGCGCTGTGTTCGATTGGCTATAACAGGAAATCCCTGGCCAGGGTTGCTGAGATTTACTGGTAAGTGTTACCAGTAGTTTCTCGAGTTGTTATAGACCTCATATCGACACGACTTATCGAGCTATTAGGGTCTGACGTTTACCACCCCTAGGCGAGATATGCGACATATCAGACGATCAGACCGGACTGTACGGTAGTGTTACTGGTTGGATTCACAGGAGTGTGAGCGGGCTTGCTCATCGATCTTCTGATCGCTCAATACCCGGATGGCCGTTACGTTTAGCAGACCGCTTGCGGCTTGTGGGTGTTTGATATGATCATCACCTGCTACCGGCGTATTGACGAGTCTTTAGAGTCCTACACAGAGGTTTCCTGGCTCAAGCGAAACGAAATAGGAGCGCATATGAGATATGTGCGGGACCGAGAATAATGCGTGTATGTGATACCGTATTTCATTCTCACGATGTATGTATCGATTGGTTGTATGCGATATAACCTAGTTATCGAATCAAGTATTGATTCGATAAGCCGATACATAAGATACTGGTCGGTTATATGCGATATGACCGGATCGTTAAATCAAGTGTTGATTTAATGATTTAATGTATAATTATATATTTGATATATTACTTTGCATTAACTAGTATCGGTTCACTTTAAATGGATTTTCTCACTTGAAGTTCACAAGTTGTATATGTGATATACTTTTGTGCACTTGCATGTATCATGTTTGATGATACATGTTTGCTAGGGTTTGTGTAAAGAATTAAACCTTGGTTAAGTAAATGGTTAGGGTTTTTATTTTGTTATTCATTCATTTATCTTTTTAATTGGATTAAAAAGAAATGGATAAGAAAACAAAATGGTGGCTTTCTTTGTTTGCTTCTTGAATCTTCATGAAGCTTTGACCAAAGTCACCACTTTGTCTTCATCTTTAACCCTAACCATTCATCTAACCTTAGTCAATTCTCTACACTTGACCATGGTTGATTATGATAAGTATTCTTTTATTTTCTATTTTCTAAAATAACTTATCATAATATTATCTTCATCTTCTTCTTCTTCTTCACTTGAAGAAAACCTTTCTTCATCAATGGTGATTGATGAAAATGAGTGAGAAATCCAATTCTAAAGTCTACCCACTTCCTATTTCTTCATCCTCTACCTCTTGCCAAGTAGTAGAGTGTGTTTCCTTCACAAGTTTTCTTGACTTGGTGGAGTTGGAGCTTGATCTAGCGATGCCTCGACGTAGATCATCTTCGGCACGTCGTCGATGACCTAGCCCGCTTCTTCTCCGATGAAGCCGACGCTAGAGCCCGGGATTGCATGAGGACAGCAGAGAGGACTTCATCATGGAGCTATGAAGGTGGAGGACCGGATCTACAAAGGTTGTATTTCCGTATTCTTGTAGTTAAGTGTTAACTAGTTTGTTTTTCGCCTAAACATCTAGCCAACGATCCGTATTAGGGTTTCTCGGCACCGTAAAATTTGAAATTGGCATGGTTGATGCCTTGTGAGACCTCTTGAGAGTGCCTAGGAACCCTACAGTTTGATCCCAACGGACTAGGAGCTAAGGATGAGAATTTCGAAGACCCGAAAGATACGAATCCTTTAGGTATAACCTCCTTTCATAGTAGTTAAACTCCTCATTGTTTGCTAGTTTAGGGTTATGGTTGATAATGGGGTTTTTGTTGATTGTGCTTGCTCAAAATTTGTTTTTTGTGGATTCATCCTCTCTACTTTCATTTTAGAGTGAGCACGATTAACTAATATGGTATTCAAAGCAAATCCATACGCTTAAACTAGCTCGCATGACTCAAGAATTCATCACAAAACTTTTTTCAAAATCGGCAGTTTTTGGACACTCGCTATATGCCGCTAAACTTGTGTTTTCAAGCTTGTTTTTGATCCCCGGAGCTCTCATTTTGGAACGAGAATTTTGTAAGGAATTGTGGGTGACCTATAGAGTCACAGGAAGCTTTTGTTTCAAAACTATAGCGAAATTAGTGGCCGTTTTTCAAAGCTTAAAACTTTTTTTTCATGGCTGTCTTAAACAGTGACTAATTGGTTTCAAAACCGATATTTGTTGCGTGTAATCGATGCCCGGAGCTCTCATTTTTGAACAGGGAATCCATAATGTATTTTGGGTGACCCGGGAAGTCTCGGAGAGCCATTTTTCAAAGTTATATCGGGTTTAGTCACTATTTTTTGAACATTTAAAACTATTTTTGGTGGCTGTCCAAAACTGAATATTTTTGCGAATTATGATCCTCGAGGGCTCTTGGTTCGGACCAAGTGTTGGGTTTCTAGTAATCTCTAGTAGGGTTTAAAGCGCGGCGGAAGCGGTAATTTTAAAAATCTAGAGAGTATTAGCAAACCCAAACTAAGAAACAAACCAAAATACTAAACTTATAACTATACTAGTAAGATAATAACAAGAGTTTAGCGGGTTATAACTTTTGTAGCACGTTAGCCACCTCTCCTTGGACTCTGGCTAGTCTCCACGAAGTCTGGAACAAACTTGTTCGATGATCTCCCCGTCGAAGATGATCTACCTTGTTGGGACCCAGTTCATGCTCATGGAACAAAGTGCACACAGAATAAAGTGCCATGCCAAGTGTCATGCCAAGGGGGCGGGGGTCACCTCTTGAATCTTTAGGGGCCATCTCTTGAGTCCGAGTCCGTGGGACCCACTGTAGAACAATTGAAAATCTTTTGAATACATTCCTAAAGAGGGCAGATCCGGAACTATAAATGAAATGATACCACTCGTATAACACAGAGGCACTTTTTAAGGGAACCGGCACTACAGGATCTTGAGAACTCCGTAGTTAAGCCTACTCGGGCCAGGGAAGTTCTGGGATGGGTGACCTCCTGGGAAGTGGACTCTTATCAGGTCCGGTTCGCTCCGCAGGACAAAACCATGTGGTTTCGGTCAGAGCAGTCAATACCATCTGTGTTGGGGGTAGGTCGTGACATAATGATTTCAGAGCTAGTCCCTCAATAGTAGGTCTGTGGTTTGAGGATGAACTATTGTTAAAAAGTGGGGAGGATGTCGGGACCCAGTTCTTGCACATAGAACAAATGCCACGTCAAGTGTCATGCCAAAAGGGCAGGGGCCACCTTTTGAATCCGTAGGGGCCATCTCTTAAGTCCGTGGGACCCACGGTAGAAAATGGAGAATCTTCGGAATACATTCCGAAGATAGGGAAGATCCAGAACTATAAATGAAATGATAACACTCCTATAATACAGAGGCGCCTTTTAAATGAACTGGCACTACAAGAGTTTGAGAATTCGGTAGTTAAGCGCGCTCGAGCCAGGGAAATTCTGGGATGGGTGACCTCCTGGGAAGTGGCCCCTGGTCTGGTCGGGTTCGCTCCGTAGGACAAAACTCTTTTGTTTCGGCTAGAGCGGAAAATACCGTCTGTGTTGGGAGTGGGTCATTGACACACCTTGAGATAACTTCAATGCAAGGTTTAACTTCAAATTGATTTCATCAAAATGAGGCAACCCACTAATTAAACTTGCTAAGAATGATTAGTAAGAGATGTAGAATAATTAGCCCACTTAATTTTTCTATTTTCTTTTTCCATTCCTCATTTGAAAAAAATCAAGAGAGGATAGCCATAGAGGAGATGAGATTAAGAAGAGGATGATGATGAGAATAATTCATATATATCAAAAACGAGTCATCACAAATGACTCACTAAAAACGAGTCATCAAAAAAGAACACCTCATAAAGTCTACAACCATCTAATTTCTATGATTCATTCTCATATAAAAGTGTTCTTATCTTCTATATAAATCTCATACACCCATCTCCAATGTATCATCATACATGACACTATATTTATATCAAATATAAATATATTAACAAAGAGAAGAAAATTAGAAAGTGAGCATGATATTAGTTAATATACAAATATAATAATATATAAATATATATTTAATTATGAAATCAACACTTGATTTAATAATACAGTTATATCATATATATACCGACTAATATCAATTAACACCCGATTAAAATACGTGTATGAAATACACGTGTTTAATCGAACTCCTGCACGTATCCTTATACGTGCCCTATATCATTTCGCATGTACTGGGAAACCTTTGTGTGGGACTCTAAAGACTCGACAATACGCTAGCAGTAGGTTAGGATCATATCCATAGCCCACAAGCACGTCAGCGGTACTAGCTGCACGTTACGGCTACCCAGGTATTGATCAAAAGAAGGTCAACGAGTAAGCTCATTTGAACCCTGCAAAGTCTATCGGTGACATTATCGTGCAGTCCGATCTCTTTGTCTAAGAGTATCGCATATCGGGTTTTGATTTTGGAATCTGTCAGACCTTAATAACTCGATAAGTCGTGCGAGAGAGGACTCATAACCAACCGGAGATACAACTGATAATACTTATTAGTTTATCTCTACTACGATGGTCATAGACTTCTGGTTGTAGTCATATCCTGCACAGCGTGACATCAACTCCCTATACCGGAAAAGACGAATCTCCTCGACCACTCACTGCCTTCACGAGCTTCAGGACTATACCCAACAAAACCCTGTTTGCATGACTCCTTTGAGCCGTGGTAGGGTAGAAGTCTAAGTATAGTGGAAACACACATGAGACACTATGGTAATCTCAGATCCTAGAGACTACCCTATACCCATGTCATAAGAGAACTACTACCTGACATTGGTATATTACCAACTAGGAGTTCTCGGTGAGTCCGTCCAGTGTAACTCATCAAATGAGCACATGTATAGAATCCTTGATGTCAAACACAATAGTTGTAGAATCAGCTACCGCCCTCCAACCGGGTCAGGAAACGTACACACTAGTCTAAACTAGAGTATCGATGGCCAATCTCGATACTTCTACGACTAGGGACTTTTAAAGATACACTTATTGACTACCCAGGCCCCACTAGTATGATCTCCATCATCGTCCTGGTAGTCAAGCAAAATCCTAGGGCTTTATCTCATGTCTAAACGATACGTGATAGTAAATAAAACGGATCACATAAAAAATAAAGACAAACCAGATAGCATGCTATCATCTTGAGTAAGATTGCTCTCTCATATAGATCCTCCTTCAATTACAATAATTGATTTGAGAGCACATATATCCAACAATCTCTTACTTGCACTTAAAGTCAATTATTACGGTATCACATACCCAACTTATGTATTAGCAGTTTCGCAAAATGTGTTCGAGAACTAGCCTCAATGAGTGGACCCGACACAATGCATCACTCTGTTTCTCCCTGAATCTCAACTTCGCGGAGATCAAATATCTCCCGAACAGAGCGATACCTACCTTAGTATTTGCCTGGACAGACGATGGGATCGTGTTCTTAAATGAAAAATTATATCAAGTGGATTCTCAGGTGGTATCCTTTGCCGATTCATACTCAGCATCTAGTGCCACGACTATCTCAGTATCTCACTTGGAACTCTTTCCAATACACTGCTCCTCGAAAGAGGGTAAACTTATAACTCGCGACAGACGTTCTGTCTTCTATGGGAAGTTGGAATCGGTAACCAGCTCCTTCAGGAGGTTGCTATTACCATACACCAAGAACATAAAATGCTCTTCACTGCTACCCTATGTTTCTCTAGGATTAAACTGACATCCATATCCTGTATGGAGAAACACTTGTGACCACCATCGTTTTACCTATTGCAGCATAAGAACATTACTTCCTATCATGAGTATGTCATCTACATACCATATGAGGAATCCGACAACACTCCCTACTACCTTCTTACAAATACCAGATTCATCTCTCATTTTGATGAAGTCAAAAACTTTGACCATGACATCAAAACATATGATCCATTTCCGCTATGCCTGCTTTAGTCTAAATATATACTTATGCAACTTGTACACTTACCGCTGCTCCCATTGACTAAGATAATACTCTGGCAGAGTCATATACACGCACACTTCTATATCCAATTTAGAAAAACGTTATAGTCATCCACATACCAGATATCATAATCATGAAAGACAAGAATGGCAAGTTATATCTGTATGGACTTCAGCATAGACACTGAATTAATATTTTCATCACAATTCACAACGGGTATTTGATAAAAACTTTATACTACAAGTATAGCCTTATTAGGTCAGTATCTTTCCATTTGCACTAATCTCGCAAGATATACTTGCTTCAAATAGGTTTTACCCCTTCAGGAGCACCCAACAAAGTCCACACTTTGTTGCAGTGCATGGAGTTCAACTAGGATAACATGGCACCCGGCCATTAGACGGAAGTCACCACTTCCCATGGCCTGTTGATATAGTAGGGTCATCATCGCATGATGCAAGCCTCCTTATCACCTTCAACGAGGAAACCATAGTACCTCTTAGGTGGCCGAGGTCACCTACTAATGCGGAGTAAGCTAAGGTTCGTTAGGATCAATTGAATTTTCAGGTTCTACTAAATCTTCAATAACCCTTTGTGGTTCTAGAATCACTTTCGGTTCTATCATACTCCCACTAATTTCTTATATAAGACATTTCTTTTCTAAAAAGGTGGTTTGTCGAGAACAAAACAACTTTTGATCCCGAAAATGGTAGAAAGTTAATCCCTCATCAATGCCCGGGGTAACCAATAAACTGTCATTACTGAAACGTGCCTTGAGTTTATCCGGATTCCGGTTTTAAGAATAAGCCGGACAACTCAATATCTTAACAACCTTAAGAAGATAACCCATCTATATCACATATAGAATTTGACCCACCGATTTAGGTGGAACCAGTATCAATTGATATGCATCTATTTCTAGTGCATCTCTTAATTGAAAACGACAATTCAGTATTACTCATCAAGGAACATACACACGGATGAGTAATCTGAGAGAGAATCAAATTCTCGATTAAATTACTACGGAATACCTAGCATAAGCATCCACATTTTCGAACACTTTGAAGAATCTTGATACTTCCAACATTTGGTTCTCTACTTTATTCTTATATCTTATGAACTTTTCAAAATCTTTGAACTTTGCATTTCAACAAGAATGCGTATCTAAAACCAAAGAATTCATTGTAAAATGGAACGAAGTATGAGTACCAATCCCTTGTCGAGGCGGACACTGGACAACATACATCATTATGTATAAGCCCTATGAGTTCACTAACTCATAATCTGTGTGTTGTAATTTAAAATTTGTATTTTGGTTAAGAATGTACATCCTATTGTTCAATGCATCTCACCCAATCATCAAATGATAAAGGAAAATGTTCATAACATAATTTTTTAAAATTTATATCCTATTTTTTCAAATAAAGAGATGAATATATCAGTTTTTAAAAGTTGGTGTGTAATAACAAATATTCAAAACCAAAAGTTTGCCAAAAGGCAAAACCAGGTGATTTCCCCAATTGCAACAATTGCACCGATATCCGACATTGAGGATCAAATCACCTTTCTAATAATCTAATCCTTTTCAGTATCTGTAACAACTTATAGATGTGTGATGTTAATCCGGTATCTATATACCCATGACAGAATTAATTGAAAAATCGTTTTCATTTACAATCACATAGAAAACATGAAATATCAAAATGTTTCAAGGGGTGGCCAGTATTGGATATAGTGCCCTCAAGTCAATTATTATAATCGCATGCACGTGATTGTGATGATTGAGTGAGGACCTATACGGGTAGAACAGTCTTACTAAAAATGATGGTATGTTATATGGTCTGTCTTTATCATCATGTACATGTATTATGTGTTAGTTATATGTATGCCCTAGAGGCCATTACTATACATAGGATGTATATTGTAGTGGATGCTGGGACATATATAGGGAGGACTTTCTTGCTCGACATGATAGTACGCTATCTGGTTACTCTTTACCTTAACGTGTATACTGTTTGTCTCCCTGTTACATGTTGGTAAAGCCCTTAGGATCTGTACTTGACTACCTGGACTATGATGCGGATCATACTAGTGGGGACATGGTAGTCCATAAGTACATCCTTCAAAGTCCCTAGTCGAGGGTGTATCGAGATGGGGCATCGATATACCAGAGTAGACTAGCGTGTACCTTCTCGACCCATACAGATGGGCGATGGATGATCCCATATCCATTGGTGTTTGACATCAGAGATGATATACGGGTGCTCAGTAGAGACTGGGTACACTGGACGGACTCGCCGAGAACTCCCAGATGGTATTATACCTTACGTCAGATGGCAGTTCTCTGGTGACACTGGTACAGAGTAGTCTGTTGACCCGAGATCGTCATAGAGTCTTGTGTGGTTCCTACTGTGCTTTGATTTCCATCTTACCACATCCAAGAGGGCGTGCAAAACGGTGGTTTTTGGGTACAGTCCCGAGTCACATGGAGGCAATGAGCGATAGGAGGGGATTCGTCTCTCCCGGTATAGGGGGTTGATGTTGCACTGTGTTCGATTGGCTATAACAGGAAATCCCTGGCCAGGGTTGCTGAGATTTACTGGTAAGTGTTACCTGTAGTTTCTCGAAGTGTTATAGACCTCATATCGACACGACTTATCGAGCTATTGGGGTCTGACGTTTACCACCCCTAGGCGAGATATGCGACATATCTGACGATCAGACCGGACTGTACGGTAGTGTTACTGGTTGGATTCACTGGAGTGTGAGCGGGCTTGCTCGTCGATCTTCAGATCGCTCAATACCCGGGTGGCCGTTACGTTTAGCAGACCGCTTGCGGCTTGTGGGTGTTTGATATGATCATCATCTGCTGCCGGCATATTGACGAGTCTTTAGAGTCCTACACAGAGGTTTCCTGGCTCAAGAGAAACGAAATAGGAGCGCATATGAGATATGTGCGGGACCGAGAATAATGCGTGTATGTGATACCGTATTCCATTCTCGCGATGAATGTATCGATTGGTTATATTCGATATAACCTAGATATCGAATCAAGGATTGATTCGATAAGCCGATACATTGCATACTAGTCGGTTATGTGCGACATGACCGGATCATTGAATCAAGTGTTGATTTAATGATTTAATGCATAATTATATATTTGATATATTACTTTGCATTAACTAGTATCGGTTCACTTTAAATGGATTTTCTCACTTGGTGTACAAGTTGTATATGTGATATACTTTTTGTGCAAATGATTGTATCATGTTTGATGATACATGTTAACTTGGATTTGTGTGAAGATTAAACCATGGTTGTGAGAGTGGTTTGGGTTTTGTTTATTCTCCCATTATTTATTTATTCATTTATTTGTTTATTCTTTTGGAAAAGATAAAGAGAAAAGAATGGTGGCTAATTTTGTTTCATGTTGAAGCTTCTTGAAGCTTTGATCAAGTCAACCATTCTTATCTCATCCTTAACCCTAACCATTCCCACTAACCCTAGTTTAATCTCTACACTTGACCATGGTTTACATTATGATAAGTTTTCATTTTCTTTTCTTTTTTAAATAACTTATCATAACACTTTCTTCTTCTTCTTCATCTTCTTCATTGAAGAAAGCTTCACTTCATCAATGGTGGATTGATGAAAAGTGTGAGAAATCCAATTCTAAAGTGAACCCACTTCCTATTTCTTCATCCTCTACCTCTTGCCAAGTAGTATAGGGTGTTTCCTTCACAAGTTTTCATGGCTTGGTGAAGGTGGAGCTTGATCTAGCGATGCCTCGACGTAGATCATCTTCGGCATGGACATCGACGACCTAGCTCGCCATTTCTCCGACGAAGCCGACGCTAGAGCCCGGGAATTCATTTGGACAGCGAGGGGACTTCGTTGCGGAGCTATGGAGGTGGAGCACCGGATCTACAAAGGTTGTATTTCCGTATTCTCTTAGTTAAGTGTTAACTAGTTTCATTTTCGCCTAGAAATCTAGCCAACGATCCGTTCTAGGGTTTCTCGGCACCGTTTAAATTTGAAATTGGCATGGTTGATGCCTTGTGAGACCTCATTAGGGTGCCTAGGAACCCTACAGTGGTATCAGAGCCTAGCTAGAGCCTTAGGCAAAGTCTAGACGGAATTTGAAGTCCGAACGAACCGAAACCCCAAAATTTCCACGCTCTCTGGACTTTTTCTGAAAACGTGGATTTTTCCAAATTAAAAATTGCTAAAAAATTCAGCAGGGAAATCTATGAATTACGGCGCAAAATTGGACCCATGATTCATCCAAACCGCGGCGGAACCGCGGCAGAAGCCCAGCTTCTGCGGCGGTTCCGCGGCTAGGTGATGACGTCACCTTCCCATTGTTGCACAGTAATTCCTATTTTAATATGCTGGGTTTTCTGGGAATTTTTAATATTTATTCAAGAGTTGAATTTTTTGGAGTTGTTTTGGGGATTCGGTGTTTCGATCGGAGTATCAAATTTTGTCTTTGTGGCTTTCCGGATAAATTTTAGAATATGTTAAAAAGTTCGACCGGATATAAATACCCAATTTTTCCCCTGTCGGGAAATTTCCAAGTGTTGGATTTTTCCGTAGTTTAACGACGTTCTAAGTAGTGCAAGTAACGCGATGGACCCTCTAGAAGACAACAAACCTTAACTCGATTATGTGACCGTCTTGAACTGCCCTTTGAACCTTCGGGTTTGGGGCAGTACGGCGTGCCACATGTGAGGCGTTGGCTTGACCCTTCTACGGCTGGACCGTTGGTACTGAGGCACGAACTGAATGTTGTTAGACTTATTTCATGTGTTGAGCTGTATCGGGAAAACTTGGGTGTTTGAATGTTCGATCGGAAAGTTTAACATTTTCTAATTATCTGGAATGTGATACAATAATTGGAATTCACAAAGAGTTATGAGATAACTGAATGAATGTTATAAACATAGCAGTTTAGTCTCACTTGATCGGTTGCCACGGAATTTTGATGTGATCAAAAGTCCGTTGCAATCACGTAGTGTACGCGGATACTCGCCGGGTAAACTTAATAGACAGCCTCACTCCATAGCCCCGACCAAGTGACTGTAGGAGAACCCCGTCGCCGAAAGCATCCGTTCGGGTGCTCGCGGCAGCGGTGTTCCGCCTTGGTGCACTTCGTCGACGGTTTCGGGGGTGCAGCCGCCTACTAAAGTTTGCGACGAGCATTCGATCAGTTTTTCGGGAATCCTGTTGAATTGCCCGACTTGATATTGAAAAGTGTTTTCGATAATGAGACTAAAATGCGGGGTTTATAATTGTTAGGCATGTGATGTCTAAGTAATTCATTTGATTAGGCATGCGATGTCTAAAAAGGTTGCGGATTCCAACTGTTGTAGTTTTACACTTTCTTTTCTGTGACCGTAAGTGTAATATGTGATATCGCCGGTTTCGTTGCTATATGTCAACGACAATTGGGATGGACATATTTACTTACGTTGATGACATGTGATGTTATGTGTTGCTGGATATGTTATATTGGATCGTCGTGTTTGAATAGCCAGGGGTTTTTGTGTGAGATGAGTGTTTTTCATTTTCATTCATGTAAAAACTTGTATGTAATATTCTTTTATTGGGACACTTCCAGGTTGCGGAAGTTGTCACCTTTTGTATATTATTTACTTTTCTGCACTAGGATAGACCCAAGGAGGGGAGCACAAGTAACCGGGTTCTGGAGTCCAGTGGGAGACCAACTCGAGGAGTCGAGTCCGGGTCTCCTAACTCTAGAATTGGTTGGGTTGCTTGCCGCTCTCGTAGGGGTCTAGGGGTGTGGGTTTGGCTATTCATCACGACCGTGGAATCCGTGTTTTATACTGGCTCGTATTGAAAACACGGACGTCCTAGTAAATCCAATATTTCATATGTTTCTTCTGCTGCGATATCTGTGATGTGATCATGTGATGTTCTGTGATAGATACAGTATATAGTATATATGATATATTATATAGACGTTACTTATGTTTTACACCCGCGCTAGCCCTGCCCCGCTCTGCCGTTAGTTACCTAACCTAACGGTGCATGAGGGGACATCGAGGCGAATGCGGATAGCATATGTGTACGTCGTATTTATCTGTGATGTTTAGGTATATAAATGATGGGACTTCATTAATGTGATTAATGAAATAAAAGAAACCTAAAGATGTTGTAGAATCGATTTTCAAAAATAAAAAGGTAGCTACAGTTCTTGCTTTGCACAGTGATATATACGATATATCCCGCACCTTATTCGATGAGGAAAGGACCGAGATCCCTTCACCGGGAGTGACTCCTTTAGCAATAACTGGCAGATGCTACACACTCAGTTTGTCTTTTGATTGCTTTTAAGTGTTTTTGCTTTGCACAGTGATATATGTGATATATCCCGCACCTCATTCGACGAGGAAAGGACCGACGATCCCTTCACCGGGAGTGACTCCTTTAGCAAAACTAGAAAAGCCTCAAAAACACTCCATTTCAAAATTCATTCGATCCTACAACGATATCAAGTTCATTACGCAATAGGTTTTCAGAAAAACCTGTCGTAGCCTTCCGTCATTTCAGATAAGTACTAGTTAGTATTCGTGCTGCGGTTGTTTGGCATGCGTCAAGGCGTAGTGTACGGTAGCTAACTAGTGCTTATCTGCTAGCATACGATGCGATTGGATTAGGGTATTCGTACGGCGTTGTTTGGCATGCGTCAAGGGTCGTGCGGGTGGGTTTAATTCAATCAAGAAATGTACGGGTTGAACTTGACTAGCAGACTATGGGTTGTTTGGCATGCGTCAAGGTCATAGCGAGCTAGGGGCAAAATATTATCGGGAATTTCAAGTGTTGAAATTTGCAATGAGATTGCATACCTTCTATGAGATAGTTGGATCCCGATACCCGCTGCGAGTAAGAGTTACTCCTGGGAGACTTTTACATATTACAATTAGCCGATCAAGTAGGTGTCTAGAAAGGTGTCAACGAGGTTACGTCTCTGGGAAAACGAGGTTTACATTAATTAGGTTCGTGCGAAAGCACGGGGGACCTCCCTCAAAGTACCGGCACTGGCCTGGCTGAAAGATTGGCGAACTTGTAGTGTGTAATTAATCCCGGCTAGTCTTTCCTTTTAGGGTTTGAAGGAAGATTTGATAAAAAGCAGTGGGAGCCATCCTGATTAGATAAAATAATAACCAATCTGATCTTGCAAGAGCATACGCTGAGTGTTTTCTTCTCTCTCTCTCCAGGTAGCGACCATATCACGCCTTAATCAAGATAATAATACGGATAATTGACCGAACCCGCTTGTTATACTGAGCTGGGGAACGTTGGTCCCGCTCCAACTTATAATTGTTATAAGACAGAGCAGGAAATTGGGGATTACCAGAATTCCCGTGCCGCCCAAACGAAGAGAGTGCATGCTGATGCATCATCTTCGGGTGTGTTCATTACAGAGAACTGTTTCTCAGTAACCTTTACGTCCTGGGTATGTGATACCAGACCAGGATCCCAGATATGTAATCTGTTACATAGGGCTACAGAAAGGTAGAGAACTGAGAACGGGTGATAAGTTTCATGAGGCAGAAAACGGGGCAAGAGTTGCAGCCAAGTCTGTTGGTCACTGTCACCCTGTATTCCAAATACATTGATTCTGAACGAATGTTATTAGATACCGAACCTGATATACAAAATCATATCAGTCTCTTTATTAGTAAAGAAAGGATAAAATTTTGTATAGTTGGATAATGTTTTGAACATTTCCTATATCAAAAGTTGATCGGTTCAGGCACGTTATCTAAAAGCATTAATGTTCTAAATCAAACTACAGTTCTTAGTATACGGAACACACAAAAGCGGAAGAGTTCAGAAATGAACGAATCCTTCTTGAGGCATTGTAGACTAGGTCATATCAATGCGACCCGACTAGCTAAAGTTACATGTAGATGCATATTTAAATCAGTTTGAATTTACATCTTGTGAAACTTGCCAGTCATGTCACAAAGATATAATGACACCAGCTCTGTTTATTGGAAACAGAGAAAGAGTTAGTGAACTCTTGGGATGATGCATGTTGATGTATGTTAGGTCCCCTGTCTACATATGCCAGGACTGGTTCTTTGTACTTCGTTACATTCTCTGATGATCTTTCGAGATTCAGACCTATGTTCCTGTTGAAACACAAGTCCGAACCTTTTGAGATATTCACAGAATATAAGTTAGAAGTAGAGAACCAAAATACGGGTATAAGTATTAAGTCCTATGATGAGATCAGGGAGGAGAATACTTGAGCATGGAATTCATGGACTATTCTAAAGGAGAATGAGATTCTCTCTCAGCATTACTCCTCCGTATACACCATAGCACGATGGTATATCGGGGCGGAACAATCACACCCTATATGATAAGGTGTGCTCGATGATGAGTAATACTGAGTTACCTGTTTCCTTTTTGGGAGTTATGCGCTTGAGAAGCTGCATACCTATTGAATAGGGTTCCAATCAAATCAGTTGCCTACCATTTCATATGTGATATGATAAGGAAAGAGCCCATGTCTTAAGATAGTTAAGATTTGGGGTTGTCCGGCCTATGTCTGAAAAGCAAAATCCGGACAAGCTCGAGGCAAGATCTGTAATGTAGAACTGGAAAGGTTCCAGCTATACAAACTACAGCAGATAATTTGATAGAGCCAAAGGATTCAGTTGATTACTAACGAACCTCAGCCTCTCCGCCGATCTAGTAGGGTACCTCACCCACCTGAGAGATACTTCGGTTTCTCTATGACAGTGGGAGCGATGATTGCATCATGAGATGATGACCCAACTAGTTTCGAGCTGGCCATCAGAAGTGTGACTCTGTAAGAATGGCTGGATGCTTAGCGATCTGAGATGGAATCCTTATACACCAACAAAGTATGGACTTTGGTTGCTATATCTGAAGGGTTAAATCCCCATCAGGAGCAAGTATATCTTGAGAAGATTACTTGGTGTACATCGAAAAGTTGAGACTTTCAAAGCTAGACTTGTTAAAAGTTTGCATCATTGACCAGCTATGAATAATGATGAAACCTTTTCAAGTACCTATGCTTAAGTCCATCCAGATCCTACTTGCCACGGCTACATACCATGACTACGATATCTGGTGGTTGGGTGTCATGACAGCTTTTCTAAATGATGTTTTAGAAGAGTGTGTCTATAAGTACACAGCCAGAGGGCTTCGTAGACAGTGGGAGCAGCGGAAACGTGTGCAAGATACTTTATAGGATAAAGCAGGCATCGCGGAGTCGGAACATCTGTTTTGATGAAGTAGTCAAAGAGTTTGACATCATCAAAATGGTAGATGAACCTTGTATAAACAAAAAGGTTGTAGGGAGTATGGTGGTGATCCTCGTAGAGTACGTGGATGACATACTCTTGATAAGAAAGGAGTTTCTTATGCTACGCTCGATCAATCTCCGCTTATCACAATGATTCTCCATATAGGATCAAAGTGATACCTACTAAATCCTAGGTTTTGGATCTATGAGATAGATCTAAATGGATGTTAGGATTCTCACTAGTTGTAGTGAGAAGGTATCAATCGACCCTGGGGAGAATCACCGGAAGTGTTCCAGGGTGATAATGACGACTGAATGTCAGTCGCAGGCATTGTCTTTACCCTCTGTAAAGGGACGGTATGTTGGAAGAGTTCCAAGCTAGATACCGTGACATACTAGAAGATAAAGGCAGGATACATCGCTACTTAAGATGCTACCAAGGAGGATGTTTGGGTGTATAATGGTTCATGAGATGAACTACGTTCCAACCATTGTGAGACAATGGAGTTGTGGCTTATGCCAAGGAACGTCCGTCCCATCAGTGATCCAGACATATTCTAAGGCAGTGTCACCTGATCATGGAGATGGTTGATCTCCAGGGAGATCGAGGTTAGGAGAGTAGACTCAGAGGACAACACAGCGGATCCACTCACAAAGGCCTGTTCCCAGAGAGAGACTTTTATGGGATGGTTGAGTATGAGATACTGCAACCACTGCTATCAGATGGCCCTAGTGCAAGTGGGAGATTGTTAGTTATATGTATGCCCTAGAGGCCATTACTATACATAGGATGTATATTGTAGTGGATGCTGGGACATATATAGGGAGGACTTTCTTGCTCGACATGATAGTACGCTATTTGGTTACTCTTTACCTTAACGTGTATACTGTTTGTCTCCCTGTTACATGTTGGTAAAGCCCTTAGGATCTGTACTTGACTACCTGGACTATGATGCGAATCATACTAGTGGGGACATGGTAGTCCATAAGTACATCCTTTAAAGTCCCTAGTCGAGGGTGTATCGAGATGGGGTATCGATATACCAGAGTAGACTAGCGTGTACCTTCTCGACCCATACAGATGGGCAATGGATGATCCCATATCCATTGGTGTTTGACATCAGAGATGATATACGGGTGCTCAGTAGAGACTGGGTACACTGGACGGACTCGCCGAGAACTCCCAGATGGTATTATACCTTACGTCAGATGGCAGTTCTCTGGTGACACTGGTACAGAGTAGTCTGTTGACCCGAGATCGTCATCGAGTCTTGTGTGGTTCCCACTGTGCTTTGATTTCCATCTTACCACGTCCAAGAGGGCGTGCAAAATGGTGGTTTTTGGGTACAGTCCCGAGTCACATGGAGGCAATGAGCGATAGGAGGGGATTCGTCTCTCCCGGTATAGGGGTTGATGTTGCGCTGTGTTCGATTGGCTATAACAGGAAATCCCTGGCCAGGGTTGCTGAGATTTACTGGTAAGTGTTACCTGTAGTTTCTCGAAGTGTTATAGACCTCATATCGACACGACTTATCGAGCTATTGGGGTCTGACGTTTACCACCCCAAAGCAAGATATGCGACATATCAGACGATCAGACCGGACTGTACGGTAGTGTTACTGGTTGGATTCACTGGAGTGTGAGCGGGCTTGCTCGTCGATCTTCAGATCGCTCAATACCCGGGTGGCCGTTACGTTTAGCAGACCGCTTGCGGCTTGTGGGTGTTTGATATGATCATCATCTGCTGCCGGCGTATTGACGAGTCTTTAGAGTCCTACACAGAGGTTTCCTGGCTCAAGCGAAACGAAATAGGAGCGCATATGAGATATGTGCGGGACCGAGAATAATGCGTGTATGTGATACCGTATTCCATTCTCGCGATGAATGTATCGATTGGTTATATTCGATATAACCTAGATATCGAATCAAGGATTGATTCGATAAGCCGATACATTGCATACTAGTCGGTTATGTGCGACATGACCGGATCATTGAATCAAGTGTTGATTTAATGATTTAATGCATAATTATATATTTGATATATTACTTTGCATTAACTAGTATCGGTTCACTTTAAATGGATTTTCTCACTTGGTGTACAAGTTGTATATGTGATATACTTTTTGTGCAAATGATTGTATCATGTTTGATGATACATGTTAACTTGGATTTGTGTGAAGATTAAACCATGGTTGTGAGAGTGGTTTGGGTTTTGTTTATTCTCCCATTATTTATTTATTCATTTATTTGTTTATTCTTTTGGAAAAGATAAAGAGAAAAGAATGGTGGCTAATTTTGTTTCATGTTGAAGCTTCTTGAAGCTTTGATCAAGTCAACCATTCTTATCTCATCCTTAACCCTAACCATTCCCACTAACCCTAGTTTAATCTCTACACTTGACCATGGTTTACATTATGATAAGTTTTCATTTTCTTTTCTTTTTTAAATAACTTATCATAACACTTTCTTCTTCTTCTTCATCTTCTTCATTGAAGAAAGCTTCACTTCATCAATGGTGGATTGATGAAAAGTGTGAGAAATCCAATTCTAAAGTGAACCCACTTCCTATTTCTTCATCCTCTACCTCTTGCCAAGTAGTATAGGGTGTTTCCTTCACAAGTTTTCATGGCTTGGTGAAGGTGGAGCTTGATCTAGCGATGCCTCGACGTAGATCATCTTCGGCATGGACATCGACGACCTAGCTCGCCATTTCTCCGACGAAGCCGACGCTAGAGCCCGGGAATTCATTTGGACAGCGAGGGGACTTCGTTGCGGAGCTATGGAGGTGGAGCACCGGATCTACAAAGGTTGTATTTCTGTATTCTCTTAGTTAAGTGTTAACTAGTTTCATTTTCGCCTAGAAATCTAGCCAACGATCCGTTCTAGGGTTTCTCGGCACCGTTTAAATTTGAAATTGGCATGGTTGATACCTTGTGAGACCTCATTAGGGTGCCTAGGAACCCTACATTATGTGGTATTACAGATCACTATTACATGTTGATAGAGCCCATAGGATTCTTGCTTGACTACCAACATTATGATGGCGATCATATACATGGGAGCTGGATGGTCTATAAGCACATCCTTAAATGTCCCTAGTCGAGAGAGTATTGAGACTGGGCATCGATACTCCAGAGTAGACTAGTGTATACTTTTCGAAACCCCGACGTGGGGAGGTGGCCGGTCTCACAAGCCATTGGTGTCAGTTAATCGCCTAAGATAGTATACAGGTGCCCATTGGGTTATGAGTTACACTGGACAGACTCGCTGGGAACATACTAGATGGTATTATACCAATTATTAGATAGCGGTTCTCAGGTGACATGAGTATAGGTTAGTCTGTCGATCTGAGATCGTCATTTTTCTCGTGTGAGTTCCCACTGTGCTTTGATTACTACCCTACCACGGCTCAAAGGTGTCATGCAAACAGGTTTTAGTTGGGTACAATCCCGAGCCACATGGAGGCAGTGAGCGGATCGTCAGGGATTCTTCTCTCCTGGTATTGGGGGTTGATGTCGCGCAGTGCACGGGTGGACATCACCAGAAATCCTTGGCCAAGTTGGACGAGAATTACTGATTTGGATCAGTACTTTCACAGTGGGTGATGGGCTTCACACCGAAACGAAATATCGTGTTATTAAGGGTCTGACTTTATCCACCCCTAGACCCGATATGCGATACTCTTAGACAAACAGACCAGACTGTATGAAGATTTTCACAGACATGCTCGGTAGGGGTTCTGATGAGTTTATTCATCGGCCTTCCTTTCGCTCAATACTTGGGTAGCCCTTACGTACAACTAGTGCTGCTGACGTGCCTGTCGTTAAACCCACTGCCAGCGTATTGATGAGTTTTCAGAGTCCCACACAGAGGGTTTTTCCGGTTCAGGCGATATGATGTAGATGGCGTATGTTGATACATACAGGTTTTTGATTAAATATATGTACAGGATATGCAGACTTTAATCGGACAGTTGATGGTACTAGCGGTTTAAGATTAAGCCGGATTATTAAATCAAGTTTTGATTTAATAATTTATATATATATATATTTAGTATATGTATTCTAGTATTATTGTTCACTATTCATTTTCTCTCTTGGCTATTCATATTTTTATACGAATATGCGTATATGTATTTCGAAACATATACCGGGTTGTACTCCGTATTTATACGGAATATCTTCCAGAAGATGGACACCTCATTATATGATTTTCTTTTTAGAAAATCATTTAGAAATTAGGTGTGTTAGCTATAGTTCCCTCAAGTCAATTATTGTAATCGCAGACACGTGATTGTCATGATTGAGGGAGGACCTATACAGGTAGAACAGTCTTAATCAAAATGATAGTATGCAATCTGGTTTGTCTTTATCATCATGTACATGCATTATGTGGTATTACAGATCACTATTACATGTTGATAGAGCCCCTAGGATTCTTTCTTGACTACCAGCATTATGATGGTGATCATATACGTGGGAGCTGAGTGGTTTATAAGCACATCCTTAAATGTCCCTAATCGAGGGAGTATCGAGACTAGACATCGATACTCCGGAGTAGAATAGTGTATACTTTTCGAGACCCCGACGAGGGGCGGTGGCCGGTCTCACAAGCCATTGGTATCGGTCAGTCACCTAAGATAGGATACATGTGCTTATTAGGTTATGAGTACACTAGACAGACTCGTTGGGAACATGCTAGTTGGTATTATACCTATTGTCAGATATGTTAGTGTATATGCCCTAGAGACCATTATTGTATCATACTAGATTGTATATCACTTAATAGAAGCTTGGGATATTCACATTAGTATTGTCAGTCTTGCTCAAAATAGTAGTATGCTACTTGGTTTGTTTCTACTTCAATATGTGCATGTGTTTCTTTTAACATATCGCATATACATATTAGTAAAGCCCTTAGGATCTTTGCTTGATTACCAGCGTTGTGATGGCAGGCACATCCTTATACAAGTCCCTAGTCATAGGATTATCGAGACGGGGCATCGATACTCCGGAGTAGACTAGTGTATACGCTTCTCATCCCAGCAGGGGAGATGGTCTGTCCCACAACCATTAGTACGTCGTACTGGAGATAGTATGCAGGTGATCGTTAGGTTACGAGTTCACCGGACAGGACTCATAGGGAACTACTGGTTGGTACTATACCTATCGTCAGGTAGAAGTTCCCACGTGACATGAGTACAACTTAGTCCGTCGACTTGACACTGCTACTTATCCTCGAGTGTGTTCCTACTGTACTTTGATTACTACTCTACCACGGCTCTGCTGAGTCGTGCAAACAGATAATAGTTGGATGCAGTCCCGAAGTACTTGGACATAGTGGTGGTTAGATAGGATTCGTCTCTCCCGGTATTGGGGGTTGATGTCGCGCTGTGTTTGGAATGCCATTACACAAAGTCCCTGGCCAGGGCAAGTGAGATTTACTGGTAGGTACTCCAGTAGTTTCTCAGGGTGTTTTGGACTGTACTCCGACATGACTTATTGCACTATTAGGGGTCTGACGCTTGCCGCCCTTAGGACAGATATGCAACACTTTTAGACGAACAGACCGGACTGTACGGAGATTGTCACATTCAGGCTCAGTAAGAGTTCGGATGGGTTTCCTCATCGGCCTTCTTATCGACATCTACCTGGGGACCGTTACGTACAACTAGTACCGCTTGCGGCCTGTGGTTAAACCCACTACCAGCGTAGTGTCGAGTCTTTAGAGTCCCACACAGAGGGTTTCCCAGCTTCGGGCGAACCGATGTAGAGGTCGTATGGTTTTACGACAGTGTTCGATCACATACGTGTACTTGTGCGTGTGTGATGTTCGAGAGGACAATATTAGTGGGCTTTGGTTTAAGCAGGATCCTAGTATTTGATTATTGGATTAGTTTCGTCTCATTGTATTCGTGTTTTTCGGAACACGGATGCGGGTATATATATACAGATGAGAGGGGGTATAGAAGGAGACACCTCATTAGGGTTTGACCATTGACTTGGTCAAAATATATATGAGGTGGAGGAAAGGTTTTATTAGTTTTGGTAAATGATAATTTAGTGCCATGGCTACTTATGTTGACCATTTGACTTGGATTGACTTTTTGACCTTAGATATTTGGTGATATATTTTTGGCTCTAGATATTTTGATGAGATATTTTCCATGCCATGCTTGTGGTCATATATAAGTTAGCCATTCTATTTTTTATTATCATTATCACAAATACATTCTCTCTCCTCAAGCTTGCTCTCTCCTTCTTCCTCTCAAACCCTTGTGTATCATGTATTGATAATCAAGGGTTAATGAGACTTAGCTACTCAAAATCATACTCTACACACTCTAGGTTACTTAGTTTAGCAAACCAAGTGATCTAGTTGCCTCAACTTGGAGGTTTAGCTCAAGGTTGGAACTCTCGGGTGGATCTTCTACTACTTCGAGAATCCGACGAGAAGGTGCCATCTTTTTCCACTCTAAGGAGCCCGCGAGATGAAAGATGACAGCAAGAGGAGAAGAAGGACTTGGATCTTTAGGCATAATCTCTTTACATAGTAGATAATACCTCTACTTAGTTTGTTAGTTATGGTTTATCTTAGATCTTGGAGTTCAAGTCGATGTTAACTTGTTTGTAAAAATCGTTTTTTACTCGTTCTGCCTCCCCACAAACAAGTGGGGTATGTAACGTCGACTTACAGTAGTATCAGAGCTGACTAAACCATAGCTAACAGTTTAAACGACAAATAAAACTACAAAACTGAAATAACCCGAAAACATCGAAGCGTAGATTCAAGTTTCTGTCGATTTTTCACGAGACTCTAAAAATTATTTTAGCAACTACAGAGTACTCTTTGAACTGTAAAATGAAGACAGAACGAAAACAGGACATTTCCACCCAAACTGGGCCAGCCACAATGCTTAAAAAACTGGCAAGCTCGGTTCAATTTTAGGGAAATGCTTCATGTTTTGGTGTGTGGATTTGTGACTTGGATCTTGGGCTTCTGGAGTTGTTTGTTTTTCCTAATTTTGATTTTACTGAAAATTCTTTACTGTGGCAAATACCAGGTGTTTCGAAGTCGCAGTTTAATGTCGTTTAATGTTTCAAGTTCTGTTAAATTTGTTTGTAAACTTCCGCTAATTGTTATATGTCGGTTAGTTAGGGGTTGCACATTTCTGTGATATTTATATTGGTTTTTGTATATGAACTTGTTGGATCGTTTTGATGAATAGCCGGGGATGTGAGATGAGGGTTTTCATTCTTTCATTCGATATAAAATTTGTAAAGTGGTGTAATATTATTTTTGCGGGGCACATCCGGGTTGAGATTGTAGCCACCGTTGTATTATTTCTTTTACTGTTTTTGCTCCTAGGATAGACCCAAGGTGGGGTGCACAAACTACCGGGTACTTTGAAGTGCTGAGTGGTCTACTCACTTTGTTGAGAGAGGTTGCTTCACTTCGGATATTTGGCGGGTAGTTTGCCACACCTGTAGGGGTCTAGGGTGGGGTTTGGCTATTCATCACGACCGTGTAATCCGTCTTTCGTTACAGACTCAAACGAAACGCGGATTCCTAGTATATCTAATGTGTTCATCTGTGATCTGGAATGCCCATCATTGCGTCTGACGAATGTATATATATCTATATATGATATCTAGTAGACGTTGCTTATGTTTTACATCCGCGCTAGTCCAGCCCCCGCTCTGTCGTTAGTTAAGTAACCTAACGAGTGATGACAGGGCCCCGTGGCGAATAAGGATGACATAAGCGTATGTTATATTTTCGTTGTTTTCTGCAATGGTAGGATTAATTGATGGGACGCATTACATTAATGCAAAGAAAACAAACCAAAGTTGAATCGTTGGAACAATTTCAAAACCACTCGGGTTTTTCAAAACAGCAAAACTTTTAAAATGCGGAGCTTAAACCACTCTTTTTAAAAGCTATCAGGTTCCTTCGATTATATCAAGTTCACTACGTTCATGGTTTCGCCAAAACCAGTCATAGCCCTTCGTCATTTCATATGAATATTCAATAGTATTCAAGTTATGTTTGTTGACCTTCGTCAAGGCATAGTGATTGGTAGCTGCTGGGTGTTCATATATAGCATAGATATATGCGTTGGTTTGGGACAGTCGTATTACCTTGTTGACCTTCGTCAAGGGTATATACGGATGGGTTCAAATTAACCTGGACAATGATGGGTAAAACTTGACATGTGACTTATGATTTGTTGACCTTCGTCAAGGTCATAAGAGCATGGGGCAAAAATCCACATCGGGAGTTTCTAAAGAAACTGAAACTTGCTAGTGTTGCATACCGTTTGGAGTTTGATAATGTTGGTAAGATTCCTTCAGCATTATCACCCAATGATATTTGGATCCCGATCCTACTGTGAGTATCCGCTACTCCTCGAGAGATTTTTTCACTTAACGATCAATTCTATAAACCAAGTAGGTGTCTATAACGGTGTTAGCGGGGTTTCGCCTCCAGGGAAAAGAGGTTATTTAATTAAGGAACTTCGCGAAAGCGTCGTAAAACCTCCCTCGAAGTACCGACACTAGCCTGGCCGAATGGTTAAGCAAGAATTGTACGGTGAGATCAATCCCGACTAATTCTTCTTTTATGGTTTGAGGAAGGATTCGAGAAATAGTGGGAGCCATCATGTTTAGATAAATTAAAATCCAATCCAAACTTGAAAGAGCATCATGCTAAAGGGTTTTCTTCTCTCTCTCTTAATTGCAGCGACCCAGTGACCAAGACTAGGTTACATCTAGATAATAAAATGACTGAATCTGACTATAATAACTGGCAAAGGTCTGTCCAGATGTTCATTACCCATGACAAGCTGGGACACCTACTCAAGCCCCCGCCGTCCCAGGTCCAATTTTCACCGTCACGGATGTTGATATCCGTAAGACATCGGAAAAGGATAGTACGATTGCCAAGTGGCTCGTGTTGGCCTCAGTGATGGTGTAAACCGGAGGTAACATGAGAAGATGGACTTAGCTTCCATCTTCCTCCATAACAAAGATTTATATGGAGAGCAATCTCGTATCGCAAGATATGAGACCTCAAAGGAATTGCTTCAAGCGAGGTTGGCTATCAGGTCATCTGTAGGGGACAACGTCCTTACAATGACTAGCTATATTGATGAGCTCACGGACCTAAAGACCACATTGGAAAACGAGTCATATACTTACTTAATTCTACAGTCCGTACCCTCTACTTACACCCTGAAGGAAACCAGGGAGACACCCGCTCTGTTTATTGGAGAATCTTCCTCTTCTGCATCTAAGGCAAAAGCAAAAGGTGAGAAAAAGAAGACCTCCACAAAGCCGATATGCGGTGTTAGGAAGGTAGAAGGAAAGGGAAGGGCAAAAGTTTCGGGACTAAAAATAGGAAAGGAGGGACGTTCCTATCATTACGGGAAAGGACATTGGTAGAAGGATTACATGGCTTGGAAAGCCAGTAGCCAGGATTCGAAGCACGTTGTGGCTTCGGCTTCGGGTGTGTTTACAATTGAAAACTGTATGTCAATTAATTCTACTTCCTGGGTACTAGATACCAGATCAGGATCTCATATCTGTAATTCATTACAGACTTTGAGAAACCGTAGAGTTATCAGGAAAGGTGATATGACTCTCAGGGTTGCTAACGGAATGAGCGTGAACGTTGAATCCGTAGGAGAATATCACCTAGGATTGACAAGTGGCCAGATATTGATTCTACGTAACTGTTTATATGTACCTAGTCTAGTTTGTAATATCATATCTGTATTCTTACTTTCTAAGGAAGGATATGATTTTACATTTGTAAGCGATGTGGTCCACATCCACTTAAATCAAGTTCTGATTGGGTCAGGTGCATTAGAAAACGGAATATACATATTAAATCAAGCTCAGGTTTTCAGTGTCCAGAACACACTTAAAAGAAAGTCTTCGGAAACAAATAAGGCTTTCTTATGGTATTGTAGACTGGGTCACATCAATGAAACACGGTTGACGAAGTTACATAGAGAGGGATATTTGGATCCGTTCGAATATCAGTCTTATGCTACTTGTGAATCTTGTCTCGTAGGAAAGATGACAAAGACTCCGTTTACTGGACACGGAGTTAGAGCGAGCGATCTCTTGGGACTCATACACAGTGATGTATGTGGTCCAATGTCTACACATGCGCGAGGTGGTTATTCCTATTTCATTACTTTTACGGATGATTTCTCTAGGTATGGACATATCTTCTTGATGAAGCATAAATCCGAGCCCTTTGAGAAATTTCGGGAATACAATAATGAAGTGGAAAAACAAACAGGCAAAAGTATCAAGAAACTGAGATCTGATCGAGGTGGTGAATACTTAAGTGCCGAGTTCCTGGGCTACTTAAAAGAGAATGGAATTCTCTCTCAGCTTACTCCTCCATACACACCTCAACACAACGGTTTATCGGAAAGGAGGAATCGAACTCTATTAGATATGGTTCGTTCTATGATGAGTAAGGCTGAGTTACCGCGATCCTTCTGGGGTTATGCACTAGAATCAGCTGCATATCTTTTGAACAAGGTTCCAACCAAGACTGTGCCTACCACACCATATCAGATGTGGAGTAGGAAGAAACCCTGTCTTAAGTACCTTAAGACATGGGGATGTCCATCTTTTGTAAAAAAGCAGCATGCGGACAAGATCAAGGTACGCTCAGTACTGTGTAAGTTTGTGGGATACACTAAGAACTCCAGGGGGTATCTTTTCTGTTACGGAGAGGAACAAAAGGTTTTTGTTTCTCAACATCCCCACTTCTTGGAAGCTGAATTTTTAGAAAATTAGAAAAGTAGGAGCGCAATAGAACTGGAAGAAATTCCAGAACCATAAGCTATTACTGAAAGCTTGGTAGAACCAGAGGTTTCAGAAGAACCGGACATCCCAGCGCCATGCCGCAGATGTAGTAGACATTCCATCCGCCCGAGAGATACTACAGTTTTCTCATAGATGGGGATCGAGAGGATTGCATCATTGACAATAATGAGCCTACCAGCTTCCAGCAAGCCATTCAGAGCGGCGACTCGGTAAAATGGCTGGATGCAATGCAGACCGAGATGGAGTCTATGTACACCAACAAAATATGGACCTTAGACGTTGCTCCAGAAGAGGTAAAACCCGTAGGCTGCAAATGGATCATCAGAAAGAAAATTAGTGTAGATGGACAGGTTGAAACCTATAAGGCTAGACTTATTGCAAAAGTTTTTCGTCAAAGACCTGGTTTGGACTATGATGAAACCTTTTCTCCAGTGGCTATGCTCAAATCCATTCGGATCCTTATTGCCATTACCGCCTTCCACGATTATGAGATCTGGTAGATGGACGTAAAGACGGCTTTTCTAAATGGTAATTTGGAAGAGTGCGTCTATATGGATTAGCCAGAGGGTTTCATTTAGAGTGGGAGCAGCGGTAATGTGTGCAAGTTGCTTAAGTCCATTTATGGACTAAAGCAAGCATCGCGGAGTTGGAACATCTGTTTTGATGAGACAGTCAAAGAATTCGACTTTATCAAAAATCCAGATGAACCATGCATTTACAGTAAGATTGTAGGGAGAACTGTGGTATTCCTCGTCTTGTACGTGGATGACATTCTCTTAATAGGAAATGACATTCCTATGCTACAGTCAGTCAAAGGATTCTTGTCATAGAGGTTCTCCATGAAGGACCTGGGTGATGCCTCCTACATTCTGGGGATCCAGATCTATCGTGATAGATCTAAACGGATAGTGGGACTTTCACAGTAAAGGTACATCGACACCATACTGAAAAGATTCAATATAGAAGATTCAAATCGCGGTAACCTACCGGCTTGTCACGGAATCACCCTCTCCAAAGAGATGTCTCCCAAGACTGATTTGGAAAGGGCTCGCATGTCATCTATACCCTACGCATCTGCAGTAGGCTCTATAATGTATGCGATGTTGTGTACCAGACCAGATGTATCATACGCATTGAGCGTTGTAAGCCGGTATCAGTCGAACCTAGGGGAGAAGCACTGGATAGCAGTAAAGAACATTCTCAAGTACCTGAGAAGGACTAAGACCTCCAGATCGAGGCCATTACTGACTCCAGCTTCCAGAGTGACAAGGATGACTCTAACTCCATGTCGGGTTATGTCTTTACCCTCAATGGAGGGGCGGTCTGTTGGAAGAGCTCAAAGAAGGACACCATTGCTGACTCGACAATGGAAGCGGAGTACAAAGCTGCTTGCGATGCCGTAAAAGAAGCTATCTGGATGAAGAAGTTCCTCACAAAACTTCAGGTGGTTCCAACCATTGTTGATCCAATACCGCTGTATTGCGACAACAACGGCGCTATAACTTTCGCGAAGGAACCCAGGTCCCATCAAATGTCCAGACACATTTTGAGGCGGTACCACCTGATCAGGGAGATCGCAGATCGCCGGGAGATCGAGATGAAGAGAGTAGATACTGAGAATAACACTGCAGATCCATTCACAAAGGCCATCCCTCAGACGCAGTTCGAAAGACTATTCGAGATGATAGGTCTGCGATATGCCAGCACATAGCCCTAATGCAAGAGGGAGATTGTTAGTGTATATGCCCTAGAGGCTATTATTGTATCATACTGGATTGTATATCACTTAATGGAAGCTTGGGATATTCACAGTAGTATTAACAGTCTTGCTCAAAATGGTTGTATGCTACTTGGTTTGTTTCTAGTTCAATATGTGCATGTGATTCTTTTAACATATCGCTTATACATATTAGTAGAGCCCTTAGGATCTTTGCTTGATTACCAGCGTTGTGATGGCAGTCACACTAGTAGGGGCTGGGTAATCTACAAGCACATCCTTATACAGGTCCCCAGTCATAGGATTATCGAGACGGGGCATCGATACTCCAGAGTGGACTAGTGTATACGCTTCTCATCCCAGCAGGGGAGATGGTCTGTCCCACAACCATTAGTACGTCGTACTAGAGATAGTATGCAGGTGCTCGTCAGGTTATGAGTACACCGGACAAGACTCGTAGGGAACTGCTGGTTGGTACTATACCTATCATCAGGTAGCAGTTCCCAGGTGATATGAGTACAGCTTAGTCCGTCGACTTGATACTGCTACTTCGCCTCGAGTGTGTTCCCACTGTACTTTGATTACTACCCTACCACGGCTCTGCTGAGTCGTGCAAATAGGAAGTAGTTGGGTGCAGTTCCGAAGCACTTGGAGGCAGTGGCGATTAGATAGGATTTGTCTCTCCCGGTATTAGGGGTTGATGTCGCGCTGTGTTCGGAACGCCATTACACAAAGTCCCTGGCCAGGGCAAGTGAGATTTACTGCTAGGTACTTCAGTAGTTTCTCAGGGTGTTTTGGACTGTACTCCGACACGACTTATTGCACTATTAGGGGTCTGGCGCTTGCCGCCCCTAGGACCGATATGCGACACTCTTAGACGAACAGACCGGACTGTACGGAGATTGTCACATTCAGGCTCAGTAGGAGTTCGGATGGGTTTTCTCATCGACCTTCTTATCGACATCTACCTGGGGACCGTTACATACAGCTAGTACCACTTGCGGCTTGTGGTTAAACCCACTGCCAGCGTAGTGTCGAGTCTTTAGAGTCCCACACAGAGGGTTTCCCAGCTTCGGGCGAAACGATGTAGAGGTCGTATGGTTTTACGACAGTGTTTGATCACATACGTGTACTTGTGCGTGTGTGATGTTCGAGCAGACAATACTAGTGGGCTTTGGTTTAAGCTGGATCCTAGTACTTGATTATTGGATTAGCTTTGTCTCATTGTATTCATGTTTTTCGGAACACGGATGCGGGTATGTATATACGGATTAGAGGGGGTATAGAAGGAGACACCTCATTAGGGTTTTGACCATTGACTTGGTCAAAACAAACATGAGGTGGAGGAAAGGTTTTATTATTTTTGGTAAATGATAATTTAGTGGCATGGCTACTTATGTTGACCATTTGACTTGGATTGACTTTTTGACCTTAGATATTTTGTGAGATATTTTTGGCTCTAGATATTTTGATGAGATATTTTCCATGCCATTCTTGTGGTCATATATAAGTTAGCCATTCTATTTTTCATTATCATTATCACAAGTACATTCTTTCTCCTCAAGCTTGATCTTTCCTTCTTCCTCTCAAACCATAGTGTATCATATGTTGATAATCAAGGGTTAATGAGACTTAGCTACTCAAAATCATACTCTACACACTCTAGGTTACTTAGTTTAGCAAACCAAATGATTTAGTTGCCTCAACTTGGAGGTTTAGCTCAAGGTAGGAACTCTCAGGTGGATTTTCTATTACTTCGAGAAGCCGACAAGAAGGTGCCATCTTTTTCCACTCCAAGGAGCCTGCGAGATGAAGGAGGAGAGCAAGAGGAGAAGAATGACTTCGATCTTTAGGTATAATATCTTTACAAAGTAGATAATACCTCTAGTCAGTTTGTTAGTTATGGTTTTGCTCAGATCTTGTAGTTCAAGTCGATGTTAACTTGTTTGCAAAAATCGTTTTTTACCCGTTCCGCCTCCCCGCAAACAAGGGGGGTGTAACATCGACTTACAAGATAGCAGTTCCCAGATGACATGAGTACAGGTCAGTCTGTCGACCTGAGATTGTCATTTGTCTTATGTGAGTTCCTACTGTGTTTTGATTACTACCCTACCACGGCTCAAAGGAGTCGTGAAAACAGGTTTTAGTTGGGTATAGTCCCGAGCCACATGGAGGCAGTGAGCGGATCGTCTGGGATTCGTCTCTCCCAGTATTGGGGGTTGATGTCACGCGGTGCACGGGTGGCCATCACTAGAAATCCTTGGACAAGGCAGATGAGAATTACTGATTTGGATCAGTAGTTTCTCAGTGGGTGATGGGCTTCATACCGTAACGAAATATCACGTTATTAGGGGTCTGACTTTATTCACCCCTAGACTCGATATGCGATACTCTTAGACGAACAGACCAGATTGTACGAAGATTGTCACGGACAGGCTCAGTAGGGGTTCGGATGAGTTTGCTCGTCGGCCTTCCTTTCGCTCGATACCTGGGTAGCTGTACGTACAGCTAGTGCCGCTGACGTGCTTGTGGTTAAGCCCACTGCCAGCGTATTGACGAGTCTTTAGAGTCTCACACAGAGGGTTTCCCTAGTTCTGGCGAAATGATGTAGTGGCCTTATTGGATACGTGCAAAGTTCTGATCGATTGATTGTACTATATACCCGGATTTTCGATCAGACAGTTGATAATACCAGCCGGCTCGGGTTTGAGCCGGATTATTAATTTAGGTATTGATTTAATAATTTATGTATATGTATTTCGATATGTATATTCTAGTATTATATTCTTTGTGTTATTCTATCTCTTCGGGTATTTGTATTTCGGTACGAATACAGGTATGTATATACAGTAGAGTGTAATCCGTATTTGTACAGATAACATTCTAGAATGTGGACACCTCATTTTGTTTTCATCCATTTATTGTAATGGGAAATGAGGTGGAAAATCTAGAAAGGGGAGTATGGTGAGAGCCATGCTTGTATAATGTTGCACAAATGAATTGTTAATTCATTTGTGCAAACTATTCAAGCATGGGCTTGATTTTTAAATGGAAAAAATGGGATTTATAAAATAAGGCTTCATGTTATTTTTCATCACTTGATGCAAATTGTTGCATGGTTTTTTTTCTTCACCTCTCCATTAGCTTCACTCTCCTCTTCGGTTTTCATGAGTTCCTCCACCTTCATCTTCTACCTCCTCTCTACAATCTCATGTGTTGAGAATCAAGAGTAGTGGTGAGGTAGATTAACATTTTGAACACTTCACTACATCTTAGGCACTCTAGATTAGCAACCAAGAGTCCCTAGTTGCTTCACTTAATCAATTGTGTGGAGGTGGAGCCATGAGCAAAATCCCTCAGGTGGATCATCTTCGACGGAGGAAGACCGGTGGCTAAGTTTAGTCGAGGACGCCTCAAGGAGCTAGGGAAGATGGTAGAAGACTGAAGGAAATCGTTCATTCGGTATTACCATTTATAATCTTGTAGTTTAGCTCTTATAGTTTGCTAGTGTAGGTTTATGGTTCGATTCTAGACGGGTTCGTTAGCGCCAAGTTTTTTAAACGTCATTTTTGTTCCGCATCGGCCATGGTAGATAGCCAGGGTGCTATCGTGACCCAACATAGTATCAGAGCCACCCTATAAACCATTACTAGCTAGCTTGTACAAGGTTAAAATGTCGATCGATCAATTTTTCCAAATCGTTTTTCCATTTCTACATGCCCGCTGCCGATTTTAAAACCTGTTCAAAAAATATTTCAGAGTGTCTTAAAAATATGTTCAGGCATTTGTAAGGAACCACAAGAAATTTGGATGCTTGAACCAACAAAATGGCCATAGAAGCACCACAATACTTGCCTATTGGCGGCGGTTCCGCGGTCATCTTGTGGCCAAAGTGTGCCAAATTTCTTCTGGCATTCTAATTCTTGGAAATATGATTTTTGCGATATTTGGTTTTGGTCCAGATTTGTTTGAGTGCTGGATTGCATTTAGGGCCAATATGGAAAGGTTTAGTCAATCGAAATTTTAAGTATGTGTTTATCAATGCATGTGATCATATCTGCGACCGTGAATATCATTGAGCGGTACAACCCGACTAGTTGCTATATATTCAACCAGACGAGTTTGTGAACGTGATATTCACGTTGATGTTCTGAGTTGTGCTGATATTGTAGTTGGATTGTCATGGTGGATAGCCTATGGTGCAATGGTAGTAGTACAGTTCAGATTCATTTGTATATTCGTTTTTGCGGGGTGAGCATCCAACATGTGGACAGCCGTATCTGTCAGCTTGTATATTCTTTTATTGGGGCATGACCGGGTTGAGGTCGATGTCGCCATTGTATATATACTTTTCTTTTATGTACTAGGATTACCCTACGGTGGAGTGCTCGAATAGACGGGTTCTAGAGGGTAACAGGCCAGCATCTCATGGCATTAGACGGAGGAGGCCTTACTCTAGAATTGGCTGGCTATTCGCCGCACTCGTAGAGGGTATAGGATGACCCACGGTGGAGTGCTCAAGTTACCGGATTCCGTGAAGTGCTGGGTGGCCCATTCACTTTGTTGATTGGGGTTGCCTTATTTTTGGGATTGGCGGGTAACTTGCCGCACTCGTAGGGGTCCAGATTTTCATTGTACGGGCTATCCACACGACTGGGAATATCGGGTCTCATTTGCGGCTCAAGTGAAACCCGAGGCTCCAAGATTATCCACCATTCTGTGTTGCTTGTTGATGTTCTGTGATGTTGCTTATTGTTGGCTATAGTGCTCTCAAGGCAATTATCATAGTCGCAGGCAGATGATTATGATGATTGAGGGATGACCTATACCGGTAGAACAGTCTTACTCGAGATAACAGTATGCAATCCAGTTTATCTTTATCATCATGTACAGCATTAGGTGGTATTACAGATCACTGTTAGATGTTGATAGAGCCATAGGATTCTTGCTTGAGTACCAGCATTATGATGGCGATCATATACGTGGGAGCTGGGTGGTCTATAAGCACATCCTTAAATGTCCCTAGTCGTGGGAGTTTCGAGACTGGGCATCGATACTCCAGAGTAGACTAGTGTATACTGATCGAGACCCCGTCGAGGGGTGGTGGCCAGTCTCATAAGCCATTGGTGTTAGTTTGTTCATCTAAGATGTATACAGGTGCTCATTGGCTTATGAGTACACCTGACGGACTCGCCGGGAACATGCTAGTTGATATTATAACTGTTATGAGATAGCAGTTCCCTGGTGACATGTGTACAGCTTAGTCTACCGACCTGAGATCGTCATTTGTCTCCTGTGAGTTCCCACTGTACTTTGATTACTACCGTACCATGGCTCAAAAGAGTCATGCAAACAGTTTTTAGTTGGGTACAGTCCCGAGCCATATGGAGGCAGTGAGCGGATCGTCAGGGGATTCGTCTCTCCCGGTATTGGGGGTTGATGTCGTGCAGTGCATGGGTGGCCATCACCAGAAATCCTTGGACATGGTAGTAGAGAATTACTAATTCGGATCAGTAGTTTCTCAGTGGGTGATGGGCTTCATACCGACACTAAATGTCGCGTTATTAGGGGTCTGACTTTATCCACCCTCTAGACACGATATGTGATATTCATAGACGAACGGACTGGACTGGACGGATATTGTTACTGTCAGGCTCAGTAGGGGTTTCAGGATGAGTTTTCTCGTCGGTCCCCCTTTCGCTCAATACCTGGGTAGTCGTTACGTACAGCTAGTGCCGCTGACGTGCTTATGGTTAAACCCACTGCCAGCATATTGACAAGTCTTTAGAGTCCCACACAGAGGGTTTACCTGCTTCGGGTGAAACAATGTAGAGGCCGTATGGTTTTACGACAGGGTTCGATCACATAATAATGGTTTAGACCTTTTTGGATTAAAAGGTTATTGAGGTGTAGTATGAGGTGTTTATTGTATTTTTGGTGGCATGGCTTATTAGTGACCCATGGTTACTATTCTAAGCATGCTTAGGGTTTTTGTTTGTTGTGAGAATTTTGTTGACTTGAGATATTTTAGTTGAATCTAGATATTTTTGTATGGCTCCATTTATTAATTCACACGACACACAAAAATCATTCAAGTGATTATTTTTCTCTCTCCTTCAACACTCTCATCCTCATGGCATCTTCTTCTTCCTCCATCCGAACCTTCTCATGTGTTGAGAAACCTTGGGTGTCTTGAGAGAAATAAATCCTTCATCACTCTCTACTTCTTCTACGGTATCTAGTGTAGCGATTTAGGTACCCTACTTACCTCGGATATGAGGTTGGAGCTCGATTCATAGACTCTCGGGTGGATCATCTTCGATGAAGGGAGACCGGAGATCAAGGTTGATCAAGGAAGCCTCTAGGAGCTTAGGAAGGTGGATGAAGACCGAAGGACACTGATCAATTCGGTATAACCATTCTATCTCCTTTGCATGTTTTGTTATCTAGGGCTTATGGGTCAATACGGGTTATAGGGTTATGTTAGCACCGGTTTTTGAAAATTTTTGTTCCGCATTTGGCCACGGATTGATGGCCGGGGAACATGCATAACCAAACATGGTATCAAAGCCACTCCATAAGCTAACTAATTGCGATATTAGAAATCCATCATTTTTGTCGTGCAAAAACTGCCGACAAAAACAGTTCCAAAAACTGAAAGTTTGAGATATTTGCACACCCCGCGGGCTCACGGTTTTAAGTGAGAAGCCGCGGGGAAGTGCATGGGCATCCCGGGGAACCCCCAGGGGCGACCGATTTGCTGGGCCCACTCCCCAAGACCACCATAAGGTGGTCTTGGCAGTGGGGACCCGAAACTGCCCCACCTTGGGCAGTTTCGGGTCTGCCTCACCCCCTGACCACCTTATGGTGGCCTCGGGGGTAGGATACTCCTTATAGCCCCCCCGACTCAAAGTTAATTTCGTGATCTAACTTCCCGCGAAGGTTAGGGCATGTTTCGTTTTGATTCGGACTTCCGAATTGGATTTAAACGGTCGGTTTTTGGAACTTTAGCTCACTGTTTTTTTTTCATGGTTTTGGAAATTAGTTTAGTTTGCTAATTGCATACGGAATTCTAATGTCTTAGTTTTCAGTACATACATTACTATCTGCGTCCGTGAATGTTATTAGATCGGTACAACTCGTCTAATTGCTATATGACTTTTTGATGGGTTTGCGAACTTGACATACATGTTGATGTTCTGTGTTGTGCTGTGGTTGTGGTTGGATCGTCGTGGTGGATAGTTTGGGTGCAATGGTAGTACAGCTTAGTTCATTTGTACATTTGATATTGCGGGGCGAGCGTCCGACATGTGGACTGCCGTCACTGCCCGTTTGTATATTATTTGTTTGGGGCACGACCGGATTGAGGTCGATGTCATCCTTGTACTTATTTTCTTTTCTGTATTAGGATTACCCTGCGGTGGAGTGCATGGTTAGCCGGGTTCTAGAAGGCAACAGGTCCGCATCTCATGGCTTTATGATGGAGCGGACCTTACACTTGAATTGGCGGGCTATTCGCCGCACTCATAGGGGGTATAGGTTGACCTAAAGAGGGGTGCTCAACTTACCGGATTCCGTGGAGTGCTGGGTGGCCCATTCACGTTGTTGATTGGGGTTGCCTCGCTTCTGGGATTGATGGGTAACTTGCCGCGCTCGTAGGGGTCTAGGGTTTCATTGCACAAGCTATCTATATGACAGGGAACGTCAGGTCTCATTTGCGGCTCAAATGAAACTCGAGGCTCCAGGATTATCCACCACTCTGTGTTGCATGGCTGGGATTCTGAGATGTTACTTTATATCATGCCTGGGATGAATGTTATATATATTTATATATATATACTAGTAGATATTGTATATGTTTTGCACCTGCGCTAGTCCAGCCCCCGCTCTGTCGTTAGTTAAGTAACTTAACGGGTGATGAAAGGGCCCAGTGGCTTCGTTCTTTTCTGGTGTGATTAATTGATGGGACTGCGTTGATTACGATCAATGCAAGGAAAACAAACCTATATATATGATATTGTTGGAACCAAGTTTTTGAAAAACAGACATTGCAGACGTTCTCTTTTGCTTTGCACAGTGGTATTCGGTTATGAATGTCCAGCACCTTATTCGACGAGGCAAGGGCCGATATTCCTTCATCGGGAGTGACCCCTTGGGCAGAAGTATGCATCAGCGTAATAACTTCACTATAGTCAATTATTTTTACTTTGCATCGTGGTATTCAGTTTGGAATATCCTGCACCTCATTCGACGAGGAAAGAGCTGAGATCCGTTCACCGGGAGTGACCTCTTTAGCAAAAGTTTTCACCACTATATATTTGTAAAACCACTTGGATTCTTTCGACGATATCAAGTTCATTACATTAAAGGTTTTTCGCCAAAAACCAGCCGCAGCCCTCCGTCATTTCAGACGGGTAGCGCCTAGTATTCATGCTATTTATTTTGGCCTTCGTCAAGGCATAGTGTATGGTAGCTATGTGTTACTTTTCTGTTGCATAGATAGATACGTTGGTTTGGGATAGTCATACAGCTATTTTGGCCTTCGTCAAGGGTATGTACAGGTGGGTTCAAATTAACCCGGTTCAAATTAACACGTCAATGTCATATGTGCATGGGGCAAATATCCACATCGGGAGTTTCTAAAAAAACTGAAACTTGCCAGAAGGCATGCGCATACCTTCTGGAGTGATAATTTGAGTGGCTTCCATCAAGTTATCATACGATGATAGTTGGATCCCGATTCCAACTGATGAGTTGGTTTACTCCTCGGGTGATTTTAGATGATCCCAACTAATTCTCCTTTTAGGGTTTGGAGGAGAATTCAAGGAAACAATGGGAGCCATCCTGATTAGATTAAGTGATTAACCATTCTGATTTAGGTTAGAGTGCACATTGACTGTTTCTTTTCTCTCTCTCTTTGGTAGAGACCATGGCCCGACCTTAGACTAAAACTCATGAACCAAGTTAACCGAACCTTCTTAAATCACATTGGATTTTGGATTGTCATAGTTGCATATATCATTGTCACTCCTACTTTTACCCTTTGAATTTCTCCGGAACATTCCGTATCACTACGAATATCCACATTTATTGGATATGACCATCGTATAATTACATACGAACTCGAAAAAACTTGTTTTAGATTCGAGGATGGTTTCCGGTTCTGGAGAAATTGATTATGACTATTCAGTTGTCTTTTCTCTTTACCTTCTCTCAGGTTGCGAGAGCTCCTGGTATTTAGGAGAGTACACCTATTACGCTCATTGGATAGTCTTCTTCCAAACCATAGGCTGGTGCCGAAAGGTAGGGAAGAAAGAAAACCAATTAGCCTAAGTGTGGTGTACAGAAGGTAATAAGTAAAGAAAAATAAAGGGATTAGAAAGAGGGCAAAGTAAATTGCGACTGTTATCATTCACGACGAAACCGCGTATATCATCGCCACTCCTACTTCACCTTTACATTTCTCCGGAACATTCTGTATCACTATGAAGATCCACATTTATTGGATACACCATCGTATAGGTACATACGAACTCGAAGGAACTTGTTCCAGTTCGAGGATGGTTTCTGGTTCAGGAGAAATAGAATAAGGATTATTCAGTTGTCTTTTCCCTTACCTTCTCTAAGGTTGCGAGAGCTCCTAGGATTAGGAGGGTACACCTATTACGCTTATTGGATAGTCTTCTTCCAAACCATAGGCTGGTGCCGAAAGATAGGGAAAGAAGAAAACCATTTAGTCTAAGGGTGGTGTACAGAAGGTAATAAGTAAAGACAAATAAAGGGATTGGAGAGATAGCAAGGAAATATACGGTTACAGTCATGAATATGGATAGTGGAAGAGGCATTACTAGGAATACCCGGATACCGCTTCGAAACATTTTCATGTTTCAGTTTCACTGTGTATTGTTAATTGAAAACTGATTTCCCAATTAGATTTTTACTCCAGGGTATGTATTTACCAGACTTGATTCTCACATCTGTATAGTATTACAGATGATGAGTAGGAGTAATATATTGGGAATTAGGTGATTATATCCTCATTATATCGGAATTCGTTGTAATTGGTGATATTTGAGGAAATTGTTGGGGTAAAAATTTACACCCCTGTTGACCGAGTCAAAGTCAAGGTCAACCCCCAAGCTAGGTGGGCCCAAGCCCAGGTCAAGCGGGCCCATGCCCAAGTCGAGCCCGCGGCCAGCCTCCCCATGCCAACAACAAAATCATGTAATAAATAATTTTTATGTAATTGTTTATGCATGAATGAAAACAAAATGGGCATAAAGCCAATATTTTGTAAGCCCATGGCTTATGTGCAAAAATGAAATGGCACATGGGCCATGGGATGGCTAAAATGCCATTTTTGTAAAGCCCAAGGGGCTATATGTAAATATGTAAGCCTATAAAAGGCAACATGATGATGAATAATAAAAACACTTTTTTCATTCCCTCAAAAACTAGGGTTTGTTCCTCCACTCTCTACTTTTCAAGTTCTTCCTCTTCCTTTTTATTTTCCAAATAAATCAAGAGCTTAGCTCTCTTTTTTTTTAAACTAAATAAAGTTTTACTATAAACCCATCTTCCAAAACTCCATCAAGAGAAGAAAAAGGGTCTCTTTTTTTATCATCCAAGATCTAGATCTTGGAGTTTCAAGAGAACCCATTTTGGGCTTCTTCTCAAAGGAGAAAGGAGAAAATCTTTTGGAGTTCAACTCCACAAATAAAAATCTGTTGGAGTTCAACTCCACAAATAAAATTCTTTTGGAGTTCAACTCCACCACCAGGAAAATTATTTTGGAGTTCAACTCCACTACAAAAATTCTTTTGGAGTTTAACTCCACAGTAAAAATCTTTTGGAGTTCAACTCCACAAATAAAATTCCTTTGGAGTTCAACTCCACAAATAAAATTCCTTTGGAGTTTAACTCCACTACAGAAATTATTTTGGAGTTTAACTCCATAAAAAAATACTTTTTTTTGGGCAGCTAAACTCCACATTATATTAGCCATATTCTTTTGGAGTTGAACTCCACATTCTCTAAATAAAATAATAATAAAAAATAATAAAAAAAAGGCATTCACATGCAATGCATGTGACGGGGCATGTGACGGGTCACATGCAAAGCATGTGACCCCATCACATGGTTAACATGTGACGGGGTCACATGCAATGCATGTGACGGGGTCACATGCTTAACATGTGACGGGGTCACATGCAAAGCATGTGACCCCATCACATGGTTAACATGTGACGTGGGTCACATGCTAGCATGTGACAGGTCACATGCTAGCATGTGACCCCCCTCACATGAGGGGTCACATGCTAACATGTGACCCCACTTTTAAAAAAAAATAAAAAATTCTTTTCTTCTTTCTTCCTCTTTTTTATTTAAAATAAAAATAAATAAATTATAAATAATATTTAAAAATTAAAAAAAAACATAATTATTTTCTTTTCTTCTTTTCTTTATTTAATCCCTTTTTCTATTTTAAATAAATATTAAATAAATAAAAAAAATATTTTTAAATTAAAAAAATATTTAAAAATTTATTTAAAAAAATAATAATAATTCTCCAAATATTTATTTACTTATTTATTTTCGTTTTTATATATAGAAAATATATATATATATGTATATATCTCTTTTTACAAGTGGAATAAAACAAAAAAAAATACACACAGCCAACGCACCGCATATTGAGTTCGCATGACCAGTTTAACCCATCAATCGGAGGTTCCTTCTCTCCAAATGCGAGGGGTAATTAACGGCAGCTTAGTCCGCGGCTGCCGGAGATTCGGATCCCCACAATCAATAAACCCCGGCCTACCCTAGGCAGGGGGAATCTGTAGTACGTCTGACAAGCGCGCGTATTCCCATCTCAATGGGGGTGACGAAAAACACCCTACAGCACCCCATTGAGATGGGAATACGCGCGCGCTTGTCAGGCGTACTACAGATTCCCCCTGCCTAGGGTAGGCCGGGGTTTATTGATTGTGGGGATCCGAATCTCCGGCAGCCGCGGACTAAGCTGCCGTTAATTACCCCTCGCATTTGGAGCGAAGGAACCTCCGATTGACGGGTTAAACTGGTCATGCTAACTCAATATGCGATGCGTTGGCTGTGTGTTTTTTTTTTTGTTTTATTCCACTTGTAAAAAGAGATATATACATATATATATATTTTCTATATATAAAAACGAAAATAAATAAGTAAATAAATATTTGGAGAATTATTATTATTTTTTTAAATAAATTTTTAAATATTTTTTTAATTTAAAAATATTTTTTTTATTTATTTAATATTTATTTAAAATAGAAAAAGGGATTAAATAAAGAAAAGAAGAAAAGAAAATAATTATGTTTTTTTTTAAATTTTTAAATATTATTTATAATTTATTTAATATTTATTTATTTTTATTTTAAATAAAAAAGGAGGAAGAAAGAAGAAAAGAATTTTTTTTTTTTTTAAAAGTGGGGTCACATGTTAGCATGTGACCCCTCATGTGAGGGGGGTCACATGCTAGCATGTGACATGGAGGGTCACATGTTAGCATGTGACCCCTCATGTGAGGGGGGGTCACATGCTAGCATGTGACCCGTCACATGCTAGCATGTGACCCACGTCACATGTTAACCATGTGATGGGGTCACATGCTTTCCCGTCACATGATAAGCATGTGACCCGTCACATGATAAGCATGTGACCCCGTCACATGCATTGCATGTGACCCCGTCACATGTTAACCATGTGATGGGGTCACATGCTTTGTATGTGACCCGTCACATGCCCCGTCACATGCATTGCATGTGACTGCCTTTTTTTTTTCATCAGAACGTGGAGTTCAACTCCAAAAGAATATGGCTAATATAATGTGGAGTTAAACTCCCCAAAAAAAAGTATTTTTTTGTGGAGTTAAACTCCAAAATAATTTCTGTAGTGGAGTTAAACTCCAAAGGAATTTTATTTGTGGAGTTGAACTCCAAAAGATTTTTACTGTGGAGTTAAACTTCAAAAGAATTTTTGTAGTGGAGTTGAACTCCAAAATAATTTTCCTGGTGGTGGAGTTGAACTCCAAAAGAATTTTATTTGTGGAGTTGAACTCCAAAAGAATTTTATTTGTGGAGTTGAACTCCAAAAGATTTTTATTTGTGGAGTTAAACTCCAACAGATTTTTATTTGTGGAGTTGAACTCCAAAAGATTTTCTCCTTTCTCCTTTGAGAAGAAGCCCAAAATGGGTTCTCTTGAAACTCCAAGATCTAGATCTTGGATGATAAAAAAAGAGACCCTTTTTCTTCTCTTGATGGAGTTTTGGGAGATGGGTTTATGGTAAAACTTTATTTAGTTTTAAAAAAAAGATAGCTAAACTCTTGATTTATTTGGAAAATAAAAAGGAAGAGGAAGAACTTGAAAAGGAGAGAGTGGAGGAACAAACCCTAGTTTTTGAGGGAATGAAAAAAATGTTTTTATTATTCATCATCATGTTGCCTTTTATAGGCTTACATATTTACATATAGCCCCTTGGGCTTTACAAAAATGGCATTTTAGCCATCCCATGGCCCATGTGCCATTTCATTTTTGCACATAAGCCATGGGCTTACAAAATATTGGCTTTATGCCCATTTTGTTTTCATTCATGCATAAACAATTACATAAAAATTATTTATTACATGATTTTGTTGTTGGCATGGGGAGGCTGGCCGCGGGCTCGACTTGGGCATGGGCCCGCTTGACCTGGGCTTGGGCCCACCTAGCTTGGGGGTTGACCTTGACTTTGACTCGGTCAACAGGGGTGTAAATTTTTACCCCAACAAATTGCCCCCATCAATAAATGCACACAGCATATGTGGGTCGTGTGCATGAAATTGATGGATCTTCTTTCACGTGGAGGCGACTTGCATTGGTTCCCACTTTTTGGGATGCACTGCCCTTTTTACGACATGGACGGTCGACGCTCTGTTACGAAGCGATTTGGGTTCCCAATTTGCGGGAGCCTGCACTGCCCTTTTTGCGACATAGACGGTCGACGCTCTGTTACGAAGCGATTTGGTAGACGTGCCCCCGGCATGGAGTGTCGCTGGTCGACGTTTCCCCGAGGCGGAGTGTCTGCTGTAGGACGTTTCCCCGAGACGGAGTGCCTGTAGTAGGACGTATCCCCGAGACGGAGTGCCTGTTGTAGGACGTTTCCCCGAGACGGAGTGCCTGTTGTAGGACGTATCCCCGAGACGGAGTGCCTGTGGTAGGACGTATCCCCGAGACGGAGTGCCTGTGGTAGGACGTTTCCCCGAGACGGAGTGCCTGTGGTTGGACGTATCCCCGAGACGGAGTGTCGCTGGTTAACGTGTCCCCGAGACGGAGTGTCTGTTGTAGGATGTTTCCCCGAGACGGAGTGCCTGTGGTAGGACGTATCCCCGGGACGGAGTGCCTGTGGTAGGACGTATCCCCGAGACGGAGTGCCTGTGGTAGGACGTTCCCCGAGACGGAGTGCCTGTGGTAGGACGTATCCCCGAGACGGAGTGCCTGTGGTAGGACGTTTTCCCCGAGACGGAGTGCCTGTTATAAGACGTTTCCCCGAGACGGAGTGCCTGTTGTAGGACGTATCCCCGAGACGGAGTGCCTGTTGTAGGACGTATCCCCGAGACGGAGTGCCTGTGGTTGGACGTATCCCCGAGACGGAGTGCCTGTGGTTGGACGTATCCCCGAGACGGAGTGCCTGTGGTAGGACGTTTCCCCGATACGGAGTGTCTGCTCGATGTTTCCCCGTTACGGAGTGTCGCTGATCGACTTTTCCCCAGCGCGGAGTGTCGGTGGTTGACTTTTCCCCGGCATGGAGTGTCGCTGATGGACTTTTCCCTGGCGCGGAGTGTCGGGTTGACTTTTCCCGGTACGGAGTGTCGCTGATCGACTTTTCCCCGGCGCGGAGTGTCGCGGGTTGACTTTTCCCCGGCGCGGAGTGTCGCTGATGGACTTTTCCCGGCGCGAAGTGTCGTGGGTTGACTTTTCCCCGGCACGGAGTGTCGCTGATCGACTTTTCCCCGGCGCGGTGTGTCGGGTTGACTTTTCCCCGGCACGGAGTGTCGCTGATCGACTTTTCCCCGGCGCGGAGTGTCGGGTTGACTTTTCCCCGGCACGGAGTGTCGCTGATCGACTTTTCCCCGGCGCGGAGTGTCGCGGGTTGACTTTTCCCCGGCACGGAGTGTCGCTGATGGACTTTTCCCCGGCACGGAGTGTTGGTGGTTGACTTTTCCCCGGCACGGAGTGTCGCTAATGGACTTTTCCCCGGCGCGGAGTGTCGGGTTGTTGACTTTATTCCGAGACGAAGCATAATTTCGACAGGGAAGGCAGGTACACCGAGGCGAAGCATCATTTCGACACGGGGTGCATTCGGGACGAAGCATAATTCTGACGCAGAGCTTGCTGGTTGATTTGATTCCGAGGCGGAGTATAATTCCGGCAAGGAGGTCGTTATCCCGAGGCGAAGCATGATTTCGACACGGAGTAAATTCTGGGACGAAGCATGATTCCGCCGCAGAGGTTGTTGGTTTGATTTGATTGACTTGAGTCGACATCAGCATCGCTATACTGGAATATGGTACCAGGAGCGAATCATCATTTATCATGAGAGGGTTTGGGGATTTTGGTTTTGGTTTGGCATCTGCATTGCTGCACTGGAATAATGCCAGGAGCAACTCATCATTTGCCCCGGGAGAATTTGGATTTGGTTTTTTTTCGTTTGGCATCTGCATTGCTGCACTGGAATAATGCCAGGAGCAACTCATCATGTGCCCCGAGAGAATTTGGATTTGGTTGCTTAGGAGACAGGTTTAGATCCCTATCACCTAAGGCTTTTCAATTTTATGGGCCATGAGGGTCCCATAAAAGCATTTTCTCCCTACGGGTCGTAAGGATCCCGCAGGTGTATTTTCTCCTTAGGAGTCGTGGGGACTCCTAAGTATGTTGCCCCTTTGTGAGTCGTAGGGATCTCACGCGGGAATTTTCTCCTCACAAAGTCGAGAGGACTTTGCGAGTGCATTTCATTTCTTTTTTTTTTTACGGGTTTGCGCCCTTTCGGGTTTTCACAAACTCGCCGGCAGTCCTGCTGTTTTTACTCACGGAGCCCTTTCGGGTTTTCATCCGTGCCCGTTTTGCTTGTGGACATACCGTTCTTCTTTTTTTTTCTCTTTTTTCTTTTTTTTGGAGAGATCGGGATTGTTTTACGCCCGTGGATTGTATACGGTTTTGCAGGATGTATGATCCAGACCGTAGGGCCGGAAAAAAATTTGGGACATTGTTGGCGTCTGCATCGCTGCACTGGAATATGATACCAGGAGCGACTCATCATTCGTCGTTGGGGATTGGGATTTGGAATTTGGTTGGCGTCTGCATCGCTGCACTGGAATATGGTACCAGGAGCGACTCATCATTCGCCACTTGGGGATTGGGATTTGGAATTTGGTTGGCGTCTGCATCGCTGCATTGGAATATGGTACCAGGAGCGACTCATCATTCGCCACTTGGGGATTGGGGAGCGATTGCTTAGGAGACAGGTTTGGATCCCTATCACCTAAGACTTTTCAATTTTATGGGCCGTGAGGGTCCCATAAAGGTATTTTCTCCCTGCGAGTCGTAAGGATCCCGCAGGTGTATTTTCTCCTTAAGAGTCGTGAGAACTCCCAAGTGTGTTTTTCCTTCGTGAGTCGTAAGGATCCCACGAAGGTTTGTTCTCCTCATGCATCGTAAGGACACATGAGTGGGTCTTCTTAATGGAGCATAATTCCAAAGGCGGAGACCAGCCGCGTAACTGGTGGTTGCGGTGGGGCATGGGTATGCTGAGAATTATTTGAGCCCGTGGATTGTATACGGTAGTCAATTTGGGGACTAACCGTAGGGCCGGGAGAAATTTGGAAATTTGAATTTTTGTTGGCGTCAGTATCGCTACACTGGAATATGGTACCAGGAGCGACTCATCATTCACCATTGTTTTTTTTTTGTTTTTTTTTGTTTTTTTTTATACCGCGATTGCTCTATCATTTCAGCTTTTCTTCGCGAAGGTCGCGATTGCCCTATCATTTCGGCTATTTATTCGCGGTTGCCCCATCATTTCGGCTTTATTTTCATTTTTATTTTTACTCGCTGATTTTTATTGCGAGTTGCCCCATCATTTCGGCTTTTCTTTATTATTATTTTTTTTTACACATTTTTTTTGTTTATTTACATTTTTTTTTACATTCCCAGTTTAACGACTTAGAGGTCGACTGTTTCCAGTTTAAAGACGTAGAGGTCGTCTGTTTCCAGTTTAACGACGTGGAGGTCGTCTGTTTCCAGTTTAACGAATTGGAGGTCGTCTGTTTCCAGTTTAACGACGTGGAGGTCGTCTGTTTCCAGTTTAACGACTTGGAGGTCGTCTGTTTTCAGTTTAACGACGTAGAGGTCCTCTGCTTCCAGTTTAACGACTTGGAGGTCAGCTGCTTCCAGTTTAACGACTTGGAGGTCAGCTGTTTCCAGTTTAAAGACGTAGAGGTCATCTGTTTCCAGTTTAAAGACTTAGAGGTCATGCTGTTTCCAGTTTAAAGACGTAGAGGTCATCTGTTTCCAGTTTAAAGACTTAGAGGTCATGCTGTTTCCAGTTTAAAGACGTAGAGGTCATCTGTTTTCCAGTTTAACGACTTAGAGGTCGTCTGTTTTCCAGTTTAACGACTTAGAGGTCATCTGTTTCCAGTTTAAAGACTTGGAGGTCATCTGTTTCCCAGTTTAAAGACGTAGAGGTCATCTGTTTCCAGTTTAAAGACGTAGAGGTCAGCTGTTTCCAAGTTTAAAGACGTAGAGGTCATCTGTTTCCAGTTTAAAGACTTAGAGGTCATGTGTTTCCAGTTTAAAGACTTAGAGGTCATCTGTTTCCCAGTTTAAAGACGTAGAGGTCGTCCGACGAGGAGCTCAGAGAAGATACCTGATTGAGTAGCTGTAAGGGGCACCGCTGGAGTTTGCCCGAGATGCCTTATTACTTTGTCAGTGTTGATGGCCTTGCCCCCAGCTGGGGCCAAGAAAAATCGTTCAAATACCGACTTGCGTCGAATTTGGCAATTGGAAATTGTTAACCTGCAAATAGAAATATTATTTCAGTATAGGCAATCGATATGCATATGGATTGAGTTCGCATGAACATTTAACCCGAAATATGGGAGGAGAGATGGTCCCACCGGGCGTGCTAGAATCTGTAGGGTGTTTTTCGTCACCCCATTGAGATGGGAATACGCGCGCGCTTGTCAGGCGTACTACAGATTCCCCCTGCCTAGGGTAGGCCGGGGTTTATTGATTGTGGGGATCCGAATCTCCGGCAGCCGCGGACTAAGCTGCCGTTAATTACCCCTCGCATTTGGAGCGAAGGAACCTCCGATTGACGGGTTAAACTGGTCATGCGAACTCAATATGCGGTGCGTTGGCTGTGTGTATTTTTTTTTGTTTTATTCCACTTGTAAAAAGAGATATATACATATATATATATTTTCTATATATAAAAACGAAAATAAATAAGTAAATAAATATTTGGAGAATTATTATTATTTTTTTAAATAAATTTTTAAATATTTTTTTAATTTAAAAATATTATTTTTATTTATTTAATATTTATTTAAAATAGAAAAAGGGATTAAATAAAGAAAAGAAGAAAAGAAAATAATTATGTTTTTTTTTAATTTTTAAATATTATTTATAATTTATTTATTTTTATTTTAAATAAAAAAGGAGGAAGAAAGAAGAAAAGAATTTTTTTTTATTTTTAAAAGTGGGGTCACATGCTAGCATGTGACCCCCCCCTCATATGAGGGGTCACATGCTAACATGTGACCCTCCATGTCACATGCTAGCATGTGACCCCCCTCACATGAGGGGTCACATGCTAACATGTGACCCCACTTTTTTAAAAAAAAAAAAAATTCTTTTCTTCTTTCTTCCTCCTTTTTTATTTAAAATAAAAATAAATATATATTAAATAAATTATAAATAATATTTAAAAATTAAAAAAAAAACATAATTATTTTCTTTTTTTCTTTTCTTTATTTAATCCCTTTTTCTATTTTAAATAAATATTAAATAAATAAAAATAATATTTTTAAATTAAAAAAATATTTAAAAATTTATTTAAAAAAATAATAATAATTCTCCAAATATTTATTTACTTATTTATTTTCGTTTTTATATATAGAAAATATATATATATGTATATATCTCTTTTTACAAGTGGAATAAAACAAAAAAAAATACACACAGCCAACGCACCGCATATTGAGTTCGCATGACCAGTTTAACCCGTCAATCGGAGGTTCCTTCGCTCTAAATGCGAGGAGTAATTAACGGCAGCTTAGTGCGCGGCTGCCGGAGATTCGGATCCCCACAATCAATAAACCCCGGCCTACCCTAGGCAGGGGGAATCTGTAGTACGCCTGACAAGCGCGCGCGTATTCCCATCTCAATGGGGTGACGAAAAACACCCTACAGAAATCACCTGGGTTTTTGCCTGACGACAAATATTTGTTATTGAATATCCATTGTTATGCACCAATTTCAAACTGATATATCTGTACGTTTATTTTATAAAGTTAGATATAACTTTTTGAAATTATGTCTATGACATTTACCTATATCAGTTGGTGATTGAGCAAGGAGCCCACTAGTATTATCCGTCCGATCATGATCTGTGCACAAGTGCACGTATATGATCGAACCCTACCATAAAACCATACGGCCTCTACAACATTTCGCCCGAACTAGGAAATCCCTCTGTGTGGGACTCTAAAGACTCGTCAATACGCTGGCAGTGGGTTTAACCACAAGCACGTCAGTGGGACTAGCTGAACGTAACGGCTACCCAGGTATTGAGTGAAAGGGAAGCCGACGAACAAACTCATCGTGAAGCCCTACTAAGCCTGACAGTGACAATATCCGTACAGTCCGGTCCGTTCGTCTATGAGTATCGCATATCGAGTCTAGGGGTGGATAAAGTCAGGCCCCTAATAACACGACATTTAGTGTCGGTATGAAACTCGTCACCACCTGAGAAATTAATGATCCTAGATCAGTAATTCTCGACTACCTTGGCCAAGGATTTCTGGTGATGGCCATTCGTGCACACCACGACATCAACCCCCAATACCGGGAGAGACGAATCCCCTGACGATCCGCTCACTGCCTCCATATGGCTCGGGACTGTACCCAACTAAAACCTGTTTGCATGACTCCTTTAATCCGTGGTAGGGTAGTAATCAAAGCTCAGTGGAACTCACACGAGACAAATGAAAATCTCAGGTCGATAGACTAGCCTGTACACATGTCATCTGGGAACTGCTATCTGACATTAGGTATAATACCAACTAGCATGTTCCCGGCGAGTCCGTCTGATGTACTCATAACCTAATGAGCACCTGTATACATCTTAGGTGAACCAACTAACACCAATGGCTTGTGAGACCGGCCACCGCCCCTCATCAGGGTCTCGATCCGTATACACTAGTATATTCTTTGAGTATCGATGCCCAGTCTCGAAACTCCTAGGACTATGGGCACTTTAAGGATGTGCTTATAGACCACCCAGCTCTCACGTATATGATCAACATCATACTGCTGGTAGTCAAGAAAGAATCCTATGGGCTCTTTCAACATGTAATAGTGATCTGTAATGTCACCTGAAGTATGTACACGATGATAAAGACAAACCAGATAGCATACTATCATCTCGAGTAAGACTGTTCTACCGGTATAGATCCTCCCTCAATCATTGCAATCACGTGCCGGTGATCCAATAATTGACTTGAGGGCACTATAGCCAACAATCTCCCACTTGCACTTAAGGCCAATTATTGCGGTGTCGCATACTCACAGCCCGTGTGATACCGAACACCCAACTTCTCTACTAATCAGTTTCACAAAGCTCGTTTGTAAAACTATTGCGTTCGAGAAATAGCCTCAGTGAGTGGATCCACTCTGATGTTTCTTTCTATATCTCTCTTTATCTCAAGTTCGTGGAGAAAGCCATCTCCCGAAATGAGCAATACCTGTCTTAGAATATGTCTGGATATTTAATGGGACCCAGTTCACAAATAAACTCCAAATCCAGCAAACTTCTTAGACTGTATTGTCCACTGAATTTAATCGGTATCCTGCACCATGCCTCCCTTAGTATCCGCTTGGACCACCTGTCCAAACTACTGCCCCTCGTCAGAGGGAAAACTATAACTCTGACAATCGCTCTGTCATCAAGGACACCTTGGAAGCCTGGAATAATAACCGTCTCCCGAAGGAGGCTGTCATTACCAAATCCCTAGAACATGCACTTATGTTCATAAACTGCTTCCGAACGTTTCTCCAGGATTTGGATTAATATATCAACTTATTGCAACTAGTGCAAAATCAGCATCTGGTGTGGTACTTGACATCTCATGATTGACTCAATTGCCTAAGCAAGTGATGTGCCAATCATGCACATCCATCTCCCCTTTAGTCTGTAAGACACCTTTAGAGAGGGCGACTCTATCACCTGCAGGTTTACCACCATGCCAGGAGTCATCCATTCTAAAACAACTTTAGAATACTGTCTAAGTACCCAGATTGGGAAACTACCCAAATTTAGATCTAAAACCATAGATCTAGTAACCAGAATGTCTAATATAATATCCATATCTTATGATCAAAATAGAGAAGCGGTTCGCCAAAACCCTATCAATGAGGATGAAGCTGCCACCTCTCGTAAGGAACACTCCTGGAATCATATGCCTCGATGGAGAAAAGGCATGTCTAAACTACTTCCTATATCATTGGAGGGTCACCCACCCCACTGAGGAATGCGGTGCCTTCAAGAAGTGGTGGCAAGGATACGTTGCCCATCAAAAACACTTCAAGAGGATGAAGCGTGAAGCTCGTGCTCATCGACAGCAAAATAGTGCGACAAACGCGCATGAAGAAACGACTGGCAACTGTCATATGGTTGGTACCAGTCTGGAAAGGGAAAAACCCCAAGTTCTTACCTTCGGGAGCGATTCTGAGGACGAAATACCCCTCAGTCCTCTCTTCAAAGACTCCACCTCCGAAAAAGAAAAGGAGGAGAAGAACTGCGAGAATATTCAGCTGCGTAACCTGAAAGTCTACCCTAGCACCACCATGAGGTTCTAGTAGCATCAACCATGCCAAATTTCAAATTTTACGGGTGCTAAGCTAGACTAACCAAGATCTAAACTAGAATAATAGGGTTTACTATAATGATATCATAAAACTAAGAGAAGAAAAGATGGCTACAACCTTTGATGACCGTGTCCTTCTCTTCAAAAGCTCCGCGATGTAGTCCACGCGACTCCATTAGGCTCCTCTTCGAGTTTGAACGAGCTTCCTCCGTGATCTTCGTACCGAAGACGATCCACCCGAAGTCCCTCTAGCTCAAGCTACCACTTCACTAAACTATCTTTAGTGAAGGCAACACACTACACATGATTGCTAATCAAGTGTAGGATGGTGAAGTAGGGGTTTGGTTTAGCTGACTAGTTTGTTCAAAACTCTATAGTTCACATCACATGTGAGGAGTTGGAGTTTTGATGCATGAAGAGGCAGAAGAAGAAGAGGTAGAGAGCTCAAGAGAGCAACACAAGAAAATAACAAGTGAAGAATGAAGTGAGTGTGGCTACCCCCTTGACCCTCACTCATTCAAGCATGGAGTAAATTACAATATAAAATTGCAACCATCCTTGAATAGTGAGTCAAGAGTAATAAACAAATAATAAAGCCCGTGCATCACCATTCCTCCTCATTTTCCACCTCTTTTTCTATTTTCCAAAAATAGAAATTCATGACATACTTCATATATATTTATATACATATATCAAATATATATATATATATATATATATTAATACATATATGAAAATATTAAGTGAGCTAATAATATTAGTTAAGATATAATTATATCAAATATAATATATATCATATTATTAAATCAACACTTGATTTAATAATCCGGTTATATCACATATAACCGACTAATATCATTTATCCGTATATCACATTATCAAATCAACACTTGATTTGATAATCCGGTTATATCACATATAACCTGACTGATATCAGATAACTGCTATATTACAATACAATATCACATACTCGTATTTAATACGGCCCCCGCACATATCATCATATATGCCCTCCTTCGTTTCGCTTGAAATAGGAAACTTCTGTGTGGGACTCTAAAGACTCATCAATACGCCAGCAGTTGGTGATGATCACATCAGTCACCCACAAGCCGTCAGCGGTACTAGTTGGACGTAACGGCTACCCAGATATTGAGCGATATGAATATCAACAAGCAAGCTTGTCCATACTCTCCATGAAGCCTATAAGTTACACTACCGTACAGTTCGGTCTTTTCGTCTGATATGTTGCATATCGAGTCTAGGGGTGGTAAACGTCAGCCCCCAGTAACTTGATAAGTCATGCCGATGTCTGGCCTATAACGATTCGAGAAATTACTGATAACTCTTATCAGTAAATCTCAGCAGCAGCCCTGGCCAGGGACTTCCAGTTATAGCCAATCGAGCATAGCGCAACATCAACCTCCAATACCGGGAGAGACGAAACCCCTCCTATCGCTCATTGCCCCCATATGACTCGGGATTGTACCCAAAATCCACCTGTTTGCACAACTCCTTTGAGCGTGGTAGGGAGGAAATCAAAGCACAGTGGGAGCCATACAAGACTCTATGACAATCTCGGGTCTACAGAATAACCTGTACCAGTGTCACCAGAGAACTGCTATCTGACGATAAGTGTAATACCAATTAGGAGTTCTCGGCGAGTCATGTTCGGTGTACCCATTCTCTAATGAGCACATGTGTACAATCTTTGATGTCACACACCAATGGTTGTGGGATCAACCGTCGCCCCATACAGGGTCAAGAAACGTACACACTAGTCTACTCTGGAATATCGATGCCCTGTCTCGATATCCCATCGACTAGGAACTGTTAAAGGATGTACTTATGGACCACCCTGGCCCCACTAGTATGATCAACATCATAGTCCTGGTATTCAAGTACATATCCTAAGGGCTTTATCAACATGTGAGACAAAGACAGTATAAGAATACCAATCAACATGTTAAGATAAAGAGTGACCAGATAGCATACTATCATATCGAGCAAGAAAGTCCTCTATATATATGTCCAAGCATCCATTATAATATACATCAATGTATAATAATGGCCTCTAGGGCATACATATTCCTAACAATCTCCTACTTGCACTAAGGCCATGTGTTGTAGTATCTCATACCCAACATCCCAAAAAGTCTCTCAAACTGCGTCTGAGGGAGGGCCTTCGTGAGTGGATCCGCTACGTTGTCCTTCGTGTCAACTCTCCTGATCTCAATCTCTCGGCGATCTACTATCTTCCTGATCAGGTGATACCGCCTAAGAATATGTCTAGATCTTTGATGGTATCGAGGTTCCTTGGCTAAAGCCGCAGCTCCATTGTTATCACAATACACAGGTACTGGATGCTCAATGGAAGGAACCACACCAAGTTCAGCTATGAATTTCTTTATCCAAACAGCCTCTTTGGCAGCATCGTTGGCAGCGATATATTCAGCCTCCATCGTCGAGTCTGCTATGATGTCTTGCTTGGAACTCTTCCAACACACCGCCCCTCCGTTGAGGGTAAAGACAAAACCCGAAACCGACTTACTATCGTCTTTATCACTGTGGAAGATTAAATCGGTAAAGGACTCCACCTGGAGTTCACCGTTACCATACACCAAGAACATTTCTTTAGTCTTTCTCAAGTACTTAAGAATGTTCTTCACAGCTGTCTAGTGGTTTTCCCCAGGATCTGATTGATACCTACACACTATACCTAAAGAGTAAGCTACATCCAGTCGGTATACAACATCGCATACATGGTTGACCTGACTGCCGAAGCATAGGGTATCCCTTGCATGCATGCACTCTCCAAATCAGTCTTGGGAGACATCTCTTTGGAGAGAGTGATTCCTGAGCAAGCGAGTAAATTACGATGCTTAGAATCTTCCATACTAAACCTCTTTAGTATGGTGTCTATATACCTGGATTGGGACAATCCCAACATCCATTTAGATCTATCTCTATAAATCTTAATCCTCAGGATGTAGGAGACATCACCAAGATCTTTCATGGAGAACTTGTGTGATAAGAAGAGCTTGAGCGAGTGTAGCATAGGAACACCATTTCCTATCAAGAGCATGTCATCCACGTACAATACGAGAAAGACAACCTAACTTTCTACTACCTTCTTGTATATACACGGCTCATCTACATTTTTGATGAAGTCAAACTATTTGATAGCTTCATCAAAACAAATTTTCCAGCTCCGCGAGGCCTGCTTTAATCCGTAGATGGATTTAACCAGCTTGCACACCTTTCCGCTGCTCCCACTGTCTACAAAACCCTCTGGCTGTGTCATGTACACGCTCTCTTATAAATCACCATTTAGAAAAGCGGTCTTGACATCTATCTGCCAGATTTCATAGTCATGGTATGCAGCAATGGTAAGTAGGATCCTGATGGACTTAAGCATAGTGACAGGAGAAAAGGTTTTATCATAATCGACACCAGGTCGTTGACGAAAACCTTTTGCTACAAGTCTATTTTTGAAAGTCTCAACTTTTCCATCTACACCAATTTTTTTCTTAAAGATCCACTTCCTCCTGATGGGTTTTACCCCTTCAGGAGCAACTTCCAAAGTCCATACTTTGTTGGTGTACATGGATTCCATCTTAGATCGCATAGCATCCAGCCATTTCACAGAGTCTCCACTTGTGATGGCTTGCTCGAAATTAGTTGGGTCATCATCTTCCATGATACAATCCTCGCTCCCACCGTCTACGAGAAAACCGTAGTATCTCTCAGGTGGATGAGGAACCCTACTAGATCTGTGGAGTGGTTGGGGTTCGTTGGGTACTATTGGATCCTCTGGTTCTATCAAATCATCAGTTCTAGTTTGTGTAGCTGGAACTTCTTCCAGTTTTACCTCTTTACCACTAATTTCTTTTACAAGAAATTCCTTTTCTAAAAAGGTGGCATTTTGAGAAACAAACACCTTTTGCTCCTCGGTGTGGTAGAAGATATACCCTCGCGAATGTTTAGGATATCCAACAAACTTACACAGAACCAACCTTGCCTCGAGTTTGTCCTGATTTTTCTTTTTAACATAAACCGGACAACCCCAAATCTTAATGTAATTAAGACATGGTCTCTTCCCCTTCTATATCTCATATGGAGTGGTAGGCACGGATTTAGTCGGAACCTATTCAATAGATATGCAGCTGTCTTAAGTGCATAACCCTAAAAAGGAATAGGCAACTCGGCAATATTCATCATAGAGCGCACCATATCTAATAGGATACGATTCCTCCGCTCCGATAATCCGTTATGCTGTGGTGTATACGGAGGAGCAAGCTGAGATAGAATCTCATTCTCTTTTAAATACTCAAGTATTCTCCTCCCCGATCATTGCGAAGCTGTGTTCTTCACCATTGCCTACTGATTCTTTCCGGGCTGTCCCCGAGCACATCCGTTTAGTTAGCCCCTCGTGCTGTCCTCGTAAGGCTAGTGCTTCCCTCTACAGAAGTCCCCTTTCTTCTGTATATCGAAGGAATTGAATACTTTTACCCATATGGTTCTCAACTTCGTGCTTATATTCCTTGAATTTCTCAAAAGCTTTAGACTTGTGTTTCAACAAGAACACATGTCCGAACCTTAAGAGATCATCGGTGAATGTAATAAAGTACGAGGAACCATTCCTGGCATGAGTAGACATAGGACCGCATACATCACTATGTATCAGTCCCAAGAGTTCAATAGCTCTTTCTCCGTGTCCAGTAAATGGAGTTTTGGTCATTTTACCTTTGAGACATGGCTCGCAAGTTTCATAAGATGTAAATTCAAACGGATTCAAATATCCATCTTTATGTAACTTAGCTAGTCTTGTCGCATTGATATGACCTAGCCTACAATGCCACAAGTAGGCTTCGTTCATTTCTGAACTCTTTCTCTTGTGTGTGTTGTGTATGTTCAGAACTGTACTTTGATTCATAATGTATATACCGTTATACAAAGTTGCAAACCCAATCAACACTTGATTTTGGAAAATGTTCATAACACTATCCTATAATGTGAGATTATATCCTTCTTTAGTTAACAAAGAAACCGATAAAATGTTACACATCATCTTTGGTATGTAGTAACAGTCGTTCAAAATCAATGTGCTACCTGTTGGTAACACTAGGTGATATTCGCCGACTGCTTTGGCTGCAATAATTGCACCATTCCTTACTGTTAGAGATTTATCACCTTTTCCTAGTTCTCTACCTTTCTTTAGCCCATGCAACAAATTACATACATGGGATCCTGATCCGGTATCTAATACCCAGGACGTAGAGCATACTGAGAAACAGTTCTCGGTTATGAACACACCCGAAGATGATGCATCAACATGCTTATTCTTCGTACAGGTGGTGTGGGAATCATGATATTCCCCTATTCCTTGCTCAGACTTATAACAGTCATAAGATAGAGCGGAACCTAGCCCAGTAAAATAAGTAGGTTCGGTCAATACATCTATTTTATTATCTTGATTAAGGCGTGTCTTTGGTCGCTACCTGGAGAGAGAGAGAAGAAAACACTTTAGCGTGCGCTCTTGTAAGATTAGATTGGTTATTATCTTATCTAATCAGGATGTATCCCACTGTTTTTATCAAATCTTCCTTCAAACCCTAAATGGTAAGATTAGCCGGGATTAATTACATTCTACAAATTCGCTAACCGGTCAGCCAGGCCGGTTTCGGTACTCTGAGGGAGGTTCCCCGTGCTTTCGCACAGACCTAATTAAAATAAACATCGTTTTCCTAGAGGCAAAACCCCGTTGACACCTTTCTAAACACCTACTGGATTAGCTAATTGTAAAGTGCAAAACTCTCCCAGGAGTAACACTTACTCGCAGTGGGTACCGGAATCCAACTATCATATAGAAGGCATGCAACCTCATTGCAAATTTCAATACTTGAAATTCTCGATAATCAGTTTTTACCCCTAGCTTCCTATAACCTTGACGGAGGCCAACAAACCATAGGTCGCTATTCAAGTTCAACCCATTCATTTCTTGATTGAATTAAACCCATCCCCACGACCCTTGACGGAGGCCAACAAAGATGCACGACTACCCTAATCCAATCGCATCTTATGCTACAGAAAAGCACTAATCAGCTACCGCACACTACGCCTTGACGGATGCCAACAAACGTAGTACGAATACTAAACAGTACAAATCTGAACCGACAGAGGGCTACGCAGGTTTTTAAGAAAACCATGAGCGTAATGAATTTGATATCGTTGTAGAATCTAGTGATTTGGAGTGTTTTAAGCTCCGTTTAAAAATCGAATAGTTTTGTAGCGTTTGCCAGTTTTGCTAAAGAGGTCACTCCCGGTGAAGGGATCTCAGCTCTTTCCTCATCGAATGAGGTGCTGGATATTCTACAAGGAATACCATTATGCAAAACAAGAAATAGAGTAGCTATCAAAATTAAACAAGTTGGTTGTAGCATTTACTAGTTTTGCTAAAGAGGTCACTCCCGGTGAAGGGATCTCGACTCTTTCCTCATTGAATGAGGTGCTGGATATTCATCAAGGAATACCACTATGCAAAGAAAGAACTAGAGCTACCTGATTTTAAAATCTTGATTCTAAAACATCTTTAGGTTTCTTTTCTTTCATTAATCTCATTAATGAAGTCTCATCATTTAATGTTTCCTAAACATCACAGGAAAAATGAAACGAAAATAGAACATACGCTTATGTCATCCGCATTCGCCACTGGGCCCCGTCAATATCGATGCCATGTCTCGATATCCCTTCGACTAGGAATTATTAAAGGATGTACTTGTGGACCACCATGGCCCCACTAGTATGATCTACATCATAGTCCTGATAGTCAAATACATATCCTAAGGGCTTTATCAACATGTGAGAGAAAGACAGTATAAGAATACCAGTCAACATGTTAAGATAAAAAGTAACCAGATAGCATACTATCATGTCGAGCAAGAAGGTCCTCTATATATATGTCCAAGCATCTACTATAATATACATCAATGTATAATAATGGCCTCTAGGGAATACATATTCCTAACATAACCGCATACTGCCTGAGAAGAATATCGGACCTACAAACAAGGGGTTTGAATAAATAAGACAAGAGGAAAGGGAAAATCTCTGAGGAAATTTCCCTCGATGAAGAAGCTGTCAAAGAGCTCGCAGCAAGGGATCCGCCTAAGAAAAAAAGGTAGATTATAACGTACAAGCACATATGAGGAAAATACCCTTGCAACTGAGCATATTGGATGCTCTCCTCCTGTCCAAAGAGGCACGAGATTCCCTGATCAAGGCATTACAAGAGCCCGATCAGTTTCAAGCTTTCTTCACAGAAGAGAAGATGAAGGATGAGCTGGCAGATGTCTATACGGCTGACATTACATTCAGCGATAAAGATCTCCTCCTCAGTACGTGCGAGCATAATCGCCCGTTATACGTCACCGAGTACTTCCACGACATCAAGATAGGAAAAATCCTTTTCGACAACGGGTCCTCTGTTAACTTGATCAACGTAAGAGTACTGAAGGAGATTTGCATGAACGTTCAGCACCTCGATCGAGATAAAATTACTATCTCCGGGTTCGATTCACAGTCGTTACGTACGCTTGGGTCCGTAAGACTGGCGTTGCGCTTTGGGTTGCTCGTCACTGACATCAAATTTCATATCATTAACGGCAAGACTTGCTACATGTTAGTTATATGTATGCCCTAGAGGTCATTACTGTACATGCAATGTATATTGTAGTGGATGCTTAGACATATATAAGGAGGACTTTCTTGCTCGACATGATAGTATGCTATCTGGCTGCACTTTATCTTAACATGTACACTTATTGTCTCTCTATTACATGTTGATAAAGCCCTTAACATCAGTACTTGACTACCAGGATTATGATGCAGATCATACTAGTGGGGACAGGGTAGTCGGTAAGTACATCCTTCAAATGTTCCTAGTCGTAGGAGTATTGAGACAGGGTATCGATACTCCAGAGTAGACTAGCGTACACGCTTCTCGACCCATGTGATGGGCGATGGATGATCACACATCCATTGGTGTTTGACATCAGAGAAGGTATACGGGTGCTCAGTGGAGACTGGGTACACTGAACGGACTCGCCGAGAACTCCTAGATGGTATTATACCTATCGTCGGATCGCAGTTCTCTGGTGACACTGGTACAGGTTAGTCTGTAGACCCGAGATCGTCATAGAGTCTTGTGTGATTCCCACTGTGATTTGATTTCCACCATACCACGGTCAAGAGATTGTGCAAAAAGGTGGTTTTTGGGTACAGTCCCGAGTCACATGGAGGCAATGAGCGATAAGAGGGGTTTTGTCTCTCCCGGTATTGGGAGTTGATGTTGCGCTATGCTCGATTGGCCATAACAGGAAATCCCTGGCCAGGGTTGCTGAGATTTACTGGTAAGTGTTACCAGTAGTTTCTCAAACCGTTATGGACCTTACATCGGCATGACTTATCAGGCTATTGGGGTTTGACGTTACCACCCCCAGGCTGTGATATGCGACATATCAGACGAAGAGACCGGACTGTACGGTAGTGTTACTGATTGGATTCGCAGGAGTGTGAGCAGGTTTTCTTGTTGATCTTCTGATCGCTCAATACCCGGGTGGCCGTTACGTTTAGCAGACCACTTGCAGCTTGTGGGTGTTTGATATGATCATCACCTACTGCCGGCGTATTGACGAGTCTTTAGAGTCCTACACAGAGGTTTCCTGGTTCATGCGAAACGGAGTAGGAGCATATATGTGATGTGTGCGGGACCAAGATTAATGCGAGTATGTGATACCGCATTCCATTCTCGCGATATATGATAACGGTCGGTTATATATGATATAGCCGGGTTATCGGATCAAGTATTGATTCAAATGATATTAGTCGGTTATACACACTATAGCCGGATTATTGAATCAAGTGTTGATTTAATAATTTAATGTAGAATTATATATTTGATATATTAAATTACATTAACTAATATTAGCTCACATAAGTATTACTTTTTCTCACTTGATGATATTAATATATATGTGATATATGTTAATTGTATTATTTTCTTTTTTTACACAAAATATATATGTGATATATATTGTTGTGTCATGCTAGCTTACACTTGCAACACGTATGTATGAGACTCACACCATGCTAGGGTTAAGTTTGGGTCTTTATTTATCATTAAGTAATTCACAAAAGCATTTGGAATTAGTCATGGATAAGCTTGTAGAAGCTTATAGAACATTGACCAAGTCCACTCTTTTGTCATTGCTTAAGATATTTTTTAACCCAACCCTTAACCTTAGACTATGGTTTATTCTCTACATGAGTTAGGCATGACACTAACTCACCATGGCTGCAATTCTAACCTCACTCTCTCATTCATTTTCTTCATCACTTCTTCTTCTTCCTCAAGAGAAAAAGCTTGCTAGTTTTTTTTCTAAGTGATGATTTATTGTGAGAAAAATAAAACTAAAGTGAGCTCACTTCCTACTTCACCATCCTCTACTATTAGCCATTTAATTTAAGGTGTTTGCTTCACTAATCTCACCATTAGTGAAGAGATAGTATGAGCTAGTGTCTCCTCGACATAGATCATCTTCGGCCTCGAAGACTTCGATGCAAGCTTGTTCATATCTTCATGGGAGCCTTTCTAGAGTCCGGGAGTTCGTGATCGCAGCGAAAGGACTACTACACGGAGCTATTGAAGTGAAGGACCGGTCTACAAAGGTTTTATTCCTTCTTCTCTTTTATTTGTAAAGTGTTTACAATCTAGAAAACCATACGTCTCTAGTTCGATCCTCGTTCGGGTTCTTTAGCTCTCTTAAAAATTTCGAAATGGCATGTTCGATGCCCTTGTAAACACCGTGAGGGTGCTAAGGAACCCTACACTACAACGCTTTGCTCGGCAGGCCTTTGTTACACCAGTACAATGTCATGCCTTCTACATAGCATCGGTGTATGAAGTATTTCAAGGATGGCTCGGAGTACACCATCACGGGAGAGCTACACCCATTCTCAGTAAATGAAGTACGGAAATATGAAGACGTAAAGTACTTATTGCCAAACTTCGAAGACACGGAAAGGTGTCATAAGCCGGAGTATAAACAGAAGTCCGTCGCTCCTATCCCGATTTTTGGGAGCGATACTGAGGAAGATGAAGAAACAGTTTACTCAGGACAACCCCATAAAGAAAACAATAAGCCCGGACCATCTACTCCTATTTTGGTCTTTGGTAGCGACTCTGAGGACGAGGCCAACGTAGTGTTCTCCATCCGCCCGTCAATGCAAAGCTTCGCCGGAACAGATCAGAGTCTATAAATTATAATGGCTCCGCTTCTGCATTACAAGGAACTTGATACACTCGATACATACAGCGTACAAGAGCTACAAACTTTCTACGTGCCTCCTAGGTGAAGAGATGAAAAGGCAATCCTCTTCTACCAATCTATGGAGACCAAAGTAGAAAAAGAAGTCTGGCATGGTGTCGATTTTGCACTCAACAGGCTTTAACCAATCCGTCTGCCAAAATACTACGCAGAAAGATTGAAAAGGCTGTTAAGATACCAAGGTGTACCCCTCAAACAAACTATTCGACAAGCCTAATTCTAAAAAAAGATTTGGGATATTCCCGGGACTCGGTGAAAGATGCCCAACGGGAAGATGGAGAAAACCGGGCTCGGATACGTTCGGTCCAAAAAAACGGGAGCGGTTTCATAGTTGCCGCATCATAAATAGCTCCAGTGAAGGGGAAAATGCTCTTCCAAATAGCTGTGACATTGAAACAGAGCGAAATCCCGCTCTAAGAACGTTAAGTCTGTCGCTCGAAGAATAAATTGACAATCAAATAAAAGAAGCTTTTCAAAAGAGCCAGGATACCATAGCCGCGAAATGTCCATTTATGAAAAGGTCATGATGCAGCGTCTCAGTCAGCAATGTGCGGAGAAAGTAGACCGTGATGCTCTTCATTCCTAGCCCAACATATGTTCTCGTGAGAAAGGAAAACCCCAAAATAGAGGCAAAAACAGGGCCAAGAACACAAACAGTGTTCGAAGACAACAAAGTGGATCCAAGACGCCGTGTAATCGAGAAAAACTCGATTGGAGCCCATCCCTTTATAAAGAAGATGGGTCGGGAATACTCTTTCCCTTAAGACAAGACAAGAAAAATATTCAACCTTGTCATGAAGCACCAAATGATGAAGCTTCCGAAGTCTCGGCACCCTAAACAAATAAACGAGATCCATCATCTGGATTATTGCTCCTACCATCGAGCAATAGGTCATCCCCTTGAAGACTGCTTTGTTAGTTATATGTATGCCCTAGAGGCCATTACTATACATAGGATGTATATTGTAGTGGATGCTGGGACATATATAGGGAGGACTTTCTTGCTCGACATGATAGTATGCTATCTGGTTGCTCTTTACCTTAACGTGTATACTGATTGTCTCTCTGTTGCATGTTGGTAAAGCTCTTAGGATGTATACTTGACTACCTGGACTATGATGCGGATCATACTAGTGGGGACATGGTAGTCCATAAGTACATCCTTCACAGTCCCTAGTCGTGGGTATATCGAGACGGGGCATCGATATACCAGAGTAGACTAGCGTATACCTTCTCGACCCATACAGATGGGCGATGGATGATCCCATATCCATCGGTGTTTGACATCAGAGATGATATACGGGTGCTCAGTAGAGACTGGGTACACTGGACGGACTCGCCGAGAACTCCCAGATGGTATTATACCATACGTCAGATGGCAGTTCTCTGGTGACACTGGTACAGAGTAGTCTGTTGACCCGAGATCGTCATAGAGTCTTGTGTGGTTCCCACTGTGCTTTGATTTCCATCTTACCACGTCCAAGAGGGCGTGCAAAACGGTGGTTTTTGGGTACAGTCCCGAGTCACATGGAGGCAATGAGCGATAGGAGGGGATTCATCTCTCCCGGTATAGGGAGTTGATGTTGCGCTGTGTTCGATTGGCTATAACAGGAAATCCCTGGCCAGAGTTGCTGAGATTTACTGGTAAGTGTTACCAGTAGTTTCTCGAATAGTTATAGACCTCATATCGACACGACTTATCGAGCTATTGGGGTCTGACGTTTACCACCCCTAGGCGAGATATGCGACATATCAGACGATCAGACCGGACTGTACGGTAGTGTTACTGGTTGGATTCACTGGAGTGTGAGCGGGCTTGCTCGTCGATCTTCAGATCGCTCAATACCCGGGTGGCCGTTACGTTTAGCAGACCGCTTGCGGCTTGTGGGTGTTTGATATGATCATCGCCTGCTGCCGGCGTATTGACGAGTCTTTAGAGTCCTACACAGAGGTTTCCTGGCTCAAGCGAAACGAAATAGGAGCGCATATGAGATATGTGCGGGACCGAGAATCATGCATGTATGTGATACCGTATTTCATTCTCGCGATAAATGTATCGATTGGTTATATGCGATATAACCTAGTTATCGAATCAAGTATTGATTCGATAAGCCGATACATAGGATACTAGTCGGTTATATGCGATATGACCGGATCGTTAAATCAAGCGTTGATTTAATGATTTAATGCATAATTATATATTTGATATATTACTTTGCATTAACTAGTATCGGTTCACTTAAGATGGATTTTCTCACTCGGATGTGCGCATTGTATATGCGATATACTTTTGTGCACTTGTTTGTATCATGTTTGATGATACATGTTTACTTGGTTAAGTGTAAAGAATTAAACCATGGTTAAACATATAATTAGGGTTTTATTTTTCCATTACTTATTTATTCATTTATTTATTTGTTTATACATTTTGGAAAATAAATGGAAAAGAGAAAAGAATGGTGGCTTTATTTGTTGTTTAGTTGAAGCTTCATGAAGCTTTGACTTTGTCCACCATTCTTATCTCATCCTTAACCCTAACCATTCCTTTAACCTTGGTTAATTCTCTATACATAACCATAGTTAGAATTATGATAAGTATTGTTTTTCTATTCTTTTTAATTAACTTATCATATTTCTTTCTTCATCTTCTTCCTTTCTTCACTTGAAGAAAGCAAGCTCCATCAATGGTGATTGATGGAAATGAGTGAGAAATCCAATTCTAAAGTCTACCCACTTCCTATTTCTTCATCCTCTACCTCTTGCCAAGTAGTAGAGTGTGTTTCCTTCACAAGTTTCATGGCTTGGTGAAGGTGGAGCTTGATTTAGCGATGCCTCGACGTAGATCATCTTCGGCATGGACATTGACGACCTAGCTCGCCATTTCTCCGACGAAGCCGACGCTAGAGCCCGGGAATTCATTTGGACAGTGAGGGGACTTCGTTGCGGAGCTATGGAGGTGGAGAACCGGATCTACAAAGGTTGTATTTCCGTATTCTTGTAGTTAAGTGTTAACTAGTTTCATTTTCGCCTAGAAATCTAGCCAACGATCCGTTCTAGGGTTTCTCGGCACCGTTTAAATTTGAAATTGGCATGGTTGATGCCTTGTGAGACCTCATTAGGGTGCCTAGGAACCCTATATGCTTCACCTTCAAAGACTAGGTAGAACACCAATATCAATAAGATAGGTTTATGTTATCCGACGGCTGGAGGGTAACCCTGCCGCAAAAGCATAAGCCAAAAAGGACATATATCGTCAGGATAGGACCGGCTCAACATCATGAATGGAAGCGACCTCGTACTTCTCATATGATAACACTCTCAAAAGAGACTATGAATGACCTCTACAGGTGCTTCGCAAATGAAGATGAGGATGAGGTAATCTGAGAGTTTCCATCATCACCAAAAGAGCTGGAAGATGGGATACACACCGTGGCGGATAACCTAAGAAAAATTGACTTAAGAATGATAAATGATCTGAGGCCAACGTTCGTCAGTGAACTAATATCTGAAAAATAGGTAGCCACGTTAAAAGACGTGCTCATGCAATATAAAGACTGCTTCGCCTGGAACTATTCTGAAATGCCGGGTCTAGATCCAAAAGTGGCAGTACATAAACTGGCCATATCACCGGATATAAAGCCAGTCAGGCAGGCGCCAAGAATAATGCGACTCGAACTTGAGATGAGCATCAATGCCGAGGTTAAGAAACTAATCGACTCTGGCTTCATCCAAGAAGTTCAATATCCCTACTGGATCGCTAACATCATTCCAGTGATGAAGAAAAATAGGACAGTGCGCATCTGCATAGACTTTCAGGATCTCAACAAAGCTTGCCTGAAGGATGACTTCCCAGTACTTGTTACCGAGATGATGATCAATAGCATGTCTACCCATGAGATCTTCTTCTTCATGGATGGATCTTCATGATACAACCAAATAAAAATGAATCCAAAAGACTAAAAGCATACCGCCTTCCGAACCTCATTGGGCATATTCTGCTATAAAGTAATGCCCTTCAGTTTGAAGAACGCTGGCGCTACCTACCAGAGGGCCATGACAAAAATCTTCGATGACCTCATACACGAGATCGTCGAATGCTATATCGACGACCTTATGGTGAAGAGCAAATCTAATGAGGAATATTGGGATCATCTAAACATAGTGTTCCAACGTTTGGAAGTATAATCTGAAGATGAATCCTCTAAAATGCGCATTTGGAGTCTCTTCAGGCAAATTCCCAGGATTCATCATACGTCACCAGGGTATTGAAATCGATCCCTCAAATATCAAAGCAATTATGTAAATGCCTATGCCAAAGACCCTCAAACAACTGCAATCTCTCCAAAAAAAAGCTCGTGTATATCCAGCGGTTCATAGCTAACCTCTCCGGAAAATGCCGCCCCAATAGTCATTTGATGAAAAAGGGGACCTCGTTCTTCTGGGATCAAAAGTGTCAAAACACACTGGACGAAATCAAGCAATACCTACAAAATCTGCCAGTATTGACCGCTCCGGTTAAAGGAAAACCCCTTATCCTATATACAATAGCCCTTGAGAGTTCTCTAGGCACATTGTGGGCATAAGAGAACGATTAAGAAAAGGAGAGAGCTCTGTACTATTTGAGTCGAGTTCTCGTGGGGGCAGAAAACAACTATTCCCCATCGAAAAGTATTGCCTGGCATGGATCTTCGCAATAACGAAGCTCAGACATTACGTCTTGGCACACGAGCTCCATCTCATATCGAAGGTGGATCCTCTCAGATATCTAATGTCAAGGGCCATAGTAACAGGAAGGCTTTCCAAATGGTCCCTCCTCCAGATGGAGTTCGCGATAAATCCACTCAAAGCGGTGAAAGGATAGGCTATTGTCGACTTCTTGTGGAGCATCTGATACCGGCTGACTCCTCCTTAAATTGCGAACTGCTGACGAACATGCGTTCAATACAACCAAAGAAGAAAATGATTCTTAATGGGAACTCTACTTCGATGGAGCATCTTCCGTGAAGAGGCGAAAGCAAACACCCCTATAATCAACGCCGGGGTGGTCCTTATCTTCATGACTCCTCAAGGAGGGATATTGTGTTATGCCCTCTCCTTAACTGAACCAAGGACTAATAATGAAACTGAATACGAAGCTTTGATAGCATTTGTAAAGATCGCTATCGACATGGGAATCAAAGACCTCCTCATATATGGAGACTCCCAGCTGATCGTTAGCTAGGTAAATAGCGACTATCAAATATGCAAGCAAGAGCTGATAAAGTATGGAGAAAGAGTGCAGCAATTGTTGAAACAAATCCCCTCCTACACCTTGGAGAGTATACCGCGTGCAGAAAATAGCAAGGCAGATGCATTGGCCAAATTGGTTAAGGAACTGGTCGATGAAGACCTCGATGACGTAAGGATCATTGTGTAAAGCCGCAAGGTTCTCGCACCAACAAATATATCTTCGGAAGATTTAATAGAGCCATCTGAAAGACAGGAAATGACCGGACAAGTAGCCCTTCAAATAGAGGACGAAGAAAAGGTCAAATATTGGAGGGAAGTCTTCATAAACTACTTCAAATCCTAACGAACGCCCAAAAATGCGTCGTCTAGGCATCAGCTCATAAAACGAGCTTTTTCTTTCGCTTTCATCAATGATACTCTATATAAGAGATCGTTAGACTGTCTATGGCTAAGATGCCTAGGGCCAGAGGAAGCAAAGAAATTCTTCCAAGAAACTCACGACGGACTCTGCGGTTCTCATCAAGCTAGACCAAAGATGAAGCTAAAGATAAAAAGAATGCGTTATTATTGGCCCACAATGATTCAAGACTTCCTCGAATATACGAAGCAGTGTCACTCGTGCTAAATTCACGGGGACTTCAACCATCAACATCCAAATCCTCTACACCTGACAGTGGATAGCTGGCCGTTCGAAATATGGGGAACCGATATAATTGGCCCTATTGAACCGGCATCGTCCAAAGGACATCGGTTCATACTGGCAACAACCTACTACTTCTCTATGTGGGTGGAAGCAGTACCACTAAGAGAGGTGAAGAAGGAGAATATCCTCCATTTCATCAGAACACATGTCATCTATCAGTTCGGCACTGCGCGACGAATTATCTTGGATAATGGGCCAGCTTATAGAAGTCATAAAATCAGCCGCTTCGTATAACAACATTAAATAGATTGGAGATACTCTTCAGTCTATAATTCTCGGGCCAACGGTCTAGCTGAGGCTTTCAACAAGACCTTGATAAAGATTATAAAAAAACGATGTCCAGAAATAAAAAAGACTGGCATGAAAGGCTGCACGAAGCTCCCTGGGTGTACAGAACAACATTCAAAATGGCCACGAATACAACACCAAATGCGTTGGTGTCGGAACGGAAGCAGTGCTCCTACTGGATGTAGAACTCCCGTCTCTACAAGTAGTGGTTCGATACGAGCTGACAGATGAAGAAAATGCTTATCTTAGGCTTGAGGAGGTCGACGCCCTCAACGAAACTCGCCTTATAGCACAACAAAATTTGGAAGCTTATAAGGCAAGAATGATACGGTTATACGAAAAACTGACCAGGCCGAGAACATTCCACCAAGGCGAACTCGTACTAGTCGTCAAAAAACGATCCCCAATTGTGCAAAATAGGGAAAATTCAAGCCAAACTATGAAAGCGCATACATTATAGACAAAGTCTACCAAGGTGGAGCCTACCTGCTCATAGATATGCATGGCCAATTCCTCAAAAAATACTACCCTTGACGAGTTACGACTTAGGTCAATGCTAGATGATGACGCTTGTGTCCTCTCACTATCTTCCTGAGTCAGAACTCTGAGAGTGGTATCCAAAAAGCTCCGTCGCCTCAAAAAACGGTGACAGTGGACTGAGATGTTCTTAAACTAACAATAGACCGAGATGTCCTTAAACTAACAACGGATCAAGATGTCCTCAAACTAACAATAGACCAAGATGTTCCTAAACTAACGTTCGTCCCCAAGATGGGAATGCTGGACCGAAAAGTCCTTAAACTAAAAATTCTCCTCAAACATGGCAATAATGGACTGGAACGTCCCTAAACTAGCACACCGCCCTAAATACGGCAATATGATCCCTTGAGATCTATATTAAAACTAAAGTCCAAGCGACGAAGGTTGCAACTCAAGTTCCGCTGGTTGCATAACTACTCCAGCAATGATGACACCTCCAAGTCCCACCGGCAAACAAATGGGTCACCTGTGACGAAACTATCCTCGAGAATTTCGTCTCGTTAAAAAAAAGAACGGTATGTCCACAAGCGAAATAGGTACGGATGAAAACCCGAAATGGCGCTATAAGTAAAAACAGTAGGACTACCGATGAGCTTGCGAAAACCTGAAAAGGGCGCAAACTCATAAAAAAAATTTTATGTGCAGTTGCAAGGTCCTCTCGACCTTGTGAGGAGAAAATACCTGCATGAGATCCTTACGACTCATAAAGGAGCAACACACTTAGGAATCTCTACGATTCCTAAGGAGAAACTACATTTGCGAGATCCTTACGACTTGTAAGGAGAATTTCACCCCTATGAGACCCTCACGACTCATAGGATTCAAAAGCCTTAAGCTATAGGGATCTAAACCTGTTCTTAAGCTGTCATATTCCTCTAATGTTACCGTACAGGCGGTCCTTTATTGACCTTTGTATACAATCCACGGGCATAAATAAATATATCCCCCACCAAGTTCCACTAATGACGAGAAATGTCCCCGTATGGTGAACGACACTTGTAAGTCTTCTTGACTTATAAGGAGAAAACACTCTTGGAAGATCCTTACGACTTACAAGAGAAAACGCACTTAGCATTCCCTACGATTCCTAAGGAGAAAATACACCTACGAGATCTTCATGACTTATAGGCAGAAATACCTTTATGAGACCCTTACGGCTCATGAAGTCAAAAGACTTATTCGATATAACCCTAAACCTATCTACTAAGCCATCTTTGTTCAAATCAACAAAGGAAAATGATGATTCACTCCTGACAACATCCCAGTTGTAGCGATGGTGATGCCTAAATAGGTGTCAAACTCCAAGTCCCCTCACGGCAAATGATGATTCGCTCCTGGCAATATTCCAGTTGTAACGATGCCGATGCCAAGATTAGTATCAGATTTCAAATCCCTAACTAAAAAAAAGTCTGAAATGGTAAGTCAACTCGCAATAAAAAGCAGTGAGTAAAAACAAGAACAGCCGAAATGATTGGGCACCGCGATAAATAGCCTAAATGATTGGACAATCGTGACTTTCGCGATATGAAAAGCTGAAAAGATAGAGCGTCGCGGAAATATAAAACAAAATAAAATAAAATTTCCTCCGCCCTGCAAGTATATCCATATCGACTCTTGTATACGATCTATGGGCATAAATAAAAGAAAGGGAACTGTATTTTCCTACCAGGCTCCACCAAAGGGAGAGCCAGATCCTGATGGCAACACATACAACCTAAAGAATATCCCGGTATTTCTTCTCATTCCAGCAGGATGCAGATGCAACATCACCATAAAAAAAAAAAAGAAGAATGGCCCAAGGGTCAAAGCAAAAAATGGAGTAATGGAAAAATCCTTGCTCCAAGTCTTGACGGTACATATACAACCTAGAGACTATCCCGGAGTTTCTTCTCATTCCAGCAGGATGCGGATACAACTATCAAATGAAATTCAAGCAATGGCATATTCCTAGCTCCGGACTTCAATTGCAATACATACAGCATAGAGATCCTACAGATGTTTACCCTACTTCAGCAAAGAATCGGTGCGATATCGTCAAAGAAAAAAATGAAGTGACGGCATATTCCTAACTTCGGGTCTTGACGGCAACTCATATAAAGCATAAAAGACCATTGGAGATCATCCCACCCCAGAAAGGTGAGGTTATGGCTTGTCGGGGCTCCAAATTGAGCCTAACCTCAGGTAAAAGCATTATGGCAAATTCCTAACGCTTGCTCTTCCGACGGTAATATGACCTAAGGAAATTACTTGAAGACGTCTTGTCCAGCCCCCGAAGGATCAGAGACACGACAGTCGTGGGGCTACTTGAACAGCGGCTTAAAGACTGCATATCGAGGGATACATCAGCCAACGCGATGGTACAACGGACTAAAACCCAAGTACCATAAACCTAACAGACCTCTGTCGTAAAAAGAATGGGGGTTATCTACATACAATGTTAGGACAAGTTTTCCTGTAAACCCAAGGGAGGTAAACTAAAAATACTCCGAAATGAGTGAATAAACTACAAACTCCGAAATGAGTACATAAACTAAAGACTCCGAAACAAGTGAATAAACTAGAAACTCTGAAATGAGTACATAAACTAGAGACTCCGAAACGAGTAAATAAACTAATTAGCGCCAAATCAAGACATCTTTGTCCTCCCTTGAAAAACCTTTGGCTACCCTTCAAGCGTAATTGGTCGTCTATGCTTGCCATATTCCCGGGGAAAACACAGAGGAGTGCATGCAAAAAAATGTATATTTTTATTCATGAATTAAAATGTTTGAAAGATAAAATTTATATAAAAAAAAGGGGGATACAATTCTAGCCTCTAAGTGGGCGGGGCTTTCAATAAAGTGGCAACCCGCTCACTCTCTTGCCACAGCTCCTCCTCACGCTTCACTATTGCAGCCAACATTGCTTCGACTTGAGCCAGTTGTTGCAAGGATGAAGAAAGCTTCTCAGTAATTTTCTGCTTAGAAACTTCACAATCTCTCATTCCTCGCTCAACAAAGTTAAGGTTCTGCCTCAGCGCCACTCCTTTAGAAACGCATTGTTGAAGATTTTCGAAGATAACTTGCAGTTGTGCGGCATTCGCTCCAACCTGAGCATGTAATCGGCTGGATTTGCCAAAAGCCATCTCACACTCTTTTTGCTTCAGAACTAACTTCTACTCAAAGTATTGAATGGAAGCGGCACTTTGCTCGATCCATGCGACCAGTTGAGCCTTCGAGGATAATGCCTCAGGCGCAAGACGTCTGTGCTCGATCTCATGAAGGCAAGCCTCAATTCACTTACAGTAGTCAACCCAAATGCCGACGAAATCTTCATTGTGGAAAGTCATAAGGGCCGCTGGTACAAGGTTGACTTTGTTCTCAAAGTCCGCAGCAGAAGTGAGAGCTTCGATATTAAGATCTTCAATAAATTCATCTAGCATCCGCATGCTATTTGACGCACCCCTGGAAGACTGACGCTCAACGAAGGGCCCCGCGGACATAGAAATGCGAGACTCAAGAGGAGCCAAGGCCGGTGTAGCTGCTACGGTAAGATACGCACAAAGAAGGGTCAGGTTTCAACCTAAAAATAAAAAAATAATGATGATGAATGAGATCTAACATACCAATAATCAAAAGTAGCAAATCGGGGAGCATAGGAGGCTTAGTTATTCCATCGTCCTCTCCCTCGAGCCGTAAGACTGTGGTCAATATGAGAAAAGCTTAGCAATAGAAAGATTACTCTTAAAAAGATGAAATAAGAAATAAAGAATATACTAACCAACGCCCGAAGGAGGGACGAATTCCAATTGAAAGGCGAAGTGCGAGCTTAACATTTAGCATAAGCGGTCGAAAAGAACTCCTACAGGATTGCAACAAAATACAGTAAAGAAAATAATCCAAGAAATAATATCTATACTGAAACAAAGAAATGAAAAATCTTTACCTTCTATCACTGAACCCGAGAGAACTCGGGGGGTACAAAAGAGATAGAAGGAGCAGCGACAGTCATGTAGGGTTACTAGGCACACGCACAAGGGTCTATAAGGTATCAACCATGCCCGATTTAAAAATTAGCCGTGCCGAACAACCCTAAACAAAGATCTTAGACTAGAGATTAGGCGAAAACAATAAACACTTTAACACTAAATGAGAGGGATTACAACCTTTGTAGATCCGGTCCTTCACTTCATAAGCTCCGTGTTGTGGTCCCTTCGCTGCGATCATCAAGTTCCGGACTCTCGAGAGGCTCCACGAAGAGAAAGATGCAAGCTTACTTCCGATCTTCGATAACAAAGATGATCTACCTTGAAGTTTCATTAACACAAGCTCTCACTCACAAAATGAAGTGAACACCCTCATATAAATGACAAGGGTGGATGAGAATGATGAAGTAGGATTTTAACTCTCATTTGTTTTCTATTTCTCACTCATTTTCATCACCTTTGAAAAAGCTAGAAAGCTTTTCCATGAAGAACTCAAGGAAGAAGATGAAGAATAATCAATTTGTGATGAATAATGAAAAGATATATGATTAATAATGTAACCATGGTCAAGGATGACTCATGTAGAGATTTAACTAGGACTAGGGTCTGGGTTGGGTTAAGAATGAGTCACACAAAAATATCAACCATAATATCTCTTTCATGACAAAAGAAAAACCTTCTAGAATATTCATGAAAGAACTAACCCAATTCAAACCCTAACCTTATTTAATCTCCACTAAACATGTTGCATTAGTAATCATATCATGTTACAATATTATATATCACATATATAATATTTATTGTAAAAAAAATTATACAATTAACATATATCGCATATATATCAATGTATTACCTGAGTGAGAAAAAGAATCTTTTAGTGAGCTAATATTAGTTAATGTAATTTAATATATCATATATATTATTATACATTAAATTATCGAATCAACACTTGATCCGACAATCCGGCTATATCGCATATAACCGACTAATATATCATTTACTGATTCATCGAATCAACACTTGATCCGATGATCCGGCTGATATCAAATATCGCGAGAATATAATACGGTATCTCATATCGTATTATCCTCGGTCCTGCACATATCACATATGTTCCCCTACTCCGTTTTGCCTGAGTCAAGAAACCTCTATGTAGGAGTCTAAAGAATCGTCAATACGCCGGCAGTAGGTGATAATCATATCAAACACCCACAAGCTGCAAGCGGTCAGCTAAACATAACAGCCATCCAGGTATTGAGCGATCAGAAGATCAACAAGCAAGCCTGTACATTCTCCTGCGAATCCAATCAGTAACACTCCCGTACAGTCCGGTCTCGTCATCTGATATGTCGCATATCTCGCCTAAGGGTGGTAAACGTCAGACCCCAGTAGCTTGATAAGTCGTGTTGATATGAGGTCTATAACAGTTCAAGAAACTATTGATAACACTTACCAATAAATCTCAACAACCTTGGCCAGGGATTTCCAGTTATAGCCAATCGAACACAGCGCAACATCAACTCCCTATACCGGGAGAGACGAATCCCCTCCTATCGCTCATTGCCTCCATGTGATTCGGGACTGTAGCCAAAAGCCACCTTTTTGCACGCCCTCTTGGACGTGGTATGATGGAAATCAAAGCACAGTGGGAATCACACAAGACTCTATGACGATCTCGGGTCAACTGACTACTCTGTACCAGTGTCACCGGAGAACTGCCATCTGACGTGAGGTATAATACCATCTGGGAGTTCTCGGCAAGTCCGTCCAGTGTACCCAGTCTCTACTGAGCACCCGTACACCATCCTTGATATCAAACACCGATGGCTATGGGATCATCCATCGCCCATTATATGGGTCAAGATGCGTATATGCTAGTCTACTCTGGTGTATCGATTCCCTGTCTCGATACACCCTCGACTAGGAACAGTTATAGGATGTACTCATCGACTACCGTGGCCCCACTAATATGATCTCATCATAGTCCCAGTAGTAGAGTACATATCCTAAGGGCTTTATCAACATGTAACATAGAGACAATCAGAGTACATGTTAAGATAAAGTACAACCAGATAGCATACTATCATGTCGAGCAAGAAATTCCTCCCTATATATGTCCAAGCATCCATTACAATATACATCGTATGTACAGTAATGGCCTCTAGGGAATACAAATAACTAACAATCTCCCACTTGCACTAGGGTCATCTGTTGTGGTATCGCATACCCAACAATAAGCTGTGGTTGAAGTATCTCATACTCAACCATCCCATAAAAGTCTCTACTGGGAAAAAGGCCTTTGTCAGTGGATCCGCACTGTTGTCTTCTGTGTCTACTCTCCTAACCTCGATCTCCCTGGAGATCAACCATCTCCATGATCAGGTGATACTGCCTAAGAATAATATCTGGATTTCTGATGGGACGGTAGTTCCTTGGCTAAAGCCACAACTCCATTGTCACACAATGGTAGGAACGAAGTTCATATCATGAACTTATATATCCAGACTGCCTCTTTGGTGGCATCCTTGGTAACGATGTATCTTGCCTTTAATCATCTAGTAAGTCACGGTATCTAACTTGGAACTCTTCCAACATACCGTCCCTCCACTGAGGGTAAAGACAATGCCTGCAACTGACATTCAGTCATCCTTATCACCCTGGAACCTTTCCAGTGATTCTCCCAGGATCGATTGATACCATCTCACTACAACTAGTGAGAATTCTAACATCCAATTAGATCTATCCCATAGATCCATAACCCAGGATTTAGAAGGTATCACCTTGATCCTATAAGGAGAATCCATGTGACAAGAGGAGATTGACCGAGCGTAGTATAGGAAACTCCTTTCCTATCAAGAGTATGCCATCCACGTACTCTACGAGGATCACCACCATACTCTCTACTACCTTTTTTTATATACAAGGTTCATCTACCATTTTGATGAAGTCAAACTTTTTGACTACCACATCAAAACAGATTTTCCAACTCCGCGATGCCTGCTTTATCATATAAAACATCTTGCTCACGTTTTCGCTGCTCCCACTGTCTACGAAGCCCTCTGGCTGTGTACTTATAGACGCTCTCTTCTAAATCAACATTTAGAAAAGCAGTCATGATACCTAACCGCCAGATATCGTAGTCATGGTATGTAGCCGTGGCAAGTAGGATCTGGATGGACTTAAGCATAGCTTTGAAAGTCTCAACTTTTCTATGTACACCAAGTAATCTTCTCAAGATATACTTGCTCCTTATGGAGATTTAACCCTTCAGATAAAGCAACCAAAGTCCATACTTTGTTGGTGTATAAGGATTCCATCTCAGATCGCTAAGCATCCAGCCATTCTTACAGAGTCCTACTCCTGATGGCCAGCTCGAAAACTAGTTGGGTCATCATCTCATGATGCAATCCTCGCTCCTATTTTCATAGAGAAACCGAAGTATCTCTCATAGGCGGAGAGGCTGAGGTTCGTTGGAAAATATTGAATCCTTTGGTTCTATCAAATCATCAGCTGCAGTTTGTATAGCTGGAACTCTTTCCAGTTCTACCTCATGACCAATAATTTCTTCACAAGAAATTCCCTTTCACAAAGGTGGCATGCTGAGAAACAAAACATCTTTTGTTCCTTGGTTAGGTAGAAGATATTCCCTTGCGAATGCTTGGGATATCCAACAAACATCTACAGAACTGGTTTTGCCTCGAGCTTGTCCGGATTTTGCTTTTTAGACATATGCCGGACAACCCCAAATCTTAACTTACTTAAGATATGGGCTCTTTCCATTCCATATCACATATGAAGTGGTACGCAACTGATTTGATTTGAACCTTATTCAATAGGTATACAGCTTCTCAAGTGCATAACTCTCAAAAGGAAATAGGAAACTCAGTAGTACACATCATAGAGCACACCATATCACATAGGATGCTATTGCTCCGCCCCGATACACCTACGTGCTGCGGTGTATGCGGAGGAGTAATGCTGAGAGAGAATCTCATTCTCCTTTAGAATAGTCCAGGAATCCCGTGCTCAAGTATTCTCCTCCTTGATCTCATCAAAGGACATAATACTTATACCCATTTTTGGTTCTCTACTTCTGACTTATATTCTGTGATTATCTCAAAAGTTTCGGACTTGTGTTTCAATAGGAACATATGTCTGAATCTTGAGAGATCATCAGTGAATGTAATGAAGTACAAAGAACCGGTCCTGGCATCTGTAGACAGGGGACCTTCATACATCAGCATGTATCAATCCCAAGAGTTCATCTAACTCTTTCTCTGTTTCCAATAAATAGAGCTGTGGTCATCTTATCTCTGTGACATGACCGGCAAGTTTCACAAGATGTAAATTCAAACTAATTTAAATATGCATCTATATGTAACTTCAGCTAGTCGGGTCGTATTGATATGACCTAATCTACAACACCTCAAGAAGGATTCGTTCATTTCTGAACTCTTCCTCTTGTGTGTGTTCTGTACGTTAAGAACCGTGGTTTGATTTAGAACGTCTATGCTTTTAGATATCGTGCATGAACCGATCAACTCTTGATATAGGAAATGTTCAAAACATTATCCAACAATACAAAATTATATCCTTTCTTTACTAATAAAGAGACTTATATGATGTTGTATATCAGGTTCGGTATCTAATAACATTCGTTCAGAATCAATGTATTCTGGTAATACAGGGTGATAACTGCCAACAGATTTGGCTGCAACACTTGCACCGTTTCTATCTCATGAAATTTATCACCCGTTCTCAGTTTTCTACCTATCTGTAGCCCATGTAACAAATTACATATGTGGGATCCTGATCCAGTATCAAATACCCAGGACGTAAAGGATACTGAGAAACAGTTCTCTGTAATGAACACACCCGAAGATGATGCATCAACATGCACTTTCTTCGTTTGGGAGGCACGGGAAATCTGGTATTCCCCAATTTTCTGCTCTGTCTTATAACAATTATAAGTTGGAGCGGGACCAACGTTCCTTAGCGCAGTATAACAAGCGGGTTCGGTCAATACATCCATATTATTATCTTGATTAAGGCGTGACATAGTCGCAACCAGGAGAGAGAGAGAGAAGAAAACACTCAGCGTGCGCTTTTACAAGATTAGATTGGTTATTAATTTATCTAATCAGGATGTCTCCCACTGTTTTAGTCAAATCTTCCTTCAAACCCTAAAAGGAAAGACTAGCCGGGATTAATTACACTATACAAGTTCGCCAATCTTTCAGCCAGGCCAGTGCCGGTACTTTGAAGGAGGTTCCCTGTGCTTTCGCACGGACCTAATTAAAATAAACCTCATTTTCCCAGAGGCATAACCCCGTTGACACCTTTCTAGACACCTACTTGATCGGCTAATTGTAATGTGTAAAACTCTCCCAGGAGTAACTCTTATTCGCAACGGGTATCGGGATCCAACTATCTCATAGAAGGTATGCAATCTTATTGCAAATTTCAACACTTGAAATTCCCAATAATATTTTGCCCCAAGCGATCTATGACCTTGACTAAGTCAACAAACCATAGACCGCAAGTAAAGTTCAACCCGTCATTTCCCGATTGAATTAAACCCACCCGCACGACCCTTGACTGAGTCAACAAGACCGCACGACTACCCTAATCTAATCGCATCATATGCTTTGCAGATAAGCACTAATCAGCTACCGCATACTACGTCTTGACTAAGTCAACAAACGCAGCACGAATACTAAAAACTACTTATCTGAAATGACGGAGGGCTACGACAAGTTTTTAAGAAAACCCTTTGCGTAATGAACTTTATATCATTGTAGAATCGAGTGATTTTAAATGGAATGTTTTTTAGGCCTTTTCTAGTTTTGCTAAAGAGAACACTCCCGGTGAAGGGATCGTCGGCTCTTTCCTCATCGAATAAGGTGCAGGATATTTCATAAATACCACTATGCAAAGCAGAAACTATAAAAACAATCAAAAGACAAACCGTGTTTGTAGCATCTGCTAGTTTCGCTAAAGAGGTCACTCCCGGTGAAGGGATCTCGGCTCTTTCCTTATCAAATAAGGTGATGGATGTTCTACAAGGAACACCGCTATGCAAAGCAAAAACTAGAGCTGCCAGTTTTTAAACAAGTTTCTACAACATCTTTAGGTTTCTTTTATTTCATTAATCTCATTAATGAAATCCTATTTTATTATGCTTCACAAGCATCACATTTGAAACAAAATCTGCAATATAACATATATCTCATATATATAATATAAACATTCGTCTCAGGCAGTAATATGATCTCATCACAGAACATTGCAGCAGAAGAACACATATGAAATATTGGATATATTAGGACGTCCGTGTTTTAATATGAGCCTGTATAAAACACGGATTCCACGGTCGCGATGAATAGCCAAACCCACATCCCTAGACCCCTATGAGAGCGGCAAGCAACACTGCCAATTCTAGGGTTAGGAGACCCGGTCTCGACTCCTCGAGATGGTCTCCCACTGTACCCTAGAACCCGGTTACTTGTGCTCCCCGCCTTGGATCTACCTAATGCGGAAAAGTAAATAATATACAATGGTGACATCATCCTCAGCCCGGAAGTGCCCCAATAAAAGAATATTACATACAAATGAATTTTACATGAATGAAAAAGAAAAACTCTCATCTCACATAAAAACCCCGGCTATTCAGAACACGACGATCCAATATAACATATCACAGCAACACATAATATCTCATATCATTAACGTAAGCAAGTATGCGTATCCCGATTGTCGTTGATGTATAGCAACGAAGCCGGCGATACACCACATACTACGCTTATGGTCACAGAAAAGAAAGTGTAAAACTACAACAGTTGGAATCCGCAACCTCCTTAGATATCGCATGCCTAACCAAATGAATTCCTTAGACATCGCATGCCTAACAATTATAAACCCCGCATTTTAGTCTCATTATCGAAAACTCTTTTCAATATCAAGTCGGGCAATTCAACAAGATTCCCGACATCCTGATCGAATGCTCGTCGCAAACTTTAGTAGACGGCCGCACCCCTGGATGCCGTCGACGAAGTGCACTAATGCGGAACACCGCTGCCGCGAGCACCCGAACGGATGCTTTTGGCGACGGGGTTCTCCTACAGTCACTTGGTCGGGGCTATAGGGCATGGCTGTCTATTAAGTTTACCCGACGAGTATCCGCGTACGCTACGTGATTGCGACGGACTTTTGAACACATCAAAATTCCGTGGCAACCGATCGACTGAGACTGAACTGCTAGATTTATAACATTCAAATTAGTTATCTCATAACTACTTTTGGATTCGAAATATTGTATCACATTCCAGATAAATATACAATGTTAAACTTTCCGATCGAATAAACAAACACCCAAGATTTCCCAAATAGTTCTCAACACTTGAAATTAGTTTTAAAACATCCATCACATGCCACAGTACCAATGGTCTAGCCGTAGAAGGGTCAAGCCAACGGCTCACATGTGGCACGCCGTACTGCCCCAAACCCTAAGGTTTAGAGGCGGTTCAGACGGTCACATAATCGAGTTAAGGTTTGTTGTCTTCTAGAGGGTCCACCGCGTTACTTGCACGACTTAGAACGTTCTTAAACTACGGAAAAATCCAACGCTTGGAAATTTTTCGGCAGGGGAAAAAGTGAGTTATTGATATCCGTTCGAACTTTTTAACACGTTCTAAAAATTACCCGGACAAACTAAACGAAGTTATACTTTCCGATCGAATCAACGAGCTCCCAATACAACCCAGAAAACTCAACACGTGAGTAAAAATAAAAGTTCCCAAAAATATCAGGAAATAAATACTGATATTACTGTGCAAACAGTAAATAATGAGTCTACTATTTGGCAGCGGAACCGCCGCCAAAGCCATGGTACGGCCGCGGTTCCGCGGCGCTTTAGAGGTATTGGTGGCACGTGTTTCACAGTAACTCTTGTATTTCCCTGCTGATTTTTTTGAGCATTTTTAATACAGAAAAAATCAAAATTTTAGAAAATTTCCAGAAACTAGGTTTTATCGGGTATTCGGAGTTCGATCGGACTTTAAACTTCTCCTAGACTTCGCCTAAAGCTCTAGCTTGGCTCTGATACCACTGTAGGGTTACTAGACACACGCACAAGGGTCTATAAGGCATCAACCATGCCCGATTTAAAAATTAGCCGTGCCGAACAACCCTAAACCAAGATCTTAGACTAGAGATTAGGCGAAAACAAGCATGTTAAATACTTTAACACTAAGTGAGAGAGATTACAACCTTTGTAGATCCGGTCCTTTACTTCATAAGCTCCGTGTTGTGGTCCCTTCACTGTGATCATCAAGTTCCGGACTCTCGAGAGGCTCCACGAAGAGAAAGATGCAAGCTTGCTTCCGATCTTCGATAACAAAGATGATCTACCTTGAAGTTTCATTAACACAAGCTCTCACTCACAAAATGAAGTGAACACCCTCATCTAAATGGCAAGGGTAAATGAGAATGATGAAGTAGGATTTTAGCTCTCATTTGTTTTCTATTTCTCACTCATTTTCATCACCTTTGAAAAAGCTAGAAAGCTTTTCCATGAAGAACTCAAGGAAGAAGATGAAGAATAATCAATTTGTGATGAATAATGAAAAGATATATGATTAATAATGTAACCATGGTCAAGGATAACTCATGTAGATATTTAACTAGGACTAGGGTTTGGGTTGGGTTAAGAATGATTCACACAAAAATATCAACCATAATATCTCTTTCATGACAAAAGAAAAACCTTCTAGAATGTTCATGAAAGAACTAACCCAATTCAAACCCTAACTTTGTTTAATCTCCACTAAACATGTTGCATTAGTAATCATATCATGTTACAATATTATATATCACATATATAATATTTATTGTAACAAAAAAAATAATACAATTAACATATTTCGCATATATATCAATGTATTACCCGAGTGATAAAAAAAATCTTTTAGTGAGCTAATATTAGTTAATGTAATTTAATATATCATATATATTATTATACATTAAATTATCGAATCAACACTTGATCCGACAATCCGGCTATATCGCATATAACCGACTAATATATCATTTACCGATTCATGAATCAACACTTGATCCGATTATCCGGCTGATATCAAATATCGCGAGAATATAATACGGTATCTCATATCGTATTATCCTCGGTCCTGCACATATCACATATGTGCCCCTACTCCGTTTTGCCTGAGTCAAGAAATCTCTGTGTAGAACTCTAAAAAATCGTCAATACGCCGGCAGTAGGTGATGATCATATCAAACACCCACAAGCTGCAAGCGGTCAGCTAAACATAACAGCCACCCAGGTATTGAACGATCAGAAGATCAACAAGCAAGTATGTACATTCTCCTGCGAATCCAATCAGTAACACTCCCGTACAGTCCGGTCTCGTCGTCTGATATGTCACATATCTCGCCTAGGGGTGGTAAACGTCAGACCCCAGTAGCTTGATAAGTCGTGTCGATATGAGGTCTATAATAATTCGAGAAATTACTGATAACACTTACCAGTAAATCTCAGCAACCCTGGCCAGGGATTTCCAGTTATAGCCAATCGAACACAGCGCAACATCAACTCCCTATACCGGGAGAGACGAATCCCCTCCTATCGCTCATTGCCTCCATGTGATTCGGGACTGTACCCAAAAGCCACCTTTTTGCATGCCCTCTTGGACGTGGTATGATGGAAATCAAAGCACAGTGGGAATAACACAAGACTCTATGACGATCTCGGGTCAACTGACTACTTTGTACTAGTGTCACCGGAGAACTGCCATCTGACGTGAGGTATAATACCATCTGGGAGTTCTCGGCGAGTCCGTCCAGTGTACCCAGTCTCTACTGAGCACCCGTACACCATCCTTGATGTCAAACACCGATGGATATAGGATCATCCATCGCCCATCATATGGGTCATGATGCGTATACGCTAGTCTACTCTGGTGTATTAATGCCCTGTCTCGATACACCCTCGACTAAGAACAGTTATAGGATGTACTCATCGACTACCGTGGCCCCACTAGTATGATCTCATCATAGTCCCAGTAGTAGAGCACATATGCTAAGGGCTTTATCAACATGTAACATAGAGACAATCAGAGTACATGTTAAGATAAAGTACAACCATATGGCATACTATCATGTCGAGCAAGAAAGTCCTCCCTATATATGTCCAAGCATCCATTACAATATATATCGTATGTACAGTAATGGCCTCTGGGGCATACATATAACTAACAAGTCATGGCCACGGCTGACGGTGATTCTTCAATCAGCACGGTGCCAGGGTTTAATGCACCTATATTCAGAATAAAGGAGATATCAGAGAATATGTCTAGCAGGACTGAGAACCCAAAAGTAATAACACGAGGAATACTTGCCGGGGCAGAAACCATAGCGGTATCTGGAGCACCACTAACTATAACAACCTCGATTTCCACCATCACCAGGAATATGGATTCAACGTCGACACCTTCGTCCCTTGAAACAAAAATGGCCGTCGTCATGCTCGCATCACCCGCCGATACCAGGGACCCACAAGGGGAGGAAGTGGCAGTTACAACAGTCCCAGATTCGAAGTGAAGGCCCGACACCCCAGACTCTTCAAACGCTGACACTTCACCTGCCACGTTAACACCTAAACTCGGCCCTGCTGCACCATTCAAGGACAAATGTGTTATAATTCAAGAAAAACTATTGTGGGAAGAAACCTGGAAAAGTAAATAAGTCCTACTAGGTTTCAATAAGGGATCGTGCGCTGTTTTACTTTGAAGTAACCGCTCAGCCTCTTCACGAGCCACACGCACAATCTGCCTTTGAGCGGTTGACAAGGCAGAAGGAATGTCCTCCATGGGAATATCAGGGGGTCGTGTATCACTCGAACCCGTGCCTGTAGCCAAGTTAGCCTGATGCTCCCTTGCTGCGTGCTTTCGGCGCTTCTTCTCAGCTTTAGCTGTACGAAGAGATCTCCTCAGAACCTCTGACAGAGAAACGTCTTTATCTAAATCAGACTTGGCCTCCAGATCCGCTGCAACGTCCGTCATAGGCTGCTTTAGCTACGCTTCTCGTAGAGGCCTTGGGGTGACCTCAACTGTAGCCGGTAGCTCTGAAGGCTCCTCTGCACAACCACCTGAGGATGTCCTCGCACTCGGAACAACACAAGTTGCAGTGGTTCCTGTAATAAAAAAAGAAAGAAAGAAAGGAGTCAGAGCGTAAATGAAATGAGCTAAATATGTATATTCAAAGGCGTCGTAAAACGAATCATACCAAGACCCATAGAAGCGCGAAGCCTCTCCTCTTCCTCAAATGTCTTGAGGGACGCCAAAAGAGCCTCTTCAGTGGAGATTCCTATTAAGAAAAGAGCATAATAAAGCATAATAAATTATATATATATATATATATAAAGAAGAATGTAAATAAGATATATCTAACGTCGCAAGAGAAGCAAGCGCTGCTTGCTCGCGGGCTAATCTCTCAGAAGCCTCAATAGCGGCTTGAAGATCAGTAGCGGCATTCTCATCAGTAGAAACCCCGAACAGATTGTCGTTGGTGCCGTATTCGGAAAAACCCTCACTGTAGGGAGCATGCGGCTCCTGACCAAAGACAACATCAACCGAAAATAAATATTTCTTCTTTTTTTGCGAGCCGGCAACAACACCCGATGATAAAAGCATACGCTTTACAGGTTTCTTGGGATGGTGAGTCCCGATTTCTGAGCCAATACCCGACTCAGGAGATGCCGTCACCACCACAGAAGCACTTACATCTGGCCATGGCTTAGTCGGAAAGGCTCGCGGAACTATAGCCACAGTGCTCTCTCTCAAAGAAGGACGGACAACTGCATGTCGCTTCAGCGGAACCGCGGGATTACTAGCCAGGACAGAATCCTTATGGTCAAGAAGCATCCGTCTTTCCTCCTTAACAACGGCACCCGTCGCATGCTGATACCATGCAATGTAAGCATTCGAGGCCTTCGGGATATGACTTGGCTCACTGATCAGGAAATGAGACCCCGTATAAAGCCGCATAAAATGATACGTCGCGCTGCGAACACTCTCCTCTGTAGCAACCAGATCAATGAGAAACGCTTCAAGTGGAACACCTTGGTTATAACCGGATTGCTGGGCAAAGTGATGCGGGTTATATCACATGAACAACACTGAGGAATTTGTCTGAATACAAAGAAACCCAGCCTGATAGAATACAAATGTGCAATCTCCCGGGCCCTCAAAGCAGAAGCTCCATCCATGAAGACGTCGTGGAGCGGCTGGATCACTTTGGAGGGCTCCTTACCAATGGTCAGAACCCTGTCGATGAATGTCATGCTGTCCACAACCATGCGCGGACGAAGAAGCAATTGCCGAGCCTCTCGCTCTGTTGGATCTGGAGAAGAAGAATCGACCAATCGCATTACCCGAGGGAAATTGTACCCTTCGTAAAATCTATGCCTTTATGCACGCCAAACGCTCCCAACACGTGCATCTCGATCAGGAGGTGAAGTAGTGCAAGGGGAGATTTACGATATTCTAACCCGGCTGGGTGGTGTCGGCCGCTATACTTAGGCTATGATACAAATGGGCCAGACCGGCAACCCCAACAGCCATACGCGTCCCCGCCGCGATGCAATGAGCCGAATAGAAGACAGACGTCTCATGTAACGAGGGTGCATTGGGAGTGCAAACCAGCTCAGCCACAAACCAATAAAGCCCATGAAAAACATCTCCTCATCAATATCCGGAGCAGCAATCTCCGCAAAAGGGACGATGGGGGTATCCGGAATAAAAAACTGCTGTAAATCTGCCTCTACAGTTGGCAATTTTTCCGAACTGAATTCAAACGGATCATCGAGCTTGGAAAACTTCGTAGCTTTCTTTGATAGAACCTCCGGATGAAGGAAACGGGCAACAAAGTCTGTAAAGCTAACTCCATGCCCCCCGGACACCAGAAACAAGCTCTCATAGATATTCAGCACTTTGATAAAACTAGGGAACTTGTGTTGGATAGCGTTTTCCGAGATAAGGCCCGTGACTACCGACTCGGTGGAAAAAATGTACTCGTCAGGGGGAGGTATCTCGTCGTAATTCTCCCCTCTTATGGGTAACTCGGAAATTTCTGCGAATTCTTCCAGCGAAATCGATACTTGACGGTCCGACAAAAGAAATGTATGGGTCGGAATATTCCACTACTCCAAGAAGGATTTCACCCACCGCACATGAGGAGTGTGGTAATAAAAGAAAGACATGTAGACCGCCGGATACAACTCGGTCTTCAGCAGCAGCGACTTCTTGGCCAACAAAATGTAACGGACCCACTACAGATAACCAGGCGGATGTCGGGTGGTCACTCCTATTGTATAAACCTGACCCCAAGGACACACTTCTCCTTGACATATGCGACTCCCTAGAATATCTAGGGCCATCGGTGGCTGGACTGGTATTAACGCTATGGAAGGTTAGAGACGGCCTTCCGAGGTCCAATTGACCTTTTCCACTTTATAAGCGACATGCGGAGGATCAGCATAATGAATCGACGGGATCGGTTCTAATGGCACCGCACAAGTAAAGCTGTACCGACCCCGGATAATATAATTGTACCACGATCTCTATAGATGAAGAGACTTCTGCTCTGGGTCATAGTCCCGGATAAAAGCAAAGACTTCCCGATCCGTAGGCGAGTCGGCAAAAGCGCTCTCCGAAAGGACATAAGGAAAAAAGGAATCGGAAGCCATAGTACGTGAAAAAACCGTAGATAGTTAGCGATTGGCATAATGTAATTAACTACAACTAAGGGCCTTAGCAATTTCAGTACACCTAAATCTGTACTCTATTATGGCATAATAAAATCACTGCAGTCAAAAAAACAGTGGGCCCTACAAAATCAAGGTGATGGCTCATTAATGATGAGACATGCACCCATTGTGAGAATCCAAAAAAATTCTCATTAATTGAATAATCCTATTAAGCTGTGGAGTTAAAAACTCCAATGTTCTTGAAAAGCTAGCCCTGCAAAAAATTCAAATATGTGAAAAAGGGTATTAAAACCCTATATATAAAAAAGGGAATAGGAAAGGGGAATAAAATTCCCAAAAAGTTCAAATAATTTCCCAGAGCTAAGCTCTGTAAGACAAAATGGAATTTAAATTACTCAGATAATGGGATTAAATCCCAGAAGCCCCCCATGTTGGGAGATAGATGAGAAATATAGTGGAATTAAATTCCAGAAACCTTCAAAGAGCAAGATCAATGATAGGGTAAAACTCTAAGAAGAGAATTAATAAGGATTTGAGACCCACGGTATATTTAAAAAGGGGTGAGAAGTTTTTCTTAAGATCTCTGAGAGATCATTTTAAAAATAAAGAGCCAAGCTCTGTTAATGGGTTAAAAATCCAAAACAAGAAGGAAGGTTCTTTTAAGAGTTGAACTCTGGTCATGATCCTTACCAATTTTTTTGACAGAGTTTAACTCTGAAAAAGTTCTGTGGACAGAAATTTAAGCTTTGAGATGAGAATTAAATTCTCAAGGAAGAAAAAGACTCGAGAAAGATGATGAGACAGCAGTCATCTCAAAGGCCAAAGGCCCTATTTATAGGATGTGAAGGGACGATTCAACTCTCTAGAAAATCAAACGGTGGAAAAAGTGACACCATTGCACTCACGTGTGAGCCACGTGAGAACAACGGTAGGGGCCATTTGTTCACCTAATATTTAAATATAATAAAAAGAGCTAAGCTCTGTTAAATTTTGTTCACGCAACGCCTCATGTGCCCCTCACGAGGGCTCCAGCGCCAGCGCCAAAACTTAGGATTAAATGCTATGGTGGCGCCGCATGTGAAGCTCATGTGGGCGTCATTGTGTAAAGCACAGGAGCGCCTATCATAAATAAGAATTTAATTCTTAAGTGGCGCCCACGTGCACAACATGTGAGCGTCGGCACCCAAGTTTATATCAGTAGAATTAAATTCTACATGAGGATATTTCCCTAAAAATTGAAATGCTCTCTGTTAAACAGAGCCGTTGGATCAAATATCCAATGGTGATGATAAATCATCAAACAATAAAATTAAATTCTATTCTGAGGAATATTTGTCCTCAATCTTTATAAACAAAAAATAGTGTTCTCTGTAAAACAGAGGGCCCTTGGATCAAAAATCCAATGCTAATTAAAAGTCACCGTTTGACAGAATAAATTCTGTATATAGGAAAATATTTCCCCAAACTTGTTAAAAACAAGAAAACATATTTTGTGAAACAGAAATCCTTGGATCAAAGATCCAACGGTGGGTAAAATTCCCCAAAAATATTTTGAGACCAATTAAATCAATTGGAATCTCTCAGTGAGAGATTTTCTCAAAACTAATTAACAATTTACCTCCACTATATAAAGAACCCGGGACTCCAAGTCTCAGATAAAGGGAACCCCTCATAAGCTTCTGAAAAATACAGAAAGCTTTCAAAACAACAGAGAATTTAATTCTCAATAAAAGAAGAAGACCTGCCTCCTCAAAACCCTACGTAAAAAAAACACAGAGATCAAAATATCTTCTTTTACCTATCTAAGGGTTTAACCCTTCTCAAAGAACTTAGTTATTTCTATGGATCAGAGATCCACAATACAAGTCTTCCACAAGTTGAGAATTTAATTCTCATCAGGAAAATTTTTTTCTTGAGAATCAAACATTCAGAAAAGAACTAGGTTAAAAAGAAAGAAAAAAGAAAAAGAACATATATTCTGGAAATTTAATTCCTCCGAAATTAGAGTTTAACCCAACATAAAAAACTTAGTTCTTATAAAAAGAAAAGAAGAACTTAGTTCTCCAATAAAGAAAAAACGATCCAAGGTCTTCAAAATAGAGATCTTGATGATCATTAATGGCCAAAAATGGCATTACCAGAGATTTATTCTCTAAAAGAGAAAAGAGCTTAGCGCCCCACGTGTTTCCCACGTGGGCGCCCTCCCAATAGCGCCTAGCATCTCACGTGAAAAACACGTGGGCACCCAAAGCAAAAGGCCAGCGCCTCACATGAAAAACACGCGGGCGTCCAAAGCAAAAGGCCAGCGCCTCACGTGAAATACACGTGAAAGCTGAATAAAAGTGCCTAGTATATAGCCAAAACGGCTGAGTGCTTAGCACTGATTGGGCAGCGCTCAGAGCCTCACGTGGACACCACATAAAAGTGCTTAGCACTTCATATATAGCCAAAACGGCTGAGTGCTTAGCACCGATTGGGCAGTGCCCAGTGTCGCACGTGCTTCTCACGTGGACACCGTATAAAAAAGTGCTTAGCACTATATATATAACAAGTGCTTAGCACTGATTGAGCAGCGCCCATAACTGAAGGCTTCACATGATACCCATATAAGCACCAGAGCGTCAAATAAGTGCTTAGCGGTTTTGTATAAAAAAGGGGCTGAACAAACAGAGCCCAAATAAGTGCTTAGCACTTTTGAACATAAAAGGACTGAGTGGACTAAATCCAAATTAGCTAAATCTCTTGCAACTGAGCCCAAATGCTCTGGATCTTAATAAATTTAATGATTATTAAAATATTGCTAAGTTGATCTTAGTCTCAAACAGGACTAATGTAACCTTAGTTAAAAATAAATTGGTCCCAAATGCTCATATGTTTAAGTTGATTTTAATCTCAAACTAGATTAACGGTCCTTAAACTAAACAAAATATTTTTGAACTAAAGGAAAAAATATAACTTAAGTTCAAAATCCAAAATCTAAAATATACGGATTTGGACTAATCCGTGCCCTACGGGCGACGACATAAACTAGTCTCCATATACAATTCACGGGCAACCAAAACAAATAAAATAACACACGACGCGAAGTGAACTACTTGAGAAGGAGAAAGTGGTTATCGCAACACGATAACGTAATTAACTGCACGGGCTTGCGTCTGCAGGAAAGAGCGTCCCCACAATCAAAAAACCCTCACAAATGAAGGGGAATCTGATAAAGTCTGTTACAACGGTCGCATCTGTCCAAACCTCCGATATATGGTGTCATAAATCAACTTCATATCTTCGGAGAGGTAGATGGAGAAGTCCAAATATCATCCGCCCCCAAAATTCAGGCCAGACATCTCAATGTCTCGGTCTTTGTCTTTCGGCGGAGAACACGTGGCACTTGGATTTGCTTTGATTTCCTTGCGCACCAGATGCACATGGTATTTCTATATGCGCATATTGAGATGGATTTCTTCTTTCGAGTGTCATACTTCTATGATATACATACTATATTATATAGTAGCCAAGCAGGACTGATCTGTAGACAGTACCTGAGTATTTTTACATTCGTCGACATTTACTGAAGAGCTTTTCAAAAGGAGCCATAGTCTCACTATTTTCCTACGTGTCCATGAGTGACACGAAATTTTTACAAGGAAAGCCTTCTAAGATATTTTTCAAAAGGCGAGACGTATATCTTGAGCAAACATATATAAGACATATATCTATTTCTTTACAAAATGAGCGTCCGCTACTTGTACCGTGATATACGCATCGCACGGCGATTTGAATGGGATTTTTGCATGTATTTTTATTCAGCTTTTTAGACGGTTTTACAGGGATGCTTACTATATACGTATCATAGTCTTGACTATATGATACTCGATTTAAACAGTAGATTTTGAAACTTGCATATGCATCATAGCTTCTATGATTGGCATGACGCTTGACGGAGTTTCGATTTTTGAGTTTTGCACCCATTTTCATGCGCTCGTGTTGCGCTGTGTTATTTCTTAGTATTCTATGATTTCGGAGCCCCGTTGGTTGATCTGATTTACTGAAATATTTTAATACTTGGGGGTTTAAATTTAAATTTGGGGACCGAATTTATTTAAAGGGGAAAAATTGTAATATTTCAGAAAATATAAAATAATATTTTTTTTGAATTTAAATAATAAAATAATGAATTTCACGAAAACTATACGAGAATGGATTTGAGTTTTCATAGAACGGTATAATTATATACCTATATTTTGGGAAAATATTTGGAAATGAATATGAATTATTATTTATTACAGCATTTATTGAATTTGGGCTTTTATAAATTATTATACAATTATTTACATACAAGTTTATGTTAAACTTGATTAGTATATTACTAATTATACATTAAGCCAAATCCAATTTTATTAACCATGTTTAATGTGCCATGACACATTTCATTTGTTACATGCTAGGTTTCATTTTTGTTGTTGATATTTTGTTTTTAAAGAAAAAGAAAAGAATTATGAGAAGGGGACATGGATGTGACCATGAATAATAAGGAGAGAGAGTGAGAAAGAGAAAGAGAGAAAGTGCGTGTGTATGGTTCCTTCAACCATTCTTTCCTCCTTCATTTTTCTTCTTCATCTCATTCTCTACCTTCTTCTTCCTTCACCTCCACCTCCACTACCATCTTGAATCACCCCCAAAAGTTCATCTAAACCTCACACCGCCTTCATAAAAATGTCCCCAATCCCATCCTACACCCCCATGGTGGAAGCAAGTTGGAGTTTTGAGCAATTTGGATCTAGGAACTTTCTTGAGTTGCTTCTACAAGATATAACCCTTAATCCTTTGTTAAATCCTTGAGTTCTTGCTTTCACTTTTGGTATAGAGTTAAAAAGGTTAAGCTTTGTGATCTTGGAAAATTCTAGGATGAAACTTGTTGTAAAGGTTAGTGGAGGTGTAGTGAGTGTTCTTTGGCCTAGTAGTGATGGTAGCCTTATTTTAAGTGAGTTAAAAGCCCCAAACACGAACATAGAATTTCCCAATATCGGATTTTTGACGAATTGTGGTGATCAAATAGAATCTGCAATGACTCGAGAACTCTGGAAAAAAATTTGCGGATACAGTAGGATGTGCAGGCTATTAGGAATATACCCTAGAAACCCAAGCCCCCATCTCCCATACTTGGCCGCCAATTTATTCCTATTGGCCGCAATTTGCTGCCTGACCTTAGAATTAGGGTTTGGTTCTTGGTCCATAGCTCAAACATCTAATATCTAGGCCTACCTTATATGCAGAACATCCTAATTTCACCATAGGTAAAATCTGGGAGTGTTTTACTAAGTTGCTAATTTCGTTTTGCGACTTTTGAAAACTAAGTTTTTGATATTGACTCGGTCGTTTGACGTTTGTACGTCAACGTCGAGAGTTGTTTGGTTATTTTTGCATGCGTAGACCATAGGTTCTAACCTATGTGTGCTTGGCGTGTCGTATCGGTTTTCGGATTCGATTTTGATTTCATTACGATATGCATTAAATTGTAGGTACCTTCGCGTGGACTTTTCGGATGATGAAGGAGAGCAAGGTGTTCATCGACTTCGGCTAGAGCAAGGATAGTAGGTGAGTAGATGTATATCTATGGGGGAAGTCGGGTGGATGGCATATAGCACCCCTGCAACCATAGCACTAAGAGATGAGAGATATAGTACAAATATATATATTTAGATGTGTATACCCAGCTAATAAGATTCTGGGATACTATAACCATAGTAGAGTACGTGTAGGAAAGTATGTTCCTAGTTCCAGTTTTATTAGTCCATGAGACTTAAGTACTTACACTTATATATATAAATATACAACCATGAGGATAATTACGAGATGATATGATGAGGATGAATCACCAACACACACACACACACACACACACACACACACACACATATCGACTCGAGAATATGATTTTAGACTACATAAGTAGATAATAGGATACATTTTGAACCATACCTATTTTCAAATTAACGAATCGTTAAGCACTTTAAATGACAACCTCAAGGGACGCTACGGATTATCACATGGTATCTCTTTTTCAAAAACACCATAGCCCCATTTTCAAAAACTATGATTCATATTATTTAAACTATAACCATATGGTTCATATGTAGTTACGTATTATATACCGTTCATGTGTACGCTGTATTATTTTCCTTGCGACATACGTACTACGTTTCTGGTACTTATCTGGTATGACTTCGTCTGCTAGGACACATACACCATTACCGATGATGCGCATGTTGCACGTACACAGACTTGCCGGCTCACATACACATCATCGATAATTGCCATGCCACGTACACATTAGAAACTACTATATAGTTGTATTGTTTCCTAAATTGTAGAATTATAGTTATTGTTTAGTACTCATTACCACACATGCTAGTTTAGGTATTGCACTTCCTTACCTAGTTACACGACATGGTTACATGAAAACACCTGAAATGCTTTACAGTACTGTTCTGTGCTTGCGTTTACTATTCCATCATGGTCATATGATTATGAGATTCTGTTTTCATGAGATTTTTGGATTTAAGAACCGCAGATATATTTTTAATGTTTTATGATTGTTTGAAAATGCGGTTTCTTTTGATATGATATTTCGACGTCCAATATGAGATTTCTCGGTTCTAATCTATGATACTATCCGATTCGAGGAATGAGGAGGCACCGTCTGCGGGTACATGGTGGACCCGATACGGTACCCTGGGACAAGAAGATCGTATAGAGAGACGTTGAGCCTGGCAGGGGAACACTACCTACCGGTGATGGTATTGGACTCGGCGGATATCCAGAGGATACCGACTAGAGCGATTGTGACAGATGAATATGAGGGCCAATTCAATGAAACGGCGCCTGAGATATGCTGATTTATGTGTCGATGATGGACGCGGTTTTTATGATGATTTCGAGTGTCGATATTGGACACTCAGGTTTCATGATAATTTAATGTGTCGTTGATGGACACACGTTGGATGATACACGTATATACATACGTATGGCACAAATGACTTGGTATTATATATTGTTACAGGCACGACATTATTACCATTATACATATGTATACACGATCACCCTAGATACCATCTAGTATTACAGTATGACCTAGGAGATCGTTATACATTCGATTTCTACCTGCTGATATTTTCTACTCACGAGTTGACAACTCACTCTCGTTGTGCCATAGTTTTCTTGCAGGATCGACCGCTCGAATCATTAGCGGCTTATTAGCACACAGCTTTCTTCTGGGTGATTTTCTTTGGTGGGTATGGTACACTTGGATCGTGACCACCTTTTGTATATATTATTTTCAGTTGTAATCTAGTTAAAAGCTCCATCAATCAGACTATGTATATTTGGTAAACCTTGACACAAGACATGTATATCCTTTGAGACCTAGAGCGAGATGGGTGTATTGTTCTTTATTTTGAGCTTGATGATGTCTTGGTCTCCTTTACTTTCTTCTTTGTGTTTGATCTTCGCCTTGGGCGTCGTATATTTGTATTTGCGTTGTTGTTTCCACCAATTAGCGAAGAGCTAGCTCCCACTTGGGGATACCTATATTAATGTTGTTATGTATTGGTTTTGGATTAAAATTTACAAAAGAGGTGCTGCCCAAATTTAAAATGACAAAAATGTTTTCAACTATAGTATACAACACACTTGTATTTTCATATAACATTACTTATACTTTTAAAGAAAGAACTTGATTACATTATACCTTTATATCAAACTTCACCTCCATTATTTTTCTCGAAAGGTTTAGATTTCTGTGCTTTCGGCTTACTTAGGTTACAGTGGGGTCCTTTAGGCTTCACGTGATCCAAGTGCCGGTCACGTGCCAAAATTCAGGGTCATGACAAATACTAAGTACTCTACTTTCTGAAATGACAGATGGCTACAACTGGTTTTGAAGAAAACCTTTAACGTAATGAAGTTGATCTTATCGTAGGAACCGGGCGGTTTTGCAAATTTATAGTAACGTAGACTATTGCTTAAGTGTGGATTTCTCATGAAGGGATCAAGGTTCTTACCTCATTGAATGAGGTGCAGGATATTCCTAACCAAATATCTCGATGCAAAGCAAAAAAAAACTACGGCTATTTAATTTGCAAATTTATAGTAACATAATTTTTTGCCATAGTGGTCATTCCATGTGAAGGGATCTAGGCTCTTTCCTCATAGAATGAGGTGCAGGATATTCCTAACCGTATATCTTGATGCAAAGCAAAAGATTCGACTATAACACCACAATATCTCATATTTGGTTCTACAATGTGTTTTAGGTTTATTTCACCTTGCATTAATCATATTAACGCAATCCCATCATTTAGATAATCTCATATTATCTAACATCTCCTCATACTATTAAAGATAAAGTAAGATATGAAAAGAAAAATAGAATGCACATATACGCCATCGTATTCACCACAGGGTCCTGGGTCTTCGCCGTAAGGTTACTTAACTTACGGCAGGTCAGGGGCAGGGCTAGCGCGGGTGCAAAACGTATATAGTATTTATTTATATATCATATATATCTCTATATATATCATCGCAGGCAGACAATCAACATTTCAGGCAAGCGATAAACATCATCGCATGCAGATAATCACATCATAAGAAAGTAATGAAAAATACAACGATGAATGGTCGGATTACCTAGGAATCCCGCATTTCGTTCAAGCCATCAAACAAAATGTGACATAACCCGGTCGCATGAATAGCCCGTGCACAGCCAAAAGCAGACCCCTACGAGTGCGGCAAGCTACCAGGCAACACAACATCATCATCATGAGAGGGCCACCCAACACTTTCTCGAATCCACCGACTTGAGAACTCCTCCGCGAGTCAATCCTATACCCCTTATAAGTGCGGCAAGCAACCTGCCAATTCTAGACTCAGATGACCTGATCCTAACTCCTTGAGTTGGCCACCCACTGCAATTTAGAACTCGACCGCCCATTTGCTTCTCCGCGGGATAATCATAAACCTGTATTATACAACGACGACAACGATCACAGCCTGATCGTGTCCCGACAAAATAATAATACAATGCGGTAACGACGACTACAAGTCGGTCGCTCGCCTAGAAATAGAATATACATATAGGGAAACGGCGGCCATAAGTTGGAGCTCATCCCGAATAAATGAATATACAAGAGGGCTACAAGTATGAATAGAAATAACACTTATCATAACATCACACTTCCGCACGGGGGCTATTCATTTCGTAACAATCCAAACTCATTCCATCCACACCAACATCTCAATAACAAATGCGCAATCTCGTCTAATTGATCATATATCAATTAGGCGACGTTTACCAACACATATCCTTATTTTATCCATGTTCGAGCTGACTAAATCAAATACTTTGATTTAGTTGATTCAAACCATGACATTAGAATTCATAAACCGTGAGCTCGCAAACTTGAAATTCCAAAAACTAAATTTCAAGTTCATCCCGGCAACGAAATTCTCATCATTTTTGCACAAAATCGAACCCCGATAACCCCATAAAACCCCACACTATATGAGCCTTGATTCGTCCCTTTTCAGCCCCGAAACGGGGCCAAGTCAGGGGCAGGATCAGCCCCACATCAGGGGCTGAATCAGCTCTGGAACGGCCCCAAATCGGGGCTGATCCAGTGGCTGATTCAACCCCCGATGCGGGGCTGAATCGGCCTCGGTTCAGTCCCGAATCGGGGGCGAATCGAGCTCAAATTCGGTGGGTTCGGGTTATCATGGGCCTACTCTAAACTCTTGGTCCGAACCAAGAATCCGGTGGCTCCGGCACAAGAAAAAATATGAGCCATTCATGCAAAATTTTAAAACCAGTTTTGAAAAAATTGGGTTTCATGAATTCCAATGTCACAATGACACGTTGTGATCTTTGCACCGGCTCTGATACCACTGTTGGGTTGCTAGGCACCTCTAGTAGGGTTTAAAGTACGACGGAAGCGGTAATTTAAAAAATCTAGAAAGTATTAGCAAACCCAAACCAAGAAACAAACCAAAATACTAAACTTGCAACTAAACTAGTAAGATAATAACAAGAGTTTAGCGGACTACAACCTTTGTAGCGTGTTAGCCACCTCTCCTTGGATTTCGGCCAGTCTCCATAAAGCCCGGAACAAGGTTGCTCGATGATCTCCCTGCTGAATATGATCCGCTTTGAGATAACTCCTACACAAGCTTTAACTTCAAATTGATCTCATCAAAATGAAACAACCCACTGATTAAACTTGCTAAGAATGATTAGTAGGAGATGTATAATAATTAGCTCACTTAATTTTTCTCTTTTCTTTTTCCATTTCTCACTTGAAGATAATCAAGAGAGGATGACCATGGAGGAGATGATATGAAAAAGAGGATGAAGATGAGAATAATTCATATTTATCAAAAATGATTCATCACAAATGACTCGCTAAAAATGAGTCATCAAAGAAGAACACCTCATCAAGTCTACAACCAACTAATTTCTATGACTCGTTCTCATATAAAAGTGTTCTTTTATTCCATATAATTCTCATACACTCATCTCCAATGTATCATCATACATGACACTATATTTATATCAAATATAAATATATTAACAAAGAGAAGAAAATTATAAAATGAGCATGATATTAGTTAATATATAAGTATAACAATTTATAGATATATATTTAATAATCTAGTTATATCAATATATACCGGCTAATATCAATTAACACCCAATTAAAATGCATGTATCAAATATACGTGTTTAATCGAACTCCTGCACGTATCTCTATGCGTGCCCTACATCGTTTCGCATATGCTGGGAAAGCTCCGTGTGAAACTCTAAAAACTCGACAATACGCTGGCAATATGTTAGGATCATATCCATAGCCCACAAGCATGTCAGCGGTATTAGCTGCACGTAAAGGCTACCCAGGTATTGATTGAAAGAAGGTCAACGAGAAAGCTCATCTGAACCCTGCAAAGTCTATCAGTGACATTATCATACAGTCCGATTTCTTCGTTTAAGAGTATCGTATATCGGGTCTAGGCTTTGGAATTTGTCAGACTCCAATAACTTGAAAAGTCGTGCGACAGAGAACTCATAACCAACCAGAGATACAACTGATAACACTTATCAGTTTATCTCCACTGTGATGGTATCGACTTGTGGTTATAGTCATGTCCTTCACAACGCGACATCAACTCCCTATACCCAACAAAAACCTGTTTGCATGACACCTTTGAGCCGTGGTAGGATAGAAGTCTAAGTATAATGGGAACACACATAAAACACTATGGCGATCTCAGGTCCTAGGGACTATTCTGTACCCATGTCATAAGAGAACTGCTACCTGACATTGGTATATTACCAACTAGGAGTTCTCGGCGAGTCCGTCCAATGTAACTCATCCAATGTGCACCTATATACAATCATTGATGTCAAACATCAATAGCTGGAGGATCATCTATCGCCCTCCAACCGGGTCAGGAAACGTACACACTAGTCTAAACTGGAGTACCGATGCCCAGTCTCGATACTCCTACGACTAGGGACTTTTAAGGATGTGCTTATCAACTACACAGGCCCTACTAGTATAATCTCCATCATCATCCTGGTAGTCAACCAAAATCCTAGGGCTTTATCTCGTGTCTAAACAATACGCGATAGTAAATAAAACGCATCACATGAAAGATAAAGGCAAACCAGATAGCATACTATAATTTCGAGTAAGCTTGCTCTCTCGTATAGGTCCTCCTTCAATTACATTAATTGACTTGAGGGCACCTATATCCAACACCATGAACCCGCGAAGGGGATCGGGGGTATCCCGGGAAGTTTCCGAGCACTCCATCAGGCACGGGGGCTCATTACAAGTCGCTCAGACCCTTGGTTTTCACAAAAAGATATGGAATTTTGGTTGTCGAAGTTCACTTGATTTCCATTGTTTGAAATTTCAAGCGCGGGCTTCACGAGTGATAAATTCTAAGGTCATGGTTTTCGCTATACATGCCATTATGTTGTATGTGTTTCAAACGTCGTCTAATTGATATATGTCATTTAGAAGTGGTTGCACATATTTGCTTCTGGTGCTATGATGTTTATCTCTGTGATGGGTTATACGGATTGTCGTGTTGGATAGCCCCTCATGTGATGTTGGTTGTACGGTTGTGTCATTTGTATATTCATTATTATGGGGCGAGCTTATGACATGTGGACTACCGTTTCTACCTGTTTATATATTATTTTATTGGGACACGGCCGGGTTGAGGTCGATGTCACCATTGTATATTATTTCATTTCAGTACTAGGATAAACCCACGGAGAAGTGCTCGAATAGCCGAGTTCTAGAGTGTGCTAAGTGATCATCTCACAATGGTGAGTTCGAGCTGACTCACTCTAGAATTGGCGGCTATTCGCCACACTTGTAGGGGTTTTAGGATGACCCACGGTGGAGTGCTCAAGTTACCGGATTCCATGAAGTGCCGGGTACCTTACTCATGACCTAGAGTGCGGGTTGTCTCACTTTTGGAATTGGCAGGTAACTTGCCGCGCTCGTAGGGGTCTTGGTTCGATATTGTACGGGCTATCCACACAAATAGGGAACGTTGCAGTTTTTCTGTGGCTCAGGAAAAATGCGAGGCTCCTAGATTATCCGCTGTTCTATATTCCTTATCGCATGCCTGTGATGTTTATTGTATCATGCCTGAGACGAATGGTTATATATATATATATATATATATATGTTTTATATGTTTTGCATCCGCGCTATCCCTGTCCATGCACTACCGTAAGTTAAGTAACCTTACGGTGAAGTCCCTGGACCCCGTGGCAAATGCGGATGGCATATACGTATATTCTATTTTCGTTATTTTCTGGTGTGATAGGAATTAATTGATAGGACCGCATTAATTCTGATTAATGCAAGAAAAAAAGACCTAAAAGATATTTTCGGAACCAATTTTTCGAAAACTATAGTCGCATTCTTTTGCTTTGCGTAGCGGTATTCATTTAGGAAGATCCCGCACCTCATTCGAGGAGGCAAGAGCCTAGATCTCTTCATGGGGAGTGATCTCTTGAGCAAAAGTTTGCGTTATTATTACCTACTCGGTTTTCTTCAAAACTAGTGTTTTTAAATGCGGGGCCTAAACCACTCCTTTTCAAAGCTATTTGATTTCTTCAATGATATCAAGTTCATTACATTGATGGTTTTTCGCCAAAAACTAGCTGTAAACCTCCTTCATTTCTTACAAGTATTACTTAGTATGTGTACTGCGTATGTTGACTACGTCAAGGCGTAGTGTACGGTAGCTAAGTGGTACTTGTTTGTAGCATATGATGCGAATGGTTAGGATGGTTGTATAATCATTTTGACTGTGTCAAGGGTCATGCGGGTTGGTCTAATGCACTCTATGACAATGACGGGTTGAACTTGACTAGCGACTTATGATATGTTGACTGTATCAAGGTCATAAGCTGTTAGGGGTAAAAACTATATCAGGAGTTTCAAATATAAAGGAAACTTGCCAGGTGTGTGCATACCTTCTGGAGTGTGGTGACTAGAGTGGCTTCTATCTAGGTTATCACGCAATGATAGTTGGGTCCCGATCCCACAGATGAGTAGAATTACTCTTGGGAGATATTTTTCACTTCACAACTAGCTAACTTATTAGGTGTCTAGAAATGTGTTAACGGGGCTACACCTTTGCGGAAACGATATTATTTTAATTAGGTCCATGCGAAAGCATGGGGAACCTCCTTCGGAGTACCAACACCCACTTGGTTGAACGATTAGCAAACTTGTAAGGTGTAAATGATCCCGACTAGTTCTCCTTTTAAGGTTTGAAGGAGAATTCTAGGAAACAGTGGGAGCCATCATGATTAGATAAATTAAAAACCAATCTAATCTTTCAAAAGAATACGCTGAGTGTTTATTTTCTCTTTCCCTTGGTAGCAACCATATCATGCCTTAATCAAGATAATAAAATATATGACTTGACTGAACCAGCTTATTACACTGGGCTAGGGAACGCCGGTTTGGTTCTAACTTGTGACAACTGTCATGGGTATGGGCAAGGGAATGAGGAATGCAAGGACTTCTGTTTGACCCTGAGGAAGGAGAAACATTCAAATGCATCTTCTTTGGGTGTATTTGTTATTGATAATTGTTTTTCGGTCAGTCATACCTCATGGGTACTAGATACCGGATCAGAATCTCATATCATATCTATAATTTATTACAGGGACTGAAAAAAAGTAGGATGGTTGGATCTGGTGATATGTCCCTCAGAGTAGGGAATGGAGCATAAGTTGATGTTGCTGCCGTCGACGAATATCACCTAGTGTTGCCAAGTGGCAAGACTATGATTTTAAACAATTATTACCATGTCCCTTCCATGCTTTGCAATATTATATCACTTTCTTTACTAGATAATTAGCTTTGTTCTAGATAGAAATATCATGAACATTTACCTAAATCGGGTATTGGTTGCAGAAGGTATATTACACAATGGTATATATGTTCTTAATCAAAACACAGTTTTCAATATACAAAACACACGCAAGAGGAAGAGTTCAGAAGTGAATGAAGCCTACTTGTGGCATTGTATACTTGGTCACGTCAATGAGAAAAGACTAGCTAAGTTGTACAAGAATGGATATTTGGATCCGTTCGAATTTTCATCATATGAAACTTGTCAGTCTTGTCTCAAAAGAAAGATGACCAAAACTCCATTCATGAGACACGGAGAAAGAGCTACAGAGCACTTAGGACTCACGCACAGTGATGTGTGTGGTCCAATGTCTATATATGCACGGGGTGGATTCTCTTACTTCATTTCATTCAGTGGCGATCTCTTTAGGTTCGGATATGTGTATCTTTTGAAACACAAATCTGAAACTTTTGAGAAATTCAAAGAAAGAAACGAAGTAGAAAACCACACTGACAATAGTATTAAGATCCTTCAATCTGATCGAGAAGAGGAGTAATTGAGTACGGATTTCCTAAACTATTTAAAAGGGAATGGTATTCTCTCTCAGCTTACTCCTCTATATACACCACAACACAACAGTGTATCGGAGCGGAGGAATCGGACCCTATTAGATATGGTTCACTCCATGACGAGTAATGCCGAGTTACCTCTTTCATTCTGATGATATACGCTTGAGACAACAGCATATCTATTGAATCAAGTTCAATCCAAATCCGTGCCTAAAACTCCATATGAAATATGGAGTGATAAGAGTCTGTATCCTAAATGTGTTAAGATATAGGGTTGCCCTGCTTATATTAAAAAAAAAGAAACGAGATAAACTCAAGGTACGATCAGTTTTGTGTAAGTTTATGGGATATCCAAAGCATTCGAATGGATATCTATTCTACCACGCAGAGGAACAAAGAATTATCGTTTCTCAAAACACCAAATTTTTAGAATGGAAATTTCTTGCAAAAGAAACGAGTAGGAGTGTAGTAGAACTGGAAGAAACTGCAGAAACACAAACTACAACTGAGGATTTGGTGGAATCTCAGGATTCGATAGTCCCCGAAGAACCTCAGCCACTCTGCAGATCTAGTAGTATTTCTTATCCGCTCGAGATATACTGCAGTTTTCTCATAGACGGAGATCGAGAGGACTGCATCTTGGAAGAGATGATCCTACTAGTTTTGAGCATGCCATTACTAGTAGGGACTCTGTGAAATGGACGGATACTATGCGATCCAAAATGGAGTCCATGTACACCAACAAAGTTTGGACTTCGATGTTGCTCCTCCCGGGGTAAAACCCGTTGGATGCAAGTGGATCTTCAAGAGGAAGACTGGTGTAGATGAACAGGTGGAAACCTATAAGGTTAGACTTGTTGCAAAAGGTTTTCTTCATAGACCAGGTGTGAACTATGACGAAATGTCACGACCCGAAGGTACAGAACGTGACTGGCACTTAAATTATGAAACGTCTAAAAGCGTAACGTTATCTTAGTAAGCCATGTTAGTTATATGTATGCCCTAGAGGCCATTACTATACATAGGATGTATATTGTAGTGGATGCTGGGACATATATAGGGAGGACTTTCTTGCTCGACATGATAGTATGCTATCTGGTTGAACTTTACCTTAACGTGTATGCTGATTGTCTCTCTGTTACATGTTGGTAAAGCCCTTAGGATGTGTGCTTGACTACCTGGACTATGATGCGGATCATACTAGTGGGGACATGGTAGTCCATAAGTACATCCTTCAAAGTCCCTAGTCGTGGGTGTATCGAGACGGGGCATCGATATACCAGAGTAGACTAGCGTATACCTTCTCGACCCATACAGATGGGCGATGGATGATCCTATATCCATTGGTGTTTGACATCAGAGATGATATACGGGTGCTCAGTAGAGACTGGGTACACTGGACGGACTCGCCGAGAACTCCCAGATGGTATTATACCTCACGTCAGATGGGAGTTCTCTGGTGACACTGGTACAGAGTAGTCTGTTGACCCGAGATCGTCATAGAGTCTTGTGTGGTTCCCACTGTGCTTTGATTTCCATCTTACCACGTCCAAGAGGGCGTGCAAAACGGTGGTTTTTGGGTACAGTCCCGAGTCACATGGAGGCAATGAGCGATAGGAGGGGATTCGTCTCTCCCGGTATAGGGAGTTGATGTTGCACTGTGTTCGATTGGCTATAACAGGAAGTCCCTGGCCAGGGTTGATCAGAGAATTGCTGGTAAGTGTTACCAGTAGTTTCTCGACCCGTTATGAGCCTCATATCGACACGACTTATCGAGCTATTGGGGTCTGACGTTTACCACCCCTAGGCAAGATATGCGACATATCAGACGATCAGACCGGACTGTACGGTAGTGTTACTGGTTGGATTCACTGGAGTGTGAGCGGGCTTGCTCGTCGATCTTCTGATCGCTCAATACCCGGGTGGCTGTTACGTTTAGCAGACCGCTTGCGGCTTGTGGGTGTTTGATATGATCATCGCCTGCTGCCGGCGTATTGACGAGTCTTTAGAGTCCTACACAGAGGTTTCCTGGCTCAAGCGAAACGAAATAGGAGCGCATATGAGATATGTGCGGGACCGAGAATAATGCGTGTATGTGATACCGTATTCCATTCTCGCGATGAATGTATCGAATGGTTGTATGCGATATAACCTAGTTATCGATTCAAGCGTTGATTCGATAAGCCGATACATTGTATACTAGTCGGTTGTGTGCGACATGACCGGATCATTGAATCAAGTGTTGATTTAATGATTTAATGTATAATTATATATTTGATATATTACTTTGCATTAACTAGTATTGGTTCACTTTAAATGGATTTTCTCACTCGGATGTGCGCATTACATATGCGATATGATTTTGTGCACTTGATTGTATCATGTTTGATGATACATGTTTACTTGGTTAAGTGCAAAGAATTAAACCATGGTTAAAAGAATGGCTAGGGTTTCATTTCCTTTATTTATTCATTTATTTATTTATTTATTCATTTTGGAAAAGAAGAGAAAAGAATGGTTGCTAGTTTTGGAGTTTAGTTGAAGCTTCATGAAGCTTTGATCAAGTCAACCATTCTTATCTCATCCTTAACCCTAACCATTCCCACTAACCATGATTCATTCTCTACACTTGACTATAGTTATTGATATGATAAGTATTTGTTTTTCTATTATTTTTAATGAACTTATCACAATATTCTTCTTCTTCTTCTTCATCTTCTTTCATGAAGAAAAAGCTTTCTTCATCAATGGTGATTGATGATAAAGAGTGAGAAATCCAATTCTAAATTGAACCCACTTCCTATTTCTTCATCCTCTACCTCTTGACAAGTAGTAGAGTGTGTTTTCTTCACAAGTTTCATGACTTGGTGAAGTCGGAGCTTGATTTAGTGATGCCTCGACGTAGATCATCTTCGGCACGTCGTCGATGACCTAGCCCGTTTCTTCTCCGATGAAGCCGACGCAAGAGCCCGGATTTCGGATTTGTACAGCGGAGATGACTTCTTCATGGAGCTATGGAGGTGGACAAACGGATCTACAAAGGTTGTATATCCGTATCCCTTAGTTAAGTGTTAACTAGTTAGCTTTTTCGCCTAGTTTTCTAGCAAACGATCCGTAGTCGGGTCTCTCGGCACCCGTAAATTTTTATATTAGCATGTTCGATGCCTTGTGAGACCTTCATAGGGTGCCTAGGAACCCTACAGTGGTATCAGAGCCTAGCTAGAGCCTTAGGCGAAGTCCAGACGAAGTTTGAAACCCGAACGAACCCGAAATCCCAACTCAAATGTGCTCTCTGTACTTTTTCTAAAAACAGGGATTTTTCAGTATTAAAAATATGCAGAAAAATAAGCAGGGTTTTCTAAGAATTACGGTAAAAAAATTTGGTCGTAATTCCATCAAACAGCCGCGGAACCGCGGCCTTAGCCCACGTGTCGCGGCGGTTCCGCGGCAACACTGTTGCATCGTTGACCAAAATTTACACAGCAATTATTAGTTTGCTGTGCTGAGTTCTCTGGGTATTTTTAATATTTTATTCAAGAGTTGAATTTTCTGGAGTTGTTTTGGGGATTCGGTGTTTCGATCGGGGTATCAAATTTTGTCTGTGTGGCTTTCCGGATAGTTTTTAGAATATGTTAAAAAGTTCGACCGGATATAAATACCCAATTTTTCCCCTGTCGGGAAATTTCCAAGTGTTGGATTTTTCCGTAGTTTAACGACGTTCTAAGTAGTGCAAGTAACGCGATGGACCCTCTAGAAGACAACAAACCTTAACTCGATTATTTTACCGTCTTGAACTGCCCTTTGAACCTTCGGGTTTGGGGCAGTACGGCGTGCCACATGTGAGGCGTTGGCTTGACCCTTCTACGGCTGGACCGTCGGTACTGAGGCACGAACTAAATGTTGTTAGACTTATTTCATGTGTTGATCTGTATTGGGAAAACTTGGGTGTTCGAATGTTCAATCGGAAAGTTTAACATTTTCTAATTATCTGGAATGGGATACAATAATTGGAATTCACAAATAGTTATGAGATAACTGAATGAATGTTATAAACGTAGCAGTTTAGTCTCACTTGATCGGTTGCCACGGAATTTTGATGTGATCAAAAGTCCGTCGCAATCACGTAGCGTACGCGGATACTCGCCGGGTAAACTTAATAGACAGCCTCACTCCATAGCCCCGACCAAGTGACTGTAGGAGAACCCCGTCGCCGAAAGCATCCGTTTGGGTGCTCGCGGCAGCGGTGTTCTGCCTTGGTGCACTTCGTCGACGGTATCAGGGGTGCGGCCGTCTGCTGAAGTTTGCGACGAGTATTCGATCAGGATGTCGGGAATCTTGTTGAATTGCCCGACTCGATATTGAAAAGAGTTTTCGATTTTGAGACTAAAATGCGGGGTTTATAGTTGTTAGGCATGTGATGTCTAAGGAATTCATTTGATTAGGCATGTGATGTCTAAAGAGGTTGCGGATTCCAACTGGTGTAGTTTTACACTTTCTTTTCTGTGACCATAAGTGTAATATGTGATATCGCCGGTTTCGTTGCTATATGTCAACGACAATTGGGATGCGCATATTTACTTACGTTGATGACATGTGATGTTATGTGTTGCTGGATATATTATATTGGATCGTCGTGTTTGAATAGCCGGGGGTTTTTATGTGAGATGAGTGTTTTTTCATTTTCATTCATGTAAAAACTTGTATGTAATATTCTTTTATTGGGGCGCTTCCAGGTTGCGGAAGTTGTCACCGTTTGTATATTATTTACTTTTCTGCACTAGGATAGACCCAAGGAGGAGGGCACAAGTAACCGGGTTCTGGAGTCCAGTGGGAGACCAACTCGAGGAGTCGAGTCCGGGTCTCCTAACTCCAGAATTGGTAGGGTTGCTTGCCGCTCTCGTAGGGGTCTAGGGGTGTGGGTTTGGCTATTCATCGCGACCGTGGAATCCGTGTTTTATACTGGCTCGTATTGAAAACACGGACGTCCTAGTATATCCAATATTTCATATGTTTCTTCTGCTGCGATATCTGTGATGTGATCATGTGATGTTCTGTGATAGATACAGTATATAGTATATATGATATATTATATAGACGTTACTTATGTTTTACACCCATGCTAGCCCTGCCCCGCTCTGCCGTTAGTTACCTAACCTAATGGTGCACGAGGGGACATCGAGGCGAATGCGGATGGCATAAGTGTACGTCGTATTTATCTGTGATGTTTAAGTACATAATTGATGGGACTTCATTAATGTGATTAATGAAATAAATGAAACCTAAGATGTTGTAGAATCGAATTTCAAAATAAAACAGGAAAGGTAGCTACAGTTCTTGCTTTGCACAGAGGTATATGTGATATATCCTGCACCTTATTCGATGAGGAAAGGACCGAGATCCCTTCACCGGGAGTGACTCCTTTAGCAATAACTGGCAGATGCTACACACTCGGTTTGTCTTTTGATTGCTTTTAGGTGTTTTTGTTTTGCACAGTGATATATATGATATATCCCGCACCTCATTCGACGAGGAAAGGACCGACGATCCCTTCACCGGGAATGACTCCTTTAGCAAAACTAGAAAAGCTTCAAAAACACTCCATTTTCAAAATCATTTGATTCTACAACGATATCAAGTTCATTACGCAAAAGGTTTTCAGAAAAACCTGTCGTAGCCCTCCGTCATTTCAGATAAATCCTGTTTAGTATTCGTGCTGCGTTTGTTGACCTTGTCAAGGCGCAGTGTGCGGTAGCTAACCAGTATTTATCTGCTTATGCATATGATGCAGATTGGGTTAGGGTAGTCGTGCGGCCTTGTTGACCTTGTCAAGGGTCGTGCGGGTGGGTTTGATTCAATCAAGAAATGACGGGTTGAACTTGACTTGCGGTCTATGGTTTGTTGACCTTGTCAAGGTCATAGATCGTTCGGGGCAAAATATTATCGGGAATTTCAAGTGTTGAAATTTGCAATGAGATTGCATACCTTCTATGAGATAGTTGGATCCCGATACCCGCTGCGAGTAAGAGTTACTCCTGGAAGAGTTTTATACATTACAATTAGCCGATCAAGTAGGTGTCTAGAAAGGTGTCAACGGGGTTACGCCTCTGGGAAAACGAGGTTTACAGTAATTAGGTTCGTGCGAAAGCACGGGGGACCTCCCTCAAAGTACCGACACTGGCCTGGCTGAAAGATTGGCGAACTTGTAGTGTGTAATTAATCCCGGCTAGTCTTTCCTTTTAGGGTTTGAAGGAAGATTTGATAAAAAGCAGTGGGAGCCATCCTGATTAGATAAAATAATAACCAATCTATTCTTGACAGAGCGCACGCTAAGTGTTTTCTTCTCTCTCTCTCCTGGTAGCGACCATATCACGCCTTAATCAAGATAATAAAACGGATTATTGACCGAACCCGCTTGTTATACTGAGCTGGGGAACGTTGGTCCCGCTCCAACTTATAATTGTTATAAGACAGAGCAGGAAATAGGGGAATACCAGTATCCCGTGCCGCCCAAACGAAGAGAGTGCATGCTGATGCATCATCTTCGGGTGTGTTCACTATACAGAACTGTTTCTCAGTATCCTTTACGTCCTGGGTATGTGATACCAGATCAGAATCCCAGATATGTAATCAGTTACATAGGGCTACAGAAAGATAGAGAACTGAGAACGGGTGATAAGTTTCATGAGGCAGAAAACGGGGCAAGTGTTGCAGCCAAGTCTGTTGGTCACTATCATCCTGTATTACCAATACATTGATTCTGAACGAATGTTATTAGATACCGAACCTGATATACAAAATCATATCAGTCTCTTTATTAGTAAAGAAATGATAAAATTTTGTATTGTTGGATAATGTTTTGAACATTTCCTATATCAAAAGTTGATCGGTTCAGGCACGTTATCTAAAAGCATTAATGTTCTAAATCAAACCACAGTTCTTAGTATACGGAACACACACAAGAGGAAGAGTTCAGAAATGAATGAATCCTTCTTGAGGCATTGTAGACTGGGTCAGATCAACGTGACCCGACTAGCTAGAGTTACATAAAGATGCATATTTAAATTAGTTTGAATTTACATCTTGTGAAACTCGCCAGTCATGTCACAAAGATAAAATGACCATAGCTCCGTTTATTGGAAACAGAGAAAGTGTTAGTAAACTCTTGGGATGATACATGTTGATGTATGTAGGTCCCCTGTCTACACATGCCAAGACTGGTTCTTTATACTTCATTACGTTCTCTGATGATCTCTTTAGATTCAGACCTATGTTCCTGTTGAAACACAAGTCCGAACCTTTTGAGATATTCACAGAATATAAGCGAGAAGTAGAGAACCAGAATACGGGTATAAGTATTATATCCTATGATGAGATCAAGGAGGAGAATACTTGAGCACGGAAATACTGGACTATTCTAAAGGAGAATGAGATTCTCTCTCAGCATTACTCCTCTGTATACACCATAGCACGATGGTATATCGGGGTGGAGCAATTACACCCTATATGATAAGGTGTGCTCTATAATGAGTAATACTGAGTTACCTTTTTCCTTTTGGGAGTTATGCACTTGAGAAGCTGCATACCTATTGAATAGGTTCGAATCAAATCAGATGCCTACCGCTTCATATGTGATATGGAAGGGGAAGAGCCCATATCTTAAGTTAGTTAAGATTTGGGGTTGTCCGGCCTATGTCTAAAAGCAAAATCCGGACAAGCTCGAGGCAAGGTATGTTATGTAGAACTGGAAAGGTTCCAGCTATACAAACTACAGTAGATGATTTGGTACAACCAAGGGATTCAGTAGATACCAACGAACCTCAGCCTCTCCGCCGATCTAGTAGGGTTCCTCACCCACCTGAGAGATACTTCGGTTTCTCTATGACAGTGGGAGCGAGGATTGCATCATGAGATGATGACCCAACTAGCTTCGAGCAGGCCATCAGGAGTAAGACTCTGTAAGAATGGCTGGATGCTTAGCGATCTGAGATGGAATCCTTATACACCAACAAAGTATGGACTTTGGTTGCAATATCTGAAGGGTTAAATCCCCATCAGGAGCAAGTATATCTTGAGAAGATTGCTTGGTGTAGATGGAAAAGTTGAGACTTTCAAAGCTAGACTTGTTAAAGGTTTGCATCATTGACCAGATATGGATCATAATGTTAAAACCTTTTCAAGTAACTATGCTTAAGTCCATCCAGATCCTACTTGCCACGGCTACATACCATGACTGCGATATCTGGTGGTTGGGTGTCTTGACTGCTTTTCTAAATGATGATTTAGAAGAGAGCGTCTATAAGTACACAGCCAGAGGGCTTCGTAGACAGTGGGAGCAGCGGAAACGTGTGCAAGATGCTTTATAGGATAAAGCAGGCATCGCGGAGTTGGAACATCTGTTTTGATGAAGCGGTCAAAGAGTTTGACATCATCAAAATGGTAGATGAACCTTGTATATACAAAAGGGTAGTAGGGAGTATGGTGACGATCCTCATAGAGTACGTGGATGACATACTCTTGATAAGAAAGGAGTTTCTTATGCTACGCTCGATCAATCTCCGCTTATCACAAAGATTCTCCATATAGGATTAAAGTGATACCTACTGAATCCTGGATTTTGGATCTATGAGATAGATCTAAATGGATGTTAGGAAACTCACTAGATGTAGTGAGGTGGTGTCAATCGATCCTGAGGAGAATCACTGGAAGGGTTCCAGGGTGATAAAGACGACTGAATGTCAATCACAGGCATTGTCTTTACCCTCAGTAAAGGGACGGTATGTTGGAAGAGTTCCAAGCTGGATACCGTGACATACTAGACGATAAAGGCAGGATACATCGCTACTTAAGATGCTACCAAAGAGGCTGTTTGGGTGTATATAGGTTCATGAGATGAACTATGTTCCTACCATTGTGTGACAATGGAGTTGTGGCTTATGCCAAGGAACGTCCGTCCCATCAGTGATCCAGACATATTCTAAGGCAGTATCACCTTATCATGGAGATAGTTGATCTCCAGGATGATCGAGGTTTGGAGAGTAGACTCAGAGGACAACACGGCGGATCCACTCACAAAGGCCTGTTCCCAGAGAGAGACTTTTATGGGATGGTTGAGTATGAGATACTACAACCACTGCTATCAGATGGCCCTAGTGCAAGTGGGAGATTGTTAGTTATATGTATGCCCTAGAGGCCATTACTATACATAGGATGTATATTGTAGTGGATGCTGGGACATATATAGGGAGGACTTTCTTGCTCGACATGATAGTATGCTATCTGGTTGAACTTTACCTTAACGTGTATGCTGATTGTCTCTCTGTTACATGTTGGTAAAGCCCTTAGGATGTGTGCTTGACTACCTGGACTATGATGCGGATCATACTAGTGGGGACATGGTAGTCCATAAGTACATCCTTCAAAGTCCCTAGTCGTGGGTGTATCGAGACGGGGCATCGATATACCAGAGTAGACTAGCGTATACCTTCTCGACCCATACAGATGGGCGATGGATGATCCCATATCCATTGGTGTTTGACATCAGAGATGATATACGGGTGCTCAGTAGAGACTGGGTACACTGGACGGACTCGCCGAGAACTCCCAGATGGTATTATACCTCACGTCAGATGGGAGTTCTCTGGTGACACTGGTACAGAGTAGTCTGTTGACCCGAGATCGTCATAGAGTCTTGTGTGGTTCCCACTGTGCTTTGATTTCCATCTTACCACGTCCAAGAGGGCGTGCAAAACGGTGGTTTTTGGGTACAGTCCCGAGTCACATGGAGGCAATGAGCGATAGGAGGGGATTCGTCTCTCCCGATATAGGGAGTTGATGTTGCACTGTGTTCGATTGGCTATAACAGGAAGTCCCTGGCCAGGGCTGATCAGAGAATTGCTGGTAAGTGTTACCAGTAGTTTCTCGACCCGTTATGAGCCTCATATCGACACGACTTATCGAGCTATTGGGGTCTGACGTTTACCACCCCTAGGCAAGATATGCGACATATCAGACGATCAGACCGGACTGTACGGTAGTGTTACTGGTTGGATTCACTGGAGTGTGAGCGGGCTTGCTCGTCGATCTTCTGATCGCTCAATACCCGGGTGGCCGTTACGTTTAGCAGACCGCTTGCGGCTTGTGGGTGTTTGATATGATCATCGCCTGCTGCCGGCATATTGACGAGTCTTTAGAGTCCTACACAGAGGTTTCCTGGCTCAAGCGAAACGAAATAGGAGCGCATATGAGATATGTGCGGGACCGAGAATAATGCGTGTATGTGATACCGTATTCCATTCTCGCGATGAATGTATCGAATGGTTGTATGCGATATAACCTAGTTATCGATTCAAGCGTTGATTCGATAAGCCGATACATTGTATACTAGTCGGTTGTGTGCGACATGACCGGATCATTGAATCAAGTGTTGATTTAATGATTTAATGTATAATTATATATTTGATATATTACTTTGCATTAACTAGTATTGGTTCACTTTAAATGGATTTTCTCACTCGGATGTGCGCATTACATATGCGATATGATTTTGTGCACTTGATTGTATCATGTTTGATGATACATGTTTACTTGGTTAAGTGCAAAGAATTAAACCATGGTTAAAAGAATGGCTAGGGTTTCATTTCCTTTATTTATTCATTTATTTATTTATTTATTCATTTTGGAAAAGAAGAGAAAAGAATGGTTGCTAGTTTTGGAGTTTAGTTGAAACTTCATGAAGCTTTGATCAAGTCAACCATTCTTATCTCATCCTTAACCCTAACCATTCCCACTAACCATGATTCATTCTCTACACTTGACTATAGTTATTGATATGATAAGTATTTGTTTTTCTATTATTTTTAATGAACTTATCACAATATTCTTCTTCTTCTTCATCTTCTTTCATGAAGAAAAAGCTTTCTTCATCAATGGTGATTGATGATAAAGAGTGAGAAATCCAATTCTAAATTGAACCCACTTCCTATTTCTTCATCCTCTACCTCTTGCCAAGTAGTAGAGTGTGTTTTCTTCACAAGTTTCATGACTTGGTGAAGTCGGAGCTTGATTTAGCGATGCCTCGACGTAGATCATCTTCGGCACGTCGTCGATGACCTAGCCCGTTTCTTCTCCGATGAAGCCGACGCAAGAGCCCGGATTTCGGATTTGTACAGCGGAGATGACTTCTTCATGGAGCTATGGAGGTGGACAAACGGATCTACAAAGGTTGTATATCCGTATCCCTTAGTTAAGTGTTAACTAGTTAGCTTTTTCGCCTAGTTTTCTAGCAAACGATCCGTAGTCGGGTCTCTCGGCACCCGTAAATTTTTATATTAGCATGTTCGATGCCTTGTGAGACCTTCATAGGGTGCCTAGGAACCCTACAAGCCAAAGCCCAAAAATCTAAACCATTTAAAGAAATAGAGTGAAGGAAAACTTATTTAAAGAAAGTGATTTTAACAAAATATGTCGCATTAAACATTTTTAAAATATCAAAATTTCCCAAAACTTTCGGCAGAGTCTCCTTTGTAAATACTGGCCCCCAAACGGGTACAACACAAGAAAATACATATACATAATGAATAAAGGCATCCCCAAGCGGGAGCTAGCTCTTCGCCAAAGGCGGAATCATAACCACATACAATATGTATCAAAGCACGAAAATAAGTATCTGAAAGCAAGAAATAAGAAACACCACGTCGGCTCAAGTGAGCATCGACACCAAAAACCACAAATACAAGTCTCACCGTCTAGTCAAATATACAAGGGTAGATAAGGTAGATGGAGTATACTAGATACAAATAATAATACAAGATGGAACAAAAGTATCCTCGCAACCCACCTACGAGCAAGCTTCACATCAAGCAAATGAAGCCAAAAGGAGGAAGTACGCCCGCCGCTACTGCGCTGACGGGTCGGACCTGCAAGATAATACTGTGGCACAATGGGGGTGAGTTGCCAACTCGTGAGTAGTAGTAACATCTAATAAGGCTATCGTAATCATGCACGCAATGCGTCACAGCCTACATATATCAATACAACGCGATGCACTCGTATGGATTCAATATGAATGCATAATCAAACACGAAACTTGAAACATATCTGGTATGAGAAAATATTTATTCTTATCTTAGAAAAACCTCTGTGCAATAACCCGAAATATCCTCAATGAAATCAACAGAAAATCCGTGTCAAACATAGACACAATATATGTATATCTCAATGCCTCAATATCTCGATATCTCAATGTCTCAATATCTCGATATCTCAATGTCTCAATGTCTCAATATCTCGGACTCCGTCAGTCCAAATCGGTCCATCTCATCAAATCTCACGACATCGGTCGGTATCCTCCGGATATCCGCCGCGCTAGACATCACCGGTAGGTAGCCTGCCCCTGGCAGGCTCATCGTCTATAACTCAAGCCTCTTGCCCTGGGGTACCATACCGGGCCCACCATGTACCTGAAACGGTTCATCCTACTCCTCGAATCGGGTCTCGAAAACCAACAGAATCAGAAAACTCATGGTGGACGACACATACATCATATCATGAGAAAACCGCAAGTTGCATTTTTAAAATGATAACAGGTTTATAAAATTCTTGCGGTTTTCCCCAAAAATCCAGAAATCTCATAAATACTGAAATTCTCGAGAAGAATCACAATATATAAACATGCCGGTGATGATGGAAATCTATGATACGGTAGTATATACTATGCGAAGTACGGCCAGAAGCTATGCATGAATCATGATGTAATGAGGTATGTATATAAGACTAACAATCCTACGTATCCATTTTAATGAAATGAAAATACAGGTATAAGTCCACGGATCATATATGATGCAAATGCACAATTACCGATTCTAAGCAAGTTCTATAGTGTTCGTGATATAGCAATTACCAAAGGTGTGTGTGTTCGTATGAATAGTGCACGTGCAGTATGAATCAATGGTAACGGTGCAAGTGTTCTATGAAATGATATCACGAGTATATAAGATGATGCAATGCAATGAAATGAATAACTAGAAAAACTACGCATATAAATGCAAGCACTACTAGTAATCCTACTGTCGGGCGCCACGCGCCATCCAGACAATCCCCACATAGATGTGTACATCCACTCATCGGGATGTCTCGGCTAATCTGATCCGATCTCAGCCTTGTCTATCTGCACCACGTCCGACGCCTCTGCACCCGATCTTAGAATCGCACAAAAGTAAATAAGAGGATAGATATATAAATGGTCGCGGACACAACGAAACAAGACAATCAACGCGCACTAATTATACGCGCACACACTTGTGCACAAAACGCGCTCGCAACAACGCCATAGCCACCACTAGGGTCGCTATACGTGACCGCTACCAAGTCTAAAACCCAATCGTACCAATCGCGCACTCACAACACACTAGATATTATAGGAAATAGGTTATAGCTCAATTCAACCCCAAACTTACTTAAAACCTATTTATTCCAAAAACCTAGTAAGCAACCATTAACCATTTTAGTGCAATTCTAGATATTTTAACAAATATAGTGGCCACAATATTCACTTAATATCTTAATTTAGGTCACGCAAATATTAACTAGATTTTAATCTCATTTATTTTTAGATTAATCAAAAATTTAGTTTGCAAAAATGTTTAATTAGGACAATTTTAAAAAATAACAATTAGCAACTTAACAACTAGACTAGATCTTTCAAGTCTTAAGATGTTAAACTACTCATTGCAATCATAAGCAAGTGATAAAAACCCTAATTTTAATTTAAATCCTTCTCTTGAAATTTCAAACTTGAAATTAAAACCATATTTAAACACCTAAATCGATTAAATTGAAGTAATTTTTCCAATAAGTAACCATTGGGTTAAGATTATACCTCAACCAAGAAGAGATCTAGCTTGCAACTTAGCTTCCCAAAATGCTCTCTTGCTCCTAAATCCAAGCTAGTTTGGGCCAAGGAAAATTGGGTAAAGGTTTAACTATAATTTAGTGAGAATTTGTAGGGATTTTGATGGAAATTTGAAGATTTTTTTGAAGGGAAATGAAGTGGAGAAATAGGGAGTGCAGCAAGCCTTGGTTTCGGCCAAGTGGAGAAATGGGTGTGTGTGGGTGTGTGTGGAAAGTTCCAAGTCAAGAAAAAAACCCTAATTATTACATCTTTTAGCTTATTTTCTTAATTATTTAATTTTTCTAATTTAAACATTTAGAAATCTCCAGAACCATGGAGAGAATTCAAAAAGAAAGGATATATTGCAAACTTGATTTTTAAGTTGTCATGGTGCACAAATGTTTAATTAACCCATTCTCATTTGTAATTACACTAATTAAATGTATAAGTGAAAGCTTAAAATATTATTTAAAATAATTAATTAAGGAAAAATATTTAATTAAACTAACAATTTATAAGTGACTAAATAAATACCAAATACTAGCAATTATATAGTTAAAATAGGTGTATTTAAGTCTATGTTGAAAAATAATTATATCTTGGTTTTTACAGAAAACACAAGTTATTTTACCGATTATCGGAAAATTCACCTAAACGATTTTTAAAACGTTACACGAAACCTTTTCATGTACACCAACAAACTTTGGACTTTGGATGTTGCTCCTCCCGGGGTAAAACCTTTTCATGTACACCAACAAAGTCATCCGATCCGAAATGGAATCCATGTACACCAACAAAGTTTGGAGTTTGGATGTTGCTCCTTCCGGGGTAAAACCCGTTGGATGCAACTGGATCTTCAAGAAGAAAATTAGTGTAGATGAACATGTGGAAACCTATAGACTAGACTTGTTGCAAAAGGTTTTCATCATAGACCAGGTGTGAACTATGACGAAACCTTTTCTCCAGTGGCTATGCTAAAATCCATTCGGCACCCACTTGTCATTGCTGCCTACCATGACTATGATATCTGGTAGATGGACGTTAAAACAGATTTTCTAAATGGAAGTTTAGAAGAGCACGTTTATATAGATCAGCCGGAGGGTTCGTAGACAGAGGGAGCAGCGGGAAGGTGTGAAAATTGCTTAAATCCTTTTATGGATTAAAATAGGCATCGCAGAGCTGGAACATCTGTTTTGATGAGACGGACAGGAATTGAATTCATCAAGAACAAGGATGAGCCATGTATCTACAAGAAGATTATAGGGAGAACTGTTGTATTTCTTATCTTGTACGTTGATGACATTCTCTTAATAGGAAATGATATTCATATATTGCAATCGGCCAAGCTGTTCTTGTCACAAAAGTTCTCCATGAAAGACCTGGGTGATGCCTCCTACATTCTTGGAATTAAGATCTACAGAGATAGATCCAAGAGTTTGTTAGGTCTATCACAGTACAGGTACATATACACCATACTAAAAAAGCTTAGTATGGAAGATTCCAAGCACGGTAATATACCTGCTTTGACCCTCTCCAAAGAGATGTCTCACAAGACTGATGAAGAGAGGGATCGCATAAGTATTATACCCTGTGCTTCGGTGGTAGGATCTATAATGTATGTGATGCTATGCACCAGACCAAATGTAGCTTACGCGCTTAGCGTAGTGAGCCGGTATCATTCGAACCCAAGCGAGAATCATTGGACAGCTGTGATGAACATTCTGAAGTACCTGAGAAGAACTAAGATGATGTTATTGGTTTAGGGTAATGGAGACCTCCAGATGGAGTCCTTTAGCAACTCAAGCTTCCAAAATGATAAGGATGACAGCAAGTCTATCTCGGGTTATGTGTTTACCCTCAACGGAGAGTCCGTCTGTTGGAAGAGCTCCAAATAGGACACCATCACAGACTCGACGATGGAGATTGAATACACTGCTGCCAATGATGCCGCAAAAGAAACGGTCTGGATGAAGAAGTTCATTACTGAACTTGAGGTGCTTTTGTCCATTGTTGATCTAATACCTTTATATTGCGATAACAATAGGGCTATGGCTTTAGCGGAGGAACTATGATCCCATTAGAAATCCTGACATATCTTGAGACGGTATCACATGGGTAGTCGTTATGTAAATCTGGTGCCGCTGACGTGCTTGTGGTTAAACCCACTGCCGGTGTAATGTCGAGTCTTTAGAGTCCCATACAGAAGGTTTCCCTGGTTCAGGCGAAATGATATAGTGGCTGTATTTTTTATACGTGCAAGGTTCCGATCAAATGAGTGCACTAGCTACATGGATTTTTGATCGAGCGGTTGATAATACTAACCGGGTTAGGATTAAGCCGGATATTTTGATATGTATATTCTAGTTTTATGTTCATTGTATATTTCTATCTCTAGGGTATTCATATTTTAATATGAATACGGGTATGTTTATACGGAGATGTATTTTTGTATTTGTACAAGTATACATTCTAAAAGGAGGATACCTTATTTAAGGATTTTCCATTTATTGGAAAATAGAAATGATGTGGAGAGGTGAGGTGTAAAAAGAGAATGGTGAGAGGAATGGCTTTGCATTTGTTTATTGCACTTGTATGCACTATTCAAGTATAGTTGATATTTTCTATTTTGGAAAATGGTTAACAAAAGAATGCAAGCCATTTTATTTTTCACACAAGTTTTCATTTCACAATTTGTTTTCTTTCTCTTCACTTAGCTCTTCTTCTTCTTCATTCCCTTAACTCTCTCATGTGTTGAGAATCTTAAGGAATTAAAAGATAGTTAAACACTTGAGCACCTCACTACATCCCTGAACACCTTAGTTTAGAAAGCTAGGGTCTTTAGTTGCTTCACTTAGAGAAGTTAGAGCTTGAACCATAAACTTTCGGGTGAATCATCTTTGATACAAGGAGGCCAACGTTCAAGCTCGATCCCAACGGACTAGGAGCTAAGGAAGAAGATTTTGAAGACCCAAAGGACACGAATCCTTTAGGTATAATCTCCTTTCATAGTAGTTAAACTCCTCATTGTTTGCTAGTTTATGGTTATGGTTGATATTAGGGTTTTTGTTGATTGTGCTTGCTTAAAATATGATTTTTGTGCATTCTGACTCTCTACTTTCATTGTAAAGTGAGCAAAATTAACTAAAATCATCCGTCTAGGCCTAGGTCTTATGGTGATGGCCAACCGAACACAGTGCAATATCAACTACTTATACCCGAAAAGACCAATTCCTTCTATCGCTCACTGCCACTAAGTGGTTCGGGACTGCACCTAACTACTACCTTTTTGCATGACTTTTTAAGGCTGTAGTAGAATAGTAATCAAAGTACAGTGAAAACACACTCGAGACAAATGATGATATCAGGTCAACAGAATACCCTATACTCATATCATCAGAGAACTGCTATCTGACGATAGGTATAATACCATCTAACAGTTCCCGGTGAGTCTGTCCAGTGTAACTCATAACCTAATGAGCACTTGTATGCACTCTTTGGTGTCCTACACCAATGGCTATTGGATCGGCCATCTCCCCTCTCAGGAATAAGAAACGTATACACTAGTCTATTCTAGAATATCAATGGCCAGTCTTGATACTCTCATAACTAGGGATATTTAATGATGTGCTTATAGACTACCCAACCCCCATGAGTATGATCGCCCTCACAGCGCTGGTAGTCAAGCAAAGATCCTATGGTTTTTATTAACATGTATTAGCGATACGTAATAACAATTAAAACATACACACATGTTAAGATAAAGACAAATCAGATAGCATACTATCATATCAAGAAAGACTGTCATGTACATGTATATCCCCAGCATCCAATATAATATACAATAATGGCCTCTAGAGCATACATATCCAACAAGTGACGCATCAAACAATGACTCTCCACCTCGGTGACATGTCAGCAATGATCTCCGTGATAATGACACGTCAAACAACGACTCTCTGACTCGGTGCTACGTCAGTAACGACCTCCATGACGGTGATACGTCATCAACGACCTCTGTGACGGTGACACGTCAAACAGCGACTCTCTGCCTCGGTGATACGTCAGCAACGACCTCCGCACCGGAATCACGTCAGTAGCGACCTCCGTGCCGGTGATATGTCACACAATGACTCTCCGCACCGGAATCATGTCAACAGCGATCCTCCATGCTGGTGATACGTTAACTAACGACCTCCGCACCGGAAGCACGTTAACCAGCGACCTCCATGTTGCAAAAATGACCAAGTCAACTTCTCCATGGAAGAAGATCTATCAATTTTATGCATGCGTTGCACACATGCAGCGTGCACTTATTGATGGGGGCACTTTGTTGAGGTAAAATTACACCATATTACCAAAATTAAAAATTAAAGTCAAAGTCAACACCCAAGTGGACCCAGGTCTAAGCCCAACCAAGTGGGCCCACGCTGATACCGCCTCAAGCCCAAGTGAAGTCAGCTAGCCATCGAAAAAGAAAGAAAAAGAATTATGTAATAAATAAATTTAGATGTAACTTTTAAAAATAAATGTAAATGAATGTGGGCAAAAAGCCAAAATTGAAGGTGATGAGGCTAAAAGTGTAAAAGTGTGCATATAGGTGCTAGGAACAGGCAAAAAGCCAATTTGTAAAGCCTAAGGGTCCAAATGAAAAATGTAAGGGGTATTTAAACCCCCCATAAATGAAGAAATAACAACAATTTTAATTCCTTAATCAATCTAGGGTTTGGAGTTGCCCTATTTTTTCTCTCTCTCTGCCTCCTCAAGGTTCTTCTTTCTGGGGGAAACTTTTCTCTTTTTTTTTACAGTCAATATATTTTTTTAGACCTCAAATCCACACACACACACACACACACACACATATATAGAGAGAGAGAATCAAGATTCTGTTAAATCCCCAAGAAGAGATATTTTCTTTATCTCCTCTCTTCCCTCGTCAAGATCCAGAGACAATAAAAGGGAAAGAATTTTTTTTATATATTCAATATTCAAATCCAAGGTTTTGAGGTTTCAAGGAAACGTTTGGGACTCGATCGGAGACGGTTGAGAGTGATCGCATCAAAGGGAAAGCCTTCGGGATTTTTCCTTAGAGAAACCCTCGGGAATACGGATTCCGATCGTATTTCCCTTCTGTGCCTCAGGAATGCGAATTTCAATCCGTATTTTCCTTTCGATGACTCGGGAATGCGGATTTCGATCTGTATTTCCCTTGGGAATGCAGGTTTCGATCCATATTTCTCTTTTGGTGGGTACAGATTTTTCCGTATTTCATATTTTCGTATGATAAATCGGCAAACGAATTTTTCCGTGCTGCACATTTTCGTACGATACATCGATGAATTTAGCTGTTATGCTGCCAAAATTTTGTCAAAATCGATGTGCTTAATCTTGCTTAAAAAATTAAAATAAATATAAATAGAAAATATAAGAATAAAAGAAAAATATAAATAGATAATAACATGCTCCTTGCAACAAGGGTTATGCAGTTGATTGCTTCAAGTCTACACCCAAAAAGAAAAGAAAAGAAAAGAAAAGACCTTATACTTAGCCTTCAAGGGCCCCTTCCACTTTGGGGAGAGGTCCTCGACCACCCTAGGACCCCCAAGAAGGGATTCCCCGGCTGCCGGGGACCCCCCCTCCACAGAAGGAGGTCCCTGACTCCCCCCTCGTGACCCCCAGAAGGGGAGTCACCGACTGCCGGGGACCCCCCTCCAAAAAGGGAGGTCCCCGACCTCTCGACCCCTCCCTTTGCCCCGGTACCCCCCTCCCTTAGTGGTGGTCCCCATAAAAAAATGAATGAAATGATACAATAAAAAGAAAATTGTGAAAATAAATCAAATGATACAAATAAAAAAGAAATTAAAAATATAAATAAGTTAACAAAGAAATAAAAAAAATGAAGTGAATATGTTTTTGCATTTATTTTTAAGCATAAACATTCCGCAATGAGTTTGCTTGATTCACACGACCCGTTAATCGGAGGTTTCCTTGCATCAAAGCAAGAGGTAATTAAAGGCAGTTTTGTCCGCGGCTGCTGAAGGTTAGGATCTCCACAGTCAATAAACCCCAGCCTACTTTAGACAGGGGGAATATGTACAACGTCTGACAAGCGAACACATTCCTATCTCAATAGATTTGAAAGTGATGGGCTTCCCATGCACCTAGTCTAGGGTTTGGTAGCATCACTCATGCCACTTTAAAATTTAGAGAGGTGCAAAGCAAACAAACCATGAATCTTTACTAGAATTTTTAGGGTAACAAGGTTTTGTATCACATACAAAGAAGTTCTACTTCTAAGAGTTTGGGATTACAACCTTTGTAGTCCATTCCTTCGCTTCATAAGCTCCGTGTTGAGGTCCCTTCGCTGCGATCATCAAGAATTCCGACTCTAGAGAAGCTCCATGAGATGAATGAGGTATCTTGCTTGAAGTCTTCTTGATCTAAGATGATCTACCTTGAAGAATCTCTAACCCAAGATTACACTTCACTAATGAAGTTATTAGAGAAGTGAACACCCTAATCTAAGTGGCTAGAATAGATGAGGATGATGAAGTAGGAATTTTACTCTCTTTTGTTTTCAATTTCTCACATAAAATCATCACAAACCAAAAAGCCAGTGAAGCTTTTTCAAAAGCAAGAAGAAGAAAAAAAGCTTTTGTGATGAATAATGAATTATTGTTAAGGTTACAATTGCAACCTAGGGTTAAGCATGTCATGCTTAACCCTTGTAGAGAATAAACCATGGATAGAGGTTTGGGTTAGGTTAACAAATATCTCTCCAAAATATCAAAGAAAAATGATAAAAGTCAAACCTTCATGAAGCTTCATGAAAGTTCATCCAAAAGCTTAACCCTAATCCAAACCCTAACTTGGTCTAAACTCAAAACCCTTGTTGCATTTGTAATCCTAACATGTTATAATATTATATATCACATATATAATATATAATGTAACAAAATAAAATAATACAATTAACATATATATCATATATATCAATGTATTATCCGAGTGAGAAAAAAAAATCAATAAAGCGAGCTTATATTAGTTAATGTAATGTAATATATCACATATATAATTATACATTAAATTATCGAATCAACACTTGATACGATAATCCGGCTATATTATATATAACCGACTGATATAACAAGTAACCTTTCATCGAATCAACACTTGATCCGATAATCCGGCTATATCACATATACCCGGCCGATATCACATATCGCGAGAATAGAATACGGTATCTCATATCACATTATTCTCGATCCCGCACATATCACATATGTGCTCCTACTCCGTTTTGCCTGAGCCAGAAAACTTCTGTGTAGGACTCTAAAGAATCGGCAATACCCCGGCAGTAGGCGATGATCATATCAAACACCCACAAGCTGCAAGCGGTCAGCTAAACGTAACAGCCACTCAGGTATTGAACGATCGGAAGATCAACAAGCAAGCCTGTACATTCTCCTGTGAATCCAATCGGTAACACTAACCGTACAGTCTGATCTCTTCGTCTGGTATGTCGCATATCAAGTCTAGGGGTGGTAAACATCAGACCCCAGTAACCGATAAATCGTGTCGATGTAAGGCTCATAACGGGTCGAGAAACTACTGATAACTCTTACCAGCAGCACTCCATATCAGCCCTGGTCAGGGACTTCCAGTTATAGCCAATCGAACACAGCACAACATCAACTCCCTATACCGGGAGAGACGAAACCCCTCCTATCGCTCATTGCCTCCATGTGATTCGGGACTGTACCCAAAAGCCACCGTTTTGCACGCTCTCTTGGACGTGGTAAGGTGGAAATCAAAACACGGTGGGAATCACACAAGACTCTATGACGATTTCGGGTCTACAGACTAACCTGTACCAGTGTCACCGGAGAACTGCTATCTGACGATAGGTATAATACCATCTAGGAGTTCTCAACGAGTCCGTTCAGTGTACCCAGTCAACACTGAGCACCCGTACACCATCTTCGATGTCAAATACCGATGGATATGGGATCATCCATCGCCCATCATATGGGTCAGGATGCGTATACGCTAGTCTACTCTGGAGTATCGATGCCCTGTCTCGATACTCTCTCGACTAGGAACAGTTATAGGATGTGCTCGTTGACTATCCCGGCCCCACTAGTATGATCTCATCATAATCCTAGTAGTCAAGTACATATCCTAAGGGCTTTATCAACATGTGAGAGAGCAAGACAGTAAACCAATACAAGTCAACATGTTAAAACAAAGTGAAACCAGATAGCATACTATCATATCGAGCAAGAAAGAGCTCTCTGTATATATCCAAGCATCCATCATAATATACATCGTATGTACAACAATGGTCTCTAGGGCATATATACAACTAACAGAAAGTATGCAAAAAAGATTTGCACGGATTTTAAAGTCCATCCAAAAACTTGTAAAGGGCTTGTAGAGAAATTTTTTCTATAAACCCTGTGAGAGAGTTTTTTCGATAGATCCTGCCAGAGAGGTTTTTTTCGTAAAATGTTCTCGCTGTCGAAAAAATGAAACAGAGAAGCTGTCTTATTATCAGGCTGTGAATTGTCAGGAAACTAGATGGACACGTGTTGAAAAATGAGAGGTTTAAGTGGCATAATATCATTCGTTGGACCTGCTGACATCAAAGTAAAAATAGCCAAACTATCCAAGAGCGAGCGCACGGTAGAAAAATTCAACAAAAATTATGTTAGGAGACATCAAAAGAGAAACTTGATGTGACTTTTGATGGAAATGACGTAAATTCTTAGTCATGTTACCAACTATTGAGAAATTATATATATAAACTAAGAAGTGGTGGAAAGAAACAGCATCAAATGCCGATAGAGGAAGAGCAGAAGCAACCACAACACTTTCATTTATAATCACAATGAAAGCAAACTAAACTATCTTCTCGTGCATTGTACTTCTTCACAATTGGACATTAAACTAAGATAGATTTTATATAAAATCGGCATAAATTTTTATAGAATAAGAATATATTGGCATTTTATAATAAGCCATGAAGGATACATCTGTTCAAAGAGACAAAAAGGAATATGATTCCAAAAAGAAAGCAGAGCTCAATTTTTAAGGCTATGTTCCAAATCGCTAGACTTAAATATCAAGGTCTAAAAACCCCTAATTCTTGTTGTGATCCCAAAAGAGACGAATATATATTGTTGGTAGTTGGAGTGTCAATGATTGTGATGTATCATAACTCAAGTTAGATGTGTATCTGGACAGTTTTGATACTGGCTTAATTAGGGCTGAAGTTACTGTATCAAGACTATGATAAGAATTGAGAAAATACTTTTGTATACTCTTCAATATGCATTTTTGCCATAAAATAATTAATCCTTTCCTAGCTGGAAATCTTGATATTTGGTCAACAATATTATTTTAATTATTTTTTCCTACTTCAATGAAATTTTGGATCAGGCTGCCGGCCGGGAGAGAAAGCTGCGGCTGTGGCGGATGTGATAAGGACTATGGGTGAAGGAATATCTCTTTTCTTAAGAATTCTTGAACCTTATGGGTTGGAGTTTAGTCCCACTTTAAAAAGATGAAGGAATATCTCTTTACTTAAATATAAACATGTGCATAACAGCTTAGTTGCAATATACAATGGATCATGTGCGATGGAGCAATGCACAAGCGGTAAGCCTGACAAATGAGGCAAATTTTATTTGCCTCGTTGTCGATGTCGGCAAGTCGACTCGTCTCGTCTAGCCGAGTCAGTCGAAATGAGCCAATTCCAAAAAATCTCGATGCTTCCTTGATCTAGTTAGCCTTATCTAAGCTTCGCCTTGCCGACTCTCGAGTTGACTCGCCTAAGTGAGTCCTTGTTCTTGGCCTCATCGAGAGATAAGAAGGAGGAGATGCAAGAGGCGAGATCGGAGAGAGAGTGCGAGAGGTTGAGGAAGGAGGCGAGGGAGCGGGAGGAGGAGAGCTTGAGGCGGTGGGAGGAGGAGGAGTAGGCATGGATGAGGGAGAGGTGGTCGAGAGAGCGGCGGCGAGGGAGTAGGAAGCGAAGGTGAAGGTGCCGTTAGAGGGGGAGAGGGAGAGAAAGCTGCGGCCGTGGCGGATGTGATAACGACTATGGGTGTTGCTGCTGTCGGCGTTGTCGGTGTGGTGATGAAGGAAGAGGAGGGAGAGCGGTCAGGACGAAGAGTAGAATGAAGAGGGAGGAGAGGATCAGGCGACGGTGGCGGAGGTGGCGGGCGGTGGATGAGTTGGGATTTTTTTTTAAAATTGAGATTAAAGGAAGAAGAAGAAAAGGAGAAGAAGAAAGATGAAGAAAGACGAAGAAGAAATTTTAAAGATTTCTTTATTTAAAATAAAAGTAGAGTTAGACGTAAATTATATTAGAGCATAGGCCCCAACCAGTTCACGTGCTTCGATTCCAGCCTTTGCACATATTCAACGGTCGAAAATGGCACGAGATCCTGTGGCCTTATCATCGTCATCTTTAAATGAATTAACAATATATTTACCGACTGAGTTAGACGTAGATTATACTATAAATGAGATTGGTATTTTAGTCTGGTGGAAAAGCCACGAACAATTTTATCCGGTGTTTTCTACTATGACTCGTGATTTACTAACCATTTCAGTGCCCATAGTAGGGTCAGAAAGTACTTTTAGTACACGTGGCAGAATTTTTAGCGCAAAGAGATGCATTTTGGCGTACGACACCAAGAGGTGAATGATTTCCTCATAAGATTAGAAAGGAGCAGTTGTCAAAAACAAAATGCAATCAGTTTGGACTCAGATTATCTACCTAAGGAGCTTACAGGATCGGGAGAGTCCAACTCCAAAGGAGGAATCACAACCGGCGGCGACGTGTAATAAGTAGGAACTGTAATAGTAGAAAAAGAACTACATATACCCGATTCTCTCTCATTGAGCTCAATATTTAGGAGGAATATGTAGGTAGCCCGAGTAGGTTCGGTTTTTAATGTTAAAAAAACAAATCGTATTATTTAATTTAACATAATCGTTTGATTTAAACTCTTTAAATTTTCTATCTGATTTCAAAATTCATTCTTCTGCAGACGTTTGACCTAGATGTCTGTTTAAGAAACTTTTGAAATACAGACGTCTGGTATAGACGTGTGCTGAAGAAATTTTCTATTTTTCAAATCTCTGTTTTAACTGTTCTCCTTAAGAATTTTTTGAACTTAAAACGTCTCACGAAAGACGTCTGCAGTTCATAAAAAAGAGTAAAAATATCCGAGTCAGGCGAGTTGACTCAACTGACTCGCGTGAATCGCCTCGCCTCGCCTCGCATCGCGATTCGCCTAGGCGAAGCGAGCAGGGACGGCGACAGCTACAGTTGAACTCGTCTCGCATCGCTTCGCCGGCTAACCTGGTGAGTTTGAACTCACCTCGTCAATGAAGCGAATCGTCCCGGCTCGCTTCATTTGTCAGGCCTAAGGCGTGCAGGCAGTCACAGCTTTGGGCTTCCTTGGACACTTCGGCACTTATTTTAGACTACAGAACTAGATAATAAAAATTAGAATTTGAAAATCGGTTGAGAACCATTGTTATTTTTTGATTACATGTCTTTTCAAAGATTGCAACTGTTTTTGGTGAGCCATCAGATTCTATAAATATGGCCAAAATCATGCAAAACTCACTTCTTCTTCTCTATTGTCCTGTTACTAGAATTGAGTTTCAATTTGAATAATCGTGAGAACTTCAGAATCGATTTTATTATGAAGTATCCTTGTTTAATTTGAATAATCAACTGTGCCTCATAGTTAAATTCATTTAATTTTACCCACTGATTTTCCATTCCTGCACACTTAATTTCTAACAGTATTCACTCCACTTCGAAGTCCTGACATTTGTTGAGGAATATTATTTTAATTAATTTCTCTTAAATGGGTTGTTCATCAAATTATTTTGGATCAGAATGATTATGATACCATCTTAATATTTACATGTTGCTGCTGCGGGCCGAGCACATTCAAGCCATTTTTGTTATTTCGTATGCTCTTTGGGCTTGCGTGCCAAACGATATACGGACTTTATATTTTGGTTATTCTTGTTAGTCTTTTCCTGCATTGCAACTTTGTAAGCTACACAATAGCGGGGATCTTGTTTCATTAAGTACTTTTTAAAGAATTCAGTGGGCTTCATTATCCCACTTATATACACACAGATACAAACAAGTGCTGAAAAAGAAAATGGGAAAATTTCCCAATCATCTAGGGATTACATAAACACAAATTAATTAGCAGTCACTGGTGTCTCAATTGAGTAGAGAATATCTTCAGGTTTGATCTCAGCCTCCTCCCAAAGCTCTGGCAATGCTTCTCTCAAGTTGTGAATGCTCTCTAGCGCGTAATCGGCTCCTTTAACTCTTTGTGATTTTCCAACCTGAGATTAATAATTTTAACAAAAATTAGTCAATTTTGTAGTTTCTTTTTGTAATGTCAAATGATTGGTGTCATGTTGATTACTGATTAGAAGCTAGCAACCATCATAATCATAATTATAACCCTTGTCAGTTCTAGCTCAGGATTCCAAAATTAGTATAACCCCGCTTATCATAAATTATAAGTAAAAATTAAAACTTAATAAGGAAATTGATAGCAACTAGAAGTTTGGAACTTCACAAGTGCATCACAATGATATGCATGGATTTATCTGATTATATATATATATATTTTTTTCCATTATATTTTGAATATATACTATATAGTTATTCCTTGTACCATTAGTACACTTATCCCAAACCTATCCCAACCCTATTTTCTTTCAATATCAATCAACCTAACTTTAAATTCACTAAAATATAACTATTTAGCGCAAACTCTAATTTTCTCAGACATTAAAAAATTATTAGTCGGAAAATATGCTAGACAACATATGTATGTTTGTGCGCATCTATGTGTACACAGTCCTAACAAGGACTAACTGAGAGGCTTACCAACACAGTGTGGAGACCGACGCGTTTGCCCGCTTGGATGTTTCGAATGCTGTCGTCAAAGAAAATCTACAATATATTGGATAATATCAGGAAAAATTTATAAGTTTGTAAACGCCAAAATATTCTTATTTTTCAAATATATCAAGTACAGTGACTAGTTTTTAGAGCAAGCTTAGAATCATACCGTCCTCTGGGGATCAATATTAGCGATTTTGAGAGCGTATTCGATAGCATACTCAGATGGTTTGCATATAATCGGAGTTTCGGGCAGCTCAACGAGAGGATTTGGGTTATGTGAGTACTCAGTTATATCGAAGATTTCTGATTTGGTATCAGGTTGGTTCGGCGAATTCAGAGTCTCGAAACAAATGATCCCTTCAAAGCAATCTTCAAGCCCTAGCTTGCTTAGGGCTTTAGCGGCGTGAATCTTATCAGCATTTGTAAATATCTAAGTTTTACAAAATACAATGAAGAAATCAGATAATACTGCCAAACCGAAATCAATCGAAAAATGTTATAGTTTAATTTTTCTTTTTTACCACTTTGCGAATCGGCAGGCTCATGAGGAGATGCCTGAGAACAGGGTCCGGCTTTAGATTCTCATAAGGCAGTCTTCCATGAACAAAACTGTTTTAAAAAAATAATTAATTAAATTTTAACAAAAATACTGTTAATTAATTAGAGAGATGATGCATTAGAAATATAAAGGAAAAATAAGAACCTGTGATAATTATCGTAGTCGAATGAGTACCCGATGGCCTGGAAAAAAATAGCTTCGGAAAAAGGTAAGAAAAAAGAAAACCAATTATTTCAAGAAAAATATATAAAACAAAAAATAAATAAAAATCTCACTCTTAATCCAGCCATAGTAGTCCCATAATTTTTGTAGAGTAAATTGCATAATTCAGGGACTTTTCTCATTTCAACCCCTAGTTTTTCCACTAGATAGTCTGAAAAGAAATATGGTAAAGAGAAATGAAAGATTAAAAAAATGTGAATCAAGGAGACAACAGCATTTGAATTTAACAAAATTTACTTAAGATTTATACCTCCAATGTTCTTGGGGACCTCATTTGCTAGGCCAGAGCTCAAAGGGTACAGAGTGTCATCAAGATCTACATATAAATTGAAACACCGAAAAAATAAATATATAGAAAAAAACTCAATATATTTCGATGAAATTAGAGTTTTATTTCTTTCGCTAAAGAACTAGAAAGAAGGGCATACCAAAGAGAAGGCAGCCGATCTTTGATCTCGAATCCTTTCGGTAATGGTCTTCAAATGCCATCTTTTGATCAGCTAAAAATTGCAAAATAACTCAACCCATGTTAGAACTAGTCCTTTTGTACTAGATATGCAAACTTTGAAAAAATTACTTCTCAATAGGACTTAATATGAACAATAATAAACAACCAAGCAATTAGACAAGAAGTTCAACACCATTTATGTCCTTTTTTATTATTATTATTTGGACTCAAAATTTCTCTGAGAAAGTGCAAATTATAAGCTCTGATGTCATGTTGGAAGAAATTTTATTTTCATGTTATACCGCAGAAACGCAATTCCAGTTGTATTCATAATATAATAAACGTACCGAATTCTAGAAGACCGAGAGCTCGGCTAATAAATGGAGAAAAACTAAGAGAAGAGAAGAGAAGGATGCTCTCTTTCTCCTATAGAGATGAAATAGGAGAAATGAAGAAATGGGAGGAAGAAAGAAGAGGGGTTTGAGGGGGTTTAAATAGGCAAGCCCTTGAGAGTCGTAGGCAATGAGAGTTAGATTTAGGATAAAAAAAGATTCATGTGCATGCCACGTGGGAGAAGTTTAGGGGAGCTTGTTGGCAGCAAACAGTTGGAAAATTGAATTTTCGAAGAGATTTCCTAACTTATCCCAAGAAATATTACATTTATGGGGTAAAATTGTAAAGCCAAGAACTTATGTACCTATTTGTAAAATAGTCAGTTCATTGAGTCATAACCAAATAGGGGTTCATGTGAAAAGTGTCTTTCTCAAAAAAGAGAAAGAAAACAAAAAGAAAGAAAGAAAAAAGAGAACAGAGAAGCACATTTATGTTTTCAGGGGCTAAGATGCTTTCACCATTTACATGACTAAATTCAATTCATTTTATTTTGCTAATTTAATTTTTTCTTTATTTGGTTCATTTAAGGATATATATATCTTTCCATAGTTCAACTTTTTAAATTTTGGCACAAATGAATTTATAAAATTCTAAGTGTCAACAAAATATATCTAAAACCATGAATTTCAATCTTCTTATGTGTCAAAAATGAGAGACAATGATTGGATTATGATTAAAGTATAAAATTTTCTATTAAAATATAGGAAAAATGGGTTAGATCTCCGGCCTAGAAAACCAAGAGAAAAAACTCCATGGGCAAAAATAATTAGTGAAAAGCTCTCTAAATCCAAAATATTATAGGTTTAAATTCCTAGAATACAACCAACCGTTTTTTATTTTTTATAATTCTCATATTGCTCTTGTCAACTTCTAACAGATAACTACTACATTTAGCAGGTATATCGCTACATTTAGCAGGTAAACTGCTAAATTAACTGCTACACTTAGCAGATAACTGCTATATTTATCAGATGTAATGGTTTAAATTAACTGCTACACTTAGCAGGTAAACGGCTGTATCTGATAAATATAACAGTTATCTACCAGAATTTGACAAGAGTAATATGAGAATATTAAAAAGTAAAAAGTAGTTGGTTGTCCCGTAGAAACTTAAACCTAAAACTTTTTGAATCTAGGGTGTTTTTCACTAGATTTTTTTGTTTAAATAGTTTTTCCTATTGGTTTCTGGACCGGAGGTGGACACATTTCTCCTTTAAAATATTTGTTTTTGTGGTGTTCGGAAAGGCGGATGTGAAATGAAATAAGGCTATAAAAGGCGATGCCCACGGTTTTAAGGTTAGTTGCTAACTTCATGTGGAATGTTATGACGAACTTCTGAGAACTTTATGTCACATTTATTTAATGAAACTTGTGGATTACCGCTATTATCATCAAAAGGAATGTAAAGTAAAAACCTTCCAGATCCCCAGAAGCTTCTGCCAGATCAGCAAACCTTGAGTTCCTACACTAAACTAGCCTATCATTCTAGAAACTTCTCCTTAAACCCTAGCTTAAACCCTAAGCTAAGCCTAACTAACTACTTCTAGAAGTCTTTCAACAAACTTTTGGAGGGAACATCTATTTCAAACTCAAGGCCTAGGGTTTGGGAAATCTATAAATAGGACCCTAGGCTCACTTGTAAATTATTATTGAATCATCCATTATTCAATTCCATTTCATTCATTGATTCATTGCTGTTGAGTAGAAACCCTAGTTCTTCTTCTTCTACCCAACAACAACCACCTCCAAACCCTAACCCTAATCCAATCCACAAATACCACTTCAAGATTCATGGAGTTCAAGCCAAGCAAGTCTTCTACAACCCTTTAGAAGCAAAGCCGGACTTCATCGGAGCACGAGGTCGAAGCGATCCAAGACTCAAGAAGCCGAGCGATGCAAGATTCAACGAGCGATGTTCCTTCCTCTTGTAATTCTTGAGAGTTGTAACTTCTTGTTGATGTAATAAAGGTGAAGATTCTTTAAACTTGTTTACATTTTAATTCTAGCATCATGATTTCTTTTCAATTCTTGAATGCATTCTTTGTGATGATGTGTGAATAAACTCCGCTTGTGGAGGAATTGAGATGATTGTAGAATGATGGTGTTGACGAATCTTTAAACATTTTCTTAAGTCTTATAGCAATTGTAAATTCTTGAAAATAGAATGATCGATGATCTAGATCGATGTGAAATGGGTTCTTGATTCTTTTCGCACGATCTAGAAATTCAAGAATCGATCATTGTATCTTCAAGAAGCTATCAAGCGAAATGTGATTCATCGAAAGGACAAAGGATAGGACGAAGAACCCTAATTCTTCGCAAGATCCTTAAACCTCGATCAATCGACATCGAGTTAGTATCAATTCGTTAATGGATAAGAAATCGTATTCTTGAATCTTCATCACATCTACAACCTAATCGATTCCTACGAGCCTCTACTTCAAATCTTGAAACCCTAAGTGATTGGAATTCCAAAGAAACCCGATTCTTGATGTTTATCATTTTCTTGATTCTTGAATAGAATAGTGACACTTGAAACATTTGATAAATCTTGAATAATGCTTTCTTTTCTTCTCTATTAACTTTTCAATTCAAACAAATCAAAATACGAACGAATCGCACAATCCCTGTGGACGATCCACACCCGCTTACGATCTACAACTGACACCGTAGTTGATTGCGGTCAAAACAATTCTTTGGTTATGATTTCTATATACAATTTTCTAAATACCGACACAAGATACTGTTATCGATCAAATGAAACCGTTATCGGGAAACAATTGATTCGATACTTACTTTTACATCCTAACCAAGAAAATCAAATTCAATCACCGATCCAGGATCGATAGTTTCTCACTAGGTGATGGGCTTCATACCGACACGAATTATCGCGTTATTAGGGGTCTGACTTTATCCACCCCTTAGACTCGATATGCGATACTCTTAGACGAACGGGCCGGACTGTACGGATATTATCACTGTCAGGCTCAGTAGGGTTTCTGGATGAGTTTGCTCGTCAGCTTCCCTTCCAATCAATACATAGGCAACCGTTACGTACATCTTGTACCTATGACGTGCTAGTGGTTATACTCAGTGTCAGTGTGTTGATGAGTCATTAGAGTCCTCCACAGACAGTTTCCCAAGTTCGGGCGAAACGTTGTAGAGGCCGTATGGTTTTATGGCAGGGTTCGGAAAATGCACCTGCGTTTACGCATGTGTCATATTTCGGGCAGATAATACTGGTGGGCTTTAGTTTAAGCCGGATCCGAGTATTATACTGTGTAGATATAATATCTTTGTCTCAGTTGCATTTGTATTCGGTCGTAATACAAATGCGGGTATGTTTATACTGTTACGGGGTTATCCTGAAATTCGTTTCAGGATCGCTTTTGGAAGTTGCCAGTTTCCAGTTTTCTATCACCCGTCTTTAACATTCGGTTAAAAACGGATTTATCTTTTCTTGATGAGTGTGGAAGGTTCTAGAAGTATCTAGATGGTGACTAGGATGATGAGGTGGCTAGTGACTCATTAGTGCATTTATTATTCATTTAATGTGGATGATGACTAGGTTAATGATTCATTATATGCATTAATGATATGCAAGGTGTTTAACATGACTCATTCTTTTATTTATGGTTGTGGTCACCTTCCCCCCTTCCTACACTCACCCCCCACCTCCTAAAATATGGCCGGCCCTTCTTGGAAAAGTTTATGGTTGCTTGGAAAAAGATTTATGATATTTTTGGGATTCATGGAAATTAGATAGAAACATTTCTTATTTCATTTCGATCCAAAAAGGCAACTTCAATAACCGTTCGTCCATAGTTTTGGACGAAGCGAGACAAAGTGTTCTACTTATTCTCTATATCAATCTTGGTCATCTCTTTTAGCAAACTTGATGATCGAGTTGCCTCGGTTCAGAGGCGGGAGCCCGTTTAAAGATCCGTTGACGTGGTGCCACCTGGACGAGAAGACTGGAGATTCAGGAGATCGGAGCAGCCGCAACAAAGCGTGGGATGATGGTTGAAGACCGAAGGACTCGGATCGTTCGGTATAACATTTCTACCTACTTTGTAGTTTGTTAGTTTAGCTTTAATGGCGGATCCGGGTGATAGTACACGATAGCGCCAGTTGTAAAAGTTTTTGTTCCACATTTGGCGTCTGTTAGACGGCCGGGGCGCTACCGTGGACTTACAGGTACAGAAGAGGCCAGTGTATACGAGAGGAGTCTCACTTAACCCGGAGACTAAGGTATCAGGAGTACAAGCAATCGTTTAGCCACGGTACAACGGCAATGGAATACAGATTAGGTGTCTTAATGGTTGCAGTCTCGTGCCACTTTTAGCACCTACCGTACCAATCTACCCCTTAAACTGTGCGATATCTTGATTGTTTTGTTTTGTATTGTATTGAATTGTAAATGTGTTGTTTGTACTGTTTTGTAAATGTAAATGGAAGACTTGTATTGTAAATGGAAGACTTGCCGAAACCATGATATCGTATAAATAAGAATAGACGTACTGGATAATCATGTAAATGGAATATATCGATGGTTTGGTTCAGTCAAGTTATATAGATTGTATAGATTGAACAAATTGAATATCTGGATTCATTGATTCATATTGTAATGTAGCATTATACTTGAATCTCATTCAAGTCAGATTGTATATATATTGAGACTCAGTTTGAGTCAGACAATTAGAAAAGAAATTGAATCCTGAATTAGGTGTTATCGGTAACCGCTGCACATGGACGGCAGGATTTGTGTTTTTTTCAAAGACGATTATCGTGTTGATAACACCGTTTGTTAAGTTGTCTACCTTAAATAAGCAAGCACCCATATCTCCGGCTCCCTGAGGCTCAAGAGACTGGTCCTATTTAAACCTATGTTTATTAGGGTCTTTATTGTAATTTAGTATAATTTGAGAGGGTTTTATGTAAAAATAATTTTGTATAATTTTCAAAATACACCTCAAGTATTTTATTATCGTTTTTAAAGTTTTCATTGATGTATATTTTATCATTGTGACATTTCTAGTGAATAAAACCTATTTTTCATAATATATGGTATTTATTTGTAATATTGGAATTGTATGGTATTTTCTTGTAAATGAGATGTTTTTCTTAAATTTTGGAAATGTGGAATATTATAAATACTAAATATAGATATTTTGATATTAATTACATATATATGTTTATTTATTAAAAATATAATTTTATTTATAATGGAAATCACATTTCTAAAGAAAATTGTATTTTAAATCTTTCGAGATCGTATGCTCCTTGCGGAGGTCTGCATCTCACACTACTAAGCCCGAAGATGTGCGATAATCCACACCATCCTGAACGGGTTTCCCAAATGGGTTGTAGCGGCGCTTTGCAAAGATTTGTTTAAAAATATAATTTTGTAGAAAAATGTTTTTATAAGTTTGAGGCAGTTTTGTTTAAAATCGTATTTTCCCAAAAGTATGTTCCCAAAGATCATCATGCTATATTACATATGAGTGTTGTGAGGAGGTAGGTCATTACCTCGTGAACTAACTAAAGGTATAGCAAGGGTAATGATATTTTATGTCGAAACTAAATTATATGGTATTTTTCTGAAAAAAGCGCGATAAAAAATAAAATAGGAATTCTTTTTCTATGAAACATATTCAATATGTTTTTTTTTAATGTTTAATGGTCATGATGTGCAAGTTTGGTATTGTTGTATTTAAGAAAATTCGTACTTTTTTAAAGAAAACCGAATCGGAAGTCGGATTAACTCCACTTCCGTCGGGTTTTAGAATTATGAGTTTTCAGATAGAAAAGAGAAGAAGGAGGAGGGACTTACTGTATTTTAGATTAGAGAAGAGGAAGAGGGAGTGGTAGGAGGTGCCGGTGCGTCGTTTCGTCGCCGGGAGCTCCTAGGGTCGTTGTCAGATGTTCGTCGGAGTTTCGCCCTTCGCTAACTCCACTTGTACACAAAAGTTCTTGAGATTTTTCTTGAGAGTTTGGACAGAGATTGTGAGTGAAGGGGGTGTGAGATGGAGTGGTATTTATAGAAAAAGATTAGGGTTAGGGTTTGATAGAAAATGCATTAAAAATTATGCATTAAAATAGTTTTAATTAGGTTTTTAATTTTCTGGAATAATGCAGGGTATTTAAATATGACAGGGGTTATGAGGAGGCAAAAAGACACAGGAGGAGTGAAGAAAATCGGCGATCCAACTCGGTCGGACCGACGCCGCCGGCCTAGTCGGCCTTGCCGCCGGCCCGAGTCGGCCAAGTCGGGCCGGGTCTCGACGCCACCTGTCCATCGTCGTTTGGTCTACCTCCTGGACTCGTTTGTTTTAGTGTGACCTTTGGGTTTATGGGTTATGAGCGTGTAGACTCTTGGGTTTCTAAAAATATTAAAAGAAATCAATATAAAAAATAATGTGGCTGATGGGATTTGAACTCTAGTGCTTTGGTTCAGCAGTGCAAGTTCTTACCAATGAGCTACAAGCTCCTTCTTGCTATTAAAAAGCAAAACAAATTTATGACTTATGCTGAGGCAAAAGTGTATCTTTCTGTATTTTTTTTTGAAAAAATTATACAGAAATTTAGGGTTGTTACACTTTTAAGGTAGTTTAGTGTAAAAATCCATTAAATATCTATGGGTTCGTATAAATTGCAGTTATGTGCTCAATGTATCCGTTTCTTCTCTGTTGGTATTTTTGGGTCTGTAACACCCTAATTCATTTATAGCAGTTCTAGTTCAAGTATTTCTTTATTTATGGTATTTTCCTGATTTATTGTGTTTTGGTGCAAATAGTATTTTGACATTTGTATTTGCATCCGACCCAACCCGCATGCTTGAAACCTATTTTGATTCATGTTTATGATTTATCCTGAATTGTTACGTGGACTCGTGTACTTTCATTTATACATCCTGCATACTGGCATTTATCTGGCATCTGCATTTTTAATATAACATTTAAAGTCGCATAAAATATTTTAAAAATATCTAGCATGACTTGCATCATACCCTTAACCCTGTGGTAGCATCCGCGCATCTTGTTCTCGTCCCGTTCAGTGAAACGGATTTGTTTGGATGGCTACACGCACGTACATGCATCCGTTCATGGGGGTATGCATTTTTTCGTTACCCGGATATCCAACTTTAATTTTGGTCGACATGTATATTTTTCGTATTTTAAAACTGAATTTTTGACCCGACCCAGGCATGTTTTGGACTATATTTGTATTTACCAGAATATCAAATTTTATTTATTTAATATTAATTTTATAAACTGATACAAATTAAAATTTAGTTAACTAATAAAAGATTTTTTAAAATTTAAATCTAAACTAATTTCCTAACAAACCAACAACCCCTTTCTCTCTCTCTCTCCTCTGCATATATATATTTTATTTATTTATTTATTTTCTTTCCTTATTTAATACACAACATCTTCTTCTTACTTCTTCTTCTTCTTTCTTTTTTTTTTCTTGATCTTATTTCTTGATTCCGGTGATCACCGCCGGAGCCGTGCTCGTCGCTGACGATCCGAGTGATCCAGTGAACGTACTTGTAAGTCCATGTCACGCACCCCACGAACTTGCGGGGAGGTGGAATATATGAAAAACGATTATCAAAGCTTCGTAACACGGACTTGAGCGCATGAATCGTTATCTAAACCATTGCTAACTATCAACTAGAGGTTTAACTACTCGGATTCGAAGTTATACCTCACGTTACATGTCCTTCGGGTCTTCATCGCTGTCCTCCACTCTTCGTAGGCTCCTTGGAACATCGGCACCTCAACGACCTCCTCGAATCAAAGACGATCCACCCGAAAGCTCCTATGCCAAGCTTAATCTCAAACTTGAGATAACTAGGTTGCTTAAAGTGCTAATCTAAGCTACCTAGGGGATATAGAGTGAGGTTATGGATGTATTAGTCTAGCTAACCCTTGATCTCAACTCATGAGAGGTTAGGGTTAGGGTTTGAAGAATGAGAGAGCTTGGGGAGAGAGAAGGTGAAGATGATAATGAAATGAGATAATGATCTATCATAATATATATAAAGCATTATTTATTTATCCAAAAATAAAATAATAGAATTAACAACCATGCTTCATAAATATCTATGAGTGATTCATCTACATGAGTCATTAAGCATTTATGATGCATTAATGACATGGATGAATCACACAAATGAGTCACTAATCTCATTTAATGCAATGCCATCTTATCCCCCAAGTCACCACTCTTCTAGAAGCTTCCCGACAAATTACGAGAACGCCTCTCCAATCCGTGAAAACACGGAAAAACTTTAGACTGTATAAATCCAATAACCCGATACTAGAATCTGGCTTAAACCAAAGCCGGCTAGTAAAAACTGTCTGAAAAGTCGTACGTGCGTAAACACACGTATGCGTCCGAACTCTTGTCGTAAAACCTTACGACCTCTATATCGTTTCGCCTGGAGCAGAGAAACACTCTGTGTGGGACTCTAAAGACTCGACACTACGCTGGCAGTGGGTTTAACCACAGACCGCAAGCGGCACTAGCTGTACGTAACGGTCCCCAGGTAGATGTCGATAAGAAGGCCGATGAGGAAAATCATCCGAACTCCCACTGAGCCTGATGTGACAATCTCCATACAGTCCGGTCTGTTCGTCTAAGACTATCGCATATCGAGCCTAGGGGGCGGCAAGCGTCAGTCCCCTAATAGCGGTATAAGTCGTATCGGAGCGAAGCCCATTACACCCTGAGAAGCTACTGGAACCTACCAGTATATCTCGCTTGCCCTGGCCAGGGACTTTGCGTAATGGCTCTCTGACACAGCGCGATACCATCTCCCAATACCAGGAGAGACGAATCCTGTCTAACTACTACTGCCTCTAAGTGCTCGGGACTGCACCCAACTGCTACCTGTTTGCACGACTCCTTTGAGCCGTGGTAGGGTAGCAATCTAAGAACAGTGGGACACACTCGAGGCGAAGTAGCAGTGTCAAGTCTGCGGACTATGCTGTACTCATGTCATCTGGGAACAGTTAACTGACGACGGGTATAATACCATCTAACAGTTCCCCTGCGAGTCCTGTCCGGTGTACCCGTAACCTAACGAGCACCTGTATACTATCTCCAGTACGACGTACTGATGGCTATGGGACAGACCATCTCCCCAATTGGGATGAGAAGCGTACACACTAGTCTACTCTGGAGTATCGATGCCCTGTCTCGATAATCCTACGACTAGGGACCTGTATAGGATGTTGCTTATAGACTACCCAGCCCCCACTAGTGTGACTGCCATCACAACGCTGGTAATCAAGTAAAGAACTTATGGGCTCTACTAATATGTAGAAGTGATACGTTACAAGAAACATATGCACATATTAAAGTAGACACAAACCAAGTAGCATACTACCATTTTTAGCAAGACTGTATATACAACTGTGAATATCGCAAGCTTCCATTAAGTAATATACAATCTAGTATGATACAATAATGGCCCCTAGGGCATATACACTAACAATCTCCCACTTGCACTAGGGCCATGAGCTGGCATATCGTAGACCTATCATGTCGAATAGCCTCTCGAACTGCGTCTGAGGAATGGCCTTCGTGAATAGATCAGCAATGTTATTCTCCGTCTCTACTCTTTTCACCTCGATCTCCCGGCGATCTACGATCTCCCTAATCAGGTGATACTGCCTTAAGATGTGTCTGGACTTCTGATGGGACATGGGTTCCTTCGCTAAAGCTATAGCGCCGTTGTTGTCGCAATACAGAGGTATTGGACCAATACTGGAAGGAACCACCTGAAGTTCTGTGAGGAACTTCTTCATCCAGACAGCTTCTTTTGCGGCATCGCAAGCAGCTATGTACTCCGCTTCCATTGTTGAGTCAGCAACGGTCTCCTGCTTGGAACTCTTCCAACAGACCGCCCCTCCATTGAGGGTAAAGACATAACCCGACATGGACTTGGAGTCATCTTTGTCACTCTGGAAGCCGGAGTCGGCAAAGGCCTCCATCTTGAGGTCTTTTCCGCCATACACCAAAAACATCTCCTTAGTCCTTCTTAGGTACCTGAGAATGTTCTTTACTGCTATCCAGTGCTTCTCCCCTGGGTTTGCCTGATACCGGCTTACAACGCTCAATGCGTATGCTACATCTGGTCTGGTACATAACATCGCATACATTATTGAGCCTACCGCAGAAGCGTAGGGTATAATCGACATGCGATCCTTTTCCAAATCAGTCTTGGGAGACATCTCTTTGGAGAGGGTGATTCCGTGACAAGCCGGTAAGTTACCGCGCTTAGAATCATCCATACTGAATCTCTTCACTATGGTGTCTATGTATCTGGACTGCGAAAGTCCCAATATCCTCTTTGATCTATAACGATAGATCCGGATCCCCAGAATGTAGGTGGCATCACCCAGGTCTTTCATGGAGAATTTATATGACAAGAATCTTTTGACTGACTGTAACATAGGAATATCATTTCCTATTAGGAGAATGTCATGCACGTACAAGACGAGGAATACTATTGCTCTCCCTCCAATCTTACTGTATATGCAAGGTTCATCTGGATTTTTGATGAAGTCGAATTCTTTGACAGCATCATCAAAACAGATGTTCCAACTCCGCGATGCCAGCTTTAGTCCATAAATGGACTTAAGCAGCTTGCATACTTTACCGCTGCTCCCACTCTGAATGAATCCCTCTGGCTGATCAATATAGATGCTCTCTTCCAAATTACCATTTAGAAAGGCCGTCTTTACGTCCATCTGCCAGATTTCATAATTGTGGAAGGCAGCAATAGCAAGAAGGACCCGAATAGATTTAAGCATAGCCACTGGAGAAAAGGTTTCGTCATAGTCCAAACCAGGTCTTTGACGGAAACCCTTTGCAACAAGTCTAGCCTTATAGGTTTCAACCTGTCTATCTACACCAATCTTCTTTTTGAAGATCCATTTGCATCCTACGGGTTTTACCCCATCTGGAGCAATGTCCAAAGTCCATACTTTGTTAGTGTACATAGACTCCATTTCGGTCCGCATTGCATCCAGCCATTTTACTGAGTCACCGCTCTGAATGGCTTGCTGGAAGCTAGTAGGGTCATCTTCATCAATGACACAATCCTCTCTATCCCCATCTATGAGAAAACCGTAGTATTTCTCAGGCGGATGAGACGGCCTACTACTCCTGCGGAGGGGTGTGGGAATGTCCAATTCTTCTTGAACTACTGGTTCTACCATACTTTCAGTTGTAGTTTGTGGTTCTGGAATTTCTTCCAGTTCTATTTCGCTCCCACTTGTATCCTTTTCTAAAACTTGCTGTTCTAAAAGATGGGCATTACGAGAAACAAAAACCTTTTGTTCCTCTGCGTTATAGAACAGATACCCCTTGGAGTTCTTGGGATATCCCACAAATTTACAATGTACTGATCGTGCCTCGAGCTTGTCCGCATACTGTTTTTTAACAAAAACCGAACATCCCCAAATCTTTAGATACTGAAGATAGGATTTTTTCTCACTCCACATCTGATATGGGGTGGTAGGCACTGTCTTGGTAGGAACCCTGTTCAGAAGATATGCCGCTGATTCTAGCGCATATCCCCAGAATGATTGCGGTAACTCAGCGTTACTCATCATGGAACGAACCATATCCAATAGGGTTCGATTCCTCCTTTCCGATACACCGTTATGTTGTGGCGTGTATGGAGGAGTAAGCTGAGAGAGAATTCCATTCTCTTTTAAGTAACCCAGGAACTCCGCACTTAAGTATTCACCACCTCGATCAGATCTCAGTGTCTTTATACTCTTGCCTGTTTGTTTTTCCACTTCATTCTTGTATTCTTGGAATTTCTCAAAAGCCTCGGATTTATGTTTCATTAAGAAGACATATCCATACCTAGAGAAATCATCCGTAAAAGTAATGAAGTAGGAATAACCACCTCGCGCATGTGTAGACATTGGACCGCATACGTCACTGTGTACGAGTCCGAAGAGCTCTCTTGCTCTTATTCCGTGTCCAGTGAACGGAGTCTTTGTCATTTTTCCTTTGAGACAAGATTCACAAGTAGCATAAGATTGATATTCGAATGGATTCAAATATCCTTCTCTATGTAACTTAGTCAACCTTCTCTCATTGATGTGACCTAGTCTACAATTCCATAAGAAAGCCTGATTTATTTCTGGAGACTTTCTTTTAAGTGTGTTCTGGATATTGAAAACCTGAGCTTGACTTAATACGTATATACCGGTTATCTAATGTACCGGACCCAATCATAACTTGATTTAGGTGGATGTTAACTACATCGCTTACGAATGTAAAATCATATCCCTCTCTCGAAAGTGAGGACACTGATATGATATTACATGTCATACTAGGTATATACAAGCAGTTACGTAGAATCAATATATGCCCACTTGTCAAACCTAGGCGATATTCTCCCACGGATTCAGCGTCCACGCTCATTCCGTTTGCAACTCTGAGAGACCAATCACCTACCTTTATAACTCTACGGTTTCTCAAAGCATGTATTGAATTACAGATATGAGATCCTGCTCCGGTATCTAGTACCCAGGAAGTAGAGTTAATCGACAAACAGTTCTCAATAACAAATACACTTGAGGCTGAAGCCACAATATGCTTCGAATCCTGGCTACTGGTTTTGCTAGCCTTGCAATCATTCTGCCAATGTTCATTTCTGTAACAATAGGAACGTCCCTCTTTTACTATATCTAGTCCCGAAACTTTTGTCGTTCTCTTTCCTTCTGCTTCCCTGGTTTCCTTCAGGGTAGGAGGCAGAGACTGTAGAATCAAGTTAGTATCTGACTCGTTTCCCAACGCGGTCTCCAGGTCCTGGAGCTCATCAATACAACTAGTCATTGTAAGGACATTGTCCCCTACAGATGACCCGTCAGCCAACCTCGCTTGAATTAATTCGTTCGAGGTCTCATATCTTGCGATATGAGATTGCTCTCCATATAAATTTTTGTTATGGAGAAAGATGGAAACTAAGTCCATCTTCTCGTGCTGCTTCTGGTATACACCATCAACTGAAGCTAACACGAGGCACTTAGCTTTCGCTTTATCTTTTTCCCTTGTCTGACGGATATTCATATCCGCGACAGTGGAAACTGGACCTGGGACGGTGGGATCTTGAGTAGTAATAGGGTGGTCCAGCTTGTCATAGGCAATGGACATCTGGACAGACTTTTGCCACTCATATAAGTAAGATTCAGTCAAATTATTATCTAGATGTAACCTATGTGTGGTCACAAGGTCGCTGCAATTTAAGAGAGAGAAGAAAATACTATTAGCATGCTGCTTTTGCAAGTTTAGAGTGGTTTAATTTATCTAAACAGGATGGCTCCCACTGTTTCTCGAATCCCTCCTCAAACCATAAAAGAAGAATTAGCCAGGACTATTCTCACCGTACAATTCTTGCTTAACCGTTCAGCCAGGTCAGTGTCGATACTTCGAGGGGGGTTTTCCAACGCTTTCGCGAAGTTCCTTAATTAAATAACCTCTTTTCTCTGGGGACGTAACCCCGCTGAGACCTTTCTAGGCACCTACTTGGTTTATAGTATTGATCGTTAAGTGACGAATCTCCTGATAAGTAGTATATACTCACAGTAGGATCGGGATCTAAAATATCATCGTATAATAATGTTGAAGGAATCCTACTAACATTCATCAAACTCCAAAATGGTATGCTCTCTCTGCAAATTTCAGTTTCTTCAGAAATTCCCGATATAGATTTTTGCCCCATGCTCTTATAACCTTGGCGTTGGTCAAAATGTCATAAGTCACATGTCAAGTTCTACCCATCATTGTCCTAGTTAATTTGAACCCATCCGTACATATCCCTGACGTTGGCCAAATGATAATACGACTGTCCCAAACTAACACATCTATCTATGCAAAAAAATGAAATACCCCAGCAGCTACCAAACACTATGCCCTGGCGTTGGTCAAATGCATAGCTTGAATACTACTGAATATCCAAATGAAATGATGGAGGGCTACGAATGGTTTTGGCAAAACCGTGAACGTAGTGAACTTGATATAATCGAAGGAACCTGATATTTTTTAAAAGGAGTGGTTAAAGCTCCGCAATTAAAAAATTCTGATCTTTTAAAATAACCGAGTGGTTTCTTTTAAATTTGTTCCAACGATTGAACTTTGGTTTATTTTCTTTGCATTATAATAATGCGTCCCATCATTTATCCTATCATTGCAGAAAACAACGAAAATACCACGTCCTCTTATGCCATCCGCATTCGCCACTGGGTCCCGTCATCACCCGTTAGGTTACTTAACTAACGACAGAGCGGGGGCTGGGCTACCGCGGGTGTAAAACATAAGTGACGTCTAATAGCTATCATATATAGATATTGTACATTCGTCAGACACAATAATAAGCATTCCAGATCACAGATGAACTTTATTGGATTTATTAGCAATCCGCATTTGCTTTGAGCCTGCAATAAAAGACGGATTACACAGTTGTGATGAATAGCCATTACCCCACCCTAGACCCCTACGGGTACGGCAAACTACCCGCCAAGTACCCGAAATGAAGCGGTCTCCCTCAACAACGTGAGTAGGCCACTAAACACTTCAACGTACCCGGTAGTTTGTGTATCCCGCCTTGGGTCTATCCTAGGAGCAAAAACAGTAAAAAGAAATAATACAACGGTGGCTACAACCGCAACCTGGATGTGCCCCGCAAAAGAATATTACATTATATTACAATTATATCGAATGAATGAATATTAAACCCATCTCAAACCTCGGCTAATCATCACAACAGTCCAACACAGTTCATATACACAAACAGTAAACATTACAGAAATGTGCAACCCCCTTCCAACCGACATACTAGCAGTTAGGGGAGGTTTACGAACACATTAAACATTACAGATAAAAACCCATTTAGCAAATATCTTAGAACATCGATCGATTACCATATTCCATGTTTACCCCAAAAGCAAAATAGCAAAGAAGCAACCTGGGTAGAAACAGAACATACTGGAAAACAGAACACCAAAATATATGAATATTAGAGCAAATCCGAGTCAACGCCGAGTTGACTCGGCGGCGGATCCGCGGCCAAAAGCACCATATGGCCGTGGATCCGCGGCCATTTTGTCGTGTTGTGATCTCGTATTTTCCCAGTATTCATATAATTCCCTGTTGTGAATTTTAAGGTATGTCAAATAATTCTTTAGACACTTTTAAAATTAACAGAAACTTGGGATTTCCGGGGTTTCGTTTTTGCGTTTTCGGACGATCGAAGTTCTAATCAGTTGCTAACAAGCTAGTAATGGTTTAGTTGGCTCTGATACCACTGTAAGTCCATGTCACACACCCCACGAACTTACGGGGAGACGGAATATATGAAAAACGATTATCAAAGCTTCGTAACACGGACTTGAGCGCATGAATCGTTATCTAAACCATTGCTAACTATCAACTAGAGGTTTAACTACTCGGATTCGAAGTTATACCTCACGTTACATGTCCTTCGGGTTTTCATCGCTGTCCTCCACTCCTCGTAGGCTCCTTGGAACATCGGCACCTCAACGGCCTCCTCGAATCAAAGACGATCCACCCGAAAGCTCCTACGCCAAGCTTAATCTCAAACTTGAGATAACTAGATTGCTTAAAGTGCTAATCTAAGCTACCTAGGGGATATAGAGTGAGGTTATGGATGTATTAGTCTAGCTAACCCTTGATCTCAACTCATGAGAGGTTAGGGTTAGGGTTTGAGGAGAGAGAAGGTGAAGATGATAATGAAATGAGATGATGATCTATTATAATATATATGAAGCATTATTTATTTATCCAAAAATAAAATAATAGAATTAACAACCATACTTCATAAATATCTATGAGTGATTCATCTCCATGGGTCATTAAACATTTATGATGCATTAATGACATGGATGAATCACACAAATAAGTCACTAATCTCATTTAATGCAATGCCACCTTACCCCCCAAGTCACCACTCTTCTAGAAGCTTCCCGACAAATTACGATAACGCCCCTCCAATCCGTGAAAACACGGAAAAACTTTAGACTGTATAAATCCAATAACCCGATACTAGAATCTAGCTTAAACCAAAGCCGGCTAGTAAAAACTGTCCGAAAAGTCGTACGTGCGTAAACACACGTATGCGTCCGAACCCTTGTCGTAAAACCATACGACCTCTATATCGTTTCGCCTGGAGCAGAGAAACTCTCTGTGTGGGACTCTAAAGACTCGACACTACGCTGGCAGTGGGTTTAACCACAGACCGCAAGCGGCACTAGCTGTACGTAACGGTCCCCAGGTAGATGTCGATAAGAAGGCCGATGAGGAAAATCATCCGAACTCCCACTGAGCCTGATGTGACAATCTCCATACAGTCCGGTCTGTTCGTCTAAGACTATCGCATATCGAGCCTAGGGGGCGGCAAGCATCAGTCCCCTAATAGCGGTATAAGTCGCGTTGGAGCGAAGCCCATTACACCCTGAGAAGCTACTGGAACCTACCAGTATATCTCACTTGCCCTGGCCAGGGACTTTGCGTAATGGCTCTCTGACACAGCGCGATATCATCTCCCAATACCGGGAGAGACGAATCATGTCTAACTACCACTGCCTCCAAGTGCTCGGGACTGCACCCAACTGCTACCTGTTTGCACGACTCCTTTGAGCCGTGGTAGGGTAGCAATCTAAGAACAGTGGGACACACTCGAGGCGAAGTAGCAGTGTCAAGTCTGCGGACTATGCTGTACTCATGTCACCTGGGAACAGTTAACTGACGACGGGTATAATACCATCTAACAGTTCCCCTGCGAGTCCTGTCAGGTGTACCCGTAACCTAACGAGCACCTGTATACTATGTCCAGTACGACGTACTGATGGCTATGGGACAGACCATCTCCCCAACTGGGATGAGAAGCATACACACTAGTCTACTCTGGAGTATCGATGCCCTGTCTCGATAATCCTACGACTAGGGACCTGTATAGGATGTTGCTTATAGACTACCTAGCCCCCACTAGTGTGACTGCTATCACAACGCTGGTAATCAAGCAAAGAACCTATGAGCTCTACTAATATGTATAAGTGATACGTTACAAGAAACATATGGACATATTAAAGTAGACACAAATCAAATAGCATACTACCATTTTTAGCAGGACTGTATATACAACTGTGAATATCCCAAGTTTCCATTAAGTAATATACAATCTAGTATGATACAATAATGGCCCCTAGGGCATATACACTAACAGTACCTTGCCTGTGTGATCACCCTCTTCCTTTGCTTGGACCCATCCCGTGTGCCGCGTGTGCGTTGCGACGATTTACCGACGTCGGACGTGCCGTGTGTATCCATCGCGTGATTCGATCGAGGCAAGTTTACCTTGCTACATGCTATGTTACTATATTTACATTCATTTGAATAAATATAATACATGTATTTAAAATTATGCATCTCATGTTATAGTTTTACAGTTTTACGACGTCCGTTTGCATCCGTACAATTTATTTCGTATCTAGTGCATTCAAATTTATCTTGTTACATGCTACACTACAATATATTGCACCCATTCGAATAATAATATCACATAATATTTAGTTATGCATCCCACATTACCATTTTACAGTTTTACTGTCTTCGGACATCCGTATGCATCCATATCACTATTTACATATCTAGTCGCATGCTAATTCATCTTGCTACATGTTATGTATCTTATTTTGCATTCATATGAATAAAAATATCACATGTTGATTGTACTGTACATCCATATTAAAGTTTTACCGTTTTCGGATATCCGTTTGCATCCATATCATTTACTATATATATCGTCGTAATATTTCTTATTATTATCTTTAATTAGTTTATAATCTGAATTTTATAATATTATACAAAATATAGTTTGAAAATATTATAGTTTACACATGAAACATCGTTGCAAAGCAGATACTACAAATCTGAAATTTACTGTACACCTTACCTTATAAAATTCATTATAAATCATAGAAAAATTATTAGTATACTTTCTTTAGTTCGTTAAGAAGCTAACTCAGAATACTATAACTCTATGAAATATTTACTTGCAAAATAAATTGTTTAAATAACGTAAAATGCAAATGAAAATATCTCGAAACTGCTGTCTAGGGAAATTCCAGCAGCAAACTTTCAATTTCGAATGTTCATAGCTTTTTGTAGGAATAACCTGAGATACTTCAACTTATAAAAATGATAATCTTATTGAATTATCTTTGTTTTGGTATAAGACACGTTCCTTTTGGAGAACGTTTGTTATTTTTAAGCTATTTTACAAATCAGGGTGACACTGAATTTCTGAACGGAACTTTCTTGTGCATGGTTAATCAATACCACTTTTATAGTTATTAATCGGTTTGAATATGTTATACATATTAATATTATTATATCAATATCTATTTAATAAATAATAGTGCTTGTGTTTTAATATTCAGCAAATTTTACCGATTTACAGTTTTATAGTATCCGTCTGTATCCGTACGGTTTATTACATATCTAGTTGCATGCCGAGACCATATTATTTCATGTTACTGTTGTATTAGTGTACCATGCTTGATAATGTGCATTCTATATAGTCATGATGTAACCCCTGATAGATGTTTGTGCATCCATACTTTCACCGTACATCCATACCTTTACCGTGATTCGATACTTGCTACATTTTACTGTTAGGCATCTGCTTGATACCTATGCACTATCTGACATGACCTGATATATCACTACTTGACATGTTACCTGATCCTGTTTCTAATGCCGATATTCCTTACATGTTGTCCCGATGGACATATCCTGTTGTCTGTATAGACAAACCTGTTCCTGCTTGATCCTGTGTTGGCATTAGCTCCAGATTTATCAATACCTGACTTGAACACATAACTTGGGGTATGGGGAAATCAATGATGAAACCTGACTTGTAACTCGACATTTCGATACTTATACTGATAAGTTTTACGGGCTAGGCCAGCCCCGGGATGATGCTGCTGACATCATTCGTCTGTACATGTTACCTGTTTACTGCCTAGCGGCATGTCTCGGATTCAGCCCGAGAGTCTTGACCGTGGTCCTGGGCATGCACGGGATACTATTGAGTTATATCGACGATTCCATTAAATTGATTTCACAGACTTGAGAGTAGATAACCCAGTAACATAGTTTAGATTGCTTATCGCACTTTACATACACATACATACCTCACTGTCATATTCATGCTGTTGACTTATATTCATGCATGCATATCTTGTTACATTCTGATTATATTATTGTTGATATTATGACGCACTGACGTCTGGGTTTTGCATGGCCCAGATCCTCTATCTTTGTCGCATGCTGATCAGGAGTATTTCCGCCGTCAGGCCGAGCAGTGAGGATCCTGTTAGTATCCAGTTAGTTTAGTTATTTCCTTACTTTCCAGATGTTACTGTTTATTGAATTTATTGCTTCCGCATATTATTTCTTGACTCGTTTATTCTGGCTCATGGACATGTACTAGATAGTTTATTTTATTTCTACTGTTCTTGATATCTTATGGACAGCCGTAATGTGACTGTGGATGGATGTTTCCTAACCACATGTAGCATGGTTGGCTCTGTCACGTGCCGATCTTAGTGCACTCTGGGAGGCGGGGCGTGACAGGGTCTAACTTATAAGATAGTTTATATCAAGCAAATGTTACTCTTTAAATACAGGTTCCTTTTTCTCTTGTAATTTCAGTATCCTTCTCTTAATTGTGCCCTCAATCACAAAACTCACGATCCTAGTAAACATTGATAGAAAGTGAGATATAAGGCACAACACCCGTTGACGCTCGATGACATACCTTCACCTCAATTCCAATTTGGAAATTGCCTGCTGAAGTAACGTTGGCTGATAACGACACAAAAACCGTCGCGACTGGGAGCGAAGGGTTACCGTCTCGAATGGGAGTGAAGTCACACTTCACTCCCAGTTGTTTCGTTTCTTGTCTCGTTACCGGCCAACGCAATATCGACAGGCAATTCCCAAATTGGAATTGAGGTGAAAGTATGTCATTGAGCGTCAACGGATGCTGTGCCTTGTGTCTCACTCTCTGTCCATATTTACTAGAATCGTGAGATTTGTGATTGAGAGCACAATTGAGGGAGGATACTAAAATTACAAGAGAAAAAGGAATTTGTGTTTGAAGGGTAATGTTTATTTGACGTAAATCATCTTATAAATTAGATTCATTAATATACATGTTTTACTTGAGATTTTGTCAGCGCAGGATTGCAGCGAGGAGCAGATGCACCAGATTTCCTAGATATTTGGAGGTGGGGCACTTATCCACTGTCCTAGACGCCATAAGCAAAACTAAAAAATACATGTATGTAAGCACTCTTACAGATATAGTATTAATTAATAATTTTCAATTTATCTTTTAAAAATGTGCATGTAGGCAAAACCGAAAAATATCTAAAATAGTATGTGCTAGGAGAAAATGGATCATGCTCTACTCTTTAAAACTATGTTTGAGCCTAAACCTATGGGCTTTCACAAGTATATTGTTGACGTGTGAGTGAGTGTGCGCTGCATGTGATTGATATTTATACGTTACAATCAAGCGTATAAACTAGGTATCTAATTAGTGAGGAAGACTTTCAAGACACCGCTCGATACTATTTAAGGAGAAGCTTCTGATGGCGATGACAGCTGCGGGAGTTAGTGAGGTATTTATGTATATGTGTTAGTGTAGCTAGTGTTGGTTTGAAAATTATGATTTGAGTTCATATATTTATTTATTTATTTTTTTTATATTTGCAGGGTTCATAGGGTTGAGTGAGCTGGAATTGCGTGCGATTTGGAAAGTCTTTTTTGTATTGTTGGATAACGTGGATCGATACTTTTCAAGACGAGATTCTGATGGTTATGACAGCGGTGAAAGTTAGTAAGGTACGCATTTACATATGTTAATTAATGTAGCTAGCGCGTTGTTTAATTTCGAAAATTATGATTTGAGTTCATGTATTTATTAAACTTTTTTTGGATTTGCAGGGTTCTTAGGGTTGAGTGTTACCTGTGTTAATTAATGTAGTTAGTGTGTTGTTTAATTTTGAAAATTACGATTTAAGTTCATGTATTTATTAAACTTGTTTTGGATTTGCAGGGTTCGTAGTGTTGAGTGAGTTAGGATTGTGCGCGTGATTTGGAGAGTGTTTTATATTGTTGGATATTTAGTAAGTAATGTATTATTTATATTCAAAACAATATTGTTTATGTTGATTTGGAGAGGGTTTCGTATTTTTCATATTGTTTGAGTTGTTGAAACCGTTGGTTTTATATTAGTTTGTGATGGAAATGCTATTGGGTTGTGATATATCGTGTTTATGATCGAAACGCTATATTTGTGTATTATATCGTGATTAAATGAATTATTGTAAGGGAAAATACATTTTCTGTAAATTTTTTTCAAAAATATATGAGTATCAGCGACCGTTCAAACTACAGAAACGGTCTCTAAAACCCATATTAGCGACTGTTCACTGATATAGAAAACAATTTAGAGTCGTTGGTTACTCCACGTGGCATAGCATTAGCGAACGTGACGAACGGTCGCTGATAAGTCATTAGTGACCGTTCGTATTAGCGACCACTTTTTTTGCGACCGTGTATTAGTGACCGTTTAAAATACAAACGGTCCCTAATACTATTTAGAGACCGTACCTTTAGTATTAGAGACTGTTGTAAACGGTCTTTAATATGTACATTATCCAGTAGTGTAAGGGAGCTCAAAAGCTAACAATCTTATGACATTATAATTGTTTTGATTTTTTTTTCTTTCTACTAAGTTTCCTCCGTGCATAGCTATAGTAGTTTTGATTTACTATTTCGTCAGTGCATAGCTTTGTCTTTATCCTTTTACTTTTATCTTGTAATTTCTATCTTTCATAGTTTTAATAGTTTTGATTTAGTATTTCCTCAGTGCATAGCTTTGTCTTTATCCTTTTACTTTTATCTTGTAATTTCTATCTTTCATAGTTTTAATAGTTTTAATGAAAATGTTTTATATGACCGGTGCCCCTTTTACCTTATCCGTTTTTGCCGAAAAAGTGTTCTGATTTGTACAAAAGAAATTCATACATTGAATTTTAAATGGTCACAATTGTTTAGGGTCCATACTCTTATTCCGTTCTAAGCACCCGTATTTATAAGCACAAGAAAATGCTATAGTTATGTTAGCTGACTTGACACTCTAAATATAATTTTAAGCGAACGAACGGATGTTTTATGCTACTTCTGATAATATGATATGACATACCGTAAAGTGTCCTAGAGGGGGGGGGGGGGGTTTGAATGTCACAATTGCTAACAATTAAACTTTATTGTTCAAATCAATAAATGTTACGGAAAATAATTATAATAATAACAAACACAACAATAATAATAGATATGAAGAGTTAGGAAAAGCACACTCAATAGAACACCGACGATTGGTGACGAAGTTCGATACCGCGGTATCTATTCTCCGCCAAGGTCTCTCTCTAGGAACTATTCACCAATCAATTCTTCTTAAGGTGAAGAAACCTTTACAACTTGATGGACCACCTCCACCGGTATTCTTTTCAAGGCTCAAATCAAACCTTTACAATTTGATGGATCACCTCCACCGGGTAATCTTTTCGAAGGCCCAGATCAAATCTTTACAACTCATACTCTGATATAACCCAAGAAAAATAAAAAGACTTCTAATCTCGTATTTGGATCAACGCAATTTTAAATCAAGAGAATTAGGGTTTTAGATATTTCACAAGATAAGCCCCTTTTGATCTCAAAATAATTTGTAAAAGTTTTAGAACATGATGGAGCTTCGGATCTTCTTCAGATGCTGTCCTCCGTCGATCCTGTGATGGTGATCTTGGACGGCTGTGATTTGGTTCTGGAGTTGTTTGGTGTGGATCTCAATGGGTTGGTGTTGGACGTCGAGCCACCTGCAAAGAAGTTCTGGGGTAGGTGACCACCGTAGGACATTCCGACGATCAAGTTAGAGCCGAAGAGCAGAGGCGTATTGGAATCAACTCGTGTTCCCTAAGTCGTCTCGAAGAGGGGTTTTTATAGAGGTCGTATGGAGCGAGCCGGTGCGAGATTCTCGCCGTCAGTTATGCCCTTACGTTACGCCCGCGTTAATGGCGGGATCCGCTCATTAATGAGAGAACAAGCCTGCATGGGATGCGGAGCGTGGGGTGACGGATATCTCGCTCTGACGAGATGCGTGGAGCCTTTGCGGAGGTGCTTGGGCTCCGCATTCTCGGTTGATCGGGAGAGACGAGGAGGCTCGTCATGTCAGGCGCTTGGAGATGAGCCGGAAGGCCGAAGAAGCTTGGCACGTCAAGGGCTCGGAGATGAACTGGAGGTTGTTTGCTAGGTGAATATGGAAGTACTTATGGAGGACTCCTGGAAGGTTGGATATGTCCTTGGAGACGAGGTCCCGAGGAACGCCTCTAATGCATCTCATTTATTCCTCCTCAGTAGCCTATGAGACACGTTATCTACCACGTGTCGTAATATGAGGAAATACTACTTTTGAGCACCATCATTAGCCCCCCACTCTCGTTCCGACCTATTCATGGGTCGGATCGAGAGTGGCCTACTCGGTTTTTCTTCTGCTCAGTTTGACGCCGAGAATCATGATGGGGATTGTTTGGGAACGACATGGTGTTTGGCGGTTGTGTCGTTTTGATCTTTGGGCCCACGTGGTGTCTCACCGTGCACCTTAATTTTTGCGCATATCCCTGATGACGTCAGTGGATCACCGAAAGGGCGGCGCCATAATGGAGACGTTGCTTCGTCTGTTCGGGCCGGCTATCGACCGAACTCGAGCTTTTTTTACTTGGGCCATGTTAGGAGTTTGCCTTCTTCGGGTACATGCACCAGGTAGAGGCTTGCCAGCTGGTTTAATGTGAGACTCAAGGATCCACCGTTGAGACCGAGAAGGAAGATATCCGGTGGCCTCGTGATGAGGGCTTTTGGGTCCACCGTGCTATTGGGTTCACCGTGCTATTTGGTAGGGAGCTACCTACTGTTGATGGGCCGAGCAGGAATCTGCTCGGCGGCCTCATGACGAGGGCTTTGGATCCATCTCTTTGTAGGGCAGGAAGCTGTCCATAGTGGATGAACCGAGCAGGAGGCTGCCCGGTCGCCTCGCGATGAGACCTTTTGATCCATAGCGTTTTGTTGGGCAGGAAGCTATCCACTGCGGATGAACTGAGCAGGAAGCTACTCGGTCGCCTTGTGAGGTGGGTTTTCGATCCACAGCGTTGTTGGACAAGAATCTACCTGCTGCAGATGGACCATCAGGAAATTGCTCCCTGGCCTCGTGATGAGAGCTTTCGATCCTTAGCATAGTTGGGTAGGAAGCTACCCGCTAGGGATTGGCCAGTAGGAAATTGCTCAGTCACCTTGTGAGAAGGGCTTTCGATCCACGGCGTTGTTGGGCAGGAATCTACCTGCTGCAGATGGGCCAGCAGGAAATTTCTCGGTGGCTTCGTGATGAGGGCTTTCGATCCTTAACGTAGTTGGGTAGGAAGCTACCCGCTAGGGATTGGCCAGCAGGAAATTGCTTGGCGGCCTCATGATGAGGGCTTTTGATCCACAGCGTTTGTTAGGAAGGAAGCTACCCACTATGGATGAACCGAGCAGGAAGCTACTCGGTCGCCTCATGAGGAGGGTTTTCGATCCACAGCGTTGTTGGGTAGAAATCTACCCGCTGCAGATGGGCTAGCAGGAAATTGCTCGGCGGCCTCGTGATGAGGACTTTCGATCCTTAGCGTAGTTGGGTAGGAAGCTACTCCCTAGGGATTGCCCAGCAAGAAATTGCTCAGTGGCCTCGTGATGAGGGCTTTTGCTCCACAGTGTTGTTGGGCAGGAATCTACCCGTTGTGGATGAACCGAGCAGGAAGATACCCGGTCACCTCATGATGAGGGATTTTGATCCGCAACGTTTATTGGGCAGGAATCTACCCGTTGTGGATGAGCAGGAAGACATTCGTCGGCCCTGCATAGAGTTTTAGCACGGAAATAAAGAGAAGCAGTTCAGATCGCAGGGAAGCAAGAATCTTTATTATTAAACTAAATACAGATTATGTGATTCAATTTAGATTCTTCTGTATTGAGTGGCTGGATTCGACAGGTGTCCTTGTTGCTCGGACTTGGGTCAGTCGGTGATGACCATGATCTGTCCGATCTTCAGCTCTGCGTCTTTAATTTGACCGGCTTGCCCTCTATCTGCTTGACGTTTATCTCGCAGGTACTTTGCCAAGTGACTGAAGTGGAAAAGCTCCTTGATGGAATCACGCAGCTATTTACAATCCTCGGTCGGATGTCCTTACGCCCGATGATAGGCGCAATACGGGCTTCGGAGCTGTTTGCCCATCCATCGGGTAGCTGGCTGTTCATCATAGAAAACTGCATTTTAATAACGCTCATTCATTATATATTTTGTTTATATTGGTACTATTAACCCGTGTTTGCTCAGTAAATATAGATTTTAGGTATTCGTGAAAGAACACTGGAAAACACACTCAAAGTCACGGATATAACATTAGTGAGCCGGAAGTGCAATCAGAATTGAGAACCGATCGATAACCAAAGAATTCTTTTTGCAACAATAATGTGTACACAATTTTTGGTCCAACACATTACATGTGGGACACTAGCTTTTTGGAATATAGACCAAGGTGGGGCTGCCTTTTGCACAAATAGGTACACACAAATAATGAATTGTGCAAGTGGTGGCATAAGTGGGTATGAAAGCAAAAAGTTGTGATGTGATATAAAGTTTAATTTCCCTCCAAAATCCGTGAATGCAACCCAGGCTTATTTAGACAAGTCAAACAGTACCAGAGTGACCATGGAATGCACTTGAGTTCACCACATCAACACGAGCCCCGTTACTCGGACCATGACCGGCAAGACTCTCCAAAAAACCGGCATCACCGGGTCCCCTAGCTCTACTTGTCCCCATTTTTCTTCTGACACTTTATAGGAATCACATCACCCTTTCATATTGTTTGTTTATTTTATTGTGTTGCCTATAAATACTAGAACAGATTGTGTGTGTGAGATAGAGGTGAAAATATATATAGATTCCATAGATTAGTTTAGTTTTTGGTTTAGCTTTTGAGAGTTGTGTGAGCTTAAATTTGGTTTCTTCTTCTTCTTCCCACTTGGAGCTTTCTTTTGAGAGCTTCATTATGGAGGTTGAACAAGTAACCAACACCATGTATCTCAACTCATTTCTTTCCTAATATAATTGTCTTTGCTTTGTTTTTATTCTTTCTTCTTTTGTTGTTTGCTTTTCCTTTTATCATGTTGTGTACTTAATCCTTGGTTGTGGTAATGGCGAGGATGTGAGACGAACAGCTTTGCCTTCCTCCTCCTCTTGTGATTGTTTAAAATGCTTAATTGTGATTATAAACTTAAGATTGCTAAATGGAAGTGTTTGATATGATATGATGATTTCGATGGTTATTTGTAACCTTTATCTCATGTCCTATTCCTTCATATTCACCATTTGCAAGATTAAGCTTAGAATTAATTGTGTGTTAAACTTACTAGGTAGTTGAGATATTGTATGTTACTTATGTTTCTTGACACCTTTCATTAAAGCATATACCATATACTCTCACCCACCTACCTAGCAAGAGTAATGCCTACTTTTACTTCTTATTTACAAATTGATGTGTATTGATGTTGTATGCTTGCTAACCCTTGTGCTTAGTGTTGATACATCATGCATGGACATAAGAATGGTAAGTAAGAACGTAATGAAATCGTTTCGTGTTTTGTGTCAAATATCGGAAATTTGATGATTTGTGCTTCGCAACCACCTTGACAAGTCATGCTTCATGCCGGGATCGACACAAGGACGGACAACTCATGATCAAGGGAACGTCGAATGAATCTCCGCGATTCAACCATCCGAGCCAAAGCCACGACCACTTCTTCTTAACTTGTTTTCTTTATTTTGTGACAAACCAAACCCAATTCTTTGTTCTCGAACCATAAGCGACACTATATAATCTCCAATTCCCTGCGGATCGACCCATACTTACCAGCTCGCTACAACGCGCCGTGCACTTGCGGTTTATAAATTTTAAAACGAGACCGAGCTCGCGTGTGCAGTATTTCCAAAACCGATTTTATTTCCAAAACATACACGTTTGCGCGCGCGGGTAATGTCCCAATAAGTTTTTGGCGCCGTTGCCGGGGAATTGATAGTCATTAGGTATTGTTATTTGTGGTTCGTACTAACAAACTAATTATTAACTCAAAATTTTCCCCAATACTAACAAAACACATATTTTTCTAACTTTGCTCTCTGTTATTGCAACCTTCTATCACCTTGTAATTAAACTGAAAAATCAAAGTATACTAAAAGAATACTAATATAGCCTAGAGAATCTACCCAAAATTTGAGCACCCAAGCTTTCAACTTGGCCGGCGAAATTTGACAAAAACCCGATTTCGCCGGGCCCCTCTAGGTGTTTTGGAATTTTTCTTCTGTGGTGTCTCCAGTGCTTTGTTAGTATTCTAGTGGTATTGTTTGATTTTTATAATTTTGTGTGTGTAGAAATTGGGGTATATATATCACTTTTGGCACTAAATATCGTATTTTCTGACATTTGCAGATTTTCACGGAATTACGACCAGTGATCATGCGGAGCAAGCTTCAAATTCCAGTGCAAGACGTTAGTAAAGTATAGTGCTAAAGATCCAGGTAGTTTGACCCGTGCAAACGAACATTCAAATACCCGTAATCACTTCATAGGGGTTTCTAAACCCAAAATCGTATTGGTATGTAATTTTCTAACACCTTCGCTCAAATCCGACGCATTTCAACATTCTATCTTCTGCAGGATTCTTCGTACAAACTTGCCACCAATTGCACAGAAAACTAATCCGTATTTGTTGCAGCGCTTAAACTTAAACCGAAAAAGAATTTCTTGATTGATTGATTTCTTAAATTCTTTTATTGAATTGCGCATTTGCATCTTAATACGGATATTAAGGGCACGAAACCAAAACAAGATACAGTAAAGGATTTCATCACCTTTTTTCGTAGCCCACAAATCACAAAACTGCATTCTTGCATACTCCCAGTAATTTTAAAATCAACTAGAACATTGACTTTAAGGACTTCGCGCTCATTAGGAGAATTTAACTGTATTTAGAACACTGCTTAATGGTATATTGTTCATAAGGTGTCTAGGAAAGTGTTCACGAGAAAGGGTTATTCTAATTAAGGAACTTTGCGAAAGCGTTGGAAAATCTCCCCTTATCTCTGCACATACCTGGCTTTGTGATCTGTATACCTTGAGCCCGTTTCTCGACACAGTTTTACTTCGACAATCAGGTTCTTGAGCAGGTTTAGTTGGCTTAGCATAATATAGACTGTCAGGGGTGTGATATTCTTTGTTTTTGTGATGTTTGTGAATTCTTGTAGATATGGGTGATACATAATTCAATTCAATTTTTCACGATCCCCATTCTTTTGTTTATACCCAGTCCCAATTCGTTTGTTCAAATTGCCACAATTCTTTGCACATTCATGAGAACTGTCCTTCCTTTGGGGGTGACCAACCGTCCCAGAGTTTTGATAACGGCCACCCACTTAACACTCTTGAACCCAGTCCCACTTTAAACATAGACCAAATGATTGAAAATTTAGAGAAAGAGGTCGACAGGATAACAGATTTAGCATCACCACCGTCACAACCCTCCCTTCCTGAAATAATTGACCCATCATTAGGGTATGATAGTGAGATGGATGCTAGGTTGACTGCTATAGAGAAGGGTATTAAAGTGATGACTGCGGTCGAGAATCAAACAGCTGCGACGCTAGCCCTGTTCATACAGAAGTCTGAGCAATTGTTTCACGTTCAAGCTCAATCTTTGGCTAGAATCGAAGAGCATGTAGATGTGGGGATTCTAGGGAGTGAAAACGGTTAATTGGAACCAAATAATGTCAATATTTGTCATCTAGGAAGTCACCCGAGTGAGATAAATGATCAAATGAATTTTGATGATTTCATAGATGATGACACGATTAAATTGACTGAGTGTTATCTAGACACACAGGAAAACTTTCTAAATCAGTCCAACACTTGCCATCAGGTACCAACTGAACCTCTTTTAGAGGTTGATTTAACCGAAGTACTACTTGAAGAGGAAATTCTTAAACCGAATGAATTTTGCACTCCAATTTTAAAGGAGAGAGCTTGTGAATTTGACGGATATGGTTGGGATAGATTGTTAGAGGAGATCAATGATCAGGAACCCACAATTTTTGTATCACCTATTGATATTGTTTCGGAAGAAATGTTAGTGTGGGAACCTACTTTTTTAGATGACATGAACCTACCCAGATATGAATGTGATGATGGAGAACTCGTTTTGGGAGAGTTAGTCAGTTGTAGCAATGAGAATAAGATTGTGGAGGAACCTTGGGAAGAAGGCAACATTGAAAAATATTCTTTCATGTCGAGTTTTGAGCAGATATTTGCTGATGAATTTGATATTCTTGGTGAGTTTGAGTTAGGATCAATTTGGGATCATCCTATGAACCTTTCTTTTTCTGAACGTTTTGCGGATGAACTCCAGTTTTTGAATGAACTTGACTTCGAAACACAACACGTACGTTTTGAACATTCGATTCATTCAAAAAACAATTATCTAACCTCTTCAAAACTTCATCTTCACCTTCAATGCCTTCTGATCCCTACTTTCACACATCCATGCTTTTCACTAATATCTAACTTATTCATTTTCTTTTTCTTTCTTTTTATATACATATTATTTTACCAGCCTTTGCACTATATAGACAAAATTTTTAAATGGCTAGTATTAATTTCTGGACTAACTCAATCTTCTAACCTGTATATGCTGTAATTAGTCTTAGATATTTCTTTTTTCTTTTTTTTTGAGAATAAGATCTCACCAGTTTGGGGGTGAGCGCTGCATTATGGGGAGAGAACACTGTTAAAATTCAGGTTTGAGTGTGAGCATATATGTAAAGTAGGGATTCTTTTTTTTTATCAGGGTTTTTTTTTGCAAAAATTCCTTTATAAGCATCGGATCCACAGACTCGACCCTTTTATCTCCGCACTCAAACAAATCTATCAGTTTCCTCTCCTCTCCCTAAAGTCTCCACCAGAACCCTAGATCCACCCCACCTGTTTCGACCGGCGAAACCCTCACCAAATCCGGCACCGCCGGTCTTCCCTTCTCCAAACTACGATTGGTTTCCTTTTCACTGTAAGATTTTCCTTCCCGTCTTCTTCACTGTTGTTTAATTTTCCAGAAATTCGAAAACCCACAGATAATGGCTCCCTTTGATTTGGAGAAAAATTTTGTCGATGTGTTCACCCACGAGGTGTTTGGGAGTTATTTTTATGATGCTATGCGACAAATGGGTTCGGAATTTTTACTGTATGGGGATGAGAGGCTGTGTGCTATCAAGAAATTGGTTCATGAGTTCTATGATGCTCTACGAGAGGGTGAAATACTCTAGGACCGTATTCGTTTTCATTTTTAGGATAGAAGGAGGGTGTTTTCCGCTGACACGATTTCAAATGTTACAAACATCCCTACCCGGCCTGGTTTCCAATATCCGTTAGAACTTGCCGTATATAGGACGATCGTAGGGTCAAGATGCGAGTTACATTCTGCTGGGCTAAATGCCCAGCAGATTTACCGAAACGTCTAAACGGCTTTCCGCTGGGTTTACTGCAATGTCAAGGGGATCATTCGAGTTTCCTCATTTCCAGCGATTGTGGGACATGTTGTCCACTGTTTGATGACAAAGAACTATTAGTTCTACATGGAGACTATGTTATTTACCACAATCAAGGAGGGTGTCGCATGGCGCAGATCATTACTTCCAGTCCTCGTTACTCAGATTTGCCATTATTACATGGAGGAGGATTTCGCCACTTACGTCACCATGTACGACACTTACCCGGTTGAGGTTGAGAGGATCTCACAGGGTTACACTGATAGCAGGAGTGAGCAGCAGATCTGGTCACCCTCCGACCCTAGTGAGCACGCGGCACCACAGACTTCCTCTGAGATTTACTTGGGAGAGGATGTTCCGATTGATCCATACGAGCTACACAGGATGGAGGTCCGTGGCATCAAGACTTTGATCTGGCAGAATAAATAGATAAAAGAACAATTGAGCCAGATCTTAGCAAACCAAGACGAGGCAAGCAGGAGCAGCAAGAACAAAGAGAAGGGCAAGGCCAAGCGATGATGAGGACATCGTCAACTTCAGTTTGGACGTGAATCCTGAGTTTGAGTGTGTTTTGTATCCGCATATAGTTTTGCATGTGCATATTTCTTGCATTTCAGCACTTTATATCATGTATTTTTTACTTTTTATTTTTCATGTAGTTGCATTTCATATTTTCTTTTGTATTGCATTATGCTATTTGTATAAAGCTAAAAAACCCATAAAAATTGAAAAAATTTCCCCAAAACACAAAAACTTGTTCGTCATGTTAGCTAGCGGGGGAACTTAGATTCGAAGTCTGACGGTTCGGGTGAAAAGATAGAAATAACTAAATTCTTTTCGAGAGATTGACAACCCGAAAGATAGCCTTCCTTTGAGTTTAACCGTAGCTGATGTACGTCTTTTATAACACTTTACACGTGTCATATGCTTTTGAGAATTAGACGAAAGTTTGACATGTTTGTAAAACTTTTGAAAATTGATAAACATCTTTAGGATCAAACAGGTTTGTTTTGAATTAAGTGATATCAAGAATAGTTTATAAAGTGAAGTGAATATGAAAGATACTATTGAGATTTTAATAGAAGCTAAAAGTCTGAAAAATAACCCATCTGAAATCTAGTTGAAGTGATTACACACCTTATTCACATGAACACGTCTTTGAAATTAAAAAGAAAGGCTAGCTATATCTCCATTTTCACTGCTTTCAGAATATTTTAAATGAAATAAAGCGAGTCTTTTGTTTTGTGGCCTTAGTAACTTGGGTAATTAAGTCCTTAAGGTGTCTCCACACCTAATGCCCTAAAACCATCTGATTTGGGAGTCATTGATCCAAAACACACTAAGTTTCTAATCGCCAAATAAAATAAGCTAAGCAAGTGTTTTCCCCGAGTTAAAAGTCTTCACGGTTCTTTGTGGGAGAATAATCTTGGCGGAGACGAGTTTTATGTTAAAACAGTTTTTTTACGGAGATATGAAGGTTTATATTTATAAAGATATTTTGCACGATCATGAAATGTGTGTATGAACAACAACGGGTGAAAAATAAGACTTGGTTCTCTATTAAAAATGATATAAATTCTGACTTGAAACCTAACTGGAGAACAAAACTTGAGAAAAGCTTAAGTCTTTTTAAACTCGTGTGATCCTTTAGAAGTCTATCCTGGTCCGTATTTTTGACATGATGACCCTAATCAAGTTCTTAAAAGGTTGTCAACACTATTCACACAACTACGTAAAGACATGTACTAGCTTACGTTAAAAAAATTGAGAGGAGTGAAAAATAGGGTTTTGATGTTTCTAACCAGGATGATAGAACTTCTAGCTTTGATCCTTAACTTAAGATTAGAATAAACAGTTTCTTCACGACGCTAACTTGACTGGATTTTGTTGGTGCAATCCGTTGAAAGCACTCAGGAGACAACACTCCTCCTATTAGGGACACCTAGAGCTTTAACGGCTTGTAGCACATGCTCAGTGCAATCGCGTTGTACTCCGTCGAAAAGACGCGACCGGGACGTTGGGACGTCCGGCCTGAATTTTGGGGGCAGATGCTATTTGTTTTTATCCGTACACCTCTCTGAAAATGCCAAGTTGATTTATGGCACCATTTATCGGAGATTTAGACGGATGCGACCGTTGTAGCAGATTTCGTCAGGTTCCCCCTCGTGTACGAGGGGTTTTTGATTGTGGAGACGCTCTTCCCTGTAGGTGCAAGCCCCTGCAGTTAATTACGGTACCACATAGCGGTAACAACTTTCTCCTTCTCCAGATGGTCACTTCGTGTCGTGTGTGTTTGTTTTATTTTTGGTTGCCCGTGGATTGTATACGGAGACTAATTTCTGTTGTCGCCCATAGGGCGTCGATTAGTCCAAATCCGTATTTACTTAGATTTGGGTTTGATTTGGGTTTAAGGATCGTTAATCTCATTGAGATTAAGATCAACTTAAACTTTTGTTGAGAATACGTTAGTCTAATTTTAGACTAAGATCTACTCAACAGGATTTTGGGATCATTTAGATCCAGCGAAAGATAATTTGGACTCTATCGTTTTAGTTTAGGGACATTGCGGTCCATAAGTTTAAGGACATCATAGTCTATGGAGTTTAAGGACATCATAGCCCAGTTTAAAGACATCATAGTCTAGTTTAAAGACATCATAGTCTATGGGGTTTAAAGACATCATAGTCTGTAAAGTTTCTGGTTGTCGGGACCCGCCTCCTCTCTTAAGACATTGAAGAATTACAACGACACATATCAGAGGTGTGAATAGATGTACCCTTGAACCGATGTTGGTTGAGAGATCTGTAGTCAAGGTTTGGGACTAAAATCAATTAAAGAGATTGTGAGCACATGGGCTCAGTTAATCTGGATTGAGGGCTTATAGCCAACTTAGGCTCAGTCCACTCAGATTTGAATAAAATGTTGAACATTTGTTTGGGCTCAGTCCCTTTTGGTTCAATAATACTGAGCATTAAATTGGGTTCTGACAACCTTTTTATCTTTTATTGAGTGTTGAGCCCTCATTATGCTTTTGGAGCTTTATTTAAAAAACAGTTTATGTTCCCTCAGCGCCCACGTGAGGAGCACGTGGCGCACTTGGAGCTGAGCGCCAGACTTAGAGCGTTAAGGCGCTTCCTATGAGATAGCGCACACGTGAGGAGCACGTGGCGTGCTTGGCGCTGAGTGCCAGTCAATGAATGCGGAGCGCTCTTAATAAAATAGGGTCCACATGAGGAGCATATGGTACGCCTAGCGCTGAGCACCAACCTTGAAGCACTGAGCGCTTCTTTTAAAATAGCGCTTGGAGCGCTCGCCAGACTTAGAGCGCTGAGGCGCTTCTTTAAATTGGAGTGGTAGGAGCGCTGCGGTGCTGTGCTCCGGTCTCAGAGCGCTAAGGCGCTTCTTTAAATTGGAGCGCTAGGAGCGCTGCGGCGCTATGCGCCAGTCTTGGAGCGCTAAAGCGCTTCTTTTTTAATTGGAGCACTAATGCTCTTTTTAGGCAGTTTTGATCAGTTCTGCGCTCTGAGAATTAAATTCTCATTTATAAGAGACTTTGTCTCGTAGCTTTAAGAACAAAGTTCTTATTTTATAGGAGATGTTACAATCTCTTATATTTTTTTGTGAAAGATTTTGTCTTTATGGATCTGTGATCTGAAGAGAATTGAATTCTCCTCCTCCTTTTTTTATGATGAGATGCTATGATCTCTTTTGTGAAAAACCTCTGTCTTATAGATCTATGGTCTAGAAAAAGAACTAGGTTCTTCTTCTTTTGATGAGATTCTTTGATCTTTCTGTTTTATTTACCTTGAAGAAATTCTTTTTCCGAGAGCTTGCTCTTCTCTTTGAAATTTCTCAAAGTTTGTGGAGGGTTCCTCCGTGCAAGACTTGAAGTCTTTGGTCCTTTACATAGGGGAGGCTGATTAGTTGAATCAGTTAAAGAAATCTTTCCTCTGATTGATTTGGGGATGTTTCCCACTGTTGGATCTTTGATCCAAGGGATTCGATTTTACAGAAGGCAGTCTTCTTATTTTTAACAAGATTGGGAAAATATTTTCCCATACAGAATTTATTCTGTATCTTGGTGATTTTTAATCACCATTGGATATTTAATCCAACGGTGCTATAATTTTCAGAGGTAATCTAATGATTTTTAGTCATCTTTGTTGGATCTTTGATCTAAGAGTGGGGAACATTTAGTTCCAGCGCTAACGCTCTCGTGCTTTGCACGTGAGTGCTGCATTAGAGTTTTTGACTCTTAGCGCGGGCGATGCTAGCGCTCTCGTGTTTTGCACGTGAGCGCTGCATCAGAGTCTTTGACTCTTAGCGCTGGCGCATTTAGCGCCATCGCTTTTATGAAGCGCTGCGTCATTTCAAATTTCAAAATTTGAACAGAGCTTTGCTCTGATAGGGGGAAACATGCGTTCTCTGTGAAAGTGTGGCTAGGATTTTTGTTTTGCTCGGAACGAGCATAAGATAAGTTTGGGGGTATTTGTTCATCACAGAAAACTGCATTTTAATACCGCTCGTTCATTATCTATTTTGTTTATATCGTTACTATTAACCCGTGTTTGCTCAGTAAATACAGATTTCAGGTATTCATGACAGAGCACTAGAAAACACACTCAAAGTCATAGATATGACATTAGTGAGCGGACACTGCAATCAGAACTAAGAACCGATCGCTAACTGTTCATATCATAATTTTGCATTATTATATTCCCCATTCTTATTCATTTTATAAATAAACAGGTGCTTTTGATCCATGTCTGTTACATAGTTGCAGGTTACAGGTTCTTGGAACAAAACAGTGAAAATGATGAAAAGACGTTACAAAGTGAGACTAAGACCAACAAATAAAGAATCTTGATCATGCTTACAGTTTGAGGGAGAAACGAAGATCAACAAACAGTTCGATTGCACAAAGTACAAAGGCAGCACAAGATTCAAGACCTCAACATGAAGCGAACGGTAAAAGTCCACAACATTCTGCACTGTGGAAATCTGGAAGAAACTAGAAGACATTCTGAAGAACCAAGTGAAGAAACCAGAAGTAAAATGCAACAGGAAACAGCCCTGAAGAATTGAGATAAAGACTCCATCAAACGGCCGCGGAACCGCGGCCAAACCAGGCTTATGGCCACGGTTCCGCGGTCATATAGTGCACGTGCAGTGCACGTGTCGGTGCACGTGTATCGGTGGGTGTCGGTGCGTTGACCAGGCTTCTCAGGGTAGTTTTGTAATTTTAGATATGGATCAGATGTAAACCCTAGGTTTTCTATTATCTATAAATAGGAAGCCTACAGCTCTTTTTGGAGCGTGCCTCTTTTTGGGTGTCTCTTTTGAGATGCCACTTTTTATTCATCTATTTCAGAATTTTAATTCGCTATAAATGTTTGACGAGAGCATGAAATAAAGTAAGTAGTTTTTCTTTACCTTGCCCTAGTTAATTTCTTTTCTGCCGTAGTTTAGTAATTTTAATTATCTGCCCTAGTTAATTAATTTAGCACTTTTATTCATTTGCCGTAGTTTAGGTTATTAAAAACAATCACAAACAAAAATGTTTTTTTTTATCAATTCCCTAATGAGTGAGTAGTTCCTCACTTGTTAGGGTTAGGAATAGGAGAGCTTTGAGAGATGAAAATCTCTCACCCCTTTCTTGCCCATCATACGTTTTAATAGGACTCCATGCATACATACACACACCGCTCACTACGGCACCCTATCCCACGAGGTAGAGATGATACCGTAGTTTAAAAGACCGGGTATATATGTTTTCCATGTAGGTTAGGGTAAGAGTTAAGAAAGGACGGAAAAGGACCTAGAGGAAAAAACCTAGTTTCTTCCTGATGGTACTAATCCACTTTATTAATTATTACCATAACACCTAAATGGATCTTAATTAGGGCATTGAAAGCAGTGATGAATATTAAATTTCCAAACTTAACCTAAATGTAACCCTATCAAGGTTTTAATCCTAGTCTAAATCAACATTAGTTTTTAGTGATAATCCAATCCACCACAATTGGAATTAACTCGTTAGAACAATTAGAAAATACACAAAATCCCTGTGGACCGACCCGTACTCACAGACTAGCTACCAAGCGACGCCGTTCTTGATTGCGGTAAATTCTTTGATTCATCTTTTGAAAGCGCACGCAAAACCTCTACCAATCAAATGGCACCGTTGCCGGGGAGACGGTAGTCTCTTTCTTTGTGTAATTTCGGGTTAAAAAAAATAAAAAAAAATAAAAAAAATTAAAAATTATAAAAATTGAAATTTTTTAAAACAAAATAAAAATAAAAATAAATTCATCTTGTTCTTTTTGAGAGGTATTGTGTGAATTGTGCAGGATCGAAGAGACGGACAGATTCAGACCTGGAAAATCCCAGTGAACAAATCAAGAAACAGAGAATCTGAAGAAACAGGGGAGAATCCAAACAACACAGAGAAATATTTTGGAGATCCAAACCATTTTAACCACCACGGAACCGCGGCGGATTCAAGCGTTTCACCGCGGAACCACGATCAACTGCTGACGTCATCACCTCAAATCCCTCTGTGAGTATTTTTTATCTCCTCTGAAACCTCCTGATCTCAACTGAAAATTTCCCTGCAGGGTTCTTTGCGCAAAATTCTTCTCCCTCTCTAATAAATTGTTTTTGTGCAGGATTCTTTGCGCTGTAAAATAAAAAAAAAATTTTGAAAGTGTTTTAGATTTTTGTGTGCTTACTGCTTTGCATTTTTAAAACGGACTTTTAAGGGGTTTTAACACCAATCAAGATTGGGTGGGGATTTCATCACCTTTCCTAGGACCCCAAAAAGCACAAAAAGTATTTTGCATCAACCCTTGAGTTAATTAAAAAATATTAGACTAAGCCAATAAGGACTGTCACGCTCAATAGGACAAAGGAAAGGTTGTAAACATCGGTCGTTTAGCTAAACCAGACTTTATGGTGTCTAGGCTAGACAAGTAGGAAAGCTAATTTTAAAAGGCCCGTCTCACGGTGATTCATGAGCGGATTCCTCCTTTCAATACTTGTGCTTACCTGGCCACAATTGGCGGTGAAGACGCGATTTGAGGATCTCATAACTTGCCCTTTGGAACAGTTAGGAGCAGTCTAGTTGACTTAAGAGACGCTAGCTCTAGGCTTGATTGTGCATGCTTATATTGTGACTGTTTGAAAGTGTGCAGTAGTCCGTAAAAATTTTGCAAAAAATCTCTTACTAAAAAAACACTTTCAAAAATTTCAAAAACATAAAAACAAACAATTTCTAAAATTTTTTTTTTAAAAAATAAAATAAAATATTCATCACATTCTTTTTCTTCTCCTTTCTTACATCATGTGTACCCCACCTCCCAAAACTCTTGCCGAATTTTGGTACCCTCATCCAAACATTGCTTCCTACGCGCATTGTTGTGGTCGAATTACGGACGACCCCTCCATACCCAAAATTTCTTTGAAAGATCGAATAGAAGCGTCTAGGAGAAACAGTTAGACTCCGCAATCCACTTTGTATCAACCATTTCAATCTTCACCACCTTCTTACGTTGATACTCCTTTTTCGAGTCCTGTTGTAACTCCGAAACCCATGTCTATTGCTGAACATATTGAACAATCTCGTAACCAATCTTTCATTCCTTTCAACACTTCCAGTTCTTGGGATCAACAATTCCATTCACCTTTTTATCCAAATGTTGATCCTACTCCTGCTCCTGTCCAACCATTCAATTCCTACCAGCCCTACCTGACTTTCGCACCTTCTCTAGACACTGCTTCTACACAGCCATTTGGGAGTTTACAGAATCCAAACAATTTTGAATCTTTTACTGAAACTCCTTCACAACCCATGTCTACTCTGGAACAGTCATTGGAAGCTTATATTGTAGCGACAAACCAACAGATGAGACGGTTGGATGCGTCCATGGCCGCCATTATACAACCTAGTGACCCGGTAGCTAGTTTCCAACTAGCTCCAAAAATTCCAATGTATGATGAGGCGGTTGGACAGATCGAGAATTTGAGTAGAGAGAGTGAGCTATACACCCTTCCAAATCAAACCTATCAATCCCCAATTGAATCCCACAACTCCGGTTTTGAATGTCTATCAAGTGTCCCAAATAATCCACCAGTTGAAGATAAAACGTGTAATGAGCTGTGCGACTTTGTAGTGTTTGATTTACCTGATTGTGAAAAGTCTCTTTCGAGTGAACCCACACCCAATCCTTTTGAACTTTACACCTCCGCTCTAGAACCTGAATTGATAAATATCCATGCTTTTGATGAGGTGTCTAAAAAAATTGATTTTCACTTGATCGAGGATATTGACGCCGGGAATATTTTGGATGATGAACTCGCAGATTTGATTGAAATTGTCTCTCCAATTCATCATCCTGAATCATTAAATGTTTTTTCCGAACTTCATATGCGTCTTGATTTTGATGAGAATGGCATGGATTTGGAGGAGAATATTGGGGAAATTATTGAGGATAAACCAGTTTTGTTTGATGAGTCGGATTTTCCAATTCATCCTGTTCTTCCCACTGACTGCGTACACCCTCCGGAACCTTTAATCGATACCTTTCCTCACTCACTTCCATCCATCATCGTTCCGACCATGCAAGAGACCATATCGCTTTCATCTCCAATGTCTGGTTTACCAAGTTCGATGTACCCATGTTTGCTCACGGATCTTGAGTGATTTGATCTCATTTCTCCGTGGGTTGATAGATTAGCACAATCACTTTTTACACATCGATCATTACAAATTGTGCTAATTTATACACTCCATCCCCACCCTCAAGTTTGTATTCCTACTTTCTTTGGTTCTTCTAATATTCCTTTAATGATACTGAGTGTTGACAAATCACAATCCGATATTTTGAGTTCGATAATTTTAGAAAAACAACTTGATTTAGAATCTTTTGAGAATAAGGTAGATGAGCTTTACGAGTTTCCTACCTCTGTAATTTTTGAAAAATCATGTGTGTTGAATTCTGGCATGACACTTATTGACATTGAAACATTCAATCGGACCTTCGATGAAAGTTTCGAAGATATTTTCGCCGATGAGCTCACATTCCTAAATGACACGGATTTTGTGATTAATCAACCTCCACTTGAAGAAGTCGAACCACCACCATTTCTTTTTCTTTTCCGCCATTCTTCTCTTCCACCGAGACCGTATACTGCTTCTATCTCCACACGGTCTCGTGTGATTCTCATCTCCTTTCTCTACACTTCATTCTTTCACCAACCCTACCATTATAACGATAAAATTTTTGAATGGTTGGTGCTAACCTTTGGCCTGTGTAAGGCCTTGTATAGCTTGATTTTTCTCCTCTCTAACTCTGAACTTTAACGCTTAAAACAGTGGAAATACTGTCTCACTTAAGTTTGGGTGGGGGACCTTTTTGTATATATTTTTTGTTTTTCTTTTAACAATAAAAAAATATTAAAAAAATAAACAGGGGAGTGCCGACATTTTGACCCTCTTGGTGTGGCCTGACAGTGAGGACACTGTCAAGTTTAAGTTTGGGGGTGTGCTCGGTAAGCCTTCTTCCTTCGCATTCATGTGTATATTTTTGCATTTGCATACTTATTTTAAAACCCATAAAAATTGAAAATTTTTAAAAATTATAAAAATTAAAAAGTTTAATTTTAGCCATATTTGACTTAACTTTGACAAGAAGGTTAACTAGCTAGGAAAAACTAGATCCTACACTCAGTAAATTAAAAACCCTAAAAATAACCTTTCTTAAAATTTAACGGTAAAAAATATATGTATTTGTAGTTTATTTAGAAATAGGAATATTTTGAGTTCACTTCTTGGGCTAAGTCAAAATAAGGGAAGAGTATTGAAATTTTTATTAAAGTGTAAGTCTGAAAAATAATCCCTAAGCTTAATTCTAAATTCTGAAAATATATACCCTACAACTTGCACAAATACGAACCTTGAAACTTGGAATAGTAGAGGAGACCTTGAAATGCTTATGTTTAAAATCCTTAGTATGAAAGAAAATAAAATAAAAATATAAGTGTGAATAAAGCGATAAAAAAATGAACACTGGTTTTGTAATTACTTAAGGCCGCAAAAATAGAAAAATATATAGCGAGGGTGTTTTATCACCTAGTGCCTTAGACCAACTAGTTTGGGAGTCACTGCTAAAGTCTTAGGTATTGCAAGACGAGAAATTACGCCTTAATGCGCGAATACATTTTGTAATCGGTCGTTAGTACCTCAAGAAGTATTAACGGTCGCATGAAGGATGTGTGAGCAATTTCATCTAAAAATTCACCAACTAAAAGTACTTTGGACGATGGACAAGAGAATAAGAGCTTGAATTGAATTTCCAAGTATAGGGGTGATACATACACACACGTAGGGGTATATGATTGGGTTTGGATGAGAGGTAAGAATGAAAAATAGGACTTATATTTTTAGTAGAAATGATAGAAATTCCTAAGTGGAGATGGAACCTTAGAAGGAAAACTCAAAAGATGCTGAAAGCTGAATAAATTTGCAAAACATATACGGTCTTAAGTTAAATGATAAGTGAGTGTGAAAAATACGGGTTGATAATTTCTAAGTTGAAAATAATATATTTCTTGCTAGAACACCGAATTGAAGAATAAAAGTTAATAGGCCAAATTGATCGGATTTTGTGGGTAGTATCCGCTGAAAACCCTCAGGAGACAACACTCCTCCTAATAGGGACACCTAAAGTTTTAACGTCTTGTTGCACGAGTTCAGTGCAATTGTGTTTCCTTGCGAAAGTGAGGTTAGGCTTTTTTGAGAATAAAACTAGTTTTGCTCGGGACGAGCAAAACATAAGTTTGGGGGTATTTGTTCATATTATAATTTTGCATTATTATTCCCCATTCTTATTCATTTTACAAATAAACAGGTGCTTTTGATCCATGTCTGTTACATAGTTGCAGTTTACAGGTTCTCGAAACAAAACAGTGAAAATGATGAAAAGACGTTACAAAAGTGAGACTAAGACCAACAAATAAAGAATCTTGATCATGCTTACAGTTTGAGGGAGAAACGAAGACAGCAAACAGTTCGATTGCACAAAGTACAAAGGTAGCACAAGATTCAAGACTTCAACATGAAGCGAACGGTAAAAGTCCACAACATTCTGCACTGTGGAAATCTGGAAGAAACTAGAAGACATTCTGAAGAACCAAGTGAAGAAATCATAAGTAAAATGCAACAGGAAACAGCCCTGAAGAATTGAGATAAAGACCCTATCAAACGGCCGCGGAACCGCGGCCAAACCAGGCTTATGGCCGCGGTTCCGTGGTCATATAGTGCACGTGCAGTGCACGTGTCGGTGCACGTGTGTCGGTGGGTGTCGGTGCGTTGACTAGACTTCTCAGGGTAGTTTTGTAATTTTAGATATGGATCAGATGTAAACCCTAGGTTTTCTATTATCTATAAATAGGAAGCCTACAACTCTTTTTGGAGCGTGCCTCTTTTTGGGTGCCTCTTTTGAGATGCCTCTTTTTATTCATCTATTTCAGAATTTTAATTCGCTGTAAATGTTTGAAGAGAGCATCAAATAAAGTAAGTAGTTTTTCTTTACCTTGCCCTAGTTAATTTCTTTTTTGCCGTAGTTTAGTAATTTTAATTATCTGCCCTAGTTAATTAATTTAGCACTTTTATTCATTTGCCGTAGTTTAGGTTATTAAAAACAATCACAAACAAAATATCTCTTTTTATCAATTCCCTAATGAGTGAGTAGTTCCTCACTTGTTAGGGTTAGGAATAGGAGAGGTTTGAGAGATGAAAATCTCTCACCCCTTTCTTGCCCATCATACGTTTTAATAGGACTCCATACATACATACGCACACCGCTCACTACGGCACTCTATCCTACGAGGTAGCGGTGATACCGTAGTTTAAAAGACCGGGTATATATGTTTTCCATGGAGGTTAGGGTAAGAGTTAAGAAAGGACGGACAAGGACCTAGAGGAAGAATCCTAGTTTCTTCCCGATGGTACTAATCCACTTTATCAATTATTACCATAACACCTAAATAGATCTTAATTAGGGTATTGAAAGCGGTGAGGAATATTAAATTTCCAAACTTAACCTAAACCTAACCCTAGCAAGGTTTTAATCCTAGTCTAAATCAACATTAGTTTTTAGTGATAATCCAATCCATCACAATTGGAATTAACTCGTTAGAACAATTAGAAATACACAAAATCCCTGTGGACCGACCCGTACTCACCGGCTAGCTACCAAGTGATGCAGTTCTTGATTGTTGTAAATTCTTTGATTCATCTTTTGAAAGCGCACACAAAACCTCTACCAATCACTAACCAAAGAATTCTTTTTGCAACAATAATGTGTACACAATGTTTGGTCCAACACATTACATGTGTGACACTAGCTTTTTGGAACTTAGACCAAGGTTGGGCTGCCTATATGTAGGCACATACAAATAATGAATCGTGCAAGTGGTGGCACAAGTGGGTGTGAAAGCAAAAAGTTGTGATGTGATATAAAGTTTAATTTCCCTCCAAAATCCCTGAATGCAACCCAAGCTTATTCAGACAAGTCAAACAGCACCAGAGTGATCATGGAGTGCACTTGAATTCACCACATCAACACGAGCCCCATTGCTCGGACCAAGACCGGCGAGACTCTCCAAAAAACCGGCATGACCGGGCCCCCGAGCTCCATTTTTCCCCATTTTTCTTCTGGCGCTTTATAGGCATCACATCATCATTTTTATATTGTTTGTTTATTCTATTGTGTTGCCTATAAATACTAGAACACATTGTGTGTGAGAGGGAGAGGTGAAAATATATGTAGATTCCATAGACTAGTTTAGTTTTTGGTTTAACTTTTGAGAGTTGTGTGAGCTTAAGCTTGGTTTCTTCTTCTTCTTCTTCTTTCTTGAAGCTTTCTTTTGAGAGTTTCATTATGGAGGTTTAACAAGTAACCAACACCATGTATCTCAACTCATTTCTTTGTTAATATAATTGTCTTTGCTTTGTTTTTATTGTTTCTTCTTCTGTTGTTTGCTTTTCCTTTTATCATGTTATGTATTTAATCCTTGGTTGTGGTAATGGAGAGGATGTGAGATGAACGACTTTTCCTTCCTCCTTCTATTGTGATTGTTTATAATTCTTAATTGTGATTGTAAGCTTAAGATTGCTAAATAGAAGTGTTTGATATGATATGATGATTTCGATGGTTATTTGTAACCTTTATCTCATATCCTATTTCTTCATATTCACCATTTGCAAGATTAAGCTTAGAATTAATTGTGTGTTAAACTTACTAGGTAGTTGAGATATAGTATGTTGCTTATGTTTCTTGACACCTTTCATTCAAGCATATACCATATACTCTCACCCACCTACCTAGCAAAAGTAATGCATACTTTTATTTTTTATTTGCAAATTGATGTGTATTGATATTGTATGCTTGCTAACCCTTGTGCTTAGTGTTGATACATCATGCATGGACATAAGAATGGTAAGTAAGAACGTAACAGAATCGTTTCGTGTTTTACGTCGAATATCGAAAATTTGATGATTTGTGTTTCGCAATCGTCTTGACAAGTCATGCTTCACACCGGGATCGACACAAGGGCGGACAACTCATGATCAAGGGAGCGTCGAAGAAATCGCCGCGATTCAACCATTCGAGCCAAAGCCATGGCAACTTCTTCTTAACTTGTTTTCTTGTTTTCTTTATTTTGTGATAAACCAAACCCAATTCTTTGTTCTCGAACCATAAGCAACATTACCTAATCTCCAATTCCCTGTGGATCGACCCATACTTGCCGGCTCGCTATAGCGCCGTGCACTTGCGGTTTATAAATTTTAAAACGAGACCGAGCTCGCGTGCGCAGTATTTCCAAAACTGATTTTATTTCCAAAACATACACGTTTGCACGCACGGGTAAAGTCCCAACACTGGCGGGAGCCTATAGAATTCTTCACCCTTAGCTTCCTCTAGCAGCTCGGTTTGGGAAATGTTTAGAGGAGTGTACTACTGAAATCTCGGGGAGTAAGGTTTCGTTTTTCCTTTACTTTTCCCTATCCTTCTTCTTCCAATCTGCTTGGTCGCCCCCGGGCATGTTGGAGTTCATCTCGGACTCTAGTTGGATCTCCCGCTTGGTCCAGGACTTTACCTCGGCCATGGTCTTAGGTTGCGCTAATACAAAAGAGTGGAGCCACTCTTTGTGCCTAAGACACGACCTCAGCGCAGTGATAACCGTTTCATCGCGGCGCTCGAGGACCTCAAGGAGCGCGTTATAGAATCGGGTGACATATCCTTTTAAGGATTCTTTGTCTCTGCTCTTGGTGGTGAACAAATAATCGACCGTCCTTTTCTTCCGTCGATTCCCGATGAAGTGACTGAGGAATTGGGAGGCCAGCTTGTCGAAGGTCGAGATGGAGCATGGCGTAAGTCCTCGGAACCAGTCCTGTCCAGCTCGGATGAGGGTGGTGGGGAAGGCTCGGCATTGGACCGCGTCGAAGTTATCTTGGAAGCTCATGCCCGCCGTAAATGCGTCTAGATGGTCTTTCGGGTCGGATTTCCCGTCGAAGAGGGTCACCTTAGGCTGTTTATTCCTCGGCCAGCAGTTCTTCTATAAAGGGTTTCGTCAGCGAATCGGTGGAGTATCGGGCCCTTTCGCCAGATGCTTGGCCATCCCGGCGTGTGCCCTCGATTTTCTTCTCGAGGTCCTCGAGTCTGTGGTGGTAACCCGAGGATTCTGTACAGTCGGAGTGGTGGCTATCCCCGTTCCTGGTTTTCACCAGGGTGCGGCTTCGATTCCGCTCTATCAGGTGTCTCAGATCCTCAGGCGAGGCCCTTCTCAAGTGGTCCCTGCGCTCGTCGTTCACGCGATCCCGGCGAGAGTGGGGGCATCGGTCATGTCTGGAAGCAGGCAGGCTGACCGACACCTCCTCAGAAGGAGAGAACGTGCGACGGGCATTAAGGGCGATAGCCCAGTCTTCCCTGGGACCATGGCGTGGAGCTGTCCAGTGCCCAGCGGGTCATGGAATCACTCGCCGCGTGTGGGTTAAGGTGGCCGGAATCGGCCTGCCGGCGCTCAATGGCGCTGGGACGAGGGTGAGGTTAATCGAGGGCTTGAGTGTGCCCGTCCGTCCTTCGACAGACTTCGTTATCCTGGGAAGGGGGAGCCGCGCTCTGGTGGGCAGGGCCCGCCGCTTGAATGCGGACAAGGGCATCTACCGGCGTCGTAAGCTGGTCTATCCGGGCGGACAAGGCATGGATGGCATTAGGAAGGGGAGGGGGGTGAGCCGCTCCCGCTTCCATTGTGGTGGCTCGTATTTAGATCGTTGCGGTTGTCGCTCGCCATTGGATCGAGGGCGGAAGATCAACGTTTTTTTTGGTGGAACAAAATAAGTCTTCCGTTCCCACAGACGGCGCCTACTGATGGAGCTTCGGATCTCCTTCAGATGCTGTCCTCCGTAGATCCTGCGATGGTGATCTTGGACGGCTGTGATTTAGTTCTAGAGTTGTTTGGAGTGGATCTCAATGGGTTGGCATTGGACGCCGAGCTACCTGCAAAGAAGTCCCAGGGTGGGTGACCACCGTAGGACCCTCCGACGATCAAGTTAGAGCCGAGAAATATGAGCAGAGTAGCGGTGTATTAGAATCAACTCGCGTTCTCTGAGTCGTCTGGAAGAGGGGTTTTTATAAAGGTCACATGGAGTGAGATAGTGCGAGATCCTTTCCGTCAGTTATGCCCTTACGTTACGCCCGCGTTAATGGCGGGATCTTCTTATTAATGGGAGAATGAGCCTGCATGGGACGCGGGGCGTAGGGCGGCGGATATCTCGCTCTGGCGAGATGCGCGGAGCCGTTGCGGAGGCGCTTGGGCTCTGCGTTCTTGGTTGATCGGGAGAGCCAAGGAGGCTCGGCATGTCATGGGCTTGGAGACGAGCTGGGAGGCCGAGGAAGCTCGGCACGTCAAGGGCTCGGAGACGAGCTGGAGGCTTTTCGCTAGGTGAATATGGAAGTACTCAGGGAGGTCTCTTGGAAGGTCGGATACTTCCTTGGAGATGAGGTCCCGAGGAACGCCTCTAATGCATCTCATTTATTCCTCCTCAGTAGCCTATGGGACACGTCATCTGCCACGCGTCGTAATCTGAGGAAATACCACTTTTGAGCACCATCAGAACAAGAGATCAAGATTTTGCAAAGGCATAAGATTTAAATCAGTTTAGAAAAAATCCTTTGCAAAAAGTAAAATCAAAAGCTTTCACAAAACCTAAAAGGAAAAATAAACCTGGTGACGATCTAGGGTTTCAAAAGCTTGAGTGATAAATCAGTTATCTGTAGAGTGTTCTTATTTTATTTGACTAAGGCACTATTTAAAACATTTGGAAAGAATCCTAGAAATCTGGAAACAAATTGGTCAAGAGAAAATTAGGGATTTCCAACGTTTTGATATTGAGCCGGCTCAATAAACGTATGATCCATCTCATACGAACAATATAAAAATCAACAAGTGCAAGAAAGGGTTGAGCCGACTCAAAAAGAACATAAGCCGTCTCTTGAACAAGGTTGAGTCGGCTCAAAATACCATAAGTCGTCTCTTAGCAACAGTGTAAAAATGAAGGTTCATGAAATCTCTATGAGGCGGCTCAAAAATGTATGAGCCGACTCAAGAAAACAATATGAAAATCAATATTCAGAAAAACACTATGAAACGGCTCAAAGAAGACATGAGCCGGCTCAAGAAGACAAGAAGTGAAATAAAGGATCAAAGAACATTTAAGATGGCTCAAGGAGACATGAGCTGGCTCAAGAATAGATACATATGATATTTTGGGAGATTTTGAAGACTTTAAAACCGTGTGACTTATACGAGATAACCTACGACTCAATAAAAGAGAAAATACATGATTTACATATTTGTAGCATGTTCTCTGAGTTGTTTTGAGTCTTCATCTCTAAATCCATGTCCCTTTGATTCTTTAACTCTTTGTCTTGATAATCCATTGTCGCCATGTCCGTTTTCTTTTCATCTCTATGTCTTGTTAATTTGTATCACCATATGTCATTTTGCTCTTCAATATCGTTATACTTGTTATTTCTCTTCAATATTGTTATACATGTTATATCTCTCACACTAAAAATATATAACTCAACTACAAGTATCGTCAGTGTGTAAAAAAGTTAAATAGTGTTTTATCCAATATTGAAACCAAGGTAAGTAGATGTTATCCAACAAGGTCAACAATTTCCCCCTTTTCGATATTTGACAAAACCTATTTACAATATATGATATTGAGACATAATCAAATGTAAGAACAAATGAAAAAACTACAGAAAAAACTCCCCATGAATTCAATATCCATATAGATAAGAATAAATTCAAGTTTTAAACCAATACTGATTTGAAAAATCCAAAAAATCCAGCTGAAAATTTGAATGTCACACCAATATCGATCGCAAAAATTTGCAAATAATAATCTTTCTCTCCCTTTTTGTCGAAAATAAAAAAGGAATAAATGAGATATATAAGGACGATAATAATATGAATACCATCAATAAAATTAAACCATGCACACCATGATATCATATCCATATCGCAATATCAAAATCATAACCATCACCCTATCAAAAATATCCATATCCACATCCATAACATCGAAATCTAAATATCATAACGACCATCATAACCAAAATATCCATATAAAAAAATATTACAACCATATCCAAAAACTTATCGTTTCATCACATCATAAATAAAATACTGCATCCATTTCCACCATCATATCTTAAAACAAAATACTAATGTTTCAAAATCATATAACTACGCTCCAATGTATCATCATCACTGAAGTACGGAGAAACGAGAGCATCTGGCTCGTAGCAAGATCGTGGTAGAAGTGGGAGGAACAACGTGAGAACTAGGGGTAAGAATTATAGGATCAACGGTGCGAGGAAGACGATGTGTGGAGGAGGAGGAACAGCTGAAGTGGAGGGTTTGTGTTGAGAGTGAATAGGTGCAGTGGAAAAAGACTCAGTGTGAGGAGGAACGACAGAAGTAGACGGTTCGGGATCCAAACCGGGCTCCAACCTGGAATGTGAAGCGTGAGAATCAACAACATCATCGGCAACAACAGAATCATCAGGTGAGATATTCATAAACGTCACATTACACCGAGTGAAGGGTTTATCGGAGGTCTTGATCAGGAATTTGGTAACAGAAATATCAAAGTGATCAAGGATTTTGGTAATGATTTTCCGTAGGCGAGGATGTTGCGAGCTTTGACTAGATTCCACATGTATTTGCAAAAGAATAGTGGTAGGTTAACACGAAGTTTCTTAAGGATGCAATAGATTATAAGCTTATGAAAACCAGTATATTTTGTACGACTTCCTTCCTTTGGAAGAATGCAAAAACCAAGAATTTTTGCTATAAGGCGGGTGCGTGTAGTCAAAGGATCCGAAAGCTCAGAATCAACGAATGTCGCATTGTTGTGGATTAAGAGTGAAGCAATCGCAGGATTATCGTTTTCCAGATACAAAGGAAAGGAAGAAAGATTAAACTCATATATGTCTAGACCCTCATTCGGAATATGCAAAATAGCGCTTAGAATATTGGGATCAAAAGTAAAATCACGATAGAAGTAAGAACTAAGTGATTCAGGCGATTGGGGATCACAAGTGAGATTTGCAAACACACATCGGACGGCATATGAGTACTTCAAACAATCAAGCGATAAAAAGTCTAGCCAACCTTGGTACTCAAACAAGTACCGGATGTTCCATTCATCTAAACCTTCGAAATAAATCACGGATCCCGCTAACACATTGCGAGTTAAATTTTTCTTAAAGATTCCGAAGTGGTCTCGCTTATGATAACGGGGACCAAACAAACGAGAAGGTGTATGAAAAACATTAGGCATAGACGACATAGGAACGGTAGATGTAGAGGGTGTAGGTGTTGAAGGAGTAGATATCGATGAATGAAGGTTACCTCTGGGTTTAATCACTGGTTTAGGAGTCTTCTTCGCGAGTTGCTTGGTGTTTACGCCACCGGTTCCTAGAGTGAGCAATAAGCGCTTGGATTGTCGTGGTAAAGCATCATTGCATCTTTCAGACTTAGAAACGACATTGATTAAGGGTTTCTTCGTCTTTGGTGCCATGAATCTTGTCGAAAGAGAGAGAATCAAGTAGATAGAGGGAGATCGACGAGAATATGTAGAGAAGATGAGAGGAAATCGATCGAAATCAAAGGATTTTGGTCGAAAATTGGAGAATGTTGAGAGTTAGGGTTTTTGGTTTGAGGAAACGAGACAGCTCAAAATAGAGAAAGAGGTGTGGGGCTGTCTATAAAAAATTGAAAAAACCTGGAAAAATAGTTTGAGACGGCTCAAAAATTGATTGAGCCGGCTCAAGCAAACAGAAGCTAAAAAAAATAAAGATTCAATGTTTGAGAAGGCACAACATGGGTTTGAGCCGGCTCAAAAATAGATATCTTGAAATGTCAGAAAAAGTGTAAAGGAGAGAGCTTTTGAGACGGCTCATGCTTGGTTGAGCTGACTCAAAACCTGAGAATTGACATATTAAGAAAATTTAACGTACTCTCGCTCGTTTATCGACTTCTCAGTATTGGAGACTTAATAAAAACTAATTTTAAGTTTTTGAAAACCATTTTTAACATTAAATCTCATTGGAAACATGATATCGATCGTTTGACTTCATTTCTCACTTGATGAATCGACTGCCGTGTGAAGGGTTCCTTAAATATCTCTGCTAGACCCGTGAATAGGATTAGTTTTAAATAACATAATCCAAAACTGGGTCCCCCTAAAAGGGTTGCAGATGTTTGTTTACAGCCGAAGACGAGAACTGAGACGAGCCGGGATGGACCGTCTAGTTTGAATTTAGGGGCACATGCATAGGTTTGATCCGTCTATCTCTCCGAAGACACTAAGTTGATTTATAGCGCCATATAAAGGAGGTTTGGAAGGATGCAACCGATATAACAAACTTCAGATTTCCTTTCAGGGTGAGTGGTTTATTGATTGTGGGGACACATTTTTCCTTCAGGCATAAGCCCTTGTAGTTAATTACGTTGTCGTGCATGACAACAACTTTCTACTTCTCCAGGTTTTTGCTTCGTGTGTCATGTTTTAGTTTTTGTTTATTTTCGGTTGCCCTTGGATTGTATACAGAGACTAACTGTTTTGTCATCCGTAGGGTATGGATTATTCCAAATCCGTATATATATTTTCATGATTTGGGTCAAGCATTCGCTTGACAGGGTTCACGTTGGTAGCTTGGTTTGCTAACGGGAGTGAAGTTAGGTAGCATTTCTCTTATTCGTGAGGTTCGTCAGTTCAGATGAGAGCAGAACCTCCGTCTAAGGACATGCTAGTCTCATTTGAGAACTAAGGTCAACTTAGCGAGTTTAAGAGTATAGGCAACACCTAAGAAAACTTAGTTTCCTTTGAGAACTAGGTCAACCTATATGGCATAAAAATATTGTTCTCAGTTTGATCATTTGATCATAGCAGAAGCTTAAACCTCGAGACTTAGCCAATTTAAGATAATTTTTGGATCTGTTTGACACCCAAAATATGTCCGGCGCTTGGCATTTGGCTTGGCTTAAGTCGTATCAGGCGCATGGCTTTGGCGCATGCACACATGAATTTCACGTGGCGCGTGATAGGGCAAATTGGGTGCTTGGCGCACAGCATCGACATCGGCCTGGCTCAGCTTGGCATTGGCACAAGGAGAACCACCTCTTGGTGCAGCGACCTTCAGCGCTGGCGTCACGTGTTTTACATGTGGGCGCATGGCTACGGTTTGGGAGTTAATTCCATCTTCTATCATAGAAAGGTTAACCTTTCAAAGTCTATATTTTTGAAGCTTAAGCTTCTATGATATTTTTTGATCATAAAAATTTTAAAAGATCAAGTTTTTGTGATCTTTAGTTCTTTTGGTCATGGTATGCATGTCCTTGGTGGAAAATTTTGGTCTTGTGAAGCTTAAGCTTCATTTTCATGGCGATCTTGACAATTTTGCATCTTTTTGGTGGAGGGATGCTTAGGTTTTCCTTCAAATCTCAGATATTGAGATCGAAAATCTTTTCATGAGAACTTTAGTTCTTGAGAAAAAGGAGATTTGACTCAAGGATGTTTGATCCAGAGGAAGAACTTAAGTTCTTTTTGAAGCTTAAGCTTCAATAGATTAATCTCCTTACCTTAAGGTTTTTTTGGAGGAAAGAGAAGAACTTGTTTGCAGAGACTTAAGTCTCGGTTTCTTCAAAGCTTATGGAGGGATTGTGTCTCTCCAGATTAATCTCCTAGGCTCCTATTTATAGGAGAGGAGAATAATCAATTAAATTGAGAGAAGCTCTTATTGAAAGATCTCAAATTGAGCTTAAAATCAACCGGTGGTTCTTAAGCATAGTTGGATCATTGATCCAAAGAGATTTCTTGTTAATAAGAAAATATCTTTCTTTTTAAGAAAGATAGGAGAAATATTTTCCCAAAAATAGAGTTTAAACTCTATCTGAAGCGAGCGCTTCACAAAGATAGACATTGGCGCCACGTGCATTGCACTTGGCACAACGCAAGTCTTTGTGCCAAGAAGCATTGGCGTTGTTTGCACTAAAGGAGCTTTAGCGTTGCTTGCACCAGTGCCACGTTTATGAGTTTAAGCTCCCGAGCCAGAAATTTAGCTGTGAACAAATTCCCCCACCACAGCGCCTATGTGCATTACATGTGGGGGCTATGGTGTTAAGATCTGGGCCCGTCTTGAGATCCGTGGGAAGCCTAACCGACCCCATACCCCTAGCCTCCATTTCTTTTCTTCATCTGAGAACTTAAGTTCTCCTTCAAGGGCTTAAGTTTTTTTTTCCCGAAGCTTAAGCTCCCTTTGAAGTGTCAAATCAAGATTTTTTTATTAAAACGTCACATCAAAAACTTAGGTAAGAACCCAAATCTCGAGATTAAGCACAGGCGCTTCTTATTAAGCACCCACTTTTGGATTTTTGGAGCTTAAGATCTGGCGCTTATTAGAAAACCCTTTGATTTTCTAATGAGCACGTGTCTTTGCTCCTACTATTTGATGGGTCAAAGTCTAGACTTTTGACCCAGTGGGGTCTCTTAGCTCTGAAGCTAGAGGCTTCACAGCTTTTACTTACAGTGCTTACTGTACTTTTGAGCTAATGTTTCTTTGGCTTTTATTTCTTTCCAGGCACAATGGTTCTATTAGCTAGCTTTCTGTACATCCGTCGAGATGACTTGCTTGCTCACGAGCCTACCGATTTGGAGATTCTTAAAATAATTCGGGAATATGACCCGATGTGTGAATACTTGCGTTTATGGGCTGACTGGTACAACCAGATTATTCAAGGACTCCGTAGATTCAATTGCGGAGAGGCGTCTGAACCGATTCTCCCGATACGCTATATTGATCCTCCTCTAGTTACCTACACAAGGGAACTTCCTGAATGGACCGCTTATAGAATGCTTCATCCATCTATAAAGTCGGTCAAGCCGGCGATGATCGTGGATATTTTAGGGCGTCGAATTTGCTAGAGGGAGTCATGCCAATGGGGCAACGTCTACAACATAGGCGTGATGCCTCGTTTCTTGCGCGACTACACTACTTGGGCACGATATGTTTTGGCTGGTAAGAAGCCATTGTTGATAAAAACTGGAATTTATTTGGCCGTGTACGCGTCTCTGTTCTGCTACCCCAAGCTCCATGCCTGATAGGTTAAGGCGTTTATGGAACAGTGGAATACTGAAACTAAAACATTCTTGTTGTCGGACCGGGAGGTGTTTATTTCTCTACTTGAGTTTCGGGAACTCTCCGGGCTATCGATCATCGGCGATCATTATTAGGAGTTATTACCCTCGGACGAGTACATCTTTGCTACACAATTGCTCGCAGGGACCCTGACAACCGAGAACGTTGTCGAATATAAATTTTCCAAATCTACAACGTGTTTTATATATATGAGAAGCTACATGTGGCGTCCTAAGGGCGAGGAGTGGATACTGAGAGGTTCATTAAGGAGTTTATTAATCCAAATGCCTTATTAAAGGAAACTCCGAAATATTCTCAGATTGAGAACCCCTTTGAGTTCAACGTGGATCCGTCGCCAGAAGATACTATGGTGTTGAAGCGCTTTTTTATTCCAGGGAAGCCTTTCACTAGTCTTGAGGAGGTTGCCGTTCCAGGAATGGTCAGGGAATCCTTTTTAATTGGTTTCATCGGCCTATGGTTGAGTTAGTTTGTGATGCCCACGCATGGCCGATTTATGCGCCCATCAGTTTTTTACCATGCTTATCGGATTGCTAAGGGCATGCATTTAGCCATAGGCAATGCCGTGATGTCCCATTTATATGAGGTCCTAAGTGTGGCCGCCAATATGGATCTCCCTGGAGTGGATCATGTGCACCTTCTTCTCCATTACTATGCCTCGTGGATCGAGATGCAAGTGTTGGGTCCATTCAACGTACATAAACATCCTCCGTTCTATGACGCATATCCATTCCTGAGGATGATGAGGTTGATTAACGCCGATGCTACTACGTCAACATAGGACGTTAGGAAGATATTCCTCCGTCCATAAAGCCTTCAGGGTTTATCTTGCCTGCTGGCATTGTGGTTCCCTATGCTAGAGAATTCTTGCACGACGAGATGAAGGACAAGATCCTAGTCTTGTAGACCAAAGAGGCCGTAGGTACTTTTATTCCATTAGGCCCGGTTATCTGGTTTGTAGGCGAAACAAGATCATATTCCTTATGTCGTACGATCCTCATCGTTTCGCCCGATAGTTTGGATATTCATAGGGCATTCCTATCGAAGCATTTCTTATCATGCTTTATCCTTTGTGGGAGTCGACGAGAGATGCCCTTCATCATTTCAAGCGGTTGAACACCCGCTTGTAAGCCGATGTCGCACACCCCACGCACTTGTGGGAAGGCGGAATATACAAAAAACGATTTTTATACTTTCAACATCGACTTATCTTCATGATCTTTTCGGAAACCTTAACTAGCTAAACTACATAGAGTTCTAAACTACTATGAGTGTTTTACACCTTGTTGAATCTAGTCCTTCGGGTTTACTTCTCCTTTGCTTGAGATCCTCAAAGATGAGCTCTTCAAAGATACGGATCTAGCTTGGTCATCGACCTCCTTGTGTCGAAGACGATCCACCCGAGAGTCTATAGTTCATGCTCCAACCTCTAAATCGAGGTAATAAAAGTACCTAGTTCGCTAAACTAGGTAGCTTAGGAGATGTAGAGAGTTAATTGGATTGTTTTATCTCAAAGAACTCTAGGGTTCACAACATATATGAGGGTTAGGGTCTTGAAGAAGAAGGAGAAGAAAAAATGGAGAGAGAAAGAGATAATGCTAATGAGCAAGTCTTGTGCAAGTGATGAATGGCTCATTCTCTTTCAATAATCAAGCATGCAATATTTTGCATAAACAAATAACAACCATGCTTGAATAGTGAAGGCAAACCAATAAACTAAATGAATAAGCCATGCTTCACCCATGCCACAAATATCTTCATTTTCCACCTCATTAATCCATTTTCCAAAATAGATAAATCCAATAATGAGGTGTCCCTTTCTAGAAGCATCTCTTGTAAAATTACAAGAATGCCCTCACCGTATATACATACCTGTATTCATACTGCGAAAAAATGAATACGATGAGATAATAATAATCCAACAATATAATACTAGAATCTGGCTTAATCCAAAGCCCACTAGTATTATCCGTCCGAACAACATCCGTGTAGCCAATACACGTATATGATCGGAACCTTGCACGTAAAACCATATGGCTTCTACATCGTTTTGCCTGAATCAGGGAAACTTTCTGTGTGGGACTCTTAAGACTTGATAGTACGCTGGCAGTGGGTTTAACCACAAGTCTTTCAGAGGCACTAGCTGTACGTAACGTCTACCTAGGTACCTGTCGAAAAGAAGGCCGATGAGCAAACTCATCCGAATCTCTAATGAGCCTATCTGTGTCAACTTCCGTACAGTCCGGTCTGTTCGTCTAAGAGTATCTCATATCGGGCCTAGGGGTGGTAAACGTTAGACCCCTAATAGTATAATAAGTCATATCGGTGTAGAGCCCAATACACCCTGAGAAACTACTGATGTATCTACCAGTAAATCTCGCTTGCCCTGGCCAGAGACTTTGTGTATTGGCTATCCGAACACAGGGCGATATCAACTCCCAATACCGGGAGAGACGAATCCTTTCTATGCACTACTGCCTCCAAGTGTTTCGGGACTGCACCCAACTACTACCTGTTTGCACGACTCATTTGAGCCGTGGTAGGGTAGTAATATAAGTACAGTGGGAACACACTCGAGAAAAATAGTGATGTCAAGTCATCGGACTAACCTGTACTCATGTCACCCGGGAACTGCTAACTGATGATAGGTATAATTCCAACCAGCAGTTCCCATCGAGTCCGTCCAGTAACTCATAACCCAATGAGCACCTGTATACTATCTCTGGTATGGCATACCAATGGCTGCGGGATAGGCCATCTCCCCTAACTAGGATGAGAAGCATATACAGTAGTCTACTCTAGAGTATTGATGTCCTGTCTCGATAATACTACGATTAGGGACAAGCTTAAGGATGTGCTTATAGATTACCCAGCCCCCACAAGTTTTACTGCCACATAATGCTGGCGGTCAAGCTAAGATCCTAAGGGCTCTATCAATATGTATTAGCGATATGCTAAAAGAAACATATATACATATTAAGATATAATCAAACCAGATAGCATACTATCATATTAAGCAAGACTGTTATTATATCTGTGTATATCCCAAGCTTACAAAATGTAACATACAATCTAGTACTATACAATAATGACCTCTAGGGCATATACCACTAATAATCTCCCACTTGCACTAAGGCCATGTATTGGCATATCGCAGACCTATCATCTCGAATAGCATCTCGAACTGCGTCTGAGGGATGGCCTTTGTAAGTGGATCTGCAGTGTTATTCTCCGTGTTTACTCTCCACATCTCGATCTTCCGGCGATCCACGATCTCCCTGACTAGGTGATACCGTCTTAAGATATGTCTGGACTTCTGATAGGACATTGGTTCCTTCGCTAAAGTTATAGCCTCGTTGTTGTCACAATACAAAGGTATTGGATCAACAATGGACGGAACCACCTGAAGTTCTGTAATGAACTTCTTCATCCTGCTTTTTTTGCGCGTCACATGCAATAATATACTCTGCCTCCATCATCGAGTCAGCAACGGTATCTTGCTTGGAGATCTTCCAACAGACTGCCCCTCCATTGAGGGTAAAGACATAACCCGACATGGATTTGGAGTCATCCTTGTCACTCTGGAAGCTGGAGTTAGCGAATGCCTCGATTTGGAGGTATTTACTGCCATACACCAAGAACATCTGCTTAGTCCTTCTCAGGTACTTGAGAATATTCTTAACTGCTATCCAGTGCTTCTCACCGGGGTTTGATAGATACCTGCTTACCACGCTCAGTGCGTAAGCAACATCTGGTCTGATACACAACATCACATATATTATAGAGCCTACCGCAAAGCGTAGGGTATAATACTCATGCGATCCCTTTCCAAATCAGTCTTGGGAGACATCTCTTTGGAGAGGGTGATCCCGTGACAAGCCGGTAGATTACCGCGCTTGAAATCTTCCATACTAAATATTTTCAGTATGGTATAGATGTATCTGGACTGTGAAAGTCTCAACATCCTTTTAGATTTATCACGATAGATTTGGATCTCCAGAATGTAGGAGGCATCAGCCAGTTTTTTCACGGAAAATCTCTGTGATAAGAATCCCTTGACTAATTGTAGTATAGGAATGTCGTTTCCTATCAGAAGAATGTCATCCACGTACAAGACGAGGAATACTACAGTTCTTGCTGCAATCTTACTATAAATGCATGGTTCATCTGGATTTTTGATAAAGTCAAATTCCTTGACCGTTTCATCAAAGCAGATGTTCCAACTCCGTGTTGTTTTCTTTAATCCATAAATGGATTTAAGCAATTTGCACACTCTTCCGTTGCTCCCACTCTCTATGAAACGCTCTAGCTGATCCATATAAACACACTCTTCTAAATTTCCATTCAGAAAAGCGGTCTTTATGTTCATCTGCCAAATTTCATAATCATGGAAAGCAGCAATGGCAAGAAGGATCCGAATGGATTTAAGCATAGCCACTGGAGAAAATCTTTCATCATAGTCTAAGCCAGGTCTTTAACGAATACCTTTTGCTACAAGTCTATCCTTATAGGTTTCAACCTGTCCATCTGGACCAATCTTCTTTCTGAAGATCCATTTGCAGCCTACGGGTTTTACCCCTTGAGGTGCAATGTCCAAAGTTTATACTTTGTTGGTGTATATGGATTCCATTTCGGTCCGCATTGCATCCAGCCACTTTACTGAGTCTCTGTTCGTAATGGCCTGCTAGAAACTAGTTGGCTCATCATCATTGATGATGCAATCCTCTCTATTCCCGTCTATGAGAAAACCATAGTATCACTCAGGCGGATGAGACTGCCAACTAGATCTGCGGAGTGGCGCAGGGACGTCCGGATTTTTTGAAACTTCTAGTTCCACCACGCTTTCAGTAATAGTTTGTGGTTCTGGAATTTCTTCCCGTTCTATTGCGCTCACACTTATTTCTTTTTCAAGAAATTGAGTCTCCGAAAAGTGGGCATGCCAAGAAACAAAAACCTTTTGTTCCTCCGCGTAATAGAATAGATACCCCCTAGAGTCCCTTGGGTATCCCACAAACTTACACGGTATTGATCGTGCCTCGAGCTCGTCCGCATGCTGCTTTTTGACAAAAGCCGGGCATCCCCCATATCTTAAGATACTTAAGATAGGGTTTTTTCCCACTCCATATTTCATATGGTGTGGTAGACACAGACTTAGTAAGAACTTTATTCAAGAGATATGCAGCAGATTCTAGTTCATAACCCCAGAAGGATCGTGGTAACTCAACGTTACTCATCATGGAACGTACCATATCCAATAAGGTGCGGCTCCTCCTTTCCGATATATTGTTGTGTTGAGGTGTGTATGGAGAAGTAAGCTGAGAGAGAATTCCATTCTGTTTTAAATAATTTAGGAACTCGGCACTTAAGTATTTACCATTTCGATCAGATCGAAGTGTCTTAATACTTTTTCCTGTTTGTTTTTACACTTCATTCTTGTATTCTTGGAATTTTTCAAAGGCCTCGGATATATGTTTCATTAAGAATAAATGTCTATACCTTGAGAAATCATCCGTAAAAGTAATGAAGTAGGAATAATCACTTCTTGTATGTGTAGACATTGGACCACACACGTCGCTGTGTATGAGTCCCAAGAGCTCGGTGGCTCTTACTCCGTGTCCAGTGAACGAAGCGTTTGTTATCTTTATATGATTGACAAGTTGCATAAGACAGATATTTAAACGGATCCAAATATCCCTCCTTATGTAACTTCGTCAACCGTATTTCATTGATGTGACCTAGTCTACAATACCATAAGCTTGATTTAAATCTGGAGACTTTCTTTTAAGTGTGTTCGGGTCATTGAAAACCTGGTGTTGATTTAATACGTATATATTGTTGTCTAGTGTACCGGACCTAATCAAACAATGATTAAGATGGATGTTTACAACATCGCTTACAAATGTAAAATCATAACCTTCTTTAGATAGTAAAGATACAGAGATGATATTACATGTCAAACTAGGTACACAAAAACAGTTACGCAAAACCAAAATGTATCCACTTGTCAATCCTAGGTGTATTCCCCTACGGACACAACATCCACGCTCGCTCCGTTAGCAACCCTGGGGGTCATATTACATGCCTTCATAACTCTACGGTTTCTCAGAGCCTGTAATGAATTACAGATATGAGATCCTGATCCAGTATCCAATACCCAAGAAGTAGAGTTGATTGACAGACATTTTTCAATCATAAACTCACCTGAAACCGAAGCCACAACTTGCTTCGAATCCTGGTTCTGGGCTTTCCAGGCCTTACAGTCCTTCTTCCAATGGCCTTTCCTTTGACAATAGAAGCATTCCTCTTTCTGTACTGTTGGCCCCTAACTTTTGCCTTGCCTTTCCCCTGTACCTTATTGACACATCCTTTCGGCTTGGTGGGGGCCTTCTTTTTCTTCCCCTTGGCTTTCACCTTGGATCTAAAGGAGGAAGGTTTCTCAATAAGCAGAGTGAGTGTCTCCCTGGTTTTCTTCAGGGTGCCTTCTACACTCCTCAACATGTTGAGGAGTTCTGGAAGTGTAACTTTCTAATCTTGAATATTGAAATTCAAGATAAACTGGGTATAGGTAGAAGGGAGGGACTGTAGAATCAAGTATGTATATAACTCATTCTCCAACGTGGTCCCAAGGTCCACGAGCTCTTCAATATAGCTAATCATCTTAAGAACGTAGTCCCCTACAGATGAACCGATAGACAACCTCGCCTGAAACAATTTTTTTGAGTTCTTATATCTTACGATACGGGATTGCTCTTTATATAAATCTTTGGTATAGAGGAAGATGGAAGCTAAGTCCATTTTCTCGTGCTACCTCTGGTGTTCATTATCAATTGAGGCAAGCACGAGGCACTTGGCTTTCGCACAGTGTATTTCCCATGTCTTACGGATTTCTATATCCGCGACGGTGGAATCACTATGCTTTGGCGAAGGCCATAACCCATTCGTACAATTCCTTGACGAAGGCCAAAATAGCTGTACGCCTGTCCCAAATTAACGTATCTAACTATGCTACAGATGAATACCCAGCAGCTACCAATCACTATGCTTTGTCGAAGGTCAAAATACATAACTTGAATACTACTGAATACCCATCTGAAATGACGGAGGGCTAGGGCTGGTTTTGGTGAAAACCGTGAACATAATGATTTTAATATAGTCGAAAGAACCATGATAGCTTTTAAAAGGAGTGGTTTAGGCCCCGCATTTAAAAGTTGTTTTTCAAGAAAACCGAGTGGTTTTGAAATTGTTCCAAGGATTTAACTTTGGTTTGTTTTCTTTTCATTAAAAAATATTAATGCGGTCCCATCATTTAACCCAATCATTGCAGAAAGAAACGAAAAAAGAACGTACGCTTATGCCATCCGCATTCGCTATGGGGCCTCGTCATGCACCGTTAGGTTACTTAATTAACGGCAGAGCGGGGGCTGGACTAACACAGGTGCAAAATATAAGCAATGTTTATTATAATATATATGTGTGTGTGTGTGTGTGTGTGTGTGTACATACATACACACACACGCAATGATAAGCATTCCAGATCACAGATCATAACAACACAGATGAACATATTGGATATATTAGGATTTCCGTGTTTCGTTTTAGCATAGAACGAAAAACAGATTCCACGGTCATGATGAATAACCAAACCCCACCCTAGACCCCTATGGGTGCAGCAAACTACCCACCAAATTCCCGAAGTGAAACAACCTCCCTCAATGAAATGAGTAGGCCACTCGACACTTCAAGAACCCGGTAGTTTGTGCACCCCCTCCTTGGGTCTATTCTAGGTGTAAGAAAAAGTAAATAAAATAATACAACGGTGGCTACAAACTCAACCCGGATGTGCCCTACAAAAGAATATTATATCAATTTACAAATATACATGAATGAAAGAAAAGAACACTTTTCTCACATCTCCCCGGCTATTCATTCACGACGATGCAATACTTCATATCCACAAACTATCATCAAGATACTAGATATGTGCAACCCCCACTAATCGACATATAGCAATTAGTAGACGTTTAGCAACACATATACAAACACAAAACACTGGTAAGCAAAAATTTAGAATTTCGATCGATAATAACTTTCCGTATTTACCCCATGTACAAACCAGTACATAAACAAATCTGGGCAAAAAACATATGTACCAAAAATCATATTTCCAAAAACCTGAACCACAGAAAAAAAGTTGGAGCACTATAGCAACAACTCGGCCGCGGATCTATAGCCAAATGACCTATTTGGCCGCGGATTAGCAGTCGAGTTAGGAGCTTATGTGCTCGAATTTGTTCCTTAGTCTTATAAAAGCCTGCATGTAATTTTAAGGTCACTGAAATAATATTTTGAACAACTTTGAAAATTCGACAGCAAGCATGAATTGGAAATGTAATTTCTGGTAATTTCTGTCGATCGAAGTTCTAACTACTTGCTAACTAGCTAGTTAAGGTTTAAGTAGTCTTTGATACCACTGTAAACCGATGTTGCCACCACACGCACTTTTGGGGAGGCAGAATACATAAAAAATGATTTTTATACTTGCAACATCGACTTATCTATAGGATCTTTTCGGAAACCTTAATTAGCTAAACTACATAGAGTTCTAAACTACTATGTAAGTGTTTTATACCTTGTTGAATCTAGTCCTCCAGGTCTTCTTCTCCTTTGCTTGAGCTCTACGAAGATGCGGATCTAGCTCGGTCGTCGGCCTCCTTATATCGAAGATGATCCACTCGAGAGTCTATGGTTCAAGCTCTAACCTCTAAACTTAGATAACTAAAATACCTAGTTCGCTAAACTAGGTAGCTTGAGAGTTAATTGGAGTGTTTTATCTCAAAGGACCCTAGGGTTCATGTTCATCTCAGAAAACTGCATTTCAATACCACTCATTCATTCTCTATTTTGTTATATATCGGTACTATTAATCCGTGTCTGCTCAATAAATATAGATTATAGGTATTCATGACAAAGCACTGGAAATAAACTCAAATACACAGATATGAAATTTGTGAGCCGACACTGCAACCGGAACTGCAAACCAATCAATATTTAAAGAGTTTCTTGTTATAACATGCATGTGTACACACTTTTTATCAAAAATGGTCCAACACATACAAGTGTGAACACCTTTTTGTGATGCATGAACTTAGAGGGATGCCTATGGCACAAGTAGGCACAAGTGAGTGTGATTGATAAATGCTAAAAGATGTGATGTGATTTAAAGTATCAAGATTTCCTTCCAAAGCTACCGAGTACAACCCAAGTTTCTACAAAGAGATCAAACAATACCACTGGGATTGTGGAGAGCACACAACAGCACAGAACCAACATGAAACCCAATGACCCAATCAAGACCGGCGAAATGATCAAAAAATCCGGCGCCGCCGGTCCCATGATGCCCAATGAGCTCCATATTTCTTCTGGCTTTCCCTTGTTGTCACATCATCCTTAGTATATTGTTTGTTTAATTTTATTTTGTGCCTATAAGTACCAGATCAGTGAGAAAGGAAAGGGGAGACTTGGATACACTTTTGATCAATAGTTTAACTCTTTGTTTCATTTTTCATTTTGAAGCTTTTTACATAGTAGCTAAATCACCTTGAGTTCTTTGCCTTCTGTTGATCTTGCAACCTCTTTATTGAGCTTGCAAGTTTAAGTTTTGGTTATTGAACTCATGGTTTGTATTATCACTTGGAATTAATAAAACTTTCATTTTGCACTTGGGTTCTTAGTATTCATTTTCTATCTCTTTTACTTACTTGCAATTTAATTTCTTGCCATTTTCTTACTTGCAATGTTGTGTTAATCCTTTTATTTCATTTCATTTGCACTTTGTTTTTTTTTTGATGGTTTATGAATAGTGGCTTTGTTAGGGAAGGAGAGTGGTTGTGTAAATTAAGGTTTTCTTTGCTCATATCCTTTGCCCGATATTCTCTTATTGAACTCCGCCCAAAGTTTACGCAAGTGCTCCGTTAGGCATCCTACCCTCCCAAGGTATCGGGGATTCCTAACCGTGACTGGTTGCGTTCGGTTTGGCCGGAGGCGAAAGTCAAGAGATAAGAATGGACGACAAGGGTCAATAAGCCGGATTTCACTAATACCGTGCTTAAGCACCCTAATTCACGTTGTTGCCGATTACTCTAGCTTCAATAGTCAAGCTTAGCACAAAGGATTGAGTACGGACTTCCCTAACTTACACTAATCTATCTCTATTCCTAACAAACTTATTCTTTGCATATACAACACTTAGGTTAGAAACGAACAGTTCCGACACTTGCATTAACTCGTGATAACAAGAACGTAAAACGCATTATCTCCCTGCGGACAACCCGTACTCATCACGGCTAGCTACACACGACGTCATCTTGATTGCGGTTAACTTTAAAACTAGATACGACATGCGAAAACTTGTCTTAATCACTTCACAACACATGTGAGGGTTAGGACCTTGAGGAAGAAGGAGAAGAAAAAATGGAGAGAGAAAGTGATAATGCAAATGAGCAAGTCTTGTGTAAGTGAAGAATGGCTCATTCTCTTTCAATAATCAAGCATGCAATATTTTGCATAAACAAATAACAACCATGCTTGAATAGTGAAGGCAAACTAATAAACTAAATGAACAAGCCATGCTTCACCCATACCACAAATATCTCTATTTTCCACCTCATTAATCCATTTTCCAAAATAGATAAATCCAATAATGAGGTGTCCCCTTCTAGAAGCATCTCTTGTAAAATTACAAGAATGCCCTCACCGTATATACATACCTGTATTCGTACTGCGAAAAAACAAATACGATGAGATAATAATAATCCAATAATATAATACAAGAATCCGGCTTAATCCAAAGCCCACTAGTATTATCCGTCCGAATAATATCCGTATAGCCAGTATACGTATATGATCGGAACTCTGCACGTAAAACCATATGGTCTCTACATCGATTCTCCTAAACCAGGGAAACCCTCTGTATGGGACTCTAAAGACTCAACAGTACGCTGACAGTGAGTTTAACCACAAGTCCGTCAGTGGCACTAGCTGTACGTAACGGCTACCCAGGTACCTGTCGAAAAGAAAGCCGACGAGCAAACTCATCTGAACCTCTACTGAGCCTATCCGTGACAATCTCCGTACAATCCGGTCTGTTCGTCTAAGAGTATCGCATATCGGGCCTAAGGGGTGATTAACATCAGACCCTTAATAGCGTAATAAGTCGTGTCGGTGTAGAGCCCAATACACCCTAAGAAACTACTGATGTACCTACCGGTAAATCTCATTTGCCCTGGTCAGAGACTTTGTGTATTGGCTATCCGAACACAGCGCGCGATATCAACTCCGAATACCGGGAGAGACGAATCCTTTCAATCCACTACTGCCTCCAAGTGCTTCTGGACTGCACCCAACTACTACCTGTTTGCACGACTCATCTGAGCCATGGTAGGGTAGTAATCTAAGTACAGTGGGAACACACTTGAGAAGAATAATGATGTCACGTCAATGGACTAACCTGTACTCATGTCACTCGGGAACCGCTAATTGATGATAGGTATAATACCAACCGGCATTTCCCATCAAGTCCGTCCAGTATAACTCATAACCCAATGTGCACCTGTATACTATCTCTGGTACGGCATACCAATGGCTGCGGGACAGGCCATCTCCCCTAACTGGGATGAGCAGCGTATACATTAGTCTACTCTGGAGTATCGATGCCCTGTCTCGATAATTCTATGACTAGGGACAAGCTTAAGAATGTGCTTATAGACTGCCCAGACTCCACTAGTGTGACTTCCATCACAATGCTGGTGGTCAAGTAAAGATTCTAAGGGCTCTATCAATATGTATTAGCGATATGCTAAAAGAAATATATACACATATTAAGATAGCATACTATCATATTAAGCAAGACTGTTATTATATCTATGTATATCCCAAGCTTCCAAAATGTAATATACAATCCAGTACTATACAATAATGGCCTCTAGGGCATATACCACTAACATCGCTGTCGTATTACCGTTGCAGAACCAGGTCGTCCGACGAATGCTTTATCTACCTATATAACCTGGTATGGGTACCCTATAGGCACGATCATTCAAAACGAGATTAGGTTTCTCGTTGATCGTCATGATCCGGTTCCTGGGCAAGATCCAGAATTCCCTTTAAGGTGATGGTCTGTTTTTTCTCGTCGCCCATTGGAGAGAGGGAATGTTCCAACTATTCTTTTCAGGGTGTCTGAGCCCCAGTTTGTCAGTAGCACTTTGCCAACCGCCATAGCTTCCAAGTCGGTCCCTAAAGCATACTCTCCAGATGGTTCCACCGAAGTGGGTACAGTTAAGCGAAAGGAACCCAAAGGGAAAAAGCGGGTTTCATCAAACGTTTCTTCAGGCTCCCGGAAAAGGAAATCCAAGATTTCCCTTAATGAGATATTGGGTCAGGACGAAGATGTTCCCATACTCGATTCTGGAGTTGTATTGGTAGAAGGCCTTTCTCAATATGGCACGAATGAAGGTCTTGTTAGCGAGGCATTGCCTCATGATGTGTCTAGGCCGCCTGCCCCATTAGAGGCCAATGATGAAGGCGACGCCATTCTTTTGTCGACTCTATAAGAATCCGAGCGAGCAGCCTGCGAAGAAGCAAAGAAGCGTGCTCTCATGGAAATTGGTATACTCCAGTAGTCTATGCGAACGCATCGCGAGGAAGAAAGAATTCGCAGTCTTATAGGTGCAGGTATGACTTATTTCCTTCTTCTTGTGCATTTCGTAATGAACGATTTTCGTGTTCTAATGCTTTCCTTTTTGCTGGGCCTTCTACAGTTGGTGCTAATTTCAGCAGGTGGATTTCCCCTGATGTTCATGAGGGGGGCATTCTTCCTGTAGCTGAAACCCATGTGCCGGCACCTGAGTCCTTGGCTGTTGGTCACATACCAGCTGGCCTTTCATATGATGTGGTGGTGCCTGAGACTTCAAGAACAGAGAGCCATGACCTTGCTGCCGACGCTCCTTGGGCCATGGATGTTGTTGAGCACGGGGATGCTATTTTGGAGGCTCCTGCTCCGGTGGGACTCGGGGAAGACCTTGAGCCAGTCGCTTTGAGTGATCCTCAAGCGTCTCTTAGCAACGCTGATTCAGCGACCGCAGTCATCGTTTTAGGAGATGCGGCTACGCGTCATAGTTCTACCGCCACCGTTGCATTAGAAGGTGAGGCAGATGATGCTATCTAGGTAAGTGTTGTAACTAGCAATGCCCCGGAGATCGTGACAGCCGCCTTCCGAAGCACCTGCTTCTGTCGCCTCATCAACCCTTTGTATACTACATTGCATCATTTTACGTTTGTCTTTATTTTTATTCTAACGTATTTCTTGATGCTTTCTTTGTTTCAAATGTAGACATGACAGCGAACATGGCGAATGCTCCATCCGTAGCAATCGTATCAGCTTCGCCGTCTATGGATATTGTTCCGGAAACTTTCGACGTTTTCCAGCTTGGGGAGTCTTCTTTGGCTGGCGCTTTAGTCGTTGCTGCTCCTCCTGAGCTCCAATCAGTCTTGCAAGGGTTTGCATGAACCGTCGAAGTTGATTCCCTTTCAATTCCACCATCTTTTACGTCTAAGTTCGCCTGACTCTGCTTGGTATTCAAGAGGCAAGAGTGATAGGATATCACATGATGTTGCACCCTGCGGCAGCGATTCTTAAAAGGCTGCGCTACGGCTTAGCCGTACGTTTGCTACCACACCTGGGGCTTGCTGCCTCATCCAGCATCGTTCAATATTTTTTGTTCTTTTTCCCTTACCCTTTCTAGAGTAATACTCACATAGTGAGTGCTTATAACTGCAGTCCTGCAAATCAAAGGAGGTGAGGACCAAGACGAACCGTCTGTAGTTCCTGACTTGCCATTCTTGGCTATAGGTGAGTCAAATTTCGATCTTTTGTACATCCCTTTCTGTTTTCCTTTAATTCGGAAATGTGACCTGTTCTTTGTGCACGCCTTACTTCATGGCAGCTCCACCGGCTCCTGTTCCTTTAGAGTCCCGCATACTCTCTCCTACGGGCCTATTTGCCAGACGTATGTCTTCCAAGGGAGAAGAGAACAGTAAGCGAATGCTAACTGAATTTGTCGAAGAACTTTCTACCGGGGCTCTTCTTACTGTGGAGGAATTTTTTTGATGAGGTCAACCCCATGTCAGCACTTTTCATAATGAGGACTTGGTCCGCGCTTGGGTCTAGTATTGCAAGCAACTCGAATCCCATCTTTATGAGCTTGAGAACAAGTGCCTTAATCCCGAGGACTTGTCATTGAGAGCACAGCTAGGTGAACAAATTGAACGGTGTGCCGCTTTGGTTCAGTTCTGTGAGCAAAAATTAACCCAGAAGCGGTCTGATTATAAAGCAGTTTCCGGAGCACTGAACCACTTGAAGGCTCAGAAATCGGTTAACGCTAAGCAGGTTGATGTCATCTTTCATGCTCTTCGGCGTCTTTTGACCCGAGAGATAACATTGGAGAGAGTGCTGGTCTTCCAGGTGCACATAATGCTGGGCTTCGAGACCGCAGAGCAGGGGATCACCAGCAAGCATGACTTACATTGACAACAAAGAGAGGAAGCTGAAGCATTATTGGTTTCCCTAGAAGAGCGTCAGGAAGAAATCCGGCAGGAGAACAACGCTTTTTCTCCTTATGCCAAGCTCCACCCTCTTAGTGGTCATGTTGTACCCTCTTTTTTGTATGCATTGTATCTTTTCTTCAATTTTGGCACATGAATAAAAGATACCGCTTTTTTTGTTCGCACTTCTTTTCTTTTATGTTGAAATGACCTGACTTAGTTTATGTACTTGTATCGGAGCATTTAGTTTATTCTCCTTTTATGTATGAATAAACTCGGCCTAATGTTAAACATAACTCTGCTAATATAAGAGGCCGTTAGGTTTGTGGTGCTGTGTGTAGTCTGTCGCACCATTACTTTGGCCGATTTCTTCTCAATTTGCATTCTTTCAAAACACTGTTCGAGTAGCCGTGCACTTGTTGTATCTCCAATCCCTTCTGAAGCAGGATACAATGTCCCAAATAATCTTCCTAGGTAGATATATAAATGGCCATCAGAGATTCAGTGTTAGACACCACCATGGCACTTTACCTTGGGGTCAGACTCTTTGAGTCCCAGAGAATTCATGACTGCACCTTTCTGAGGTGAGATGACATATAATGGTCTTTAGGCATGTATGTATTTCCATTGAGACATAAAGCTAGGAAATTGTCGTCACTTCACTTTTTTTTAGCTCATTGAGCTTCGTTGACATTGCGTCTGTACTCTGCTGGGGTAAGGGGACGTCCGGGTAGTCTTTAGGCTGTATGAATAGCCATCAAGACCATTTTCTTCGTTCAGTCGAATATGGTGGAACACATTGCTCCTTTTTTCATTTGTTTGTTCCCGTGGATTATATACAAGATTCGATATCGAACTGCTTGTAGGGCCAAAATTTTATTTATATACCGTGATTGCTCTATTATTTTAGCTTTTCTTATCGTGAAAGCCTTGATTGCCCTATCATTTAACTTTTAATTCGCAGTTTCCTAATCATTTCGGCTATTTTTTTCTTTACTCGATAATTTTTATTGCGAGTTGCCTAATTATTTCGGCTATTTATTTTCTTTACTCGCCGATTTGTATTGCGAGTTGCCCAATCATTTTGGCTATTTCTTTTCTTCTTCTTCTTTTTTTTAATATTTATTTCACAGTTTAATGATTTAGGGGTCGATAGTTTGGAACCTCAGGCTGGCATAAGCGTTGCTAACACTGAAGCACCTATGCAAGGAGCAATTCATCATTTGTCGCTTGGAAACTTAGGGTTTTGGGTTTCGTTCGACATCAACACCGTTAACATTGAAGCATGGTGCCAGGAGCAACTCATCATTTGCCGTTTCCCGTTGGATAATGGTGGCTTGAAAGACAGGTTTAGGTCCCTGTCATTTAAGGCCTTTTCAATCTTCATAAGCCGTAAGGGTCTCACAAAGTTGTTTTCTCCCTATGAGTCTAGAGGATCTCATAGGTGCGTTTTCTCCTTAAGAGTCATGAGGGCTCCTAAGCGGGTTTTCTGTAAGTTGTAAGGATCTTATTAGATTGTTTTCTCCTTGCAAGTTGGGAGGATCTCGCAAGTGCCGTTCACCATGTTGGGGAGTATCGCTTGTCTTTGGTGGGACTTTGTTGAAACATATATTTTTTGCTGATGGATTGTATACTAGAATCGGGGTCGAACTACTTGTAGGGCAGTTTCTTTCATTCACAAGTTCACGCCCTTTCAAGTTTTCACAAACTCATGGGTAATGCTGCTTTTTTTTACTCACAGAGCCCTTTCAGGTTTTCATCCGTGCCCATTTTGCTTATGGACATACCGGTTTTTTTTACGCACCATTCTCCTCATGGGTTGTGAGGATACATGAGTGGGTCTTCTCCTTTTTGGTATTTTGGTTGGTTAATAGAGGAGGTCTTAGAAGAGATTTTGTTGCCGGTAGCCCGTAGATTGTATACGGTAGTCAACTTTGGAGACTAGCCGTAGGGCAAAGGATATTTTCAGGGAGCGTTGTTCACCCATAGAGCTTTGGGGTGTAACTTTGCTGCGGGCAGCCCATGGATTGTATACGGTAGTTAATTTGGAGACCAGCTATAGGGCAGCAGATATTTAGGGAGCATCGCTTTCCCGAGGTTCTTTGAAGGTGCAACCTTTGTTTCGAATTGCCCATGGATGGTATACGGTAGTCAATTTAGAGACAGGCCGCAGGGCAAGGGATATTTTTAGGGAGTATTGCTCAACTGTGGAGCTTTTAGAGTCTTGACTTAGGAAGATAGAGAGCGTACATAGGTGTCGTCATCTGTCATTGACCCAAATCATAACTCTTCAAGTATAGCACTTCTTGAGGAAACGACCGTTTATCGGTCGAAAGGGCCTTTGTCCATACATGTTCATTAGCATGTAGGCTCCACCTTGATAAAGATGTACATGCCTTCATAATTCGGCTCGAATTTCCCACACTTTTCTTGGTTGGGGATCATCAGCCTCTTGACGACCAGGACGAGTTTGCCTTTGCGAAATGTTCTCGGCCTAGTTTACCTTTCATATGCTCGAGTCATCTTCACCCTATGAGCTTCTAGACTTTGTTACGCTGCAAGACGGGTTTCATCGATAGCGTCGAGTTCTTCGAGCCGCAGATGAGTATTGTCCTCATCAGTGAGCTCGTATCGGATTTTCATTCGCAATGAGGGGAGTTCGATCTCCATTGTGAGTACCGCTTCGGCGCCGAACACTAGTGCATAGGGCGGCTGTCTTGAACATTATTCGATAGGCCCAAAGAGTTTCATGTAGCCTTTCATGCCAATCATTTTTGTTCTTGGATGCCATCTTTTTGATGAGCTTTGTCATAGTCTTGTTGAAGGCTTCAGTTAGACCGTTGGCTCGAAGATTATAGACGGAGGAGTATCTCCAGTCCATCTTGTGTTATTGTGCAAAGAAGCTTATCTTACGGCCTCTCTATGTAGGTCCATTGTCCGAGATTATTCTTTTTGGGACTCCGAACCGGCAGATCACATGAGTTTTGAAGAAGTATAGAATGTTCTCCGTCTTCACTTCTCTCAGAGGTACCGCTTCTATCCATTTGGAGAAGTAATCGGTGGTGGTCAGGATGAACTGATGTCCTTTGGACGATGCTGGCTCGATAGGGCCAATTATATCGGTTCCCCACGTCTTGAATGGCCTACTGGCTACTAACGAATGCAGTGGATTAAGGCGTCGATGGATGAAATCTCCGTGTACTTGGCACAAATGAAACCTTTTGGTGTACTCGATGCAGTCTTGAATCATTGTGGGCTAATAAAAGCCCATTCTTTTGATTTTTAGCTTCATCTTTGGACCGTCTTGATGGGATCCGCAAAGTCCGTCATGAATTTCTTGGACGGCCTTCCTTTCTTCATTCGGCCCCAGGGATCTTAGCCATATATGGACGAAGGATCTCTTGTATAAGGTTCCATCGATAAAAGAGAATGATAGAACTCATTTTGTGAGCTGGTATCTTTATGATGCATCTTCAGGCACCCACTGGGATTTAAAGTAGTCGATGAAGACTTCTTGCCAGTCTACTTCTTCCTCTTTCTCAGCTTGAAGGACATTTTCTTCGGATAATTTCCTTGGAGACTCCGAAATTAATTCTGTCAGAGCTAGGATCATGCAACTTTGCACAGTAATTCTAACGTCGTCAAGATCTTCATCTGCCAGTTCTTTGGCCAGTTTGGTTAACGCGTCCGCTTTGTTGTTTTTCGCTCGCGGCACGCTGTCCAGCGTATATGATGGAATCTGCGTTAACAACTGCTGCACCTTTTTTCCATACCTTATTAGCTCTGTCTTGTATGTCTTGTAATCACCATTCACTTGACTGACAATCAATTAAGAATTTCTGTATATGAGGAGATCTTTGATGTCCATGTCGATCGCAATTTTGAGACCGGCTATGAAGGCTTCATATTCTGCCTCATTGTTGGTTCTTGGTTCCATCAACGAGAATGGCGTATTATTCCACCTTGCGGATTCACGAAAATGAGACCTACCCCAGCTTTGATTATTGGAGTATTTTTCTTTCGCTCCTTCATTGAAGACGCTCCATCGAAATAGAGCTCCCATTGATGCTCTTCTGTCTCTTCTTCTCATTGACAGTCGCATTGAATGTGTGTTCATCTGGCAACTCACAATTTAGTGAGGAGTCGGCGGAAATGGGGTGTTCAGCGAGGAAATATACGATAGCATGTTCTTTTATCGCCTTGAGAGGAAGATATGTGATCGAGAATTCTATCAGCAGAAAAGCCTATTTGGCGAGCATTCCTGTCAATATAGCCTTTGTCATCAAATACTTGAGAGGATCCACCTTCAATATAAGGTGAATTATATGTGCTAAGGCGTAGTGTCTGAGCTTCGTAACTACAAAGATCATCGCCAAGTAATGTTTCTCGATCGGGGAGTAGTTGCGTTCTGCCCCCAGCAGAACTCGACTTAGGCAGTATTAAGCTCTTTCTTTCCCTTAGTCATTCTCTTGTGCCCATAGTACACTTAGAGAATGATCAAGTGCAGTCGTATATAGGATGAGGGGTTTTCCTGTCACTGGAGCAGCTAACACCGGCGGGCTCTGCAGGTATTTCTTGATTTCTTCTAATGTCTTTTAGCATTTTTGGTCCTATAAGAAGGGAGTACTTTTCTTCAGGAGATGGCTGAAAGGAAGACACTTTCTAGATAGGTTGGCGATGAATCGCTGGATATACACGAGCTTTTCTTGGAGCGATCACAGTTGATTAAGGTTTCTTGGAGGGGGCATTTCTGTAATTGCCCTGATTTTAGAAGGATCGATTTCAATCCCCCGATGACGGATGATAAATCCTAAGAATTTCCTTGACAAGACTCTGAAAGCACATTTTAACAGATTCATCTTCATGTTGTATTTTCTGAGGCATTCGAATACTATTTTGAGATGTCCCCAATGCTCTTCATGAGACATACTTTTGACCACGAGATCGTCTATGTAGCATTCAACGATTTCATGGATTAAGTCATCGAATATTTTAGTCATATCTCATTGATATGTCGCTCCGGCATTCTTTAGTCCAAAGGGCATGACCATGTAGCAGAAGATGCTTAGCGAGGTGCAATAGGTTTTTTACTTTTGGTCTTCAGGATCCATCTTGATTTGATTGTAAGGGAAAGATCCATCCATGAATGAGAAGACCTCATGAGTGGAGGTGTTGTCGATCATCAATTATGTGATAGGTATGGGGAAATCATCCATCGCGCATGCCTTGTTTAAATCCTAAAAGTCTACGCAGATTCGAACTGTCCCGGGCTTCTTCATCACGGGAATGATTTTGGCAATCCAGTTGGGGTACTGTACTTCATGGATGAACCCGGAGTATATTAACTTCTTGACTTCGGCATTGACGCTTTTCTTGAGTTCGGGCCACATCCTTCTTGGTTCTTTTTTGGCGGTCTTTGCCCCTGGCGTTATGGCGTTATGGCCAGTTTAGTACCGCCATCTCGGAATAGTTCCAGGCGAAACATTCTCTGTATTCCGTAAGTACGGTTATCAGAGTGGCCACCTGTTCTTCTGTTACTAGCTCACTGACAAACGTGGGTCGAGGATCATCTTCTGTTCCTATGCTTATTTTCTTTAATTCATCTGCCATGGTATGGATTCTATCTTCCAAATCTTTTGGTGTTGGCGGCATTTCAGAGATCTCTTCGTCTTCATTGGTGAAGCAATCGAAGAGCTCGGACATATCTTCATCTCCTCTCCTATTTGAGAGTCTTATCGTATGGCAGGTATGAGCTGTCTCTTGCTTCTTTGATTGCATGTATCCCAATCTTGTGATATCAGCTTTAATTTGCATGTGCTTTTGTAGGGGATCCACACTTTGTCACGACCCGAAAATGGCATGTAACCGACACTTGAATCACGTGAAGTCTAATGGACCCCACTGTAATCTAAGTAAGCCAAAATCCACGAATCTAAACCATTTTTAAAAGAAATAGTGGAGGTAAAATTTTGAAAGGGGTTTACTAAAATGAAATCAAGTTTGGTTTGAAATATTGTTTGTGTTAAAAGTATAAGTAAAATTTGATTGAAAACATTTCTATCGTTAAAAAAAAAAATCGGACAGCACATCCTTTGTAAATTTTGAAGAAAACCATATACAATACATATAATATAAACATGCATTCCCAAACGGGAGCTAGCTCATGCCCAATGGTGGAGACACAACCATGCAATAATATAAAATGCTCCAAGATGAAGAATAACAAACGGAAAACCATAAACACCGTGTATAAACAAAATCAAGTCGACTCCACTAAGCACGACATCCAAAACAATATACATCTAATTCTCGTGTCTAGGTTACCGGTATACAAATGGTTGATGGAGTTTTTAACTAGATCCAATAGTAAATAATATATAGGAGGCAGATGCAATACAACTGAGTAACCCACTACAAAAGCAATCACTCAAAGAAAGAAACGTGCCAGCAAGCCGTTACTGATTCGAATGGTCGGTCCTGTAAGAAACTAAGGCACAACGGGGATGAGTTTCCAACTCTTGAGTAAAAAGATATCATGAGACAGAAATCGAATGCATAATGACCTACCTATAGGTCATAATATATAATACTATCATACTATGTGATAACATAGTTATATACAACAATATTAATAACAACACATCATAATGGATCATGTGAACATTATCATCATCATATGGAAATATATCATCCATAACATCAATATCATCAAATGAGTGTCCATCATTGACACTTGAAATCATCATCAACCGAGTGTCTATTATCGACACTCAAAATCATCATCAATCCCATCTTCGAACCCCGGATTACATCTTCCGTGTTCAAGACTATCACCGGTTGTATCCTCCGGATATCCACCGTGATCCAAACTATCACTGGTATCGATCAACCTCGCTAGGCTCCCCATACCACCCTATGGACATCCTTCTCCTCGGTGTCGTTCCGAGTCCACCATGTATCCGTAATCGGTTATCCCTTACCTCGATTCAGATATCATATCATGAATACCAGAAAACTCATGGTGGACGTCAAATCATCATATCAAGAGAAAACCGTAATTTTTGTAAACATACACAAGTTTTATAAAAACGTATCCCGCGGATTCTTAAATCCATGAAAAACATCAAGTTATGAAGAAAACATACTTAATTCATCTTTACTACTGTTGGCAACAATTATATACCAAATTCCATGGCAATGATATTCGTATATCAAAATCAATAAGTATCATGCATACCAGCATAAATAACTAAAACACGAATGAGAATGTCAGTTTCTACTGTGTTATGGCAGTACTAATGATGTGTAGTGTAGTATAGCATACATGCCCGTGATCGTGCAACATAGCAATCAATAGTAGTTGTGCAAGTGTTCTATCGAGTGTTTTAGTACAAGAATAGTTCTCGATTCCTATCGGAAACATCAATATCATAATCGTCAACAATGTATCATGCATCTTCCTTCAGTTGACGATTAAATACTCGGATATATTTAGTAATCACATTCATATAAAAACATCAACACATATATAATTAGAACACTATTTAGCATGGCAATTTTACAGTGTCATGGTAGTACCAATGATGTGTTTGTGTAGCATGCGAGTCTGTGATTGTACCACATAGAATCATTGGTAATTGTGCAGTGTTCTATAAAGTGTTCATACAAGTAAGGATCGTAAACTAAATATACGAAGTATCTAAGAACGAATAATGTAAATGTAGCATAACTTAATAAAATAATCGAAGCGCGAACATATAACAAGTAGCATAAATGCAACGTAAACAAGTATTTGTAATAGAAATAATAATTACAAATAATTATAATTATGTCATTTAAAATAGAATGAAACGTTGTTTGGAAAGGAGGAGGCTGCGATGTTTTTTAAAATAGTTATTCATTTGAAATTAGCAGCACATCCTTGACGTTAGGGTTTAAAATATAAATGAATCGTTAGTTTAAAATGAGTATAATATAGAAAATCATAATATCCCAATCGAGATTTATAGAAAGACTCCATGAGTCAAATAAATATCGACCGCATTCGACAATATATCTTCATCACATCCAGTACGGAATCTCCATCGTACAGTGTCAACCAATCGTCCAATCAATATCAGTACAGACCTTTAGTCCCATACGTAAACACAATTAGCTTATAAAGAATGGACATCTAGTCACGTACGACATATACAATAATCATATATAAATATATATACGTATAACCTTCTAGTTATGAATTATAGATTAAGTATATAGCTTACGAACTAAGTATAGACTAATTTATAATTATAGACTAAGTATACGAGTTAAGTATATACTTTTTCTAACATAACATTATAGACTGGGTATATGTGCTACGAGTTATAAACTAAGTATATGAATATATTAAGCATTCTAGTATGGCACTATATGCTAGTATAAGAGCTACAATAATACTATAAGTGTTCCGATGAACTAGTTCAAGGGAGTTATAGACCATCCATCCGATTTCCCTCATAGATATAAATCTACTCACTGACGCGTCTTGAGCTAGTCGAAACCTACGACCACCTCACTGTCTTAGAATTCCTCGCGATCGAACCTATAATAAAAACAACAACGCAAATCGCATAAAAATCTATACCGATATCGACACAAACGAGTTAAGTGCACATAGGTTACAACCTATGGAAAACACATGCCATTCGTGTCCAACTACGCAGAACTACCCCCGACATCATTGTTTAAATGTGAAACAAACGAATCAAGATTTAGAAACCAAAAACTCAAGTTTAAAAGCATAAAAACATCGGAAATCTCACATAAAACACTTCCAGATTTTTCTATAGGCAATCTTGGAGTTTTTGGTATATAAAATAGGCTTAATTAACATAATAACGAGCTACTGTAAAAATTCCAGAGCTTAACTTGGAAGTGGGGCCGACGGGGGATAGGTTTGGTCGGCGAAGGAAAAGAATCAGGGGCTCAGGCTTTGTGTGGGTGCTTAGAATAATTTAACTAGCTCAAAACAACCAATCAAATATTTTTCAGAGGTTACGATTTGCTACAGCACAGACTTAAACCTTAAACATCATAGAAAATCCTAGTTTTGAAATCTTAAATCCGTTTTGAAACTCTAAACACTTTACAAGAAAGAATTCTAGCATCAAAATACCCTCAATTATCCCAAACAAGATGTATACACCAAGTAAACCATACTGGATATATTTAACCCATAACAATACCATTTTTATATAAAAACTATACTTTTCCATGTCCAAATCTTTAAACACTTAAAGAACTTGATGAAAGGAGGGATTTTTACCAATTTGAGTGGGTTAAAGTGGAGATCCAAGCTTTGATGAAACTACAAGGAGTTTGAGAGATTGGGGATGTCTCCACTTAAAGTCTTGAAGGCTCTAGTTGCAAAACTTGGCTTCAATATTGGGTTTGGATGAGGAATTCTAAGGTTTTTAGTGGAGGATCTTGGGTGTTTGGGTATTTCGGAGTTAGAGACATTTTGGGAGAGAAGGAGAAGATATTTTGTGAGGAGAGAGAATGCGATGAGTAGAATGAGAGGATGAGGAGAGAGGAAGGTGAGGATAAGAGAAAAGGGTATGAGAAAAGCATGTGCGCGCGTGCGCGCGCGCGCGCACACACACTCTCTATCCAAATAAATTCAATATTTATTAAAAAATTCCATATCATTTCCTAATACAAAATACTTGCCATTTTCAAAATATCTCACATATTCCAAATTCTAAAAATAATAGTATATAATTATACCAATTTATGAAAACCCAAATCCACAAAGGTTATCATGTCTGTAAAACCCATAATAATATTATTTAAATTATAAAATAATATTTACAAATTTCAAAATGTTTCACCTTCCAGATGTTGGTCGACATGAACTTGCTTTGTTTGTATTGCTCTTCAACTCAGTTCTTGAATACAAAGCAGTCTTCAATTGGATGGCTTATGACCCGATGGTATATGCAATAATTAGGGTCACCGAGGTTCGGGCAACGATAGCATTTGATGCTTCATGACGAGGCCAAATAACTTCCTTGTCTTCTCACAAAGGAAAGAGTATTCCCGCCCCATCTTCTTTACAAGGGCTGGACGCAAACGGAACTTGTTCCGATGGGTAGGTGTTTTGAGGCCGCCCCGCTGTTGTTGGGTATTTGCTGAAAATGCCGTCTTGTTGTTGTTTCTGTAGCTTCAAAATTCACCTCATATAACAGGGAACAGAGGTAGCTGCCGTGGAGGAGTACTATAACTCGACCATTCCGCAGATTATTTGCTTAAGCGCAATTGTCTGGCTTTTTCATATATGTCCATTTCCTGCCTTATCATATCGACACCTTCTTGAATAGCTTCTCTCATCAGAGTGTCAATCAGATCTTCTTGTGACAGGTTTGGAATCCTTTGTATGGGTCATGCCTCCAGCTCAGACATGTCACTTTCTGATGCTGATGGAGCATCTTCATCATATACAAAAGAATGAGAGACCTTCAGCAACTTTCCACATGCTTTTTTCCCTCTTCTTCTGTTGAACCTGAAACTTCCTAGTGCCCTTGTTGAGGCAACCATAGCCCATGCGGAACCGAAAAACAAAAATTTTATAAGAGTACACTAGAAACTATTCCCTGGTAGTTGATCCAAACACTAAACTAGCAAACAAAGTATGCAAGGTTTGGGAATACAACCTTTGACACATGTCCAACCAATCGTGGAAAACCCATCCAAGCTCGTCATAGGCCATTGGGAACAAGCTTGAATTGCAACCGTCCTTGCCGAAGATGATCCACCAGAGAGAACCGTTCCAAGCTCCGACTTTACCTAGTGAAGCAACCGACGCTCCAAGCTCGCTAGGAATGGAGGGTGGGGATATAGGAATTTTCCACTATAATTTTCTCTCAAATCTAAATTTCAAGAGAACAAGTAAAGAATAATGAGAAGGAGGTGAAGAAACTTAGCCATATCAAGAATGAGCAAGTCAAGAAGAAGCATGAGAGAATAGAATGAATATAAGAATGGCTTCATATTTTCCACAACTATGAAAAATAAAAAATCTCACAATATTTTGTATAAACTAATGAAGCCCATTCCACTCTACTTGTCTTCAACCATGCTCAATGCCACATCACCCTCCACCTCATTTTATGAATATTCATAAATGAATATTCACAAATGAGCTGTCCATCTTCTAGAACAAATTCCGTATAAATACGGAATACAACCCGGTATACGTATCGAAATACATATATACGTATATGTATAAAAATATGAATAACCAAGAGAGAAAATGAATAGTGAACAATAATACTAGAATACATATTATTATATATATATATAAATTATTAAATCCAAACTTGATTTTATAATTCGACTTAATCCTAAGCCACTAGTATTATCAACCGTCCGATTAAAATCCGTGTAGCTTGTACACATATTTAATCGGACACCTATATGTATCAACATATGTCATCTAAATCATATCTCCTAAATCGGGGAAAACCCTCCGTGTGGGACTCTAAAGACTCGACAATACGCTAGTAGTTATCACTAGATAAATCCATAACCACAAGTACGTTAGCGGCATTAGCTGTACGTAACGGCTATCCAGGTATATGCCAAAAGGGAGGTCGACAATCAAGTCCGTCCATACCCTACCGAGTCTGAATATGACAATCTCCGTACAGTTCGGTCTCTTCGTTTAAGAGTATCGCATATTAGGTCTAAGGGGTGGATAACGCCAGACTCCTAATAACCCGATAAGTCATATCAGAGTCAAGCTCATCACCAACCGAGAAACTACTAAACTCATATCAGTAAATCTCATCCACCGTGGCCACGGATTTAAGGTGATAGCCAACCGAACACAACGCGATATCTAATACCAAGAGAGACGAATTCCTGACAATCGCTCACTGCATCCATGTGGCTCGGGACTGTACCCAACTAAAAATTGTCTGCATGACTCTTTTGAGCCATGGTAGGGTAGTAATCAAAATACAGTGGGAACTCACATGAGAAAAATGACGATCATAGGTCAAAATACTAACCTATACTCATGCCATTAGAGAATTTCCATCCGACGATAGATATAATACCATATAGATGTCCTTGGTGAGTCCGTCTAGTGTACTCACATCTAGTAAGCATTTTTATACTATCTTAGGTGACACAACACCAATGGCTTGTGAGACCGGTCATCACCCCTCGTTGATGTCTCGAAACGTATACACTAGTCTACTCCGGAATATCGATGCATAGTCTCATACTCCAACGACTAGGGACATTTAAGGATGTGCTCATGGGCTACCCAGCTCTCATGTATATGATCGCTATCATAATGCTGGTAGTCAAAAAAGAATACTACGGGCTTCATCATTATGTATTAGCGACACGTAATAACTTGTAAAATGTATAAACATCAATGATAAAGAAAAATGACATAGCATACTATCATCTCGAGTAAGATTGTTCTACCTGTATAGGCCATTCTTCAATTATTATAATCTCCTGCCTGGAATTACAACAATTGCCTTGAGGGCACTATATGCAACAATCTCCCACTTGCACTTAAGGCTAATTATTACGGTATCGCATACCTACATCCTATGTGCTACCGAATACCCAATTTCTCTACTAATCAGTTTCCCAAAGCTCGTTTGAGAAACATCTGTGTTCGAGAAATAGCCTCAGTGAGTGGATTCGCTATAATATTCCAACTTCCTTTCTCTATATCTCAACTTCGCGGAGAGCAATAATCTCCCGAACTCAGCGATACCCCGCCTCAAAAATTTGTCTGGATACTTGATGGGACCAAGTTCATAAATGAACAAAATAATCCAACAAACACTTGGGCTGTATCCTCCGCTGAGTCATAACCAGCATCCTGCACCATGCCCACCTTAGTATCCCTATTGGACTATCCAATATACAGATCCTCAGAAGAGGCTAAACTCAAAATACTGACAGCATCTCTGTCATCCAGGTCACCTTGGAAGCCTGAACCGATAACTGTCTTCGAAAGGAGGTTGCCGTTATCATATACCAAGAACATACTCTTATGTTCATAATTGCTTCCCTTTGTTTCTCTAGGATTGGATTCATATCTGCTTACTATAGAAAGTGTATAAGCAACATCTGGTTTTGTACAAGACATTGAATGATTGACTCAATTGCCTAAGCAAATGATATTTCATTCATGCCGGTCCATCTCTTCATCAGTCTAGAAGACATCTCTTTAGAGAGAGAGACTCTATCATCTGCAGGTACACTACTACGCCAGGAGTTGTCGATTCTAAAATACTTTTAGAATGCAGTCTAAGTACCCGGATTGGGACACCTCCCAAATCTAGATCTAAAACCATATATCTAGTCACAAGAATCCATGATATATTATCCATATCCAATGTGGAGAGAACACCATGTGACAACCAAGTTTGACTGGTTGTAGTATAGAAACATCACTTCCTATCAGGAGTATTCTATCCAAATCCCAGGACAGTACTCCCTACACCCTTCTTACTAGGTTCATTTGTGGTTTTGATGAGGTCAATCATCTTGGCTGTCACATCAAAACAGATGATCCATCTCTTCTATCCATGTTTTAGTCTATGAATAGACATAAGTAACTTGAACACCTTCTGCTGCTCCCACTGACTATGATAACCCTCTGACAGAGTCATATACACGTGCACTTCCAAATTCCCATTAAGAAAGACGTTATAGTCATCCTTTTGCCAGATATCATAGTTTAGAGCAGCAGCAATGCCAAGTCACATCCGTTATGTACTTCAGCATATAAACCGAAGTAAAAGTCTCATCACAATCCACAATAAGAATTTGATGAAAATCTTTATAACAAGTCTAGCATTATTAGGTTAATACCTTTCTACCTGCACAGATCTCGAAAGATCTACTTGCTCCTAATGGGTCTTACCCCTTCAGGAGCACTCAGCAAAGTCCGAAATCCAATATTTTCTGAAGTGCGTGGAGTCCAACTTGGATATAAAGTATCTAGTCACCTGGAAGTTACCACTTCCTATGACCTGCAGATAACTACCAGGGCTATTATCTCACTGATGCTGAACTCCCTGTCATCGTCTACAAAAAAACCGAAGTATCTCTCCGGTGGCTGAGGTCACCTACTAAAATCTACGGAGTGTCTAAGGTTTGTTGAGTCCAATCAAATATCCAAGTTCTACTAAATTTTCAGTAACCGTTTGTGATTATGGAATAACTTCCAGTTCAATCATTTTCCCACCAGTATCTTTTGCAAAAAGACACCTTTTATAAAAAATGGCGAGTTAATAATAATGCAACTATTGATCTTGAAAATGGTAGAAACAAAACCCCAGCGAATGGTTGGGATAATCCACAAACTGCCATTACCGAAGTGTGTCTTGAGTTTGTCCGGATTCTGCTTTTAAATAGAAACCAGATAACTCCATATCTTAACAAGCTCCAGATATACAACCAATCTATGTCCATATAGAACCAAAGGAACTAATTTAGATGGAACCGGATTCAAATGTTATGAAACTATTTCCAGTACATAACACCTAAATGGAAAAAGGTCAATACAACATTACTCATCAAGGAGCGCACCCATGGAATTAGTTCTCAATATTAATTTGATAGAATACCAAGCATAAGTATCTATATCTTCGATCACTTTGAAGAAAACTAATATTTTCAATGTATGATCCTCTACTTTATTCTTATACCTATAAATTTCTCAAAATCTTTGGACCTTGTATTTCAACGAATGCGTATCTAAAACTAGAGAACTCATAGGTAAACCTGAATGAAGTAAGAGTACCAACCCCTTGTAAGTGCACGGCGGCGCCCTGGCCGTAGATCCGACGCCGGAATGCGGAAGCGGTAATTTACTTTAACTTTTCAAACCGGCACCACCGCGCACTAAATACCCGGATCGGGCCATTAAACTAGTCCTAGCTAACTACAAGATGGGGAAGAGAGATATACCGAGCGATCCGTATCCTCCGGTCTTCTCGCCGTCGTCTCGATCTCCCGCGGAATGTCCGGTCTCCACCTCCTCCCGGAAGGGCACCACGTCGCCTGCTTCTTTTACGGGCTCCCACCTCTATACCGAGGCAACTCGGGCACGAAGTTGGCGAGCCGACATGCCCAAGGTTTGCTGTAGAATGTAGTGTAGAGGCTATGTCTCATTTGGGGTTCATGGAGGTTGCTTTTTGTGGAGGAAATGAAATGTGAACTTTGTAGAGGAACTTTGGGGATTTTGTGAAGCTAAAACACTAAAAAATCCCACACCACAAAAATGGGCAGCCCCTCTCATCTTTGGCCGGCCATGCAAGGTCAAGGGAGAGTGAGAATGAGAGAGAGGTGTATGGATGATGGAACCACAATCATAATGCAAGAGAGAAAAGGTCATCATAAGAAAACAATGATCACAAACTAAAAGTCCATACTCCAAATCAACCATCATCCTTCATCATCATCAACAATCATGACTTTTAAAAGTCAAGCCATGATGGAGTCAAAACAAGTCAATGGAAGTGCACCATCATGAAACCATCATGATGCGACAATATGCAAAGACACCCTCCACAATTGCTTATTTGCACAAATGCAAATAAGCCCTCCTCTACCAATCTTCGGCCAATGAAAGATACAAAGAAATATGGCTGAAACGAAAAGCAAACTGGCAACTCCAGAAAACTGGTCCCGTAATAAATTACAGGAAAACTCCGATACTGTGTATACACACCCGCATCTGTATTCTGACCGAATACAAATGCAATGAGACAAAATCTACACTGTACTATACTAGGATCCGGCTTAAACCAAAGCCGGCTAGTATTATCCGTCCGATCCTGATCCGTGCAATACCGCACGTATCTGATCGAACCCCGCCATATCTCCATACGGCCTCTACAGCATTTCGCCCGAAAACTTGAGCAACTGAATGTGGGGGACTCTAAAGACTCGTCAACACCTTGGTTGTGGATTTAACCACTAGCACGTCAGAGGTATAAGCCAATACGTGACGGGCCACCAGCTATTGACCAAAAGGGTCGTCGATGAGCGAACTCATCTTGACACCCTACTGAGCCTGTCAATGACAATATCCGTACAGTCCGGTCCGTTCGTCTATGAGCATCGCATGGCGGGCCTAGGGGGTTGGTAAAAGTCAGACCCCCAAAAGCGGTACAAGTCATGTCAGAGATCAGCCCAGAACACCCTGAGATACTACTGGAATACCTACCAGTAAATCTCCTGTCTTGGCCAAGGACTTCATGTTCTGGCTCTCCTAGACACAGCGCGACCTCACCCCCAATACCGGGAGAGACGAACCTTCGAAGATCTGCTCACTGCCTCCATGTGGCTCGGAACTGTACCCAACTAAAACCTGTTTGCACGTCTCCTTTGAGCGTGGTAGGGTAGTAATCAAAGTACAGTGGGAACTCACACAAGACAAATGACGATCCTCAGGTCGATGAACTAACCTGTACACATGTCACCAGGAAACTGCTATCTGACGTCAGGTATAAGACCAACTAGCATGTTCCCGGCGAGTCCTGTCCGGTGTACTCATAACCCAATGAGCACCTGTATACATCTTAGGTGATCCAACTGACACCAGTGGCTTGTGAGACCGGCCACCGCCCCTCGTCGGGGTCTCGACTATATACACTAGTCTATTCTGGAGTATCGATGCCCTGTCTCGAAACTCCCACGACTAGGGACCTTTTAAGGATGTGCTTATAGACTACCAGCTCTCACGTATATGATCGCCCTCATACTGCTGGCAGTCAAGCAAGAATCCTAGGGGCTCTATCAATGTGCAATAGTGACCTGTCAGGTCACCTAAAGCAGTACACGATGATAAAGATAAACCAGATAGCATACTATCATCTTGAGTAAAACTGTCCTACCGGGATAGGTCCTCCCTCAATCATTGCAATCACGTGTCTGTGATCCAATAATTGACTCTGAGGGCACTATCTCCAACAATCTCCCACTTGCACTCAAGGCTAATTATTGCGATGTCGCATACTCACAGCCCGTGTGATACCGAACACCCAACTCCTCTACTAGTCAGTCTCACAAAACCTGTTTGCGAAACTATTGCGTTCGAGGAATAGCCTCAGTGAGTGGATCCACCTTGATGTTTCTTTCTATGTCTCTCTATATCTCATGTTCGCGGAGAAAGCCATCTCCCGAAATGAGCAATACCTGTCTTAGAATGTGTCTGGATGTCTGATGGGACCTAGCTCATAAATGAACTCCAAATCCAAACTTCTTAGACTGTATCGTCAACTGAACTTAATCAGTATCCTGCGCCATGCCTCCCTCAGTATTGCCTTGGACCACCTGTCCAAAATACTGCCCTTCGTCAGAGGGAAAACTATAACTCTGACAACCTCCCTGTCGTCCAAGTCACCTTGGAAGCCTGGAATGATAACTGTCTCCCGAAAGAGGCTGTCGTTATCATATCCCTAGAACATGCACTTATGTTCTATAACTGCTTCCGACTGTTTCTACAGGATTGGATTAATGTCAACTTCTTGCGTCTAGTGCAAAAACAACATCTGGTGTGGTACTTGACATCTCATGATTGACTCAATTGCCTAAGCAAGTGATCTGCCAATCATGCACATCCCTCTCCCCTTTAGTCTGCAAGACACCTTCAGAGAGGGTGACTCCATCACCTGCAGGTACACTACCGTGCCAGGAGTCGTCCATTCTAAATACTCTTAGAATGCTGTCTAAGTACCCTTAATTGGGAAACCACCCAAATCTAGATCTAAAACCATAGATCTAGTAACCAGTATGTCTGATATAAAGTCCAAGTCCCATGTGGAGAAACCACTGTGTGACGACCAAAGTATAACCGATCGTAGTATAGGAGTTTCTTTTCCTATTCTGTGTATGTCATCCAAATACCATGGCAACACACCCTACTACCTTCTTAACAGATCCATCCCCTATTCTGATGAAGTCAAACCTACTGTCATGTTAGAAATAGATGATCTATCTCTGCTACATCTGCTTTAGTCTATAAATAGACATAAGCTACTTGTCCACTAATGCTCCCGCTGCTCCCGCTGACTACGACAACCCTCTGGCAGAGTCATATAGACGTACACTTCTAAAGCATGTTTAGAACGACGCTATACTCATCCTCCTGCCGGGTCTCACAGTCTGGAACAACAACAATGGCAAGTGTGGGCAAACAAGAACTTCCCTGTCACCATCCTTGAGGCTATCGGAGTACCTCTCGGGTGCCTGAAGTTACCCACCTTATTTGCGGAGTGGCCAATGGAATGTCAAACCAGATTGAATCTTTAGGTTCCTATCAAAATCTTCAGTAATCGTTTGTGGTTCTGGAATCACTTCCAGTTCTACCATACTCCCACTACTGTTTTCTGAAAAAATCCATTTTTATTAAAACTGTGGCGAGTCAAGAACAATATCACTATTGATCTTCCAGATGGTAGAAAGTCAACCCTCGTCATAGCCTGGGTCAACCCACAAACAGCCATTACAGAAACGTGCCTTGAGTTGTCCAGTGTCTGGTTTTAATCATAAGCCGGACAACTCCCCGTACCTTAACATCGTTAAGATATGAACTGTTCTATATCCAATATAGAACCAGAGGCACTGATTTAATTGAACCAGATTCAAATCATGCAGCTGTCTCCAGTGCATGTCTACTAAATGGAAGGAGGCCGATCAGCGTTACTCAACTTAGGAATGCTTCCAATTATGAGTAACCTGAAAAAGAAGCAAGTTCTCTTTATCATTACTATCAACTGAATACCATACACAAGTATCTACATCTTCGATCACTTTGAAGAATCCCGATACTTGGTACACCTGGTTCTCTACTCCATTCAAATACCTATAACTTCTCAAAATTCGGACCCTGTGTTTCCACGAAACACCTGTCTAAAAATTAGAGAAGTCATAAGTAAACCGAATATAGTACGAGGACCAACCCCTCTGTCCTGATGGACCCTGGACAACATACAATACTCTGTATAAGTCCCTTGAGTCTGATTACTCATTCACTGTGTGTCGTAGGTTGAAAACTGTACTTATGGTTAAGAAGAATTACACCGTTGTTTAATGCTCCTTACCCAACCATCCACTGATATAGGTAAATGTCATAGACATAATTTCAAAAAGGTACATCTCACTCTATAAAAAATAGACGTACAGATATATCAATTTGAAATTGGTGCATAACAGCGGATATTCAAAACCAAATATTTGTCGTCCGACAAACAACCCAGGTGACTTCCTCAAATATCACCAATTACAACGAATTCCGATATAATGAGGATGATCACCTAATTCCCAATAACTTACTCCCACTCATCATCTGTAAAACCATACAGATGTGAGAATCATACCTGGTAAATACATACCCTGGAGTAAGTATCTAATCGGGAAATCAGTTTTCCTTTAATAGTACACAGTGAAACTGAAACATTAAAATGTTTCAATTGGGTATTCTGGTATTCCTAGTAATGCCTCTTCCATTATCCAGATTCACAACTGTAACCGTATATTTCTTTGCCACCTCTCCACATCCCTTCATATGTCTTTAGTCATTACCTTCTGCACACCCCTTTAGGCCAAATGGTTTTCTTCCTTCCCTACCGTTCGGCACCAGCCTATGGTTTGGAAGAAGACTATCCAATAAGCATAATGGGTGTACTGTCCTAATCCTAGGAGCACTCGCAATGCGAAAGAAGGTGAGGATAAAAGACAACCGAATAAACCTTATTCCTATTTCTCCCGAACCAGAATCCATCCCCGAACTGGAACAAGTTCCTTTCGAGTTCGTATATAACCATACGATGGAGTATCCAATAAACTGTGGATCTTCGTAGTGATACGGAGTGTCCTGGAGAAATACAAAGGTGAAGTGGGAGTGGTAATGAAATACTTGGTTTGGTCGTGAATATCAGTCGCAATTTACTTTGCCCTCTTACTAATCCCTTTCTTTGTCTTTACATAATACTTCCTATACACCATCGTTATGCTAATTGGTTTTCTTCATTCCCTACCGGTCGGCACCAGCCTAAGGTTTGGAAGAAGACTATCCAATTTGCGTAATAGGTGTACTATCTCCTATACCAAGGAGTACTCACAACTTGAGAGAAGGTAAAAGGAAAAGACAACTGAATAGTCCTATTCGTTTTCTCCAGAACCGGAAACCATCCTCGAATAATTTCCTTCGAGTTTGTATATAACCATACGATGGTTTTGTCCAATGGAAGTGGACGTTCGTAGTAATACGGGGTGTCCTGGAGAAAAGGGTAAAAGTAGGAGTGGCAATGAGGTCTGCAACTCTGACAATCCAAAAGCCAGTGTTAAGAAGGTTCGGTCAACTTGGTCACTGAGTCATAGTCTTAGGGTCGGGTCAATGGTCGCTGCCAAAGAGAGAGAGAAAAGAAACACTCAGCGTGCACTCATTCCTAGATCAGAATGGTTACCAATTTATCTAATCTGGAAACCTCCCACTGTAACCTCAAATTCTTCTCCAAACCCGAAAGAAGAATTAGTCGGGATCACCCGAGGAGGTAAACCAACTCATCAGTGGGAATCGGGATCCAACTATCATCGAATGATAACGTGACGGAATCCGCTCACGTTATCACACTCCAGAAGGTATGCGCATATCTGGCAAGTTTCAATTTCTTTAGAAACTCCCGATGTGATTTTTGCCCCATGCTCTTATGATCTTGACGAAGGCCAACAAATCATAAGTCACATGTCAAGTTCTACCCGTCATTGTCCAGGTTAATTTGAACCCACCCGTACAAGCCCTTGACGAAGGCCAACAAGGCTATACGACTGTCCCAAACCAACGCATCTATCTATGCAGCAGAAAGCTAACAAGCAGCTACCATACACTATGCCTTGACGAAGGCCAACAAACATAGCATGAATACTACGTGCTACCCGTCTGAAACGACGGAGGGCTACGAATGGTTTCTGGCGAAAACCTTTAACGTAATGAACTTGATATCGTTGAAGGAACTGGATAGCTTTATAAAAATATAGTGACGAAAAGCTTTGCTAAAGAGGTCACTCCCGGTGAAGGGATCTCGGCTCTTTCCCCGTAGAATGAGGTGCAGGATATTCCAACTGAATACCACAGTGCAAAGCAAAAGTAATCGGCTATAGTGAAGTTATTGCCCTGATGCAAACTTCTGTCCAAGGGGTCACTCCCGGTGAAGGGATCTCGGCCCTTGCCTCGTCGACTGAGGAGCAGGATATTCCAACTGAATACCACGATGCAAAACAAAAGTGAACGTCCTTGCAATAACAGCTTTTTGAAAAGTGTTCCAACAACATCAGATTAGGTTTGTTTTTAACTTGCATTGATCTGAATCAACGCGGTCCCATCAATTGATCACACCATAAAGAACGAAAATATACTGATGTATGTATATGCCATCCGCATTCGCCACTGAGTCCCGTCATTACCCGTTAGGTTAGCTAACTAACGACAGAGCGGGGACTGGACTAGCGCGGATGCAAAACATATACAACATCTACTAATATATATATAATATATAATTTTCGCTCAAGGCGTGATAAAATGCAACATCATAGAAATATACAGCATCACAGAACAATACAGATATCTGGGATCCCCGGGTTTCACAGAGCCGCTGAAACCCGACGTTCCCCTGGTCGTGTGGATAGCCTGTGCAATGAAATCCTAGACCCCTACGGGCGCGGCAAGTTACCCGCCAAAACCTGAAGCGAGGCAGCCCCCTTCAGCAACGTGAATGGACCACCCATCACTTCACGGAATCCGGTAACTTGGGCACCCCTCCTGGGTCAACCTGTACCCCTACGAGTGCGGCGAATAGCCCACCAATTCTAGAGTGAAGCCCCCTCCATCTCAATGCCATGAGATGCGGGCTCGTTGCCCTCTAGAACCCGGCTATCCGTGCACCCCTCCGCGGGGCAATCCTAGTACAGAAAATAAAATATACACACAACGGGTACATCGACCGCAATCTGGTCGTGCCCCAAAAGAATAATACAAACAGGCAGTGACGGCAGTCCACATGTCGGACGCTCGCCCCGCAATATCAAATGTACATAATACAACAAAAACTGTACTAGCATTGCATCCAGGCTATCCCCCATGACCAATCCGCAACATCACAGCAATACGCAAAACATCAACGTGAATGTCACGTTCGCAAATCCGTCTAGCCGGGCTATAGCAGTTAGACAGGATTTACCGATCGAGTGACATTCACGGTCGCAGATATAATGTAAAAACTGTGAACTAATGTGTTTAAAATATCCGATCGATCAAATTTTACCAAGTGGGCCCCCAAGTACTACTGTAGCACATCAAGAAATTCTGGGCCCAAAATTAATATTCCAAAACCCCTATTTTCATCACAGGAGCTTTCTGTAAAAATTTGGCACACTGATCTGCAAATACTGCGGCGGAACCGCGGCCCAAGCATGGGTTTGGCCGCGGTTCCGCAGTCGTATAGAGCGATCACGTGATCAAATTTCTACAGAATTCTTATGATTCCCTGCACATCACTCTGCAACATACTGAAAAATTTTTTGAGCCAAAAAAATTTCGACAGAAAACTGATGTGTATAAAAAACGCGGTTTTAGGATTTTGTTCGATCGGAAACGTAAAATACATTAGACAAAGCTAGACTATGTTAATGGCGAGGCTCTGATACCACTGTAAGTGCACGGCGGCGCCCCGGCCGTCGATCCAATGCCGGAATGCGGAAGCGGTGATTTACTTTAACTTTTCAAACCGGCACCACCGCGCACTAAATACCCGGATCGGGCCATTAAACTAGTCCTAGCTAAACAAGATGGGGAAGAGAGATATACCGAGCGATCCGTGTCTTCCGGTCTTCTCGCCGTCGTCCCGATCTCCCGCGGAATGTCCGGTCTCCACCTCCTCGCCGGAAGGGCACCATGTCGCCTGCTTCTTTTACGGGCTCCCACCTCTATACCGAGGCAACTCGGGCACGAAGTTGGCGAGCCGACGTGCTCAAGGTTTGCTGTAGAATGTAGTGTAGAGGCTATGTCTCATTTGGGGTTCATGGAGGTTGCCTTTTGTGGAGGAAATGAAATGTGAACTTTGTAGAGGAACTTTGGGGATTTTATGAAGCTAAAACACTACAAAATCCCAGACCACAAAAATAGGCAGCCCCTCTCATCTTTGGCCGGCCATGCAAGGTCAAGGGAGAGTGAGAATGAGAGAGAGGTGTATGGATGATGGAACCACAATCATAATGCAAGAGAGAAAAGATCATCATAAGAAAACAATGATCACAAACTAAAAGTCCATACTCCAAATCAACCATCATCCTTCATCATCATCAACAATTATGACTTTTAAAAGTCAAGCCATGATGGAGTCAAAACAAGTCAATGGAAGTGCACCATCATGAAACCATCATGATGCGACAATATGCAAAGACACCCTCCACAATTGCTTATTTGCACAAATGCAAATAAGCCCTCCTCCACCAATCTTCGGCCAATGAAAGATACAAAGAAATATGGCCGAAACGAAAAGCAAACTGGCAACTCCAGAAAACTGGTCCCGTAATAAATTACAGGAAAACCCCGATACTGTGTATACACACCCGCATCTGTATTCTGACCGAATACAAATGCAATGAGACAAAATCTACACTGTACTATACTAGGATCCGGCTTAAACCAAAGCCGGCTAGTATTATCCGTCCGATCCTGATCCGTGCAATACCGCACGTATCTGATCGAACCCTGCCATATCTCCATACGGCCTCTACAGCGTTTCGCCCGAAAACTTGAGCAACTGAATGTGGGGGACTCTAAAGACTCGTCAACACCTTGGTTGTGGATTTAACCACTAGCATGTCAGAGGTATAAGCCAATACGTGACGGGCCACCAGCTATTGACCAAAAGGGTCGTCGATGAGCGAACTCATCCTGACACCCTACTGAGCCTGTTAGTGACAATATCCGTATAGTCCGGTCCGTTCGTCTATGAGCATCGCATGGCGGGCCTAGGGGTTTGGTAAAAGTCAGACCCCCAAAAGCGGTACAAGTCGTGTCAGAGATCAGCCCAGAACACCCTGAGATACTACTGGAATACCTATCAGTAAATCTCCTGCCTTGGCCAAGGACTTTTCATGTTATGGTTCTCCTAGACACAGCGCGACCTCACCCCCAATACCGGGAGAGATGAACCCCCAAAGATCCGCTCACTGCCTCTATATGGCTCGGGACTGTACCCAACTAAAACCTGTTTGCACGTCTCCTTTGAGCGTGGTAGGGTAGTAATCAAAGTACAGTGGGAATTCACACGAGACAAATGACGATCCTCAGGTCGATGAACTAACCTGTACACATGTCACCGGGGAACTGCTATCTGACGTCAGATATAAGACCAACTAGCATGTTCCCGGCGAGTCCTGTCCGGTGTACTTATAACCCAATGAGCACCTGTATATATCTTAGGTGATCCAACTGACACCAGTGGCTTGTGAGACCGGCCACCGCCCCTCGTCGGGGTCTCGACTATATACACTAGTCTATTCTGGAGTATCGATGCCCTATCTCGAAACTCCCTCGACTAGGGACCTTTTAAGGATGTGTTTATAGACTACCAGCTCTCACGTATATGATCGCCCTCATACTGCTGGCAGTCAAGCAAGAATCCTAGGGGCTTTATCAACGTGCAATAGTGACCTGTCAGGTCACCTAAAGCAGTACACGATGATAAAGATAAACCAGATAGCATACTATCATCTTGAGTAAGACCGTCCTACCGGGATAGGTCCTCCCTCAATCATTGCAATCACGTGCCTGTGATCCAATAATTTACTCTGAGGGCACTATCTCCAACACCCCTTATCCCGAAGGACACTGGATAACATACATTTTCATGTATAAGCCCTAAGAGTTCAATAACTCGAACTCCGTGTGTTGTAAGTTGAAAACTGTATTTTGGTTAAGAATGTCTTACACCGTTATTCAATGCACTTTACCTTATCCTCAAGTGATAAAGGTAAATGTTTGGAACACATTTTTCAAAATTTATGTCTCACTTTATAAAATAAAGATACATATATATATCATTTTAAAAATTGGTGCATAACAATGGTTATTCGAAACCAAATATTTGCTGTTAAGAAAAGTCAGGCAATTTAATCCAATATCACCAATTGCAACGAATTCCGATATTGAGGATCAAATTGCTTATTCCCAATATTCTACTCCTACTTGGTATCTGTAACGTTGTAAGGATGTGAGATCCAAATCTGTTATATACATATCCTAGAGTCAGAATTAATTAGGAAAATAGTTCTAAATAACAATTACACCGAAAAACTGAAGTATAAATGTTTCAAGGGGGTGGTCGTGTATTCCTAGTAATGCTTCTTCCACTATCCAGATTCATGACAGCAGTCGCAATTTCCTTTGCCCTCACTTCAACCCCTTTATATGTCTCTACATCTTACCTTATATACACCACAGTTAAGCTAATTGGATTTTTTCCTTCTCTACCTTTCGGAACCAGCCTAAGGTTAGGAAGAAGACTATCTAATAAGTGTAATATGTGTACTCTCTTAATATAAGGAGCTCTCGCAATCTGAGAGAATCTAAAGGGAATAAGCAACCGAATAATACAATGCATATTCTCCAGAACCAGTGGCCATTCTCGACTGAAATAATTTCTTTGAGTTCGTATGTAACTATACGATGGCCGTTCCAAGGAATATAGATCATCGTATTGATACAGAGTGTTCTGGAGAAAAACAAAGGGAAAGTAGGAGCAGCAGAGATATATGCGACTTTATCTTGAATCATGACAATCTAAGGCCAAAGTGTGTAAGAAGATTGTTAGTTATATGTATGCCCTAGAGGCCATTACTGTACATTGGATGTATATTGTAGTGGATGCTGGGACATATATAGGGAGGACTTTCTTGCTCGACATGATAGTATGCTATCTGGTTACTCTTGACCTTAACGTGTATACTGATTGTCTCTCTATTACATGTTGGTAAAGCCCTTAGGATGTGTACTTGACTACCTGGACTATGATGTAGATCATACTAGTGGGGACATGGTAGTCCATAAGTACATCCTTCAAAGTCCCTAGTCGTGGGTATATCGAGACAGGGCATCGATATACCAGAGTAGACTAGCGTATACCTTCTCGACCCATACAGATGGGCGATGGATGATCCCATATCCATCGGTGTTTGACATCAGCAGGAAGATCTAAGGGTTACTGCAAAATTCGAGAGGTTGATGCCTTGTGAGACCTCTTGAGAGTGCCTAGGAACCCTACAGTGGTATCAGAGCCTAGCTAGAACCTTAGGCGAAGTCTAGACGGAGTTTGAAGTCCGATCGACCCGAAACCCAAACCTTAAACATGCTCTCTGGACATTTTTGTAAAATGTGGATTTTTAGAAAATAAAAATATTCAGAAAAATCAGCAGGAAGATCTAAGGGTTACTGCAAAATTCGAGAGCCTAATTCCTTAATATCGCCGCGGATCCGCGGCATGAGCATGCTCATGCGGCGGTTCCGCGGCCACTTTGTCTTTTTATGCATCGAATTTTGCACCTTAATTCTTAGTTTTGAGTTCTGGTTTTCCTGGGAATTTTTAATATATTTTCCAGAGTTTTATTTTCTGGGTTGTATTGGGGATTCGGAGATTCGATCGGACTGTCTAATTTTGTCTGTGTGTTTTTCCGGGTAATTTTTAGAATATGTTAAAAAGTTCGACCGGATATAAATACCCAACTTTTCCCCTGTCGGGAAATTTCCAAGTGTTGGATCTTTCCGTAGTTTAACGACGTTCTAAGTAGTGCAAGCAATGCAATGGACCCTCTAGAAGACAACAAACCTTAACTCGATTATGTGACCGTCTTGAACTGCCCTTTGAACCTTCGGGTTTGAGGCAGTACGGCGTGCCACATGTGAGGCGTTGGCTTGACCCTTCTACGGCTGGACCGTTGGTACTGAGGCACGAACTGAATGTTTTTAGACTTGTTTCATGTGTTGATCTGTATCGGGAAAACTTGGGTGTTTCAATGTTCGATCGGAAAGTTTAACATTTTCTAATTATCTGGAATGTGATACAATAATTGGAATTCACAATAAGTTATGAGATAACTGAATGAATGTTATAAACATAGCACTTTAGTCTCACTTGATCGGTTGCCACGGAATTTTGATGTGATCAAAAGTCCGTCGCAATCACGTAGCGTACGCGGATACTCGCCGGGTAAACTTAATAGACAGCCTCACTCCATAGCCCCGACCAAGTGACTGTAGGAGAACCCCGTCGCCGAAAGCATCCGTTCGGGTGCTCGCGGTAGCGGTGTTCCGCCTTGGTGCACTTCGTCGACGGTATCGGGGGTGCGGCCGTCTACTGAAGTTTACGACGAGCATTCGATCAGGATGTCGGGAATCTTGTTGAATTGCCCGACTTGATATTGAAAAGTGTTTTCGATTTTGAGACTAAAATGCGGGGTTTATAATAGTTAGGTATGCGATGTCTAAGGTATTCATTTGATTAGGCATGCGATGTCTATGCAGATTGCGGATTCCAACTGTTGTAGTTTTACACTTTCTTTTCTGTGACCGTAAGTGTAATATGTGATATCGCCGGTTTCGTTGCTATATGTCAACGACAATTGGGATGGGCATACTTACTTACGTTGATGACATGTGATGTTATGTGTTGCTGGATATGTTGTATTGGATCGTCGTGTTTGAATAGCCGGGGGTTTTTATGTGAGATGAGTGTTTTTCATTTTCATTCATGTAAAAACTTGTATGTAATATTCTTTTATTTGGGGCACTTCCAGGTTGCGGAAGTTGTCACCGTTGTTGTATATTATTTACTTTTCCGCACTAGGATAGACCCAAGGAGGAGGGCACAAGTAACCGGGTTCTGGAGTCCAGTGGGAGACCAACTCGAGGAGTCGAGTCCGGGTCTCCTAACTCTAGAATTGGTAGGGTTGCTTGCCGCTCTCGTAGGGGTCTAGGGGTGTGGGTTTGGCTATTCATCACGACCGTGGAATCCGTGTTTTATACTGGCTCGTATTGAAAACACGGACGTCCTAGTATATCCAATATTTTATATGTTTCTTCTGCTGCGATATCTGTGATGTGATCATGTGATGTCTGTGATAGATACTGTATATAGTATATATGATATTTTATATAGACGTTACTTATGTTTTGCACCCGCACTAGCCCTGCCCCGCTCCGCCGTTAGTTACCTAACCTAACGGTGCACGAGGGGACATCGAGGCGAATACGGATGGCATAAGTGTACGTCGTATTTATCTGTGATGTTTAGGTATATATAAATGATGGGACTTCATTAATGTGATTAATGAAATAAAAGAAACCTAAGATGTTGTAGAATTGAATTTCAAAATAAAACAGGTAGCTACAGTTCTTGCTTTGCACAGCGGTATATATGATATATCCTGCACCTTATTCGATGAAGAAAGGACCGAGATCCCTTCACCGGGAGTGACTCCTTTAGCAATAACTGGCTGATGCTACACACTCGGTTTGTCTTTTGATTGCTTTTAAGAGTTCTTTCTTTGCACAGTGATATATATGATATATCCCGCACCTCATTCGACGGGGAAAGGACCGACGATCCCTTCACCGGGAGTGACTCCTTTAGCAAAACTACAAAAGCCTCAAAAGCACTCCATTTTTAAAATCATTTGATTCTACAACGATATCAAGTTCATTACGCAATAGGTTTTCAGAAAAACCTGTCGTAGCCCTCCGTCATTTCAGGTAAGTCCTATTTAGTATTCGTGCTACGTTTGTTGACCTCCGTCAAGGCGTAGTGTGCGGTAGCTAACTAGTATTTATCTGCTTATGCATATGATGCAGATTGGATTAGGATAGTCGTGCGGCCTTGTTGACCTCCGTCAAGGGTCGTGCGGGTGGGTTTAATTCGATCAAGAAATGACGGGTTGAACTTGACTAGTAGCCTATGGTTTGTTGACCTCCGTTAAGGTCATAGGACGCTAGGGGCAAAATATTATCGGGAATTTCAAGTGTTGAAATTTGCAATGAGATTGCATACCTTCTATGAGATAGTTGGATCCTGATACCCGCTGTGAGTAAGAGTTACTCCTGGAGAGTTTTATACATTACAATTAGCCAATCAAGTAAGTGTCTAGAAAGGTGTCAACGGGGTTACGCCTCTGGAAAATGAGGTTTACATTAATTAGGTTCGTGCGAAAGCACGGGGGACCTCCCTCAAAGTACCGACACTGGCCTGGCTGAAAGATTGGCGAACTTGTAGCGTGTAATTAATCCCGGCTAGTCTTTCCTTTTAGGGTTTGAAGGAAGATTTGATAAAAAGCAGTGGGAGCTATCCTGATTAGATAAAATAATAACCAATCTATTCTTGCAAGAGCGCACGCTGAGTTTTTTCTTCTCTCTCTCTCCAGGTAGCGACCATATCATGCCTTAATCAAGATAATAATACGGATTATTGACCGAACCCGCTTGTTATACTGAGCTGGGGAACGTTGGTCCCGCTCCAACTTATAATTGTTATAAGACAGAGCAGGAAATTGGGGAATACCAGATTTCCTGTGCCGCCCAAACGAAGAGAGTGCATGCTGATGCATTATCTTCGGGTGTGTTCATTATACAGAACTGTTTCTCAGTATCCTCCGCATCCTGGGTATATGATACCGGATCAGGATCCCAGATATGTAATCTGTTACATAGGGCTACAAAAGGGTAGAAAAACTGAGAACGGGTGATAAGTTTCATGAGGCAGAAAACGGGGAAAGAGTTGCAGCCAAGTCTGTTGGTCACTGTCACCCTGTATTACCAATACATTGATTCTGAACGAATGTTATTAGATACCGAACCTGATATACAAAATCATATCTATCTCTTTATTAGTAAAGAAATGATAAAATTTTGTATTGTTGGATAATGTTTTGAACATTTCCTATATCAAAAGTTGATCGGTTCAGGCACGTTATCTAAAAGCATTGATGTTCTAAATCAAACTGCAGTTCTCAGTATATGGAACACACACAAGAGGAAGAGTTCAGAATTGAACGATTCCTTCTTGAGGTATTGTAGACTAGGTCAGATCAGTCTGACCCGACTAGCTAGAGTTACATAAAGATGCATATTTAAATTAGTTTGAATTTACATCTTGTGAAACTCGCCAGTCATGTCACAAAGATAAAATGACCATAGCTCCGTTTATTGGAAACAGAGAAAGAGTTAATGAACTCTTGGGATGATACATGTTGATGTATGTAGGTCCCCTGTCTACACATGCCAGGACCGGTTCTTTGTACTTCATTACATTCTCTGATGATCTTTCGAGATTCAGACCTATGTTCCTGTTGAAACACAAGTCCGAACCTTTTGAGATATTCACAGAATATAAGTTAGAAGTAGAGAACCAAAATACGGGTAAAAGTATTATGTCCTTTGATGTGATCAAGGAGGAGAATACTTGAGCACGGAATTCCTGGACTTTTCTAAAGGAGAATGAGATTCTCTCTCAGCATTACTCCTCCGTATACACCATATAACGATGGTATATCGGGGCGGAGCAATCACACCCTATATGATAAGGTGTGCTCTATGATGAGTACTACTGAGTTACCTATTTCCTTATAGGAAGTTATGCACTTGAGAAGTTGCATACCTATTGAATAGGGTTCAAATCAAATCAGTTGCTTACCATTTCATATGTGATATGGAAAGGGAAGAGCCCATATCTTAAGTTAGTTAAGATTTGGGGTTATCCGGCCTACGTCTAAAAGCAAAATCCGGACAAGCTCGAGGCAAGGTTAGTTATGTAGAACTGGAAAGGTTCCAGCTATGCAAACTACAGAAGATGATTTGATAGAACCAAAGGATTCAATAGTTACCAACGAACCTCGGCCTCTCCGCCGATCTAGTAGGGTTCCTCACCCACCTGAGAGATATTTCGGTTTTTTTATGACAGTGGGAGCGAGGATTGCATCATGAGATGATGACCCAACTAGTTTCGAGCAGGCCATCGAGAGTGACGACTCTGTAAGAATGGCTGGATGCTTAGTGATCTGAGATGGAATCCTTATACACCAACAAAGTATGGACTTTAGTTGCTTTATCTGAAGGGTTAAATCCCCATCAGGAGCAAGTATATCTTGAGAAGATTACTTGGTGTACATGGAAAAGTTGAGACTTTCAAAGCTAGACTTGTTAAAGGTTTGCATCATTGACCAGGTGTGGATCATGATGAAACTTTTTCTAGAGAACTATGCTTAAGTCCATCCAGATCCTACTTACCACGGCTACATACCATGACTACGATATCTAGTGGTTGGGTGTCATGACTGGCTTTTCTAAATAATGTTTTGGAAGAGAGCGTCTATAAGTACACAGCCAGAGGGCTTCGTAGACAGTGGGAGCAGCGGAAACGTGTGCAAGATGCTTTATAGGATAAAGCAGGCATCGCGGAGTTGGAACATCTATTTTGATGGATTAGTCAAAGAGTTTGACATCATCAAAATGGTAGATGAACCTTGTATAAACAAAAAGGTAGTAGGGAGTAAAGTGGCGATCCTCGTAGAGTACGTGGATGACATGCTCTTGATAGGGAAGGAGTTTCCTATGCTACGCTCGATCAATCTCCGCTTATCACAATGATTCTCCACATAGGATCAAAGTGATACCTACTAAATCCTGGGTTTTGGATCTATGAGATAGATCTAATTGGATGTTAGGATTCTCACTAGTTGTAGTGAGACGGTATCAACCGATCCTGGGGAGAATCACTGGAAGGGTTCCAGGGTGATAAAGACGACTGAATGTCAGTCGCAGGCATTGTCTTTACCCTCAGTAAAGGGACGGTATGTTGGAAGAGTTCCAAGCTAAATACCGTGGCATACTAGATGATAAAGGCTGGATACATCGCTACTTAAGATGCTACCATAGAGGCAGTCTGGGTGTATATTGGTTCATGAGATGAACTACGTTCCAACCATTGTGAGACAATGGAGTTGTGGCTTGTGCCAAGGAACGCAGGTCCCATCAGTGATCCAGACATATTCTAAGGCAGTATCACCTGATCATGGAGATGGTTGATCTCTAAGGGATCGAGGTTAGGAGAGTAGACTCAGAGGACAACACAGCGGATCCACTCACAAAGGCCTGTTCCCGGAGAGAGATTTTTATGGGATGGTTGAGTATGAGATACTACAACCACTGCTATCAGATGGCCCTAGTGCAAGTGGGAGATTGTTAGTTATATGTATGCCCTAGAGGCCATTACTGTACATTGGATGTATACTGTAGTGGATGCTGGGACATATATAGGGAGGACTTTCTTGCTCGACATGATAGTATGCTATCTGGTTACTCTTGACCTTAACGTGTATACTGATTGTCTCTCTATTACATGTTGGTAAAGCCCTTAGGATGTGTACTTGACTACCTGGACTATGATGTAGATCATACTAGTGGGGACATGGTAGTCCATAAGTACATCCTTCAAAGTCCCTAGTCGTGGGTATATCGAGACAGGGCATCGATATACCAGAGTAGACTAGCGTATACCTTCTCGACCCATACAGATGGGCGATGGATGATCCCATATCCATCGGTGTTTGACATCAGAGATGATATACGGGTGCTCAGTGGAGACTGGGTACACTGGACGGACTCGCCGAGAACTCCCAGATGGTATTATACCTTACGTCAGATGGCAGTTCTCTGGTGACACTGGTACAGAGTAGTCTGTTGACCCGAGATCGTCATAGAGTCTTGTGTGCTTTCCACTGTGCTTTGATTTCCATCTTACCACGTCCAAGAGGGCGTGCAAAACGGTGGTTTTTGGGTACAGTCCCGAGTCACATGGAGGCAATGAGCGATAGGATGGGATTCGTCTCTCCCGGTATAGGGGGTTGATGTTGCGCTGTGTTCGATTGGCTATAACAGGAAATCCCTGGCCAGGGTTGCTGAGATTTACTGGTAAGTGTTACCAGTAGTTTCTCGAATTGGTATAGACCTCATATCGACACGACTTATCGAGCTATTGGGGTCTGACGTTTACCACCCCTAGGCGAGATATGCGACATATCAGACGATCAGACCGGACTGTACGGTAGTGTTACTGGTTGGATTCACTGGAGTGTGAGAGGGCTTGCTCGTCGATCTTCTGATCGCTCAATACCCGGGTGGCCGTTACGTTTAGCAGACCGCTTGCGGCTTGTGGGTGTTTGATATGATCATCATCTGCTGCCGGCGTATTGACGAGTCTTTAGAGTCCTACACAGAGGTTTCCTGGCTCAAGCGAAACGAAATAGGAGTGCATATGAGATATGTGCGGGACCGAGAATAATGCGTGTATGTGATACCGTATTCTATTCTCGCGATGAATGCATCGAATGGTTATATGCGATATAACCTAGTTATCGAATCAAGTATTGATTCGATAAGCCGATACATAGGATACTAGTCGGTTATATGCGATATGACCGGATCGTTAAATCAAGTGTTGATTTAATGATTTAATGTATAATTATATATTTGATATATTACTTTGCATTAACTAGTATCAGTTCACTTTAAATGGATTTTCTCACTTGGATTGTGCACATTGTATATGTGATATACTTTTGTACACAAGTTTGTATCATGTTTGATGATACATGCTCACTAGGGTTTGTGTAAAGATTAAACCATGGTTGTGAAATGGTTAGGGTTTTCCTTTTGTTTTCTTATTCATTTATTTATCTATTTATTTTTTTTGGAAAAATATTAAGCATAAAGAAAAATGGTGGCTTGATTTGTATTCTAGTTGAAGCTTCATGAAGCTTTGACCTAAGTGACCATTTTGTCTCATGCTTAACCCTAACCATTCCCACTAACCCTAGTTTATTCTCTACACTTGACCATGGTTTGAACATGATAAGTATTCTTATTATTTTCTTTTTAGAAAATAACTTATCATATTCATTTCTATCTTCTTCTTCTTTTTCATCTTCAAAGAAGAAAGCTTACTTCATCAATGGTGATTGATGAAAAAGAGTGAGAAATCCAATTCTAAAGTCTACCCACTTCCTATTTCTTCATCCTCTACCTCTTGCCAAGTAGTAGAGTGTGTTTCCTTCACAAGTTTTCTAGACTTGGTGAAGTTGGAGCTTGATCTAGCGATGCCTCGACGTAGATCATCTTCGGCACGTCGTCGATGACCTAGCCCGCTCTTTCTCCGATGAAGCCGACGCTAGAGCCCGGGATTTGATTTGGACAGCGGAGAGGACTTCATCACGGAGCCGTGGAGGTGGAGGACCGGATCTACAAAGGTTGTATTTCCGTATTCTCTTAGTAAAGTAGTTTACTAGTTGCTTTTTCGCCTAGACATCTAGCCAACGATCCGTAGTTTAGGGTTTCTCGGCACCGTAAAATTTTAAATTGGCATGGTTGATGCCTTGTGAGACCTCTTGAGAGTGCCTAGGAACCCTACAAAGATTCGGTCAACTTGGTTAAAGAGTTTTAGTTTAAGCTAAGTTATGGGTCGTTATAACAAGAGACGGAAAAGAAACACTCTATCAAGATTAGATTGGTTATCACTTTATTTAATCAGGATGGCTCCCACTGTTTTCTTGAATTCTCTTTCAAATCCTCAAAGGAGAACTAGTCAGGATCATCTACATCTTACAAGTTCACTAACTATTCAGCCAGGCCAGTGTTGGTACTCTGAGGGAGGTCCCCCATGCTTTCTCACGAACCCAATTAAATAACCACATTTCCGCAGATGCGTAACCTCGTTAACAATTTCTAGACACCTAATATATTAGCTAATTGTGAAGTGAAAATCTCTTGAGGAGTAATACCTACTCATTAGTGGTAATCGAGACCTGACTATCATTGTATGATAACTTTGACGAAAGCCGAGCAAAATTACCACACTTCAGAAGGTATGCACAAACTTGGCAAGTTTCTTGAAACTCCCGATATGGTTTTTTTCCCTAACGACCTATGACCTTGACGATTGCCAACAAATCATAGGCTACTAGTCAAGTTCAACCTGTCATTATCCTGATTAACTCGAACCCACCCGCACTAGCCCTTGACGCTTTCCAACAAAGCAGTGCAACTGTCCTGATCAATCATATCGCTATGCAACAGATAAGTATCACTCAGCTACCATACATTATACTTTGACCCTTGCCAACAAAAATAGCATGAATACTATGCTCTACCTATCTGAAATGATGGAGGGCTATGACTGGTTTTTGGCGAAAAACCTTTAACGTAATGAACTTGATATCGTTGAAGGAACACGAGTGGTTGTGAAATGGAGTGGTTTAGGCTCCGCTTTAAAAACTAGTAACTTAAACTTTTTCTTAGGAGCAAACTCCCCGTGATGGGATCAAGGCTCTTTCCTCATAGAATAAGGTGCAGGATATTCATAACCGAATACCTTTATGCAAAGCAAATGAATATAACCGTTGTTTTGAAGAAAACTAAGTAGTTTTAAAAAAATTGGTTCCGACAACATCGTATAGGTTTGTTTTCCTTTACATTAATCCTATAATGCAGTCCCATCAAATAATCATATCATGCCAGAAAGAAACGAAAATAGGCACGCACGTATGTCATCTGAATTCGCCACAAGGTCCCAGATCTTCACCGTAAGGTTACTTAACTTACGGCAGGACGAGGACAGGACTAGCGTGGATAACAAAAAATATATAGTGTCTACTAAATATATAATATATATAGCAACATTCGTCTCACGCATGATATCAAGTAACATAAAAACAACAGCAAACACAGTATGGAAATGCAGATAATCTAGGAAAAATATATTTCAATGGAGCCAAATATGAAATACAATTTTCCGGTCGTGTGGGTAGCCCATAGTATCACACACTAGAACCCTATGAGTACGGCAAGCCACCCACCAATCCTAGAAGCGAGGCAACCCTAATCAACGAAGTGAGTGGGCTACCCAGCACTTCCAAAATTCCGTGACTTGGGCACCCTCGGCGGGTTAAACCTATACCCGCTACGAGTGTGGCGAATAGCCCGCCAATTCTAGAATAAGGCATCCCAGTCTCAACACCATGAGATGGAAGCCTATTGCCCTCTAGAATCCGGCTACTCGAGCACTCCGCCGTGGGGTAATCTTAGTGCATGTAATGAAAACCTGATTATACAACGGTGGCTATGTCCGCAACCAAGACGCGCCCTAAAGAATAATACAAGCCGTGATGACGACAGTCCACATGTCGGATGCTTGTTACTGCAATATGAATATACATTAAATCATAAAGAATTACATATAATACTACATACTCCAGGCTATCCATCACGACATGATTGGTGTGAAAAAGTGTTTTTGTAAAGTAATCACAATCAATAACAGTGTCACTAGTAGCTATACGAGATGAGTACAGGTCGTCCATAGGGATGCGTGGAATTTTTAATCTTACTTTAGACGAGTTGATTAGAAATAGGGGAGAGTAATTCTAGATCTATGTTGAACAAGGATGTAGAATATATAAGAAGAGGACTTGTAGGGTTCGTTAGAATTTAGTAGCAATGGATGATTAAATAAAGATGACTCCTTTTATTTTTTAATGGATTTAAAACTAGATCAATAGTGATTAATGAAGATTAGCGTTTTCGGAGGGAAATGGGTTCCCACTCTTAACCCTATCTTTTCATTGACATCTATTCATGTCTGGCCTCTACCAAAACAATTATTAATCTGATCTTAAATCGCGGTTGTGACTATCAATAAATTGATAGCCTTCCCCATTAGGATGTTAATGATTCTTTTAATAAAGTTTATAAACTTTATAAGATGTAAAAGAAGTTAAGAGATTTTATCATCCATTGATCTACCCTAATCCTACGAACCCTATCAAGCGGAGAATTACTCACGCATGGTTGAGATAGAAGAAGAAATGATAGAGAAGGAAATTATAATGCAGAAATTAAATGCGGAAAGTAAATGCGAAATAATTACAAATGAGCTACCTTTATTAATCAACGTTACAAGTACAAATCCTTCGAATTTAGATTACAAGAGGAAGAAATTGCTTTCGATATCTGCCTCATAGGAATTATTTGCTCCGTCGATATTCACGTTGCTCTATCACGTCGAATCGCGGACCTGTCGTGGATTTCTTGTTCTTTGACGGTGATTTGCTTCGTGTTAAAGGTGATGATTTTTAACTTTAGCCATCGGTCCTTTATATAGCCCTCAAATCAGAAACCCTAGATCTCATAGGTTTAGACTTGCCATAAAGATCCACTTTCCAAGTTTTCAAATCTTACGGCTATGATGAAGTCGCGGATCCGCCACAATTAGGGCACTTTGGCTGCGGAAGCGCCGCGCTATGGAGGAGTTAGGGTTTGGGTTTTCTTCTGTGGCCTCATGCTGACATGTGGAGATCCTCTAGATATCCGGATTTTGGAAATATTTTGTGAGTTTCTGCCAGTATTGATTCTATGATTTTAGTAGATTTTTTATCCTGGCATCTTGAAAATCTTGATCTCTTGGCCTGAGCTAAATCTTGCACAATATTTCCGTGAATAATGTTAGTACTATTTATTAAATTAGAGTGAGTATCTTAATCACTTTATATGGTAATAAATCTTTAAGAAACTTGATTAAGAATATTTGATATGATATGCATATTTTAATTACCAAAATATTATATTAATATTATATACATATATTTTCCTTCATAATGTTAATTATAATATAGAAACATATGATAATAGATATTTTACAGATAAACCCTCATATGCTTTATATTTATAATAAACACCTTTAAATATTTATCAAAAATAAGGAAAATGTTATAACAAATGTGCAATATTTTCTACTGAACAAATACCCCCAAATTTAATTTTGATCGTCCCGAGCAAACTAGTTATTCAAGAAAGAGAGGGAAAAAACCCTAAGTAGCACACTTTCGTAGGCAAAACGATTGCACTTAGCACGTGCAATAAGCCGTTAAAGCTTTAGGTGTCCCTAATAGGAGGAGTGCTGTCTCCTAAGGGTTTTCAGTGGATTACACCCACAAAATTCCATAATAAAAGAAAGAAGATGAAAGTTACATATAAAGATAAAAACTATAAAAGAAAGAACTTGAAAAGAAGAGTTTCCAACCACACCAGCTTTTCAGTTGCAATGAGCCCTATCTTAATGGTCCTGAAAAGATGTTAGAAATCACATCACCCCTTAATAAAACATCGCCATTAGTCTTCCTCCCCATCTTTCTTCCAAATATCGATCATATACCCTTACGTGTGTGTAAAAAAAATCACTACACTTAGAGAATTCAAATAAAGCCATCATACTCTTCTCCATCTTTCTTAGTACTTCTTAGTCGGTGAATATTTTAGATGGAATTGCTCATACATTCTTCATACGACCGTTAATACTTCTTGAGGTACCAACCAACCGATTACAAAATTTGCTCGCGCATTAAGGCCTAAAATCATCATCTTGCAACACCTAAGGTTTAGCAGCGGCTCCCAAACTAGTTGGTCTAAGGCACCAGGTGATGAAGCACCCTCGCTATATTTTTTTTATGCTGCCTTAAGTAATTACAAAACCAGTGTTCATTTTTTCTTCACCACTTATACTTTTTTCACACTAAGGCTTTTAGACAAGAGTATTTCAAGGTATTCTCTACTATCCCAAGTTTCAAGATGTGTGGCAGTGCATATAGTAGGGTATCAACGTTCAAATGTTTGGACTCAAGAATAGTGATTATTTTTCAGACTTATTTTTATCCTCAGATTAGTAATTTCCTTCATCTTACTAACCCTTGAGACAACCGCTCATAACTACTTATTACTAGTTTTGTTTAAGAAAACATCTATCTTTCTTGCTTTTCTTAAATTTTTCCAATTTTGTCGTATGTTATTTTTCACTTTCAAACTTTCATTATCAAAATATTTTGTGCTTATATTTATGATAATGCAAAATAATACGTGAATAAGCACAAACCTCTCCCAAACTTGTTTGCAGCAGTGTCCTCACTGATCTGTTAAGCTAAAAAAAACATTAGACTTAGGAGGAAAAGTTAGTAACGGGGACATGAATAAATGACAGTGAAATCCTCTCCCAAACTTATTTTTTTGGCTCACAATTTTGTAAAAATTTATTTTCTCTCAAGAGCCAAAAGATTTCTCCCCAAACTTGAGTAAAATAATATTAAGCATTTAAAATTATAAGGAGGGTTAAAGTTTTTGTTCTATGCAAAGCTTTACAAAGACCAACAGTTAATACCAACCATTCAAAGAATTTATCAATGTAACAATATAGTTGGTGGAAGATCAGAGATTTGAAGAAGTGGGGAGATAGGAAGCGGAATCGATCGGGTTTACATCTCGGTTGGTAGAGACGGAACAATGATGGTGAATGAAAACGAGAATGTGAATGAGTATGTATGGGTAGAATAGTCACATTCTCGTATGGGATAAGAAGAAATGGTGGTGGTTCAACTTTTTCGGGTGAAGGTTGATTAATCACAAAATCCGTGTCTTTTAAGAATGCGAGTTCGTCGGCGAAAATATCTTCGAAACTTTCATCGATGGTCCGAGTGAATGTTTCAATGTCAATCTGTTTCGCACCTGAATTCAACTCACTTGATTTGTCAGAAATTATGGTGGTAGGAGACTCGAAAAGCTGATCTATCTTATTCTCAAAAGAGTCTAAATCAAGTTGTCTTTCTAGAATTATCGAACTCAAAATATCGGAGTGTGATTTATCAAAACTTGATAAATTAAAGGAAGATTAGAAGAAGAACCAAAGAAAATGGGTGATGAAATGGGTAAACAAATTTGTGTGTTGAGCATTGTTGAACCAGATGTGGGAAATGAAGGCTGAATATCGTTCTGCTTTTCGGTCATGCATTTATCATCAATTTCCAGACGGATATGGGGTTCGGGAAAAACAGTTAACGGTTCGAGATGATGTCCACACATAAGTGCAAGGACCTGATGAACTGGTGAGAAAAACTCATCCAAAACTTTGGGTTCATCATCCAAAATCTTCCCAGCGTCAATATCCTCAATCAAGTGAAAGTTAAAATTCTCAGACACCTCATCAATAGCATGGTTTTCTATCAATTTTGGTTCTAGAGTGGAGGTGTAGAGATCAAAAGGATTGGGTATGGTTTCACTTGAAATGGACCATTCACAATTGGGTAAATCAAACACTACAAAGTCACACAACTCATCAAATATTCTATTTTCAATTGGTGAATAATTTGGTGTACTTGATATATTTGTAAAATTGGATTTGTGGATTTCAATTTGGGATGGGGAGGTTTTATTTGGAAGGGTGTACTGCTCTCTCTCACTACTCAAATTCTCAATTCGTCCTATTGCCGTATCATACATTGGATAATTTTGAGGTAGTTGGAAACTAGTTGCTCGTTCGTTAGGTTGTATGAGGCGGCCATGGATACATTCAATTTTTTTTATCTAGCGGCACGACGCTACTCGAAATTCTTCCAATGACCGTTCAAGACTAGACATAGGTTGTGAAGGGGTTTCAGTAAAAGATTGAAATTCTTATGGAGAGGTGAAACTCTCAAATGGCTGTTTAGAATAAATGTCTAGAGAAGGTGTAAAAATAGGATAAGATTGATGAGAATCGAATGGTTGTGAAAATTGGACAGGTGTAAGATCAACATTGTGACAAGAAGAATATTGAGATTGGTTGGTTGGTTGGCGAATGGCAATAGATGTCATATACACCGCAAAACGAGTAGCAATACTTTATGTTTGTTGTCCTAAAGGTTTGACCGGATTGAAACTTTAGGATTCAGTCTTCGCAATATACTCAGCAATGGACATGCGTTTAGATGGTTCCTCACTTGCTTTAAATGAATTATCAACATAAGTTGATATTGAATTTTGGTGAGGAGTCCAACTGTTTCTTTCCGCTCTCAAAGACATGGTAGAGTTGGATGGTATACCGAAGCGATTACAAAAATAAGAAATATCTGGTTCTGGATAGCAAAGCTCGGCAAGAGTTCGTCTGTTTGGGTTACCCATTATAAGAAGGTTAAAAGAAAAGAGGAAGGGGAAAGATTTAAACTCTATTTGGATTATTTTGCTTTGAAAGAAGGACTTGAGGGTTGACTCAACAAATCACAAAGTGCACAAGCGAGCCTTGAACTAAGGCCACCTAGGTCAAGCACTAGACCGCTCCTAGGCATCCAAAGGACAAGCCGTTAGATCAATCCTCTACCTCCTCTTTATCACTCTTGTGGCCATGTAAGTGCTAGGTAAGTGGGAGGTTTCCGCTATACGAATCACCGAAATAGTGGGCCTAATTAAGTAACCACTTTCCTTAGACATCACGAAAGAAATGCGGATAAGTGATAGATAAAAAATTACCCACGACCTTCCTCTGTCCTAATTTGAGTGCGACAGTCCTTAGGACTTGGTCTAGATATTTTTTTATTAATGTAGGTTTATGCGCATGGACGTTTGCGATTTGTGGGGTATAGGATGGTGTTAGTGTATATGCCCTAGAGGCCATTACTGTATCATACTAGCTTGTATATTACTTAATGGAAGCTTGGGATATTCACAGTTGTATATACAATCTTGCTCGAAATGGTAGTATGCTACTTGGTTTGTCTCTGCTTTAATATGTGCATGTGTTTCTTTTAGCATATTGCTGGTATACATATTAGTAGAGCCCTTAGGATCTTTGCTTGATTACCAGCGTTGTGATGGCGCTCGCACTCGTGGGAGCTGGGTAATCTATAAGCACATCCTTATACAGGTCCCTGGTCGTTGGACTATCGAGACAGGGCATCGATACTCCGGAGTAGACTAGCGTATGCGCTTCTCATCCCAGTGTGGGAGACGGTCTGTCCCACAGCCGTTAGTACGTCGTACTTGGGATAGTATGCGGGTGCTCGTTAGGTTACGAGTACACTGGACAGGACTCGTCGGGAACTGTTGGTTGGTAATATACCTATCGTCAGTTATCAGTTCCCAGGTGACATGAGTACAGCTTAGTCCGCTGACTTGACACTGTCACTTCGCCTCGAGTGTGTTCCCACTGCACTTTGATTACTACCCTACCACGGCTCAAAGGAGCTGTGCAAACAGGTAGTTTTTGGGTGCAGTCCCGAAGCACTTGGAGGCAGTGACGGTTAGACAGGATTCGTCTCTCCCGGTATTGGGGGTTGACATCGCGCTGTGTCTAGGAGAGCCATTACACGAGTAGTCCCTGGCCAGGGCAAGCGAGATATACTGGTAGGTTTCCAGTGTTATCTCAGGGTGTTCTGGGCTACACTCCGACACGACTTGTACCGCTATTAGGGGACTGACGTTCACCGCCCCCCTAGGCCCGCCATGCGATGTATCAGACGAACAGACCGGACTGTACGGAGACTGTCACATACAGGCTCAGTAGGAGTGCAGATGGGGTTCACCTCGTCAGTCTTCTTATCGACATCTACCTGGGGACCGTTACGTACAGCTAGTGCCGCTTGCGGTCTGTGGTTAAACCCACTGCCAGCGTAGTGTCGAGTCTTTAGAGTCCCACACAGAGAGCTATTCGCCTTTAGGCAAAACGAGTAGAGGTCGCATGGTTTTGCGACAGGGTTCGTTCGCATCCGCGCACTTGTGCACGTTTGCTGTCCGGACAGTTTATACTAGCGGGCTTTGGTTTAAGCCGGATCCTAGTATATGATTTGAGATTGGTTTTTCTCAGGGTATTCGTGTTCCTCGGATCACGAATGCGGGTGCGTATGCACAGTTGCTTGAGATTGGGGGAGAGGACCTTGTTTTGGGTTAATGGCATTTGTCATTTTATTAACCCTATTGTTTTTTTGTGTGGATTATTGTTAATTGATAATTAGCTTAATTATTGTGCATGGTTGTTGTTGACAATTTGACTTCATTGACTTGTTGACCATGTTGACAACTTGACCATAATCATTTCATTTGGAATATGCTCTTTGATCTTTGCAAAAATGAAATGATAATGGTCAATTCATGATTTATCATGACAATTTTCAAGCTAATTATCTAATTAAAATTATCCTCACATATTAGTGAGAATGGCTCACTATTTTCTCATTCTCTCATTCTATTTCTCTCTCTTGCTCATCCTCTCCCTCAAGCTCTCTCTCCCTCTCATGTGTTGAGAAACAAAAAGCTTGAGAAAAACCCTCTCTTGATCTTCTCTACTCACTTCTAGGGTTCAAGTCTTAGCATTTCTTGCACTCTAGTTACTCCTAGCTTGGAGTTGAAGCTAAAGGTGGTGGCTTTCGGGTGGATCCTTCTTTGACGGGAGAAGACAAGCAAGGTGACCCTTTTCTACCATACCTAGGAGCAAGGAGAGAAGGACTAAAGACCAAAGGTATAACCTTTCTTCACTTAGCTACTTTGTAGTTAGGGTTAGCTAGTTTATGTTTAGCAAAGATCCTCACAAGCTTAGTCCATGTTGCCTAAGTCATAAAAATCCGATTTTTATTATGTTTTCCACCTCCCCGTAAGCACCGGGGTGGGCAACACGGACTTACAGTGGTATCAGAGCCTAACTAAACTCAAACTAGCTAAGTAGTTAAGTGTAACGAAGTTTCGAAACCGAAAAACCCTAAAACCAAACTTTTACAAAATCCAAGTTTCTGTTAAAATTTTTTCTGCTTAAAATGAAAAACTGTATACTTGTAAAATTGTCTCAGGGTTTTGTGTGAAACACCACCAAATACGAACCAGAGAGGAGCCAAGAGGACCGCGCTTCCGCGGCATAAGGAAGCTCTTGCCGCGGAAGCGCGGCCGTCTTGTCAACTCTCTGTATCGTTTTTGCTGCAGTTTGTTTCTGAGTTGGTTTTAGGATTTTTAGGATATGTTATATGTGCCCAGATCTTCCAGAACTAAAATTTACTTTTGGGGGCCTATAAATCCGTATTTTTCGGAACTTCACTACACTTTAACTATATCGGTTATATCTGTGATGCTTGTATGTATTGAACGTCGGCTAATCGCTATAAGTCGATTAGTCGGGGTTATACATCTCTGTGATCTGTGATTGTTGGATTGTGGATATGAATGGATTGGATTGTCGCGGGTGAATAGCCGGGTTGGATGTGAGATGAGCGTTATTTTCTTTCATTCATTTGTAACATGTAAATTGATGTAATAATATTCTTTGTATGGCCGCACAACCGGGTCGGGGTTGTAGCCGTCATTGTATAATTCTTTTTACTGTTTTTGCTCCTAGGATAGACCCATGGAGGGGGTGCACAAACTACCGGGTATCTCGAAGCGCCGAGTGGCCTACTCACGGTGGTGAGGGAGGTTGCTTCGCTTCGGGTGCGTGGCGGGTAGTTTGCCGCACCCGTAGGGGTCTTGGATGGGGTATTAGCTATTCACCGCGACCGTGTAATCCGCTTTGCGTTGCAGGCTCGAACGCATTGCGGATTCCTAGTATATCCAATGTATTCATCTGTGTTCTGTAATGTCTATCATTGCTATATATTTATATATAATAACTATTTAGGCGTTGCTTATGTTTTACAGCCGCGCTAGCCCAGCCCCCGCTCTGTCGTTAGTTAAGTAACCTAACGGGTGATGACGGGGCCCCGTGGCTAATGCGAATGGCATAAGCGTACGTCATATTTTGGTTGTTTTCTGCAATGGTAGGATTAAATGATGGGACGCATTAAAAGAACTAATGCAAGAAATAAACCAAGTAAAAGTCGATTGGAACACTTTGAAAACCACTCGGTTCTTTTCAAAACTAAAACTTTTAAACGCGGAGCTTGAACCACTCCTTTTAAAAGCTATCTCGTTCCATCGATTATATCAAGTTCACTACGTTCACGGTTTCGCCAAAACCATCCGTAGCCCTCCGTCATTCCACATGAATGGTCAAAAGTATTCAAGCTATGTATTTTGGCCAAAGTCAAGGCATAGTGATTGGTAGCGTTTGGGTATTCATGTGCAGCATAGATAGATGCGTTGGTTTGGGACAGTCGTGCTGCCATTTTGGCCAAAGCCAAGGGTAGGTACGGGTGGGTCCAAATTAACCAGGAGAATGACGGGTAGAACTTGACATGTGACTTATGATATTTTGGCCAAAGTCAAGGTCATAAGAACATGGGGCAAAAATCCACATCGGGAGTTTCATAAGTACTGAAACTTGCTAGCGTTGCATACCATTTGGAGTGTGATGATTCTGGTAGGATTCCTTCGGTTTTATCACGCGATGATATTTGGATCCCGATCCTACTGTGAGTATATGCTACTCCTCGGGAAAACTCTCACTTAACGATCAATGCTATAAACCTAGTAGGTGCCTAGAAAGGTGTTAGCGGGGCTACGCCCACAGGGAAAAGAGGTTACTTAATTAAGGAACTTCGCGAAAGCGTTGGAAAACCTCCCTCGAAGTACCGACACTGGCCTGGCTGAACGGTTAAGCAAGTATTGTACGGTGAGAATGATCCCGGCTAATCCTTTTCTTTATGGTTTGAGAAGGGATTCGAGAGACAGTGGGAGCCATCCAGTTTAGACAAACTAAAAACCACTCTAAACTTGCAAGAGCATCATGCTAAAGTGTTTCTTTTCTCTCTCCTAATTGCAGCGACCATTCAAGATGACCGGACTTAAGTTACTATTAGATAAAAACATATTGACAGGGCCAAACTACAAAGATTGGCTCAGGAATGTCAAGATGGCTATCACTTATGACAAGCTGGGGTATATACTTACCACCAAAGCTCCCCCTGTCCCAGGTCCCACCTCCAGCGTCGCGGATGTAGAAATCCGTAAGACATGGGAGATAGATTGCGCGAGGGCCAAATGCCTCGTACTAGCCTCGATGGACAATGACCATCAGAGGAGGCACGAGAATATGGACCTAGAGTCCATATTTCTCCATACAAAAGAACTGTATGGAGAGCAGTCTCGTATCGCAAGATACGAAGTGTCGAAGAAGCTCTTTTCGGCAAGGTTGGCCGTCGGATCATCGGTAGCGGACCACGTGCTTAAGATGATCGGCTACATAGAGGAGCTCGCGGACCTTGGGACCACGTTGGAGAATGAACTCTATACTGATCTGATTCTCCAGTCCCTTCCTTCCACTTACGCCCAGTTCATTCTTAACTTCAACATGCAAGGAAAGGAGGTTGAACTTGCCGAGCTTCTGAACATGTTGAGGACTGCTGAGGGCACCCTACAGAAGGGTAGGGAGACATCCACTTTGTTTGTAGGAGGATCTTCCTCTTCTAGGTCCAGGGCGAAAGCCAAGGGCAAGAAGAAGAAAGCCCCCGCCAAACCAAGAGGCGGTGTCGGTAAAGTGGATACGAAGGGAAAGGGTAAAGCAACAAAAGTAGCGGGGAAGCTGGTGGGGAAGGAAGAATGCTTCTATTGTCACAAAAGTGGTCACTGGAAACAAGATTGCAAGGCTTGGAAAGCCAGAACACAGGATTTGAAGCGAGTTGCAGCTTCAGCTTCAGGTGTGTATGTTATTGAAAACTGTCTATCTATAAACTCTACTTCCTGGGTATTGGATACCGGATCGGGATCTCATATCTGTAATTCTTTGCAGGCGTTGAGAAAGCGTAGAGTTTTGAAGGCAGGTGACATGACCCTCAGAGTTGCGAACGGTGCTAGCATGGATGCTGAGGCCGTGGGGGACTATCACCTGGGATTATCAGATGGACACTTTTTGGTTTTGCGTAGTTGTTATTATGTACCAAATGCAACCTGTAATATCATTTCTGTATCTTTATTATCTAAAGAAGGTTATGAATTTGCATTTGTAAGTAATGTAGTGAACATTCACCTTAATCAAGTGTTGATTGGGTCAGGTACATTGAACAACGGTATTTACGTTTTAAACCAACCACAGGTTTTCAATATCCAGAATACACACAAAAGAAAGTCTCCAGAAATTAATAAAACTTTCTTATGGCATTGTAGACTGGGTCACATCAACGAGAGAAGATTGACTAAGTTACATACTGAAGGATATTTAGATTCGTTCGAATATCAATCGTATGCAACTTGTCAATCCTGTCTCAAAGGAAAGATGACAAAGGCTCCGTTTTCTGGACACGGAGAAAGAGCGAGCGAGCTCTTGGGACTCGTACACAGCGACGTGTGCGGTCCAATGTCTACACATGCGCGAAGCGGTTTTTCTTACTTCATAACTTTTACGGATGATTTTTCAAGGTACGGTTATGTCTTCTTAATGAAACATAAATCCGAGGCTTTTGAAAAATTCCAGGAATATAAGAGTGAAGTAGAAAAACAGACCGGCAAAAGTATCAAGATCCTAAGATCGGATCGAGGAGGAGAATACTTGAGTGCCGAATTCCTGAACTACTTAAAAGAGAATGGAATTCTCTCTCAGCTTACTCCTCCATACACTCCGCAACATAACGGTGTATCGGAGAGACGGAACCGAACCCTATTGGATATGGTACGGTCCATGATGAGTAACACTGAGTTACCGCGATCGTTCTGGGGGTATGCGCTAGAAACAGCTGCATATCTTTTGAACCGTGTTCCCACTAAGACTGTGCCTACCACACCATATGAGTTATGGAGTGGGAAGAAACCCTATCTTAATCAAATTAAGACATGGGGATGTCCAGCTTTTGTAAAAAAGCAGCATGCGGACAAGCTCGAGGCACGCTCAGTACAGTGCAAGTTTGTGGGATATCCAAAGAACTCCAAGGGATATTACTTCTATTACGAAGAGGAACAAAAAGTCCTTGTTTCTCGCCATGCCCACTTTCTAGAACATCAGTTCATAGAAAAAGAATTAAGTGGGAGCGCAATAGAACTGGAAGAAATTCCAGAACCACAAACTGTTACTGAAAGTTTAGTGGAACCAGAAGGTTCAAAAGAACAGGACATTCCTACGCCGCTCCGCAGGAGTAGTAGGCAGTCTCATCCGCCCGAGAGGTACTACGGTTTCCTCATTGACGGGGATAGAGAGGACTGCATCCTAGATTGTGATGAGCCTACTAGCTTCCAGCAAGCCATTCAGAGCGTCGACTCGGTAAAATGGCTGGATGCAATGCGGACCGAGATGGAGTCCATGTACACCAACAAAGTATGGACGTTGGACATTGCTCCAGACGGGGTAAAACCCGTAGGATGCAAGTGGATCTTCAAAAGGAAGATTGGTGTAGATGGACAGGTTGAGACCTATAAAGCTAGACTGGTAGCAAAGGGTTTTCGTCAGCGACCTGGTTTGGACTATGACGAAACCTTTTCTCCAGTAGCTATGCTGAAATCCATTCGGATCCTTCTTGCCATCGCTGCTTTCCACGATTATGAGATTTGGCAGATGGACGTAAAGACAGCTTTTCTAAATGGTCATTTAGAGGAGTGTGTCTATATGGACCAGCCAGAGGGTTTCATTCAGGGTGGGAGCAGCGGAAAGGTGTGCAAGTTGCTCAAGTCCATTTATGGACTCAAGCAAGCATCGCGGAGTTGGAACATCTGTTTTGATGAGACGGTCAAAGAATTTGGCTTTATCAAAAATCCAGATGAACCATGCATCTATTGTAGATTTGTAGCGAGAACTGTAGTATTCCTCGTTTTATACGTGGATGACATTCTCTTAATAGGAAATGACATTCCTATGCTACAATCTGTCAAAGGGTTCTTGTCACACAGGTTCTCCATGAAAGACCTGGGTGATGCCTCCTACATTCTGGGTATCCGGATCTACCGTGACAGATCCAAGAGGATATTAGGACTCTCGCAGTCCAGGTACATCGACACCATACTGAAGAGATTCAGTATGGAAGATTCCAAGCGCGGTAATCTACCGGCTTGTCACGGGATCACCCTCTCCAAAGAGATGTCTCCCAAGACTGATTTGGAGAGGGATCGCATGTCTATTATACCCTACGCTTCTGCGGTAGGCTCTATAATGTATGCGATGTTGTGTACCAGACCGGATGTGGCTTATGCACTGAGTGTGGTAAGCAGGTATCAGTCAAACCCTGGGGAGAAACATTGGATAGCAGTAAAGAACATTCTCAAGTACCTGAGAAGGACTAAGGAGATGTTCTTGGTGTATGGCGGAAAAGACCTGCAGATTGAGGCCTTTGCTGACTCCAGCTTCCAGAGTGACAAGGATGATTCCAAGTCCATGTCGGGTTTTGTCTTTACCCTCAATGGAGGGGCGGTGTGTTGGAAGAGCTCCAAACAGGAAACCGTTGCTGACTCGACTATGGAAGCGGAATACATCGCTGCATCTGATGCCGCAAAAGAAGCTGTCTGGATGAGGAAGTTCTTGAAAGAACTTCAGGTGGTTCCGTCCATTGTTGACCCAATACCTCTGTATTGCGACAACAACGGGGCTATAGCTTTAGCGAAGGAACCCAGGTCCCATCAGAAATCCAGACACATCTTAAGGCGGTATCACCTGATCAGGGAGATCGTGGATCGCCAGGAGATCGAGGTCCGGAGAGTTGCATCAGAGGATAACACAGCAGATCCATTCACCAAGGCCTTGCCCCAGACTCAGTTCGAACGGCTGATCGAGATGATAGGTCTTCGATACGCCAGTACATGGCCTTAGTGCAAGTGGGAGATTGTTAGTGTATATGCCCTAGAGGCCATTACTGTATCATACTAGCTTGTATATTACATAATGGAAGCTTGGGATATTCACAGTTGTATATACAATCTTGCTCGAAATGGTAGTATGCTACTTGGTTTGTCTCTGCTTTAATATGTGCATGTGTTTCTTTTAGCATATTGCTGGTATACATATTAGTAGAGCCCTTAGGATCTTTGCTTGATTACCAGCGTTGTGATGGCGCTCGCACTCGTGGGAGCTGGGTAATCTATAAGCACATCCTTATACAGGTCCCTGGTCGTTGGACTATCGAGACAGGGCATCGATACTCCGGAGTAGACTAGCGTATGCGCTTCTCATCCCAGTGTGGGAGACGGTCTGTCCCACAGCCGTTAGTACGTCGTACTTGGGATAGTATGCGGGTGCTCGTTAGGTTACGAGTACACTGGACAGGACTCGTCGGGAACTGTTGGTTGGTAATATACCTATCGTCAGTTATCAGTTCCCAGGTGACATGAGTACAGCTTAGTCCGCTGACTTGACACTGTCACTTCGCCTCGAGTGTGTTCCCACTGCACTTTGATTACTACCCTACCACGGCTCAAAGGAGCTGTGCAAACAGGTAGTTTTTGGGTGCAGTCCCGAAGCACTTGGAGGCAGTGACGGTTAGACAGGATTCGTCTCTCCCGGTATTGGGGGTTGACATCGCGCTGTGTCTAGGAGAGCCATTACACGAGTAGTCCCTGGCCAGGGCAAGCGAGATATACTGGTAGGTTTCCAGTGTTATCTCAGGGTGTTCTGGGCTACACTCCGACACGACTTGTACCGCTATTAGGGGACTGACGTTCACCGCCCCCCTAGGCCCGCCATGCGATGTATCAGACGAACAGACCGGACTGTACGGAGACTGTCACATACAGGCTCAGTAGGAGTGCAGATGGGGTTCACCTCGTCAGTCTTCTTATCGACATCTACCTGGGGACCGTTACGTACAGCTAGTGCCGCTTGCGGTCTGTGGTTAAACCCACTGCCAGCGTAGTGTCGAGTCTTTAGAGTCCCACACAGAGAGCTATTCGCCTTTAGGCAAAACGAGTAGAGGTCGCATGGTTTTGCGACAGGGTTCGTTCGCATCCGCGCACTTGTGCACGTTTGCTGTCCGGACAGTTTATACTAGCGGGCTTTGGTTTAAGCCGGATCCTAGTATATGATTTGAGATTGGTTTTTCTCAGGGTATTCGTGTTCCTCGGATCACGAATGCGGGTGCGTATGCACAGTTGCTTGAGATTGGGGGAGAGGACCTTGTTTTGGGTTAATGGCATTTGTCATTTTATTAACCCTATTGTTTTTTTTGTGTGGATTATTGTTAATTGATAATTAGCTTAATTATTGTGCATGGTTGTTGTTGACAATTTGACTTCATTGACTTGTTGACCATGTTGACAACTTGACCATAATCATTTCATTTGGAATATGCTCTTTGATCTTTGCAAAAATGAAATGATAATGGTCAATTCATGATTTATCATGACAATTTTCAAGCTAATTATCTAATTAAAATTATCCTCACATATTAGTGAGAATGGCTCACTATTTTCTCATTCTCTCATTCTATTTCTCTCTCTTGCTCATCCTCTCCCTCAAGCTCTCTCTCCCTCTCATGTGTTGAGAAACAAAAAGCTTGAGAAAAACCCTCTCTTGATCTTCTCTACTCACTTCTAGGGTTCAAGTCTTAGCATTTCTTGCACTCTAGTTACTCCTAGCTTGGAGTTGAAGCTAAAGGTGGTGGCTTTCGGGTGGATCCTTCTTTGACGGGAGAAGACAAGCAAGGTGACCCTTTTCTACCATACCTAGGAGCAAGGAGAGAAGGACTAAAGACCAAAGGTATAACCTTTCTTCACTTAGCTACTTTGTAGTTAGGGTTAGCTAGTTTATGTTTAGCAAAGATCCTCACAAGCTTAGTCCATGTTGCCTAAGTCATAAAAATCCGATTTTTATTATGTTTTCCGCCTCCCCGTAAGCACCGGGGTGGGCAACACGGACTTACAGATGGGTGGTGAAATCTCCACCTAATCTGAAATTGGGTTATTGCCCCTTAAAGTCCATTTGTAAAATATGCAAAAACAACCCGAAAATCAAAACACGCAAAAAGATTTTTGAGTGGTGGTATTTTGCAAAGAATCTTGCAGAAAAATATATTATTGGATTTCAGAGGAGAGAGAAGAATATGAGGAAGATACCAGAAGAGTTTGGGGACCAAACTCTACCAAGACGTCGCCAAAACCATGCTTAAGCCGCGGTTCCGCCACGCGATGGAGGGATCTTTTCACAATTTTTCTATATTGGCCTCTTTTGCTCCTCTGGTCCTCTCTGAAAGTCTTTGAATCTCAGATTCCTCATTCAAGTGACTCAAGATTCCCTCGCAAAAAAATTCGCACAATAATCGTTAAATATGCAAGATGTGGTTTTGATCCTCTTTTATTTAATTTTATAGTTGTCGGATACGAATTCAACCCGAATAGAAAGAAAAAAATTACGCACGTATCCCCGGCAACTGCGCCATTTGATTGGTGTGAAAAAGTGTTTTTGTAAAGTAACCGCAATCAATAATGGTGTCGCTAGTAGCTAGCTGAGATGAGTACGGGTCGTCTGCAGGGATGCGCAGAACTTTTAATCTTGCTTTAGACGAGTTGATTAGAAATAGGGGAGAATGATTCTAGATCTATATTGAACACGGATGTAGAATATATAAGAAGATGGATTTTAGGGTTCGTTAGAATTTAGTAGCAACGGATTATTAAATAAAGATGACTCCTTTTTATCTTTTAATGGATTTAAAACTAGATCGATAGTGATGAATGAAGATTAGGGTTTTTGGAGGGAATAGGGTTCCCACTCTTAACCCTTATCTTTTCATTGACCTCTATTCATGTCTAGTCTCTACCAAAATAATTGTTAATGTGATCTCAAATCACAGTCGAGACTATCAATAAATTGATAGTGCACCCGATTAGGATGTTAACGATTCTTTTGATAAAGTTTATAAACTTTGTAAGATGTAAAAGAAGTTAAGCGACTTTATCATCCATTGATGTACCATAATCCTACAAACCCTATCAAGTGGAGAATTACTCACGCATGGTTGAGATAGAAGAAGAAAGGATAGAGAAGGATATCATAATGCAGAAATTAAATCCGGAAAGTAAATACGAAATAATTACAAATGATCTACCTTTATTAATCAACGTTACAAGTATAAATCCTTCGAATTTAGATTACAAGAGGAAGAAGTTGCTCTCGATCTCTGCCTCGTAGGAAGTATTTGCCCCGTCGATATTCACGTCGCTCTATCGCGTCGAATCGCGGACCTGTCATGGATATCCTGTTCTTTGATGACGATTTGCTTCGTGTTAAAGGTGATGAGTTTTAACTTTAGCCCTCGGTCCTTTATATAGCCCTAAAATCAGAAACCCTAGATCTCATAGGTTTAGACTTTCCATTAAGATCCACTTTCCAAGTTTTTAGATTCTACGGCTATGATGAAGCCGTGGATCCGCCGCAATTAGGGCACTTTGGCCGCGGAAGCGCCGCGCTCTGGGGGATTTAGGGTTTGGGTTTTCTTTTGTGGCCTCATGTTGACACGTGGAGATCCTCTAGATATCTGGATTTTGGAAATATTTTCTGACTTTCTGCCAGTATTGATTCTAAGATTTTAGCAGATTTTTGATCCAGACATCTTGAAAATCTTGATCTCCTGATCTGAGCTAAATCTTGCACAATATCTCCATGAATAATGTTAGTACTATTTATTAAATTAGAGTGAGTATCTCAATTACTTTACATGGTAATAAATCTTTAAGAAACTTGATTAAGAATATTTGATATGATATGCATATTTTAATTACCAAAATATTATATTAATATTATATACATATATTTTCCTTCATAATGTTAATTATAATGTAGAAATATATGATAATAGCTATTTTACAGATAAACCCTCATATGTTCTATATTTATAATAAACACTTTTGAGTATTTATCAAAAGTAAGGAAAATGATATATCAAATGTGCAATATTTTCGACTGAACACAACAAATCTAACACAACCATAATCACTAAGCATCATTCAACACAGAACATGCAAACTTGCGAGTATCAATTCCGTAACCCCATCTAATTGATATGTATAAAAATTAGATGACGTTTTACCAAACGTTATGATACACACAACCATCACTAATCCTACGACAATCGAATACCACACACTAATAGACAACACTTAAATTTTCCAAAACATCAAAAATCAAGTATGCTAAAAACCGACAAAAATTCTATGCTAAAACCCACTCTGGGAGTTCGAAATGACCTCGGATTGATCCGAAACTTTGCGGAGGACCCCGACACAAAATTAACGTCGACTTGAAGGCACCTAAGGGGGATACCCACTCTTTAGGCCACCCTAAGGTGGCCAAGTGGTAGGCATACCCGAGCCTGCCCCTTTGGGTAGGGCTCGAGTCCCTACCCCTTAAGGCCAGCTTAGGGTGGTCTTGGGGAGGGTGGGTGGGCCCTCCTTAGGTCCCTCTGAGACATCCCCGGGTTCCCCGAGCATCTCCCCACGGCTTCTCGGTCCAAATCGAGAGCCTGCGGGGAGTCAAAACATCAAATTAGCATGAATTTTCTTACTGGTTTTTTGGCAGTTTTTGCAGGGCAATAGCCGGTAGGATTCGGGAGTCGTATTTATCTAGTTTAGGATGTTATTGTGGCCTTGATACCATTGAAAGTTCCTAGTTCCCTTACCGCGGAAACCGTGGCTGATGCGGAACCAAGAAACAAAAATTTTACAAGGGGACACTAGAAACTATTCCCTAGCAATCTATCCAAACACTAATCTAGCAAACTACGCATGCAAGGTTCAGGAATACAACCTTTGATTCGTGTCCACCGAATCGTGAAAGACCCCTCCAAGCTCCTAGTAGGCCGTCGATAATAAGCTTGAATGGAGACTGCTCTTTCCGAGATGATCCACCCGAGGGAATCGTTCAAACCTCCGGCTTCACCTAGTGAAGCAACCGACGCCCCAAACTCGTTAGGAATGGAGAGTGGGGATGTAGAAATTTTCGACTATAATTTTCTCTCAAATCTAAAGTTCAAGAGAGCAAGTAAAGAAGGAGCAGGAGGTGAAGAAACTTAGCCATCTCAAGAATTAGCACGTCAAGAAGAAGCATGAGAGAATAGAATGAATAAAAGAATAGCTTCATATTTTCTACAACCATGCATAACATAAAAAATCCCACAACATTTTGTAATAAACTAATGAAGCCCATTCCTCTCTACATGTCTTCACCTATGCTCAATTCCACCTCACCATCCACCTCATTTTATGAATATTCATAAATGATGTGTCCATCTTCTAGAACAAATTACGTATTAATACGTAATACAACCCGGTATACATATCAAAATACATATACGCGTTTCCGTATAAAAATATGAATAGCCAAGAAAGAAAATGAATAGTGAACAATAATACTAGAATACATATATTAAAAAAATACATATAAATTATTAAATCAAAACTTGATTTAATAATCCACTTAATCCTAAGCCGCTAATATTATCAACTGTCAGATGAAAGTCCGTGTAGCCTGTACACATATTTAATCGGACACCTGTATGTACCAACATACGTCATCTACATCATATTTCCTAAACCAGAAAAACCCTCTATATGGGACTCTAAAGACTCGACAATACGCTGGAAGTGATTACCGAATAAAATCCATAACCACAAGTACGTCAGTGACACTAGCTGTACGTAATGGCTACCCAGGTATATGCCGAAAGGGAGGTTAATAATCAATCCTTCTGTACCCTACTGAGCCTGAATGTGACAATCTCCGTACAGTCCGGTCTCTTCGTCTAAGAGTATCGCATATCAGGTTTAGGGGGTGGATAACGTTAGAACCCTAATAACTCGATAAGTCATGTTGGAGTCAAGCTCATTAGCAACAGAGAAACTATTGAACCCATAAGTAAATTTCATACACCGTGGACATGGATTTAGTGTGATGGATAACCGAACATAGCACGATATCGACTCCTAATACCAGAAGAGACGAATCCCCGACAATCGATCACCGCCTCCATGTGGCTCGGTACTGTACCCAACTAAAACCTGTTTGCACAACACTTTTGAACCATGGTAGGGTTGTAATAGGGAATTAACATGAGACAAATGATGATCTCAGGTCAAAAGACTAACCTATAGTTATGCCACTAGAGAACTTCCATATAATGATTGATATAATACTATCTAGAAGTTCTCGGCAAGTCCGTCTAGTGTACTCACCTCTAGTGAGCACCTGTATACTATCTTAGGTGACACGACACCAATGTCTTGTGAGACCGGCCACCGCCCTTCGTCTGGGTCTCGAAACGTATACACTAGTATACTTCAGAATATTGATGCCCAGTCTCGATACTCCCACAGCTAGGGACATTTAAAAATGTGCTCATGGACTACCTAGCTCTCATGTATATGGTCGCCATATAATGCTGGTAATCAAGGAGGAATCCTACGGGCTTCATCATTATGTATTAGCGATACGTAATAACAAGTAAAACGTATATACATCAATGATAAAGAAAAACCACATAGCGTACTCTCATCTCGAGTAAGATTGTTCTACCTGTACAGGTTCTCCTTCAATTATTATAATCGCCTGCCTGCAATTACAATAATTGCCTTGAGGGCAATATATTCAACAGAACCTTCTTCTTCAGCATTACTGCCTTCGAAGAGTTGCTGAAGGAATTCCTCGAGCAAAATTGGGGTATGAACTTTCTAGTTATATTCTTCTAGCGCGTCTATGTACTTATGAAGTTCTGTACGCTTATCGACATATTCATCCGGCTATACATGCTTCTTGTTAGTGTATATGCCCTAGGGGCCATTATTGTATCATACTAGGTTGTATATTACTTAATGGAAGCTTGGGATATTTACAGTTGTATTGACAGTCTTGCTAAAAATGGTAGTATATTACTTGGTTTGTGTCTACTTTAATATGTGCATATGTTTCTTGTAACGTATCACTTATACATATTAGTAGAGCCCATAGTATCTTTGCTTGATTACCAGCATTATGATGGCAGTCACACTAGTGGGGGCTGGGTAGTCTATAAGCAACATCCTATACTTGTCCCTAGTCGTAGGATTATCGAGACAGGGCATCGATACTCCGGAGTAGACTAGTGTGTACGCTTCTCATCCCAGTTGGGGAGATGGTCTGTCCCACAGCCATCAGTACGTTGTACTGGAGATAGTATACAGGTGCTCGTTGTGTTACGGGTACACCGGACATGACTCGCAGGAGAACTGACTGGATGGTATTATACCTAACGTCAGATAGCAGTTCTCAGGTAACATGTGTGCAGATAGTCTGTTGACTTAAAGTCGTCATTTGTCTCGTGTGAGTTCCCACTGTGCTTTGATTACTACCCTACCATGGCTCAAAGGAGTCGTGCAAACAGGTTTTAGTTGGGCACAGTCCCGAGCCATATGGAGTCAGTGAGCGACTGTTAGGGATTCGTCTCTCCCGGTATAGGGAGTTGATATCACACTGTGATCGGTTGGTCATTACCATAAGTCCCTGGCCAGGGCTGATTGAGAATTACTGGTGGACTGATCAGTAGATTCTTGCATGGTTTTGAGCCATACCGGCACGACTTGTACGGTTATTAGGGGTCTGACATTTACCACCTCCCTAGACCATACATACGATACTCTTAGACGAACAGACCGGACTGCACGGATATTGTCACGGACAGACTCAGTAGGAGTTCGGATGGATTTCCTCATCGGCCTTCTTATCGACATCTACCTGGGGACCGTTACGTACAGCTAGTGTCGTTTGCGGTCTGTGGTTAAACCCACTGCCAGCGTAGTGTCGAGTCTTTAGAGCCCCACACAGAGAGTTTCCCTGCTCCAGGCGAAACGATATAGAGGTCGTATGGTTTTACGACAAGGGTTCGGACGCATATGTGTTTAAACGCATGTACGATGTTCGGACAGTTTTTACTAGTCGGCTTTGGTTTAAACCAGATTCTAGTATCGGATTATTGGATTTATACAGTCTAAAGTTTTTCCGTGTTTTCACGGATAGGAGGGGCGTTCTTGTAATTTTGCAGGAAGCTTCTAGAAGCACGGTGACTTGGGGGTTAAGGTGGCATAAGCATTTATTGAATTAGTGACTCATTTGTGTGATTCATTCATGTCATTAATGCATCATTAAATGGTTAATGACTCATATATGAATCACTCATATTGAATAAATGAAGCATGATGATTAATCATTTTATTTATTAATTTGATAAATGATTATGCTTTATATATTCAAGAGAGTTCATTATTTCATTATCATTATTATCATCACCTTCTCTCTCCTCAAGCTCTCCCATTCTTCAAACCCTAATCCTACCACTCATGAGTTGAGATCAAGGATTAGATAGACTTATTAATCCATAAACATACTCTATATCACCTAGGTACCTTTGATTAGCAACTAAAGAAACCTAGTTACCTCAAGATTAGAGGTGAAGCTTGGTGTAGGAGCTCTCGGGTGGATCGTCTATTACGTGGAGAAGGCCGAGGAGGAGGTGGAGAACGAAAAGACGAAGGACACGGTTCATTAGGTATAATCACTTCTCATAGTAGTTAGCAACTTCTATGAATATGTTAGTTATCGTTTAGCAATGATTCTTGCGGTTAGTCGATGTTAGTACATAGAACAAGATCGTTTTTCATATTTCCGCCTCCCCGCACATCGTGGGGTGTAGTACATCGACTTACCCTTCTTGGCCTTCATTTCTTCTTCTTGGAAGATTTGATTGGTGGTCTTTTCACTTTGTTTTTGGTTTTTGGAGTAGGACGTAGTTTTAACATCCTCTCGATGACTTGTGGTTCAAGCGAATTTTTCCACTTGATTGCGGGACACGCTTGTAGTTCCTTTATCATCTTCTTTATCTTTGAAGAGAGGACCATCTCCCATGGGCTTTTTAATACCATCGAGCAAGATCCCCCTGCTGCATCAGCCTTCTTGGAGACGTGTCTTTGCGGCGGATCCACCTTCCAACTATCTGATAACATAAATTTGCCTTGGTTGTATTGGTCTTCAACCCAGTTCTTAAATACAAAGTAATCTTCAATCAGGTGGCTTATAACCCGATGGAAGGGACAGTAATTGGGATCGTTGATCACATTGTTGTGCAGGTTGCTGTGGCTTAGGCAATGATAGCATGCGATTCTTCATGGCAAGCTCGAATAATTTTTCGTCTTGTCACGAGGGAATGAGTATTCACGTCCTAATTTCTCTTCGAGGGTGGGACCCGAACGATTATCATTTCGACGACCTGGTGCTTTCAAATCGCCTTGTTGCTGCTGAGCATTGGCAACAAACGTCGTTTTTTCTTATTTTTATTGTACGATTCCCTACCTGGAGAGGAAAGGACCTGACCAATTTGCTCCAGCTACACTAACTTGTTGATAAGCTCTTTATAGGTAACATGCTTGGAAAAATATAAGAATGGGTACACTTATGATCGTGGATCAAGGGTACCTATAAACATTCCCACGGCTGAACCTTTGGTGATGCGTTGCTCGCATTTATACCAAAGATTCTGTCATGCTCCGCTTCCCAAAATACATAAATATGGTACGTGATAAAGCCAGCCATGCTACCTATGGATAGGAAAGATCCCTCCATAGTCACATTACGGCTGTCAATCAGATGACAAGAACAGTAAATAAAATCTAACTAACACATATCTACTGCCACAATAGATAATGGTCAAGAAATGTATATAGAGAAAATGAATAAAGATCCAATAACGAAATAATATCCTAATCACATCCCTTATGGGATCACATCGATAAATTTAAACTACAGAAATAAAATAACTAAGCATCTCTAAAACAAATCATCAAGCTCCTCACCGCTCAACTTTCTTGTTAAAATACTTTTGATCTTCTTGCGACAAGGTCAAAGGAACTGGACCAGATGTCAGTGCGTCATAAACATCAATAACGATAATATTAACCAGAATAGAAAATTATGATGAAACATGAGCATAAATAATCATCAAAGGTGAAAAGAATGAGCTATACGTATGTTACGTGTTTCCTAAAGTCTGTGCTTTCAGGTTATCTATTCTACAATTCTTTGATCAATTAATGTAATTCTCATCGTAACTCAACAGTATATATCCCGTTCATACCCCCATGGGACCACGACACAATATATTCCATTCATACCCCCATGGGACCACGACATAATATATCCCATTCGTACCCCCATGGGATCATGGCAAAATAAACAATGGTTATTCCGTTCACGTCCGGAATCACGACAAACAATAATAATATCTTCTTGAGTTACGTTTTGGTTACATTTTTGATTTTCCCTTTCCCCCCAGGTTTCGTGTTCAATTCATGTATCAATAGAGTGTCTACATAATGCCAATACAGGAACAATCAGGTACATGTTATGTCTATCTAGACAACATGTCATGTCCATCAGGACAACAAATCAGGATTGTTGGTATCGGTAAGTATCACAGTCAATAGTTACTAGCACAATAACGGTAATAGTAACAGGATGGTATGGTACCAGTCATGAATTTGTATACAGGCATATCAGGGATGATGTAATCAGTCAGGTAAGGTATCTACTTCACAATCACATATTCTAATCAAATCATAGTATACAACAGGCAATACGGTTATAACCGAATCGGTAAACACTAACGGATATAGATTAACAAGCGTATCATGGAAAACGTAATCATATCATGTACAAGACCAAGATAATAGCATTAACAGGGATAGTATATTTAATCCAATTAATAATTATAAAAGTGGTGTTGATTAACCATGTATAAGAAAGTTCCGTTCAGAAATTCCGTGTCATCCTGATTTGTAAAATAGCTTAAAAATAACAAACTTCCTCCAAAATGGACGTGTCATATATCAAAACAAATCTAATTCAATAAGGTTTTTATTTTTATAAGTTAAAGTATCTCAGATTGTTCCAACAAAAAGTTATGAACGTTCGAAATTGAAAGTTTGCTGCTGGAATTTTCCTAGACAGTAGTTCAGAGATACTTTCATATACCAAAACAATTTATTTTGCAAGTGAATGTTTCACGAGGTTATAGTATTCTGAGTTACCTTCTTAATGAACTAAAGAACATGTGCTAATGATTTTTTTATGATTTAAAATGAATTTTATAAGGTAAAGTGTACAGTAAATTTCAGATTTGTTGTATCCGCTTAGCGACACGTTTCATGTGTAAATTATAATATTTTCAAACTATATTTTGCATAACGTTATAAAATGTAGATTATAAACTAATTAATGATATACGGATTATATAGATATAAATGGTATAATAATAATAATAAGAAATATTTACACATATATATTTATAGATATAATTATAGTATGGCGCAAGTTGTAAACTTGCATATACTGTATATTATAAAATTGATTAACATTAAATAACTATGGTGTATAAATTATATAGATTTAGTTGTATGATGATAATAATAATAATTGTATGACAACATATAAGTAAATTACGTAAAGCATAGCATGTAGCAAGTTGTAAAGTTGCCTCGAAACAAACGTAATGAACGGAAGCAACACGACGCTATACAAATCAACACCAAATTTTGACAGCTCGATTATGGTTCTAGGATGCGTCTGGAGTTGCATTGGCGAGAATAGGTGTGAGCTTGAAGAAAAAAGAAGGAGAATATATAAATTGATGAGGGAGAGATTTAGTTAGAGGAGAGAGGGATATGTTATGTGGAGAAAGAGAGAGACAAAGGGTTAAAAAATATAAAAGGTTTATATATATATATATATATATATATATATATATATATATGATTTGTGGATAATATCAAATGTTACCAAAGTTTCACCCGAAAATCTCTAAAAATATATTTTCGAGAGATATACCCATACGTAAAATCATCAACCCTAATGCGATATTCCTGTATTAAATACCATATGCCCCAAGTAAGTTTTAAATAAATATATATAAAGATTTAATTAATGATATAAAGATTATTAAATATTTTGTTAACTTATATTTTAGGATTTGCATATAAAAGATAAGAGTGAAATGAGATATGAGGTGATATACCATGCAATATCAGGTAGCAACAGAATTATTTTATTCATAACTTTTGATATATAAATATATAAATATATAAATATATATAATGTGGCTATTATTCTAGATTCACATAGATATACTTTACTAGCAAATCTCAGATATAATCTTGCACCATATTAGGTTTTAAACATGCGGGTCGGGTCAGATAACGAGTACTACTATTCGAATCATTCGCAACCCAAAGATAAAATAAAAGAATTATAAAGCAAAACTTAAAATACCAAGTTATATTGTATAAACGTACTACGGTGTTACATTATACCCAATTGCAAAGAATTTCATCCTTGAAATTCACTAAACAGGAAAAGATAAGAAGATCAGGATCTAATGAAAAAGATGTGGAAACTTTTGTGGAATCTCGTCTTCACGTTCCCAAATAGATTCTCCATGCGAACGATTTCCCCACGAAATGAGTACTACAGGGATTACTTTATTCTTGAGAACATTTTCTTGTCGATCCATAATAGCCATCGGTTGCTCTTCATAAATCAAATCTTCTCTCACTGTCAGTTCCGAGTGATCAAGGACGTGCGTCTTATCCCGAACATACTTGCGGAGTTGAGACACATGAAACACGTCATGAGCACCCTCCATGGATGGTGGTAAAGCCAATCGATAAGCTGCCTCTACAACACGCTCAATGATATCGAAAGGCCCCACGAATCGAGGACTAAGCTTGCCTCGATTACCAAATCGGATTACACCCCTAGTCGATGATATCTTCAAGAACACAAGATCACCAAAAGAAAAATCCAAAGGTCTTCTTCCAGTATCAGCCCAACTTTTCTGTCAATCTTGTGCCACCTTCATATGATCATGAATCAAGTTAAGTTTCTCCACAGTTTGCACAATGATTTCCGGTCCCAACAATATTCTTTCTATAATATCATCCTAACCAAAAGGCGAACGACACTTACGACCGTACAATACTTCGAATGGAGCCATCTGTATAGTCACCTAAAAACTGTTGTATGAAAACTCCACTGAATGTACATGATCCTCCCACGAACTTTTGAAGTCCAACATGCAAGCTCTCAACATATCTTCAAGAGTTTGGATTGTTCTCTCGGACTGTCCATCCGTCTGAGGATGATAAACCGTACTAAACTTCAGCAAGTTCCCAAACTTTCTTATAGACTCCTCCAAAAATGAGATAGGAACCGGGTGTCACGATCAGAAACAATACTCACTGGTACTCCGTGCAATCTTACAATCTCCTGCATGTACCTCTCTGCTAAAATCTCCGTCAATTGTCCAACTCGAAATGGTATGAAATGAGCTTCCTTGGTTATTCGATCAACAATCACCCAAACTGCATTATTTTCCTTTGGACTTCGTGATAAGGCAATCACAAAATCCATGGTTATAAGTTCCCACTTCTATTGGAGAATCATAAGTGGTTGCAACAAGCCAGCTACCCTTTGATGTTCAGCATTGACTTACTGACACACCAAGCACCTTAACACGTAACGGGCAATCTTTCTTTTCATGCCTTCCCACCAAAAGTGTTGTCGTAAATCTCTATATATCTTCGTGCCTCCTGAATGTACTGAATATGCGGAACTATAAGCTTCCTTCATGACTTCATCATGAACATCTCCTTTAGGAACACACAAACGTCTTCCATATCTTAAAGAACCATCTTCATGAATCAATAAATTCGTGCGAAATCCCGATTTTACTTGTCCTCGCAATTTCTGCAATCTAGGATCGTGTAACTGTGCTGTCTTAATACTATCAATCAAGGATGATTGTAGTTGCATCTGCATCAACTGTCTCGAAGAATCTAGTAGTACAAGCTCTAACTCGAATCTCTGAAAATCTGTTATATTCTTCTTCTGTGTAGTCAACATCCGTACCATTGGCAACCGACTTAAAGCATCCGATACTACATTAACTTTCCCCGAATGGTACTGTAGATCAAGATCATACTCAGCCATCAGCTCCAACCATCTACGCTGCCTCATGTTGAGCTCTTTCTGTGTAAACATATATTTTAGGCTCTTGTGATCAGTGAACACCTCTACCCTTTCGCCCAATAAGTTGTGTCTCCAAATTTTTAGTGCAAAAATAACTGCTTCTACCTCCAAGTCATGAGTTGGTTAGTTCTTCTCATGAGTCTTCAATTGCCTCTACGCATAAGCTACAACCTTTCCATGCTGCATTAAAATACATCCTAAGCCTTTCCCAGATGCGTTGCTGTGAATAACTAATTCTCCGGAACCATCTGGCATTGTTAAAATAGAAGTGGCTGTCAATCTTTGAATCGGCGCTTCAAAACCCGACGCACACTTCTTGGTCCAAACAAAAGGTACCCCCTTTCGTTTTAGCTTGGTCAAAGGTTCTGCTATCTGAGCGAAGTTCTCCACAAACCTTCTATAGTATTCAGCAAGCTCAAGAAAACTTCCGATCTCCCCTACATTCTTTAGAGTCGGGCAATTGTAAATAGCTGCAATCTTTTCGGGGTCAACTGCAATTCCATCTTCGGCTGCAACACGACCTAAGAACTTCACTTCTTCGAGCCAAAACTCGCACTTGCTCATCTTAGCATATAACCTTTCTTGTCTCAACGTCTGCAGTGCTATTCTCAAGTGGTCTTCATACTCTTCTTTACTCCTTGAATATGCTAGAATATCATCAATGAATATTACCACGAACTGATCTAAAAATGGCCAAAAGATCCGGTTCATCAAGTCTATAAATATCGCCGGTGCGTTAGTAACTACAAATGGCATAAATAAATACCCGTAATACCCATATCGAGTTCAGAACACTGTCTTGCAAATGTCTTCTATTGTCATCTGAACTTGGTGATACCCTGATCGCAAATCTAGTTTCAAGAATACTCTCGCGCCACTGAGGTGATCGAATAATTCGCCTATGCGAGAAATTGGGTACTTATTCATAATAGTCACCCTATTTAACTCTCGATAGCCGACGCACATCCTCCGTGTGCCATCTTTCTTCTCGAATAGAAGAACTGGAGCTCCCCATGGTGATCCACTGCTGCGAATCTAACCCTTCCCTAATAACTCAGAAACTTGTCTTTTTACCTCTTCCAGTTCTATCGGTGATATAGGATAAAAGCATTCAAATTGGCGCTGATACAGGAATAAGATCAATCGTGAACTCCACATCCCATTTTGATAATAAACTCAAGATGTTCTTGAACACATCCATGAAATCCCGAACTACTATCAGCGCTTTATTTGCAACTTGTTTACGAATTTCACCTTCCGGCTCACACACAAGCAGTTCCCTTCACCATGAATTTACAGGTCTGTTCTACGACTCGTGGGTTAACAGCCAACCATACTTCTGCTGCACCACTCTGATAAATTGAGGCGGGTTCGTCCGAACTTCTTTAATGAAAACATTTTACATCTGATCGGCCTTGAAGCGGTCTGTACTACTGCAATTATCATATGCTCTCCTGTTTTTTTTCTTATTCTTCGAAAAACAGACGGACTGGTCACTATGGGACAAGGGGAAAGATGAAAGATATATCGTGGTCATTGGATTCAAGTCCGCGATAAGGCATAAATTTGTAAGCAATGAAAGCGAGAGAAACAAAGTAGTACAACGAACATAAGTCAAGAAAATGAATCGAAATAGGACTCCAGATTACCTAAATAGAGTACCGCATTGTAACCATGGCGCGGTATATAGTTACAACTACATAACTCCATTCAAGTCGCCTAAATCCTAGTATCAGAATCGAAGAAATAGGAGGGGAGGAACAATAAGGAATCGGGAGGATTCCAAGCTAAGATGCAAAGTCATTTCCAGAACGTCGAGACAAAATAGTTTAAGGGAACGATAAGATTCAAGAATTTGAATAACAAGACAATAATGTGGCAGGACATGTTCCTAAAATTCTGGGTATTAAGGACAATGTATTGTGTATCATACCCAACTTCAAATTGAACCAAGCCCCAGTTAACCTAAAACCTATGGCTCTCTGATACCAACAAAACCTTTAAACGCCCTGCTTCCTAAAATACATAAATACGGTACGTGACAAAGCCAACCATGCTACCTATGGCTAGGAAAGATCCCTCCATAGTCACATTACGGCTATAAATAAGATAACAAGAACAGTAAATAAAATCTAACTAACACATGTCCATCTGCTACAATAAATAATGGTCAAGAAATGTATATAGCGGAAACGAATAATGATCCAATAACGAAATAATATCCTAATCACTTCCCTTATGGGATCACATCGATAAATTTAAACTACAGAAATAAAATAACTAAGTATCTCTAAAACTAATCATCAAGCTCCTTACTGCTCAGCTTTCTGATTAAAATACTCTTGATCTTCTTACGACAAGGTCAAAGGAACCGGGCTATGTAAAACTCAGACGTCAGTCGTCATAAACATCAATAACGATAATAATAAATAGAATAGAAAACTATGATGAAACATGAGTATAAATAATCATCGCAGGTGTAAAACAGTGAACTATAGGTATGTTACGTGTTTCCTAAAGTCTGTGCTTCTAGGTTATCTATTCTATAATTCTTTGAAATCAATTAATACAATTCTCATCGTAATTCATCAGTATATATCCCATTCATACCCCCACGGGACGACGGCACAATATATCCCATTCATACCCCCATGGGACCACGACACAATAAACAATGGTTATTTCTTTTACGCCCGGAATCACGGCAAACAATAATAATATCCTCTTGAGTTACGTTTTGGTTACATTCATGATTTCCCCATTTCTCCAAGGTTTTGTGTTCAATTCAGGTATCAATAGAGTATCTACATAATGCCAACACAGGAATAATCAGGTACATGTTATGTCTATCTAGACAACATGTCATGTCCATCAGGATAACAAATCAGGATTGTTGGCATCGGTAAGTATCATAGTCAATAGGTACTAGCATGATAACGGTAATAGAAACAGGATGGTATGGTACCAGTCATGAATTTGTGTACAGGCATGTCAGGGATGATGCAATCAGTCAGGTAATGTATCTACTTCATAATCACATATTCCAATCAAATTATAGTATACAGCTGGCAATACAGTTATAATCGAATATCGGTAAACACTAACGGATATAGATTAACAAGCTTGTCATGGATAACGTAATCATATCATGTACAAGACCAAGATAATAGCAATAACATGGATAATATATTCAATCCGATTAATAACTATAAAAGTGGTGTTGATTAACCATGCATAAGAAAGTTCCGTTTAGAAAGTCAGCATCACCATGATTTATAAAATAACTTAAAAATATCAAACGTCCTCCAAAATGGACGTGTCTCATACCAAAACAAAGATAATTAAATAAGGTTTTCATTTTTATAAGTTAAAGTATCTCAGAATATTCGTAAAAAAAGTTATGAACATTCAAAGTTGAAAGTTTGCTGCTGGAATTTTCCTGGACAGAAATTCAGAGGTACTTTCATTTACCGTTTATGTTATTTAAACAATTTATTTTGCAAGTGAATATTTCACAGTGTTATATTATTCTGAGTTAGATTCATAACGAACAAAAGAACATGTGCTAATAATTTTTCTATGATTTATAATGAATTTTATAGTGTAAGGTGTACAGTAAATTTCAGATTTGTCATATCCGCTTGATGACGACGTTTCATGTGTAAACTATACTATTTTCAAACTATATTTTCCATAATGTTATAAAATGCAGATTATAATTAATGATATAAGGATTATATAGATATAAATGGTATAATGATAATAATAAGAAATATATATATATATATATATATATATATATATGTATATGTATGTGTGTGTGTGTGTGTGTGTATTTATAGATATAATTATAGTATGTAGCAAGTTGTAAACTTGCATACACTGTATATTATAAAAATGATTAACGTATATAAATTATATAGATATATTTGTATGATGATAATAATTATATTAGTACAACAACATATAAGTAATTTACGTAAAACATATCATGTAGCAAGTTGTAAACTTGTCTCGAAACAAACGTGATAAACAGAAATAACACGACGCTATACAAATCAACACCAAGTTTTGATGGATCGGTTAAGATTCGAGGATGCGGCTGGAGTTGCGTCGGTAAGAATAGGTGTGGGCTTGAAGAACAAAGACGGAGAATATATAAATTGATTAGGGAGATATTTAGTTAGAGGAGAGAGAGAGATGTTATGTGGAGAGAAAGAGAAAAAGGGTTAAAAAATATAAAAGGTTTAATATATATATATATTATATATATATATATATATATATATATATATATATATATATATATATATATATATATATATATATATATATATATATATGCGTGTGTGTGTGTGTGTGTATGTGTGTGTGTGTGTGTGATTTGTAGATAATATCAAATGTTACCAAACTTTCACCCGAAAATCTCTAAAAATTTATTTTCGAGAGATATACCTATACGTAAAATCTTAAACCATAATGTGATATTCCTATATTAAATACATATGCCCCCAAGTAAGTTTTAAATAAACACATATAAAGATTTAATTAATAATATAAAGATTATTATATATTTTGTTAACTTATATTTTAGGATTTGCATATAAAAGATATGAGTGAAATGAGATATGAGGTGATATACCATGCAATGTCAGGTAGCAGCAGAATTATTTTATTCATAACTTTTGATATATAAATATATAAAGATCTAAATATATATAATGTGGGTATTATTTTTGATTCATATAGATACACATCACTAGAAAATCTCAGATACAATCTTGCACCGTATTGGGTTCTAAACATGCGGATCGGGTCGGATAACGACTACTACTATTCGAATCATTCGCAACCCAAAAGATAAAATAAAAGAATTATAAAGTAAGACTTAAAATACGAAGTTATATTGTATAAACGTACTAGGGTGTTACAGATTCCTTTATTGGATAGCATACTAGACAAATGTTTCATCTGATCTTACTCTTTCATTGATTAATGCAAAAATTATGGTACGTTCACTTACACTAATGAACCTCTACGTAAAAAGTAATTCTACGCAGGCAAATGTCTCAACGGAGTCATTTGAGAGCTACGAGTACTATTCAAAAGTGGTCCCTAACAGATTGCTGACAAATTGTCGAAGGAGGAGCTTATCATCACACCCGGTGTTATTGCACAAGGGTTTAAACTGTGCGATATGCCGACAAAGGTTCCCCATCCCTTTAAAGACGTTGAACTTTAGGATTACATATCCTGGAGGGTACTACTTTTGTCCGTACCATGCTGGATATGGTCGATCTGTATTGATCAGCTGACTTGCCACTTCGCTGGCCTGATGGTGTTTGATCTGCAGGGCAATGTATTCATTAAGCTGCGCCCTCAAAATCACATCATCTATGACAACTGGAGGGGATTGCAGAGGACTCATAGCCTCCCTTTTTTCACTGTAAGGAGCCATTGGCATTTCTTGGACCGGCGGTTCCGATGGTTGAATCGTCAGCCCATACATATTCTGTAGTAGGAGAGCCATTTTATTCAAGTTAACGGCCATTTCTGCGGCTTCTTTATCCTTCTTTTCAAGAGAGCGCTTTAAAGAGTCAACATCAGACTCTTGCACCGTTGTTTCTTCTTGTTTGTTTTCGAGTTTTTTTTGGGTAGAGGACTAACAAGTGCCGATGTTTGAGCAGCCATTTTTTGCAGCTTTTGTTGCTTCTGAGCGTATGTCAAAGACCGAGTATGAGGTCTATGATTAGCAGAAGCATTGCTTGCAGGGTTGCCTAGCACGGAAGCAAGGTATCGGGAGGCACAGACCATGTCGAATTAAAATTTTTGCCGTACTAGCTAAACCTAACCTAGAATCGTATACTAGAAAATCCGATGAAATGAAATGCAAACAACTTTGCAACTAAAGTGAACAAGGAATACAACCTTTGTAGACCGGTCCTTCACTTCATTAGCTCCATGTAGTAGTCCCTTCGCTGCGATCATGAACTCCCGGACTCTAGAGAGGCTCCCATGAAGAAATGAACAAGCTTACATCAAAGTTTTCGAGGCCGAAGATGATCTACATCGAGATGACACTAATCCAAGATACCCCTTCACTAAATGTGGAATTAGTGAAGCAAACACCTTATACTAAATGGCAAGTAGTATAAGATGATGAAGTAGGAAATTTATTCATTTTAGATATAATTTTCTCACTCATTTTTCATCATTTCCACTGAAGCTAGAAAGCTTTTTTGGAAGAAGAGGAAGAAGAAGAATAAATCACTCATGAATAATATCAAGTAGAGAATGGCAACCATGGTGAGTTAACATCATATGCTAACCTTTGTAGAGAGTTAACCATTGCTAGCTCTAATGGCTTGGATTATAAATATCTTTAGTAAAACAAAACTTGTGGACTTAGTCAAAAACACTACAAGCTTCTACAAGCTTCAAGCATGACTAATTATATCAATTTTGAATTACTTAAATAATTAAAAACCTTACATTAAATCAAGCATGGTGTAAGTCATACACACACCCTTGTTTCATGTATCATCAAGCATGACACACACACACATATAGATATATCACATATATACAATGTGCACAAGTCAAGTGTATGTTAATATATCAAATATATAATTATATCAGAGTGAGCATGTATTAGTTAATGTATGTTAATATATCAAATATATAATTATATATTAAATTATCAAATCAATACTTGACTTAATAATCCGGCTATATCACATATAACCGACTAATACCATGTGTATCAACTTATCAAATCAATACTTGATTCGATAACCCGGTCATATCACATATAACCGACCGATATCACAAATGTGCTCGTACTCCGTTTCTCTTGAGCCAGGAAACCTCTGTGTAGGACTTTAAAGACTGGTCAATACACCGGCAGTAGGTGATGATCATATCAAATACCCACAAGCCGCAAGCTGACTGCTAAACGTAACGGCCACCCGAGTATTGAGCGATCAGAAGATCAACAAGCAAGCCTGCTCGTACTCCTGCGAATCCAATCAGCAACACTACCGTACAGTCCGGTCTCTACGTCTGATATGTCACATATCTCGTCTAGGGTGGTAAACGTCAGACCCCAGAAACTCGATAAGTTGTATCGATATGAGGCTCATAACGGGTCGAGAAACTACTGATAACACTTACCAGTATATCTCTGAAGCAGCCTTGGCCATGAACTTCCTGTTATAGCTAATCGAGCACAGCGCAACATCAACCCCCAATACCGGGAGAGACGAAACCCCTCCTATCGCTCATTGCCTCCATATGATTCGGGACTGTACCCAAAAGCCACCGTTTTGCACATTCTCTTTTACGTGGTAAAGTGGAAATCAAAGCACAGTGGGAATCACACAAGACTCTATGATGATCTCGGGTCTACAGACTAACATGTACCAGTGTCACCAGAGAACTGCCATCTGACGTGAGGTATAATATCATCTGGGAGTTCTCGGCGAGTCCGTCCAGTGTACCCAGTCTCCACTGAGCACCTGTATACCATCTCTGATGTCAAACACCAATGGATATAAGATCATCCATCCCCCATCTATATGGGTCGAGAAGCTATACGTTAGTCTACTCTGGTATATCGATGCCCTGTCTCGATACACCCACGACTAGGAACATTTGAAGGATGTACTTGCCGACTACCTCTGCCCCACTAGTATGATCCGCATCATAATCCTGGTAGTCAAGTACTCATCCTAAGGGCTTTATCAACATGTAATAGAGAGACAATCAGTATACATGTTAAGACAAAGAGCAACCAGATAGCATACTATCATGTCGAGCAAGAAAGTCTTCCCTATATATGTCTAAGCATCCACTACAATATACATCGTATGTACAGTAATGGCCTCTAGGGCATACATTTAACTAACAATCTCCTACTTACACTAGGGCCATCTATTATAGTATCCAATACACAACAATCAGCAGTGGTTGAAGTATCTCTTACTCAACCATCCCATAAAAGTCTCTTTTGGGAAAAGACCTTTGTGAGTGGATTTGCCGTATTGTCCTCTGTGTCTACTCTTCTATCCTCGATCTCCCTGGAGATTAACCATCTCCATGATCAGGTGATACTGCCTTAGAATATGTCTGGATCACTGATGGGATGGGGGTTTCTTGGCCAAAGCCACAACTCCATTGTCACACAATAGTAGGAATGAAGTTCATCTCATGAACTTATATACACCCAGACTGCCTCTTTGGTAGCATCCTTGGTAGCAATGTATCGAGCCTTTCTCGTCTAGTTTGTCATGGTCTCTAGCTTGGAACTCTTCCAACATACCGTCCCTCCACTGAGGGAAAAGATAATGCCTGTGACTGACTTTCAGTCGACCTTACCACCCTGGAAGCTATCCAGTGATTTTCCCAAGGATCGATTGATACCATCTCACTACACCTAGTGAGAATCCTAACATCCACTTAGATCTATCTCATAGATCCAAAACTCAGGATTTAGGAGGTATAACCTTGATCCTATATGGAGAATCTTTGTGATAAGAGGAGATTGACCGAGTGTAGTATAGGAAACACCTTCCCTATCAAGAGTATGTCATCCACGTATAATACAAGGAGGACCAAAATACTTTCTACTACCCTTTTGTACATACAAGGTTCATCTACCATTTTGATGAAGTCAAACACTTTGACTACCACATAAAAACATTTGTTCCAACTTCGCGATGTCTGCTTTAACCTGCAAAGCAACTTGCACATGTTTCCGCTGCTCCCACTGTTTACGAAGCCCTCTAGCCGTGTACTTATAGATGCTCTCTTCTAAATCACTATTTAGAAAAGCAGTCATGACACCTAACCGCCAGATATCGTAGTCAAGGTATGTAGCAATGGCAAGTAGGATCCGGATGGACTTAAGTATAGCTACTGGAGAAAAGGTTTCATCATAAACCACATCTGATTGATGACGAGAACCCTTTTCAACAAGTCTAGCTTTGAAAGTCTCAACTTTCCATCTACACCAAGTAACCTTCTCAAGATATACTTGCTCCTGATGGAGATTTAACCCTTCAGATAAAACAACCAAAGTCCATACTTTGTAGGTGTATATGAATTCCATCTCAGATCACTTAGCATCCAGCTATTCTTACAGAGTCGCCACTCCTGATGGCCTGCTCGGAACTTGTTGGGTCATTATCTCATGATGCAATCCTCGCTCCTACTGTCATAGAGAAAACCGAAGTTTCTCTCAGGTGGATGAGGAACTCTACCAGATCGGTGGAGAGGCTGAGGTTCATTGGGAACTATTGAATCCTTTGGTTCTACCAAATCGTCAGCTTTAGTTTGTATAGCTGGAACTCCTTCCAGTTCTACCTCATGACCACTAATTTCTTCATAAGAAATTCCTTTTATATAAAGGTGGCATGCTGAGAAACAAAACACCTTTTGTTCCTCAGTGCGGTAGAAGATATTCCCTTGCGAATGCTTGGGATATCCAACAAACTTCCACAAAACTGGCCTTGCCTCGAGCTTTCCAGATTTTTATTTAAGAAATAGGCCGGACAACCCCAAATCTTAACTTGCTTAAGACATGGGCTTTTCCCATTCCATATCTCATATGGAGTGGTAGGCTCCTGATTTGGTTGGAACCCTATTCAATAGATATGCAGCTTCTCAAGTGCACAACCCCTAAAAGGAATAGGCAACTTAGTAGTACTCATTATAGAGTGCACCATATCTAATAGGGTATGATTGCTCCGCCCCGATACACCGTTGTGCTGTGGTGTATACAGAGGAGTAATGCTGAGAGAATCTCATTCTCCTTTAGAATAGTCCAGGAATCCCGTGCTCAAGTATTCTCTTCCCTGATCACATCAAAGGACATAATACTTATACCCGTTTTGGTTCTCTACTTCTGACTTATATTCTTTGAATTTCTCAAAAGTTTCAGACTTGTGTTTCAACAGAAACATATGTCTGAATCTTAAAAGATCATCAGTGAATGTAATGAAGTACAAAGAACCGGTCCTGGCATGTGTAAACAGGGGACTTATATACATCATCATGTATCAATCCCAAGAGCTCACTAATTCTTTCTCTGTTTCCAATTAATATGGAGCTATGGCCATCTTATCTTTGTGATATGACTGGTAAGTTTCACAAGATGTAAATACAAATTGATTTAAATATGCATCTAAATGTAACTTAGCTAGTTATGTCGCATTGATATGACCTAGTTTACAATGCCTTAAGAGGGATTCATTCATTTCTGAACTCTTCCTCTTGTGTGTGTTCTGTACGTTAAGAACTGTAGTTTGATTTAGAACGTATATGTCATTAGATAACATGCCTAAACCGATCAACACTTGATATAGGAAAAATGTTCAAAACATTATCCAACAATACAAAATTTTATCCTTCTTTACTAAATAAAGAGACTGATATAATGTTGTATATCAAGTTCGGTATCTAATAACATTCGTTCAGAATCAATGTATTTGGTAATACTGGGTGATAACTGCCAACAAGTTTGGCTGCAACACTTGCACCGTTTCCAACTCTTGAAACTTATCACCCATTCTGAGTTCTCTACCTGTCTGTAGCCCATGTAATAGATTACATATATAGGATCCTGATTCGGTATCTCATACCCAGGACGTAGAGGATACTGAGAAACAGTTCTCGGTAATGAACATACCCGAAGAGGACGCATCAGCATGCACTTTCTTCGTTTAGGAGGCACGGGAATCCTGGTAATCCCCTATTTCCTGCTCGGTCTTATAACAATTATAAGTTGGAGCGGGACCAACGTTCCCCAGCTCAATATAACAAATAGGTTCGGTCAATACATCCATATTATTATCTTGATTAAGGCGTGACATGGTCGCTACCTGGAGAGAGAGAGTAGAAAACACTCTGCGTATACTCTTGCAAGATTAGATTGGTTATTATTTTATCTAATCAGGATGTCTCCTACTGTTTAAAGAGTAGCCGGGATTAATTACACCCTACAAGTTCGCCAATCTTTCGGCAAGGCCAGTGCCGGTACTTTGAGGGAGGTTCCCCGTGCTTTCGCATGGACCTAATTAAAATAAACCTCGTTTTCCCAGGGGCATAACCCCGTTAACACCTTTCTAGACATCTACTTGATCGGCTAATTATAATGTGTAAAACTCTCTTAGGAGTAACTCTTACTCGCAGTGGGTATCGGGATCCAACTATCTCATAGAAGGTATGCAATCTCATTGCAAATTTCAACACTTGAAATTCCCAATAATGGTTTTTACCCCTAGTGTCCTATAACCTTGACCCAGGCCAAACAACCCATAGTCCGCTTGTCAAGTTCAACCCATACATTTCATGATTGAATTAAACCCACCCGCACGACCCTTGACGCAGGCCAAACTATGCCGTACGAATACCCTAATCAAATCGTATCGTATGCAGCAGATAAGGGCTAGTTAGCTACCGTACACTACACTTTGACGCAGGCCAAACTACCGCAGCACGAATAATAAGTAGTACTTATTTGAAATGATGAAGGGCTACGCAGGTTTTTAAGAAAACCATGAGCGTAATGAACTTGATCTTATTATAGAATCGAGTGATTTTGTAAAAAGGAGTGTTTTTTAGGCTTTACTAGTTTTGCTAAAGAGGTCACTCCCGGTGAAGGTATCTCGGCTCTTTCCTCATTGAATGAGGCGCATAATATTCACAATACCACTATGCAAAGCAAAAAACTATAGAAGTAATCAAAAGAAAAACCAAGTGGGTTGTAGCATCTGCTAGTTTCGCTAAAGGGGTCACTCCCGGTGAAGGGATTTCGGCTCTTTCCTTATTAAATAAGGTGCTGGATATTCTATAAGGAATACCGCTATGCAAAGTAAGAACTAGAGCCACCAGTTTTAAAACAAGTTTCTACAACATCTTTTTGGTTTCTTTTATTTCATTAATCTCATTAATGAAGCCCCATCAAATTATGCTTCCTAAGCATCACATATGAAACGAAAGCAGTAATATATAATATATATCATATATATATAATATAAGCATTCATCTCAGAGCATTTTACAGTGATCACATCACAGAGCAGCAGAAGAAGATATATGAAATATTGGATATACTAGGATTTCTGTGTTTTATATCAAGCCAGTAGAAAACACGGATTCCACGGTCGCGATGAATAGCCAAACCCACATCCCTAGACCCCTATGAGAGCGGCATGCAACCCTACCAATTCTATAGTTAGGAGACCCGGTCTTGACTCCTCGAGATGGTCTCCCACTGGACCCTAGAACCCGGTTAGTTGTGCTCCCCTCCTTGGGTCTATCCTAATGCGGAAAAGTAAATAATATACATCAACGGTGATATCTTCTTCAACTCGGAAGTTCCCCAATAAAAGAATATTACATACAAGTTTTTACATGAATGAAAATGAAAAACTCTCATTTCACATAAAACCCCCGGCTATTCAAACACGACGATCCAATATAACATATCCCAGCAACACATAACATCACATGTCATCAACGTAAGTAAATATACGTATCTCAATTGTCGTTAACATATAGTAACGAAACGGCGATACACCACATATTACACTTACGGTCGCAGAAAAGAAAGTGAAAACTATAACAGTTGGAATCCGCAACCTCCTTACACATCATAAACCCAATGTATCATATATATTGGATTTCATGCCTAACCAAATGAATTTCTTAGACATTGCATGCCTACCAATTATAAACCCCGTATTTTAGTCTCGATATTGAAAACACTTTCCAATAACCTGTCGGGTAATTCAACAAGATTCCTGATAAATTGATCGAATGCTCGCCGGAAACTTTAGCAGACGGCCGCACCCCCCGATGCCGTCGACGAAGTGCACTAAGGCAGAACACCGCTGCCGCGAGAACCCGAACGGATGCTTTTGGTGACGGGGTTCTCCTACAGTCACTTGGTCGGGGCTATGGGGAGTGGCTATCTAGTAAGGTTACCCGGCGAGTATCCGCGTACGCTATGTGATTGCGACGGACTTTTGATCACATCAAAATCCCGTGGCAACCGATCAAATGAGACTAAACTGCTATATTTATAAAATTCAAACTAGTTATCTCATAACTACATTTGTGGATTCCAAGTATTGTATCCCATCACATGATATCTGGACGACGTTAAACTTTTCGATCGATTCATCAAAGTCCCACAATTCCCCGAGAGCTCAACACTTGAGCACAATTTAATAATACCCAGAACATGCCACAGTACCTATGCACCAGCCGTAGAAGGGCAGACCCAAGCCTCACTCATGTCGCCACAGAACTGCGGCAAACTCTAGGGTATGACCGCAGTTCCGCGATCCAAAAAGTCGAGTTAAGGTTTCATTTTTCTAGAGGGTTCACAGAATTACTTGCATGATTTTCCGAATACGTTAAACTTGGAAAAATTGGTTTTTGACATTCGATCGAACTTTCTAACTTCGCCTAGACAACAAGCAACTACCCGAAACAATGCTAAAACTACAAATACGAAACACTCCGAATTGCTTATAGTGTAAGATCACATCATATGCAAACTTAGAAAAAAACAAACAACACCTGAAACACTAAAACCCAGATTCTGGAACACAGTACAAAATTCAACCAAAACCAACACCATTGGGCCGAGCAGGCCGGAAAAATGATCAATGTGGCCGGCCAAATTCCGGCGAGAGGAGCTCAATTTTGTACTATGTTCATGTTGCATCTAAAAAAATATTCTGCAGTTGTTTAAATAATTTTTAGAGGACTTTTTAAAATCGACAGAAACTAGGGTTTCGTGATGCATGTTTTGGAGTCGTTTCGGTTTCGTAATCTTAACAAAATCCATCTAATTTTCTAGCATGGCACTGATACCACTGCAGGGTTGCCTAGCACGGCAGCAAGATTTCGGGAGGTATCGACCATACCAAATTAATTTTTTTTCGTACTAGCTAACCCTAACCTAGAATCGTATACTAGAAAATCCGACGAAATGAAATGCAAACAACTTTGCAACTAAAGTGAACAAGGAATACAACCTTTGTAAGCTGGTCCTTGACTTCATTAGCTCTGTGTAGTAGTCCCTTCGCTGCGATCATGAACTCCTGGACTCTAGAGAGGCTCCCATGAAGAAATGAACAAACTTGCATCGAAGTCTTCGAGGCCGAAGATGATCTACGTCGAAGAGACACTAACCCAAGCTGCCCCTTCACTAAATATGGAATTAGTGAAGCAAACACCCTATACTAAATGGCAAGTAGTAGAAGATGATGAAGTAGGAATTTTACTCATTTTAGATATAATTTTCTCACTCATTTTTCATCATTTCCATTAAAGCTAGAAAGCTTTTTTGGAAGAAGAAGAAGAATAAATCTCTCATGAATAATATCAAGTAGAGAATGGCAACCATGGTGAATTAACATTATATATTAACCTTTGTAGAGAGTTAACCATGGCTAGCTATAATGGTTAGGTTTATAAATAACTTTAGTAAAACAAAACTTGTGGACTTAGTCAAAAACACTACAAGCTTCTACAAGCTTCAAGCATGACTAATTTCATCAATTTTGAATTACTTAAATAATTAAAAACCTTACATTAAAGTAAGCATGGTGTAAGTCATACACACACCCTTGTTTCATGTATCATCAAGAAAGACACATATCACACACACACACACACCACACACACACACACACACACACAACATATATACAATGTGCACAAGTCAAGTGAGAAACAAATCATTAATGAGCATGTATTAGTTAATGTATATTAATATATCAAAGATATAATTATACATTAAATTATCAAATCAATACTTGATTTAATAATCCGCTATATCACATATAACCGACTAATACCATATGAATCAACTTATTGAATCAATACTTGATTCGATAACCCGGCCATATCAGTATAACCGACCGATGTCACATATCACGAGAATAGAATACGGTATCATATATCGTATTAATTTCGGTCTCGCACATATCACATATGTGCTCCTATTCCGTTTCTCTTGGGCCAGGAAACCTCTGTGTAGGACTCTAAAGACTCGTCAATACGTTGGCAGTAGGTGATGATCATATCAAACACCCACAAGCCGCAAGCGGTTTGCTAAACGTAACGGCCACTCGGGTATTGAGCGATTAGGAGATCAACAAGCAAGACTTCTCATACTCCTGCGAATCTAATCAGTAACACTACCGTACAGTCCGGTCTCTTCGTCTGATATGTCGCATATCTCGTCTAGGGGTGGTAAACGTCAGACCCCAATAACTCGATAAGTCATGTCGATGTGAGGCTCATAACGGGTCGAGAAACTACTGATAACACTTACCATTATATCTCTGAATCAGCCCTGGCCAGGGACTTCCTATTATAGCTAATCGAGCACAGCGCAACATCAACCCCTAATACCGGGAGAGACGTAACCCCTCATATCGCTCATTGCCTCCATGTGATTCGGGACTGTACCCAAAAGCCACCGTTTTGCACGTTCTCTTGAACTTGGTAAGGTGGAAATCAAAGCACAGTGGGAATCACACAAGACTCTATGACGATCTTGGATCTACAGACTAACCTGTACCAGTGCCACAATAGAACTGCCATCTGACATGAGGTATAATAACATCTGGGAGTTCTCGGCGAGTCCGTCCAGTGTACCTAGTCTCTACTGAGCACCCGTATACCATCTCTGATGTCAAACACCAATGGATATGGGATCATCCATCGCCCATCTACATGGGTAGAGAAACTATACGCTAATCTACTCTGGTATATCGATGCCATGTCTCGATACACCCATGACTAGGAACATTTGACGGATGTACTTGTCGACTACCTCTACCCCACTAGTATGATCTGCATCATAATCCTGGCAGTCAAGTACTCATCCTAAGGGCTTTATCAACATATAATAGAGAGACAATCAGTGTACATGTTAAGACAAAGAGCAACCAGATAACATACTATCATGTCGAGGAAGAAAGTCCTCCCTATATATGTCCAAGCATCCACTACAATATACATCGTATGTCCAGTAATGGCCTCTAGGGCATACATATAACTATCATTGCTTTTTTTCTAAGAGTTCACCATATGCACGGTATGAACTATCTTACCCTTGTGCTTAGAACTTCTAACATTTTGCCTTTTGAGATTTGCATTGGGCGAAGGGGATCTTTCTGGCTTTTGCTATTTGGGAAGGACCACTTCATACTTGAGAACTAGTTCATTAGCCCTTTGCTGACTCGAATTTATCCGATTTCGGAGATGGTTTTGTTAGGAATATGTATGCCCCAGAGGCCATTATTGTATATTATAGTGGATACTTGGACATATATATAGAGGACTTTCTTGCTCGACATGATACTATGCTATCTGGTTGCTCTTTATCTTAACATGTACACTTGTTTTAGTTTACTGTCTGCTTGATACATGTTGATAAAGCCCTTAGGATGTTGGCTTGACTACCAGGACTATGATGCAGATCATACTAGTGGAGCTTGTGTAGTTCATAAACACATCCTTTAACAGTTCCTAGTCGAGAGAGTATCAAGACATGGCATCGATATTCTAGAGTAGACTAGTGTGTACGTTTCTTAACCTTGTATGTGGCGATGGTTGATCCCATAACCATTGGTGTTTGACACCAATGATTATACACAGGTGCTCATTAGAGAATGGGTACACCCAACAGGACTCGCCAAGAACTCTTAGATGGTACCATACCATTGTCAGATAGCAGTTCTCTGGTGACACTTGTACAAGTTAGTCTGTAGACCTGATATCGTCATAGTGTCTTGTGTGGTTCCCACTGTGGTTTGATTTCCTCCCTACCACAGCTCAAAGGAGTCATGAAAACAGGTGTATTTTAGATACAGTCCCGAGTCACATAGAGGCAGTGAGCGATATAAGGGGTTTCGTCTCTTCCAGTATTGGGAGTTGATATTGCGCTATAATCAATTGGCTATAGCAGCAATTTTCTGGCCAGGGCTGATGAGATTTACTGATAAGTGTTATCAGTAGTTTCTCAAAAGGTTATAGGCCACACATCGGCATAACTTATTAAGTTATTGGGGTCTGACGATTCTACCCCCAGACTCGATATGCGACATATCAGACGAAGAGACCGGACTGTACGATAAGAGTTGCTTATAGGATCTACGGGAGTTTGAATAAGTTTGCTTGTTGATCTTCTATTCGTTCAATATCGGGTAGCCATTACGTCTAACTAGTACAGCTGACGGCTTGTGGGTAACTGATGTGATCATTACCTACTGCTGGCGTATTGACGAGTCTTTAGTGTCCCACATAGAGGTTTCTGAGCTCAAGCGAAACGATGTAGGGTACGCATGGAGATATGTGCGGGTGCTTGATTAAATACAAGTATATTATACCGTATTATAATTTAGCGATATTTGATATCAGCCGGGTTATATATGATATAACCGGATTATTGAATCAAGTGTTGATTCAATGATTTGATTTATATATTTTAATATATTTGATATTAGCCAGGTTATATATGATATAACCGGATTATTGAATCAAGTGTTGATTTAATAATTTGATATATATATATATATATTAACTACCATTAAATATTAGCCGGTTATATGTGATATAATCGGATTATTGAATCAAGTGTTGATTTAATAATTTGATACACACACACATATATGATATTAGCCGGTTATATATTGTAGGATTGCCTAGCACGGCAGCAAGGTTTCGAGAGGTATCGTACATGCCAAGTTCAAAAATTTGCCGTCGTAGCTAACCCTAGAATCGTTAACTAGAAATCGACGGAAAAAATATGTAAACACTTTACATCGTAAGTGAGCAAGAAACATAACCTTTGTAGACCGTTTCTTCACTTCAATAGCTCCGTTTTGTAGTCCCTTCGCTGCGATCAAGAAGTCCCGGACTCTAGAGAAGCTCCGATGAAGAAAAGAACATGCTTGCTTCGAAGTCTTCGAGGTCGAAGATGATCTACGTCGAGGAGACATTAACCCAAGCTATCTCTTGACTAATCATGGAATTAGTAAAGTAAACACCCTATACTAAATGGCAAGTAGTAGAGGATGATGAAGTAGGAATTTTTCTCACATTAGATTTCATATTCTCACAAGTTTACATCACAAACTCAAACCCTAGAAAACTCTTTTCTCTTTGAGCTCAGGAAGAAGATGAAGAATTATCAAGAGAGAATGAATTATTGTTGAGGTTAAAAATGCAACCAAGGGTTAAGCATGGCATGCTTAACCCTTGTAGAGACTTAACCATGAGTTAGGGTTAAAGCTAAGTTAACAAATATCTTAAGGTAGACAAAAAGGGTGGACAAAGTCAAAGAAGCCTACAAGCTTTTTGCAAAATATCAACCATGACCAATTTCACAATTTTTGAATTTCATTAATAATAAACATAAACCCTAATCTAACCCTAGCATGGTTCAAGTCTCATAAACCCTAGTTGTATTTGTAACCTGGCGTGATGCATTTAACATATATCGCATATATATCAATATATCCACAGTGAGAAAAGAAATCATAAGTGAGCTAATACTAGTTAATGTAATGTAATATATCAAATATATAATTATACATTAGATTATCAAAACAACTCTTGATTTAATAATCCGGCTATATTACCTATAACCGACTAATATCTTATGAATCAACTTATCGAATCAACACTTGATCCGATAACTCGGCTATATCATATATAACCGACAGATATCTCATATTGCGAGAATAGAATACGGTATCTCATATCGTATCAATCTCTATCCCGCACATATCACAAATGTGCTCGTACTCCGTTTCGCTTGAGCCAGGAAACCTCTGTGTAGGACTTTAAAGACTGGTCAATACACCGGTAGTAGGTGATGATCATATCAAATACCCACAAGCCGCAAGCTGACTGCTAAACGTAACGGCCACCCGAGTATTGAGCGATCAGAAGATCAACAACCAAGCTGCTCGTACTCCTGCGAATCCAATCAGTAACACTACCGTACAGTCCGGTCTCTACGTCTGATATATCACATATCTCGTCTAGGGTGGTAAACGTCAGACCCCAGAAACTCGATAAGTTGTATCGATATGAGGCTCATAACGGGCCGAGAAACTACTGATAACACTTACCAGTATATCTCTGAAGCATCCTTGGCCATGAACTTCCTGTTATAGCCAATCGAGCACAGCGCAACATCAACTCCCAATACCGGGAGAGGCGAAACCCCTCCTATCGCTCATTGCCTCTATGTGACTCGGGACTGTACCCAAAAGCCACCATTTTGCACGTTCTCTTGAACATGGTAAGGTAGAAATCAAAGCACAGTGGGAATCACACAAGACTCTATGATGATCTCGGGTTTACAGACTAACCTGTACCTGTGTAACCAGAGAACTGCCATCCGACATTAGGTATAATACCATCTGGGAGTTCTCGGTGAGTCCATTCAGTGTACCTAGTCTCCACTGAGCACCCGTATACTGTCTTTGATGTCAAACACTAATGGATATGGGATTATCCATCGCCCATCTACATGGGTCGAGAAGCTATACGCTAGTCTACTCTGGTATATCGATGCCCTGTCTCGATACACCTACGACTAGGAGCATATGAAGGATGTACTTAGTGACTACTCTGTCCCCACCAGTATGATCTGCATCATAGTCCTGGTAGTCAAGTACTCATCCAAAGGGCTTTATCAACATGTACCATAGAGACAATCAGCATACATGTTAAGATAAAGAGCAACCAGATAGCATACTATCATGTCGAGCAAGAAAGTCCTCCATATATATGTCCAAGCATCCACTACAATATACATCGTATGTAAAGTAATGGCCTCTAAGGCATACATATAACTAACAATCTCCCACTTGCACTAGGGCCATCCGTTGCAGTATCTCATACCCAACAATCAGTAGTGGTTAAAGTATCTCATACTCAACCATCCCATAAAAGTCTCTCCTGGGAATTGGCCTTTGTGAGTGGATCCGCCGTGTTTTCCTTTGTAGTCTACTCTCCTAACCTCGATCTGTTAGTTTATATGTATGCCCTAGAGGCCATTACTATACATAGGATGTATATTGTAGTGGATGCTTGGACATATATAGGGAGGACTTTCTTGCTCGACATGATAGTATGCTATCTGGTTGCACTTTACCTTAACGTGTACACTGATTGTCTCTCCGTTACATGTTGGTAAAGCCCTTAGGATGTGTACTTGACTACCTGGACTATGATGCGGATCATACTAATGGGGACATGGTAGTCCATAAGTACATCCTTCAAGGTCCCTAGTCATGGGTGTATCGAGACGGGGCATCGATATACCAGAGTAGACTAGCGTATACCTTCTCGACCCATACAGATGGGCGATGGATGATCCCATATCCATTGGTGTTTGACATCAGAGATGATATACGGGTGCTCAGTAGAGACTGGGTACACTGGACGGACTCGCCGAGAACTCCCAGATGGTATTATACCTTACGTCAGATAGCAGTTCTCTGGTGACACTGGTACAGGATAGTCTGTAGACCCGAGATCGTCATAGAGTCTTGTGTGATTCCCACTGTGCTTTGATTTCTACCTTACCACGTCCAAGAGGGCATGCAAAACGGTGTTTTTTGGGTACAGTCCCGAATCACATGGAGACAATCAGCGATAGGAGGGGATTCGTCTCTCCCGGTATAGGGAGTTGATGTTGCGCTGTGTTCGATTGGCTATAACCGGAAATCCCTGGCCAGGGTTGCTGAGATTTACTGGTAAGTGTTACCATTAGTTTCTCGAACTGTTATAGACCTCATATCGACACGACTTATCGAGCTACTGGGGTCTGACGTTTACCACCCCTAGGCGAGATATGCGACATATCAGACGATCAGACCAGATGTGTGATAAGTGTTACTGGTTGGATTCACAGGAGTATGAGCGGGCTTGCTCGTTGATCTTCTGATCGCTCAATACCCGGGTGGCCGTTACGTTTAGCAGACCGCTTGCGGCTTGTGGGTGTTTGATATGATCATCACCTGCTGCCGGCGTATTGACGAGTCTTTAGAGTCCTACACAGAGATTTCCTGGTTCAAGCGAAACGAAATAGGTGCGCATATGAGATATGTGCGGGACCGAGAATAATGCGTGTATGTGATACCGTATTCTATTCTCGCAATGAATGTATCGATTGGTTGTATGCGATATAACCTAGTTATCAAATCGAGGATTGATCGATAAGCCGATACATTGGATATTAGTCGGTCATATGCGATATGACCGGATCATTAAATCAAGTGTTGATTTAATGATTTAATGTATAATTATATATATTTGATATATTATTTTACATTAACTAGTATTGGTTCACTTAAGATTGATTATCTCACTTGAATGTGCACATTGTATATATGATATATGTTTGTGCACTAGTTTGTATCATGTTTGATGATACATGCAAACTTGGGTGTGTGTTTACTTTAAACTATGATTAGGTTAATGGTTAGGGTTTGATTTATTTATTTAATTTACTTTATTCATTTTGGCAAAGAATAAAATGGAGGCATGCCTTGTTTTATCCATGAAGCTTCATGAAGCTTTGAAAGTCTTTGCCATTTTGTCTTTTGCCTTAACCTAACCATTAAACCTAAACCCTAGTTTATTCTCTATACAAGTTAACTCACCCATGGTTGCTAAATGATAAGATTCACTTGAATTATTTTAATTAAGAATTCTTTTTCTTTCTTCTTCTTCATCTTCTTCAAGAGGTGAAGAAAGCTTACTTGAAAATTACAAGTGATGAATCCAAGTGAGAAATCAAAATCCAAAGTGAACCCACTTCCTATTTCTTCATCCTCTACCACTTGTCATGTAGTATAGGGTGTTTTCTTTACAAGTTTCATGACTTGGTGAAGTTGGAGCTCGAGTTAGAGTCGTCTCGACGTAGATCATCTTCGGCATCGAAGTCATCGACCTAGCCCGATCATTTCTTCGATGAAACCACCGCGAGAGTCCAGAATTCCGATGGTTGCAGCGGATGGACGTCATCATGGAGCTAAAGGAGTGATGGACCGGATCTACAAAGGTTGTATTTCCATTCACTTAGTACTAAAGCAGTTTAGTAGCTTGTAGTTTCGCCTAATATCTAGTTAACGATCTCGATTAGGGTTTCTCGGCACCGGAAAATTTTAATTTGGCATGGTTGATGCCTTGTGGAACCTCTTGAGTGTGCCTAGGAACCCTACACGATCTTCCTGGAGATCATCCATCTCCATGATCAGGTGATACTGCCTAAGAATATGTCTGGATCATAGATGGGGCGGGGGTTCCTAGGCCTAAGCCACAACTCCATTGTCATACAATGGTAGGAACGAAGTTCATTTCATGAACTTATATATATCCAGACTACCTCTTTGGTAGCATCCTTGGTAGCAATATATCCAGCCTTTATCCTCTAGTTTGTCACGGCATCTAGCTTGGAACTCTTCCAACATACCGTCCTTCCACTGAGGGTATAGACAATGCCTGTGACTGACATTCATCGACCTTACTACCCTGGAAGCTATCCAGTGATTGTCCCTAGGATCGATTGATACCATCTCACCACACCTAGTGAGAATCCTAACATCCACTTAGATCTATCTCATAGATCCAAAACCCAGGATTTAGGAGGTATCACCTTGATCCTATATGGAGAATCCTTATGATAAGAGGAGATTGACTGAGTGTAGCATAGGAAACTCCTTTCCTATCAAGAGTATGTCATCCACGTACAATACGAGGATCACCCCCATACTCCCTATTACCTTTTTGTATATACAAGGTTCATCTACTATTTTGATGAAGTCAAACGCTTTGACTACCACATCAAAACAGATGTTCCAACTCTGCGATGCCTGTTTTATCCCATAAAGAAACTTGCACACATTTCTGTTGCTCCCACTGTCTACGAAGCCCTCTGGCTGTGTACTTATAGACGCTTTCTTCTAAATCACCATTTAGAAAAGCAGTCATGACACCCAACTGCCAGATATCGTTGTCATGGTATGTAGCAATGGCAAGTAGGATCTGGATGGACTTAAGTATAGGGACTAGAAAAGGTTTCATCATTATCCACATCTGGTCGATGACGAGAACCTTTTGCAACAAGTTTTAGCTTTGAAAGTCTTAACTTTTCCATGTACACCAAGTAATCTTCTCAAGATATACTTGCTCCTGATGGGGATTTAACCCTTCAGATATAGCAACCAAATTCCATACTTTGTTGGTGTATATGGATTCCATCTCAGATCGCTTAGCATCCAACCATTCTCACAGAGTCCCCACTCTTGATGGCCTGCTCGAAACTAGTTGGGTCATCATCTCATGATGCAATCCTCGCTCCCACTGTAATAGAGAAAACCGAAGTATCTCTTAGGTGGGTGAGGAACCCTACTAGATCGGCGGAGAGGCTGAGCTTCGTTTGGAGCTATTGAATCCCCCGGTTCTACCAAATCATCAGCTGTAGTTTGTATAGCTGGAAATCCTTCCAGTTTTACCTCATGACCACTAATTTCTTCATAATAAATTCTCTTTCCAAAAGGTGGCATACTGAGAAACAAATCACCTTTTGCTCCTTAGTGTGGTAGAAGATATTCCCTTGCGAATGCTTGGGATATCCAACAAACTTCCAAAGAACTGATCTTGCCTCAAGCTTGTCCGGATCTTTCTTTTGACATAGTCCGGACAACCCCAAATCTTAACATCATTAAAAGATGGGCTCTTCGCATACCATATCACATATGAAGTGGTAGGCAACTGATTTGGTTGGAACCCTATTCAATAGGTATGCAGCTTCTCAAGTGCATAACTCCCAAAAAGAAATAGGCAACTCAGTAGTACTCATCATAGAGCACACCATATCATATAGGGTGCAATTGCTCCGCCCCGATATATGAACGTGCTGTGGTGTATTCAGTGGAGTAATGCTGAGAGAGAATCTCATTCTCCTTTAGAATAGTCCAGGAATTCCATGCTCAAGTATTCTCCTCTTTGATCACATCAAAAGAAATAATACTTATACCGATTTTGGTTCTCTACTTCTGAATTATATTCTTTAAATATCTCAAAAGGTTCAGACTTGTGTTTCAACAAGAACATATGTCAAAATCTTGAGAGATCATCAGTGAATGTAATGAAGTACAAAGAACCATTCCTGACATGTGTAGACAGGGGACCTACATACATCATCACGTATCAATCCCAAAAGTTCATCTAACTCTTTCTCTGTTTCTAATAAACGGAGCTATGGCCATCTTATCTTTGTGACATGACTGGCAAGTTTCACAAGATGTAAATTCAAACTGATTTATATATGCATCTTTATGTAACTTTAGCTAGTCGGGTCATATTGATATGACCTAGTCTACAATGCCTCAATAAGGATTCGTTCATTTCTGAACTCTTCCCCTTGTGTGTGTTCTGTACGTTAAGAATTGTGGTTTGATTTAGAACGTATATGCTTTTAGATAATATGCCTGAACCGATCAAATTTTGATATAGGAAATGTTCAAAACATTATCCAACAATACAATATTATATCCTTCTTTACTTAGTAAAGAGTCTGATATGATGTTGTATATCAGGTTCGGTGTCTAATAACATTCATTCAGAATCAATGTATTTGGTAATACAGGGTGATAACTGCCAACAACTTGGCTACAACACTTGCACTGTTTCCAACTCTTGAAACTTATCACCTATTCTCAGTTCTCTACCTATCTTTAGCCCATGTAACATATTACATATGTAGGATCCTGATCCGGTATCTCATACCCAGGACATTGATGAAACTGAGAAACAGTTCTCTGTAATGAACACACTCGAAGAAGATGCATCATCATGCACTTTCTTCGATTGGGCGGCACGGGAATCCTGGTATTCCCCTATTTCCTGCTCGGTCTTATAACAATTATAAGTTGGAGCAAGACCAACGTTCCTTAGCTCAGTATAATAAGCGGGTTCGGTCAATACATCTGTATTATTATCTTGATTAAGGCGTGACATGGTCGCTACCTGGAGAGAGTGAGAGAAGAAAAGACTCAGTGTATGCTCTTGCAAGATTAGATTGGTTATTAATTTATCTAATCAGGATGGCTCCCATTGTTTTAGTCAAATCTGTTAGTTATATGTATGCCCTAGAGGCCATTACTGTACATTGGATGTATATTGTAGTGGATGCTGAGACATATATAGGGAGGACTTTCTTGCTCGACATGATAGTATGCTATCTGGTTGATCTTTACCTTAACGTGTATACTGATTGTCTCTCTGTTACATGTTGGTAAAGCCCTTAGGATCTGTACTTGACTACCTGGACTATGATGCGGATCATACTAGTGGGGACATGGTAGTCCATAAGTACATCCTTCAAAGTCCCTAGTCGAGGGTGTATCGAGACGGGGCATCGATATACCAGAGTAGACTAGCGTGTACCTTCTCGACCCATACAGATGGGCGATGGATGATCCCATATCCATTGGTGTTTGACATCAGAGATGATATATGGGTGCTCAGTAGAGACTGGGTACACTGGACGGACTCGCCGAGAACTCCCAGATGGTATTATACCTCACGTCAGATGGCAGTTCTCTGGTGACACTGGTACAGAGTAGTCTGTTGACCCGAGATCGTCATAGAGTCTTGTGTTGTTCCCACTGTGCTTTGATTTCCATCTTACCACGTCCAAGAGGGCGTGCAAAACGGTGGTTTTTGGATACAGTCCCGAGTCACATGGAGGCAATGAGCGATAGGAGGGGATTCGTCTCTCCCGGTATAGGGGGTTGATGTTGCGCTGTGTTCGATTGGCTATAACCGGAAATCCCTGGCCAGGGTTGCTGAGATTTACTGGTAAGTGTTACCAGTAGTTTCTCGAATAGTTATAGACCTCATATCGACACGACTTATCGAACTATTGGGGTCTGACGTTTACCACCCCTAGGCGAGATATGCGACATATCAGACGATCAGACCGGACTGTACGGTAGTGTTACTGGTCGGATTCACTGGAGTGTGAGCGGGCTTGCTCGTCGATCATCAGATCGCTCAATACCCGGGTGGCCGTTACGTTTAGCAGACCGCTTGCGGCTTGTGGATGTTTGATATGATCATCATCCGCTGCCGGCGTATTGACGAGTCTTTAGAGTCCTACACAGAGGTTTCCTGGCTCAAGCGAAACGAAATAGGAGCGCATATGAGATATGTGCGGGACCGAGAGTAATGCGTGTATGTGATACCGTATTTCCTTCTCGCGATCAATGTGTCGAATGGTTGTATGCGATATAACCTAATTATCGAATCAAGGATTGATTCGATAAGCCGATACATTGGATACTAGCCGGTTATATGCGATATGACCGGATCGTTAAATCAAGAGTTGATTTAATGATTTAATGCATAATTATATATTTGATATATTACTTTGCGTTAACTAGTATCGGTTCACTTAAGATGGATTTTCTCACTCGGATGTGCGCATTGTATATGCGATATACTTTTGTGCACTTGATTGTATCATGATTGATGATACATGTTATGCTAGGGTTTTTGTGTAAAGATCAAACCATGGTTACATGATTATGGTTAGGGTTTTGTTTTATTCACTTATTTATTTATCCATTTCATTTTGGAAAATAAATGAGAAGAGAAAAGAATGGTGGCTTTATTTGTTGTTTAGTTGAAGCTTCATGAAGCTTTGACTTTGTCCACCATTCTTATCTCATCCTTAACCCTGACCATTCCTTTAACCCTTGGTTAATTCTCTACACATAACCATAGTTAGGATTATGATAAGTTTGGAAATTCTTTTCTTTTTTAAATAACTTATCATAATTCTTTCTTCTTCTTCTTCATCTTCTTCCATGAAGAAACCTCCACTTCATCAATGGTGATTGATGAAGATGAGTGAGAAATCCAATTCTAAAGTGAACCCAACTCCTATTTCTTCATCCTCTACCTCTTTCCAAGTAGTAGAGTGTGTTTACTTCACAAGTTTCTTGACTTGGTGAAGTCGGAGCTTGATTTAGCGATGCCTCGACGTAGATCATCTTTGGCACGTCGTCGATGACCTAGCCCGCTTCTTCTCCGATGAAGCCGACGCAAGAGCCCGGATTTCGGATTTGTACAGCGGAGATGACTTCTTCATGGAGCTATGGAGGTGGACAAACGGATCTACAAAGGTTGTATATCCGTATCCCTTAGTTAAGTGTTAACTAGTTAGCTTTTTCGCCTAGTTTTCTAGCAAACGATCCGTAGTCGGGTCTCTCGGCACCTAGATTTTTGAAATTGGCATGTTCGATGCCTTGTGAGACCTCACTAGAGTGCCTAGAAACCCTACAGTGGTATCAGAGCCTAGCTAGAGCCTTAGGCGAAGTCCAGACGGAATTTGAAGTCCGAACGAACCCGGAACCCCAAACCAAACTTGCTCTCTGTACTTTTTTCAAAACAGTGCATTTTTCCATATTAAAAATATTCAGTAAAATCAGCAGGAAATTCTAAGGAATACTGCAAAATTCGAGCGCATGATTCCATACATGGAGCGCGGATCCGCGGCCTTACAGTAGGATAGTGCGGCGGATCCACCGCTCTTTTGTCTTGTTGTGCTTCGAAATTTGCACCATAATTCTTAGTTTTCAGTTATGATTTTCCTGTGAATTTTTAATATTTTTTTCAGAGTGTTATTTTCTGAGTTGTTTTGGGGATTCGAATGTTCGATCGGATTATCAGATTTTGTCTATGTGGCTTTCCGGATAATTTTTAGAATATGTTAAAAAGTTCGATCGGATATAAATACCCAATTTTTCCCCTGTCGGGAAATTTCCAAGTGTTGGATTTTTCCGTAATTTAACGACGTTCTAAGTAGTGCAAGTAACGCGATGGTCCCTCTAGAAGACAACAAACCTTAACTCGATTATGTGACCGTCTTGAACTGCCCTTTGAACCTTCGGGTTTTGGGCAGTACGGCGTGCCACATGTGAGGCGTTGGCTTGACCCTTCTACGGCTGGACCGTTGGTACTAAGGCACGAACGGAATGTTGTTAGACTTATTTCATGTGTTGATCTGTATCGGGAAAACTTGGGTGTTCGATTGTTCGATCGGAAAGTTTAACATTTTCTATTTATCCGGAATGTGATACAATAATTGGAATTCACAAAAAGTTATGAGATAACTGAATGAATGTTATAAACATAGCACTTTAGTCTCACTTGATCGGTTGCCACGGAATTTTGATGTGATCAAAAGTCCGTCGCAATCACGTAGCGTACGCGGATACTCGCCGGGTAAACTTAATAGACAGCCTCACTCCATAGCCCCGACCAAGTGACTGTAGGAGAACCCCGTCGCCGAAAGCATCCCTCCGGGTGCTCGCGGTAGCGGTGTTCCGCCTTGGTGCACTTCGTCGACGGTATTGGGGGTGCGGCCGCCTACTGAAGTTTGCGACGAGTATTCGATCAACATGTCGGGAATCTTGTTGAATTGCCCGACTTGATATTGAAAAGAGTTTTCGATAATGAGACTAAAATGCGGGGTTTATAATTGTTAGGCATGCGATGTCTAAAGAATTCATTTGATTAGGCATGCGATGTCTAAATAGATTGCGGATTCCAACTGTTGTAGTTTTACACTTTCTTTTCTGTGACCGTAAGTGTAATATGTGATATCGCCGGTTTCGTTGCTATATGTCAACGACAATTGGGATGCGCATATTTACTTACGTTGATGACATGTGATGTTATGTGTTGCTGGATATGTTATATTGGATCGTCGTGTTTGAATAGCCGGGGGTTTTTATGTGAGATGAGTGTTTTTCATTTTCATTCATGTAAAAACTTGTATGTAATATTCTTTTATTGGGGCACTTCCAGGTTGCGGAAGTAGTCACCCGTTGTATATTATTTACTTTTCCGCACTAGGATAGACCCAAGGAGGAGGGCACAAGTAACCGGGTTCTGGAGTCCAGTGGGAGACCAACTCGAGGAGTCGAGTCCGGGTCTCCTAACTCTAGAATTGGTAGGGTTGCTTGCCGCTCTCGTAGGGGTCTAGGGGTGTGGGTTTGGCTATTCATCACGACCGTGGAATCCGTGTTTTATACTGGCTCGTATTGAAAACACGGACATCCTAGTATATCCAATATTTCATATGATTCTTCTGCTGCGATATCTGTGATGTGATCATGTGATGTTCTGTGATAGATACAGTATATAGTATATATGATATATTATATAGACGTTACTTATGTTTTACACCCGCGCTAGCCCTGCCCCGCTCTGCCGTTAGTTACCTAACCTAACGGTGCACGAGGGGACATCGAGGCGAATACGGATGGCATAAGTGTACGTCGTATTTATCTGTGATGTTTAGGTATTTAAATGATGGGACTTCATTAATGTGATTAATGAATTAAAAGAAACCTAAGATGTTGTAGAATCGAATTTCAAAATAAAACAGGTAGCTACAGTTCTTGCTTTGCACAGCGGTATATGTGATATATCCTGCACCTTATTCGATGAGGAAAGGACCGAGATCCCTTCACCGGGAGTGACTCCTTTAGCAATAACTGGCAGATGCTACACACTCGGTTTGTATTTTGATTGCTTTTAAGTGTTTTTGCTTTGCACAGTGATATATATGATATATCCCGCACCTCATTCGACGAGGAAAGGACCGACGATCCCTTCACCTGGAGTGACTCCTTTAGCAAAACTAGAAAAGCCTCAAAAACACTCCATTTTAAAATCATTTGATTCTACAACGATATCAAGTTCATTACGCAATAGGTTTTCAAAAAAACCTGTCGTAGCCCCCGTCATTTCAGATAAGTACTAGTTAGTATTCGTGCTGCGGTTGTTTGGCATGCGTCAAGGCGTAGTGTACGGTAGCTAACTAGTGCTTATCTGCTAGCATATGATGCGATTGGATTAGGGTATTCGTACGGCGTTGTTTGGCATGCGTCAAGGGTCGTGCGGGTGGGTTTAATTCAATCAAGAAATGTACGGGTTGAACTTGACTAGCAGACTATGGGTTGTTTGGCATGCGTCAAGGTCATAGCGAGCTAGGGGCAAAATATTATTGGGAATTTCAAGTGTTGAAATTTGCAATGAGATTGCATACCTTCTATGAGATAGTTGGATCCCGATACCCGTTGCGAGTAAGAGTTACTCCTGGGAGAGTTTTATACATTACAATTAGCCGATCAAGTAGGTGTCTAGAAAGGTGTTAACGAGGTTACGCCTCTGGGAAAACGAGGTTTACATTAATTAGGTTCGTGCGAAAGCACGGGGGACCTCCCTCAAAGTACCGACACTGGCCTGGCTGAAAGATTGGCGAACTTGTAGTGTGTAATTAATCCCGGCTAGTCTTTCCTTTTAGGGTTTGAAGGAAGATTTGATAAAAAGCAGTGGGAGCCATCCTGATTAGATAAAATAAAAACCAATCTATTCTTGACAGAGCGCACGCTGAGTGTTTTCTTCTCTCTCTCTCCAGGTAGCGACCATATCACGCCTTAATCAAGATAATAATACGGATTATTGACCGAACCCGCTTGTTATACTGAGCTGGGGAACGTTGGTCCCGCTCCAACTTATAATTGTTACAAGACAGAGCAGGAAATTGGGGAATACCAGATTTCCCGTGCCGCCCAAACGAAGAGAGTGCATGCTGATGCATCATCTTCGGGTGTGTTCGTTACAAAGAACTGTTTCTCAGTATCCTTTACGTCCTGGGTATATGATACCGGATCAGGATCCCAGATATGTAATCTGTTACATAGGGCTACAGAAAGGTAGAGAACTGAGAACGGGTGATAAGTTTCATGAGGCAGAAAACGGGGCAAGAGTTGCAGCCAAGTCTGTCGGTCACTGTCACCCTGTATTCCAAATACATTGATTCTGAACGAATGTTATTAGATACCGAACCTGATATACAAAATCATATCACTCTCTTTATTAGCAAAGAAATGATAAAATTTTGTATTGTTGGATAATGTTTTGAACATTTCCTATATCAAAAGTTGATCGGTTCAGGCACGTTATCTAAAAGCATTGATGTTCTAAATCAAACTACAGTTCTTAGTATACGGATCACACACAAGAGGAAGAGTTCAGAAATGAACGAATCCTACTTGAGGCATTGTAGACTAGGTCAGATCAAAGTTACCCGACTAGCTAGAGTTACATATAGATGCATATTTAAATCAGTTTGAATTTACATCTTGTGAAACTCGCCAGTCATGTCACAAAGATAAGATGACCATAGCTCCGTTTACTGGAAACCGAGAAAGAGTTACTGAACTCTTGGGATGATACATGTCGATGTATGTAGGTCCCCTGTCTACACATGCCAAGACCGATTCTTTGTACTTCATTACATTCTCTGATAATCTCTCGAGATTCAGATCTATGTTCTTGTTGAAACACAAGTCCGAACCTTTTGAGATATTCACGGAATATAAGTTAGAAGTAGAGAACCAAAATACGGGTATAAGTATTATGTCCTATGATGAGATCAAGGAGGAGAATACTTGAGCACGGAAATCCTGGACTATTCTAAAGGAGAATGAGATTCTCTCTCAGTATTACTCCTCCGTATACGCCATAGCACGATGGTATATCGGGGCGGAGCAATTGTACCCTATATGATAAGGTGTGCTCTATGATGAGTACTGCTGAGTTACCTTTTTCCTTTTGGGAGTTATGCACTTGAGAAGCTGCATACCTATTGAATAGGGTTCCAATCAAATCAGTTGCCTACCACTTCATATGTGATATGGAAAGGGAAGAGCCCATGTCTTAAGCTAGTTAAGACTTGGGGTTGACCGGCCTATGTCTAAAAGCAAAATCCGGACAAGCTCGAGGCAAGATCTGTTATGTAGAACTGGAAATGTTCCAGCTATACAAACCACAGCAGATGATTTGATAGAACCAAAGGATTCAATAGTTACGAACGAACCTCAGCCTCTCCGCCGATCTAGTAGGGTTTTCTCACCCACCTGAGAGATACATAGGTTTCTCATGACAGTGGGAGCGAGGATTGCATCATGAGATGATGACCAAACTAGTTTCGAGCAGGCCATCGAGAGTAAGACTCTGTAAGAATGGCTGGATGTTTAGTGATCTGAGATGGAATCCTTATACACCAACAAAGTATGGACTTTGGTTGCTATATCTGAAGGGTTAAATCTCCATCAGGAGCAAGTATATCTTGAGAAGATTACTTGGTGTAGATGGAAAAGTTGAGACTTTCAAAGCTAGACTTGTTAAAGGTTTGCATCATTGACCAGGTGTGGATTATGTTGAAACCTTTTCTAAGGATCTATGCTTAAGTCCATCCAGATCCTACTTGCCACGGCTACATACCATGACTACGATATCTGGTGGTTGAGTGTCTTGACTGCTTTTCTAAATGATGATTTGGAAGAGAGCGTCTATAAGTACACAGCCAGAGGACTTCGTAGACAGTAGGAGCAGCGGAAACGTGTGCAAGATGCTTTATAGGATAAAGCAGGCATCGCGGAGTTGGAACATCTGTTTTGATGTGGTAGTCAAAGAGTTTGACTTCATCAAAATGGTAGATGAACCTTGTATATACAAGAAGGTAGTAGGGAGTATGGTAGTGTTCCTCGTAGAGTACATGGATGACATACTCTTGATAGGGAAGGAGTTTCCTATGCTACGCTCGGTCAATCTCCGCTTATCACAAGGATTCTCCATATAGGATCAAAATGATACCTCCTAAATCCTGAGTTTTCATCTATGAGATAGATGTAGTTGGATGTTAGGATACTCAGTAGATGTAGTGAGATGGTATCAATCGATCCTGAGGAGAATTACTGGAAGGGTTCCAGGGTGATAAAAACGACTGAATGTCAGTCACAGGCATTGTCTTTACCCTCAGTAAAGGGACGGTATGTTGGAAGAGTTCCAAGCTAGATACCGTGACATACTAGACGATAAAGGCTGGATACATCGCTACTTAAGATGCTACCAAAGAGGCAGTCTGGGTGTATATTGGTTCATGAGATGAACTTTGTTCCTCCCATTGTGTGACAATGGAGTTGTGGCTTATGCCAAGGAACGCCCGTTCCATCAGTGATCCAGACATATTCTAAGGCAGTATCACTTGATCATGGAGATGGTTGATCTCCAGGGTGATCGAGGTTTGGAGAGTAGACTCAGAGGACAACACAGCGGATCCACTCACAAAGGCCTGTTCCCAGAGAGAGATTTTTATGGGATGGTTGAGTATGAGATACTACAACCACTGCTACAGATGGCCCTAGTGCAAGTGGGAGATTGTTAGTTATATGTATGCCCTAGAGGCCATTACTGTACATTGGATGTATATTGTAGTGGATGCTGGGACATATATAGGGAGGACTTTCTTGCTCGACATGATAGTATGCTATCTGGTTGATCTTTACCTTAACGTGTATACTGATTGTCTCTCTGTTATATGTTGGTAAAGCCCTTAGGATCTGTACTTGACTACCTGGACTATGATGCGGATCATACTAGTGGGGACATGGTAGTCCATAAGTACATCCTTCAAAGTCCCTAGTCGAGGGTGTATCGAGACGGGGCATCGATATACCAGAGTAGACTAGCGTGTACCTTCTCGACCCATACAGATGGGCGATGGATGATCCCATATCCATTGGTGTTTGACATCAGAGATGATATACGGGTGCTCAGTAGAGACTGGGTACACTGGACGGACTCGCCGAGAACTCCCAGATGGTATTATACCTCACGTCAGATGGCAGTTCTCTGGTGACACTGGTACAGAGTAGTCTGTTGACCCGAGATCGTCATAGAGTCTTGTATGGTTCCCACTGTGCTTTGATTTCCATCTTACCACGTCCAAGAGGGCGTGCAAAACGGTGGTTTTTGGGTACAGTCCCGAGTCACATGGAGGCAATGAGCGATAGGAGGGGATTCGTCTCTCCCGGTATAGGGGGTTGATGTTGCGCTATGTTCGATTGGCTATAACAGGAAATCCCTGGCCAGGGTTGCTGAGATTTACTGGTAAGTGTTACCAGTAGTTTCTCGAATAGTTATAGACCTCATATCGACACGACTTATCGAGCTATTGGGGTCTGACGTTTACCACCCCTAGGCGAGATATGCGACATATCAGACGATCAGACCGGACTGTACAGTAGTGTTACTGGTCGGATTCACTGGAGTGTGAGCGGGCTTGCTCGTCGATCTTCAGATCGCTCAATACCCGGGTGGCCGTTACGTTTAGCAGGCCGCTTGCGGCTTGTGGATGTTTGATATGATCATCATCCGCTGCCGGCGTATTGACGAGTCTTTAGAGTCCTACACAGAGGTTTCCTGGCTCAAGCGAAACGAAATAGGAGCGCATATGAGATATGTGCGGGACCGAGAGTAATGCGTGTATGTGATACCGTATTTCATTCTCGCGATCAATGTGTCGAATGGTTGTATGCGATATAACCTAATTATCGAATCAAGGATTGATTCGATAAGCCGATACATTGGATACTAGCCGGTTATATGCGATATGACCGGATCGTTAAATCAAGAGTTGATTTAATGATTTAATGCATAATTATATATTTGATATATTACTTTGCGTTAACTAGTATCGGTTCACTTAAGATGGATTTTCTCACTCGGATGTGCGCATTGTATATGCGATATACTTTTGTGCACTTGATTGTATCATGATTGATGATACATGTTATGCTAGGGTTTTTGTGTAAAGATCAAACCATGGTTACATGATTATGGTTAGGGTTTTGTTTTATTCACTTATTTATTTATCCATTTCATTTTGGAAAATAAATGAGAAGAGAAAAGAATGGTGGCTTTATTTGTTGTTTAGTTGAAGCTTCATGAAGCTTTGACTTTGTCCACCATTCTTATCTCATCCTTAACCCTGACCATTCCTTTAACCCTTGGTTAATTCTCTACACATAACCATAGTTAGGATTATGATAAGTTTGGAAATTCTTTTCTTTTTTAAATAACTTATCATAATTCTTTCTTCTTCTTCTTCATCTTCTTCCATGAAGAAACCTCCACTTCATCAATGGTGATTGATGAAGATGAGTGAGAAATCCAATTCTAAAGTGAACCCAACTCCTATTTCTTCATCCTCTACCTCTTGCCAAGTAGTAGAGTGCGTTTACTTCACAAGTTTCTTGACTTGGTGAAGTCGGAGCTTGATTTAGCGATGCCTCGACGTAGATCATCTTCGGCACGTCGTCGATGACCTAGCCCGCTTCTTCTCCGATGAAGCCGACGCAAGAGCCCGGATTTCGGATTTGTACAGCGGAGATGACTTCTTCATGGAGCTATGGAGGTGGACAAACGGATCTACAAAGGTTGTATATCCGTATCCCTTAGTTAAGTGTTAACTAGTTAGCTTTTTCGCCTAGTTTTCTAGCAAACGATCCGTAGTCGGGTCTCTCGGCACCTAGATTTTTGAAATTGGCATGTTCGATGCCTTGTGAGACCTCACTAGAGTGCCTAGGAACCCTACAAAATCTTCCTTCAAACCCTAAAAGGAAAGACCGGCCGGGATTAATTACACCCTACAAGTTCGCCAGTTTTTCAGCCAGGCCAGTGCCAGTACTTTGAGGGAGGTTCCCCGTGCTTTCGCACGGACCTAATTAAAATAAACCTCATTTTCCCAGAGGCATAACCCCATCGACACCTTTCTAGACACCTACTTGATTGGCTAATTGTAATGTGTAAAACTCTCCCAGGAGTAACTCTTACTCGCAGTGGGTATCAGGATCCAACTATCTCATAGAAGTTATGCAATCTCATTGCAAATTTCAACACTTGAAATTCCCTATAATATTTTACCCTTAGCATGCTATGACCTTGACGGAGGTCAATAAACCATAGGGTATTAGTCAATTTCAACCCGTACATTTCCTGATTGAATTAAACCCACCCGCATGACCCTTGACGGAGGTCAACAAGGTCGTACGACTACCCTAACTCAATCGCATCGTATTCTTATACAGATAAGCATAAATAGCTACCGCACACTACTCCTTGACGAAGGTCAACAAACGTAGCACGAATACTATGAAGTACTTATCTAAAATGACGGAGGGCTACGACAGGTTTTTAAGAAAACCTTTTGCGTAATGAAATTGATCTTGTTGTAGAATCGAGTGATTTTGAAAAAGAGTGTTTTTGAGGATTTTACTAGTTTTGCTAAAGATTTCACTTTCGGTGAAGGGATCTCGGCTCTTTCCTTATCGAATAAGGTGCAGGATATTTCACAAATACCACTATGCAAAGCAAAAACTATAAAAGCAATCAAAAGACTATCCGACTTTGTAGCATCTGCTAGTTTCGCTAAAGAGGTCACTCCCGGTGAAGGGATCTCGGCTCTTTCCTTATCGAATAAGGTGCTGGATATTCTATAAGGAATACCGCTATGCAAAGCAAGAACTAGAGCTACCAGTTTTTAAGACAAGTTTCTACAACATCTTTTAGGTTTCTTTTATTTCATTAATCTCATTAATGAAGTCCCATCATAATATGCTTCCCAAGCATCACATATGAAACGAAAGCAATAATACATAATTTATATATCATATATATATATATAATATAAGCATTCGTCTAAGAATATAATCAATGATCACATCACAGAATATCGCAGCAGAATAAAACATATGAAATATTGGATATACTAGGATTTCCGTGTTTTAAATTAAGCCTGTATAAAACACGGATTCCACGGTCGTGATGAATAGCCAATCCCACACCCATAGACCCCTACGAGAGAAACAAGCAACTCTACTAATTCTAGATTTAGGAGACCCGGTCTCGACTCCTCGTGATGGTCTCCCATTGGACCCTAGAACCCGGTTATTGTGCTCCCCGCCTTGGGTCTATCCTAATGCGGAAAAGTAAATAATATACAATGGTGACATCATCCTCAACCCGGAAATACCCCAATAAAAGAATATTACATACAATGAATTTTACATGAATGAAAATGAAGAACACTCATCTCACATAAAATCCCCAGCTATTCAAACACGACGATCCAATATAACATATCCCAGCAACACATAACATCACATGTCATTAACGTAAGTAAATATGCGTATCTCAATTGTCGTTGACATATAGCACCAAAACCGGCGATACATTACATATTACACTTACGGTCGCAGAAAAGAAAGTGAAAAACTACAACAGTTGGAATCCGCAACCACCTCAGACATCACATGCCTAATCAAATGAATTCCTTAGACATCACATGCCTAACAATTATAAACTTCGCATTTTAGTCTCGATATTGAAAACACCATTTAATATCTAGTCGGGCAATTCAATAAGATTCCCGACATCCTGATCGAATGCTCGTCGGAAACTTTAGTAGACGGCCGCACCCCCCGTCGACGAACTGCACTAAGGCGGAACACCGCTGCCGCGAGCACTCGAACGGACACTTTTGGCAACGGGGTTCTCCTACAGTCACTTAGTTGGGGTTATAGGGCGTAGCTATCTATTAAGTTTACCCGGCGAGTATCCGCGTACGCTATGTGATTGCGACGGACTTTTGATCTCATCAAAATCCCATGGCAACCGATCAAATGAGACCGAACTGCTAGATTTATAAAATTCAAACTAGTTATCTCATAACTACTTGTGGATTCTAAATATTGTATCCCATCACATAATATCCGGACGACGTTAAACTTTTTGATCGAGTCATCAAAGTCCCACAATTTTCCGATAGCTCAACACTTGAGCACAGTTCAATAATACCCAGAATATGCCACAGTACCTATGCACCAGCCGTAGAAGGGCTGACCCAAGCCTCACTTATGTCGCCATGGAACTACGGCAAACCCTAGGGTATGACCGTGGTTCCGCGATCCAAAAAGTCGAGTTAGGGTTTCATTCTTCTAGAGGGTTCATAGGATTACTTGCATGGTTTTCCGAATACGTTAAACTTGGAAAAATGGGTTTTTGACATTCGATCAAACTTTTTAACTTTGCCTAGACAATATGTGAATAACCCGAAACATTGTTAAAACTAAGAATACGAAACACTCTGAATTGCTTATAGTGTAAGATTACATCACAAGCAAAATTAGCAAAAACAAACAACACCTGAAACATCAAAACCAAGTCACTTGAACACTGTCAAAATTTCAGAGGATTCTGCTCGGATTTGGCAGAGATTGGGGGTATGGTGGCTGGCTAAAATTTCATGAAACCTCCTCAAATTTTCACAGTTTTCATATTATATCACATACAACACTCTGTACCTGTTTAAAAAATTTTTTGAACAACTTTTAAAATCGACAGAAACTTCAATTTTCCGTTTCAAGTTTCGGAGTATTTCGGTTTCGTAATCTTAACAAAATATGTATAAATTTCTAGCATAGGTCTGATACCACTACAGGGTTGCCTAGCACGGCAGCAAGGTTTCGGGAGGCATCGTCCATGCCAAATTCAAAAATTTACCGTTCTAGCTAACCCTAACCTTAGAATCGTTAACTAGAAATCGACGGAAAAACATTTGTAAACACTTTACATTCTAAGTGACCAAGAAATACAACCTTTGTAGACTGGTCCTTCACTTCAATAGCTCCGTGTAGTAGTCCCTTCACTGCGATCAAGAAGTCCCGGACTCTAGAGAGGCTCCGATGAAGAAACGAACATGCTTGCTTCAAAGCTTCGAGGCCGAAGATGATCTACATCGAGGAGACACTAACCCAAGCTATCTCTTCACTAATCATGGAATTAGTGAAGCAAACACCCTATACTAAATGGCAAGTAGTAGAGGATGATGAAGTGGGAATTTTTCTCACATTAGATTTCAAATTCTCACAAGTTTTCATCACAAACTCAAACCCTAGAAAACTCTTTTCTCTTTGAGCTCATGAAGAAGATGAAGAATTATCAAGAGAGAATGAATTATTGTTGAGGTTAAAAATGCAACCAAGGGTTAAGAATGGCATGCTTAACCCTCGTAGAGACTTAACCATGAGCTAGGGTTAAAGCTAGGTTAACAAATATCTTAAGGTAGACAAAAAGGGTGGACAAAATCAAAAAAGCGTACAAGCTTCTTGCAAAATATCAACCATGACTAATTCCACAATTTTTGAATTTCCTTAATAATAAACATAAACCCTAATCTAATCTTAGCATGGTTCAAGTCTTATAAACCCTAGTTGCATTTGTAACCTAGCATGATACATTTAACATATATCACATATATATCAATATATCCACAGTGAGAAAAGAAATCATAGGTGAGCTAATGCTAGTTAATGTAATGTAATATATCAAATATATAATTATTTATTAGATTATCAAATCAACTCTTAATTTAATAATCCGGCTATATCAGCTATAACCGACTAATATCATATGAATCAACTTATCGAATCAAAACTTGATCCGATAACTCGGCTATATCATATATAACCGACCGATATCTCATATCGCAAGAATAGAATACGGTATCTCATATCGTATCAATCTCGGTCCCGCACATATAACATATGTGCTCCTACTCCATTTCACATGAGCTAGGAAACCTCTGTGTAGGACTCTAAATACTGGTCAATACGTCGGCAGTAGGTGATGATCATATCAAACACCCACAAGTCGCAAGCTGTCTGCTAAACGTAACGGCCACCCGAGTATTGAGCGATCAGAAGATCAACAAGCAAGCCTGCTCGTACTCCTGCGAATCCAATCAGTAACACTACCGTACAGTCCGGTCTCTTCGTCTGATATGTCACATATCTCGTCTAGTGGTGGTAAACGTCAGACCCTAGTAACTCGATAAGTCGTGTCGATATGAGGCTCATAACGGGTCGAGAAACTACTGATAACACTTACCAGTATATCTTTGAAGCAGCCTTGGCCAAGAACTTCCTGTTATAGCTAATCGAGCACAGCGCAACATCAACTCCCAATACCGGGAGAGACGAAACCCCTCCTATCGCTCATTGCCTCCATGTGACTCGGGACTGTACCCAAAAACTATCATTTTGCACGTTCTCTTGAATGTGGTAAGGTGGAAATCAAAGCACAGTGGGAATCACACAAGACTCTCTGACGATCTCGGGTCCACAGACTAACCTGTACCAGTGTCACCAGAGAACTGCCATCTGACGTTAGGTATAATACCATCTGGGACTTCTCGGCGAGTTCGTTCAATGTACCCAGTCTCCACTGAGCATCCGTATACTGTCTCTAATCTTAAACACCAATGGATATGGTATCATCCATCGCCTATCTACATGGGCCAAGAAGCAATACGCTAGTCTACTCTGGTATATCGATGCCCTGTCTCGATACACCTACGACTAGGAACATTTGAAGGATGTACTTAGCGACTACTCTGTCCCCACTAGTACGATCTGCATCATATTCCTGGTAGTCAAGTACTCATCCTAAGGGCTTTATCAACATGTAACATAGAGACAATTAGCGTACATAGTAAGATAAAGAGCAACCAGATAGCATACTATCATGCCGAGCAAGAAAGTCCTCCATATATATGTTCAAGCATCCACTACAATATACATCGTATGTACAGTAATGGCCTCTAGGGCATACATATAACTAACATATATGATATAACCGGATAATTTAATCAGGTGTTGATTTAATAATTTGTTATATATTTATATGTTTGATATATATATAAACTAATATTAAGCTCACTTAATATTTTCATATCTTTATATATATTTATATATATGTGATATATATATTATTAGTTATATGTATGGCCTAGAGACCATTACTGTACATATGATGTATATTGTAGTGGATGCTTGGACATATATAGGGAGGATTTTCTTGCTTGACATGATAGTATGCTATCTGGTTGCTCTTTATCTTAACATGTTGACTTGTATAAGTGATACTGTCTTGCTCTCACATGTTGATAAAGCCATTCGGATATGTATTTGACTACCAGGACTATGATGGAGATCATACTAGTAGGGCTAAGGGTAGTCCACAAGTACACCCTATAATTGTTTCTAGTCGTAGGAGTATTGAGACAGGGCATCGATACTTCAGAGTAGACTAGCGTATGCGCTTCTTGACCCATATAATGAGCGAGGGATGATCCTAAATCCATTGGTATTTGACATCAGAGAAGGTATACGGCTGCTCAGTGGAGACTGGGTACACTGGACGGACTCGCCGATAACTCCTAGATGGTATTATACCTATTGTCGGATAGTAGTTCTCTGGTGACACTGTTACAGGTTAGTCTGTCGACCCGAGATCGTTATAGAGTCTTGTGTGATTCCTACTGTGCTTTGATTTTCACCATACCACGGTAAAGAGATCGTGTAGAAAGGTGGTTTTTGGGTACAGCCTTGAGTCATATGGAGGCAATAAGCGATAGGAGGGGATTCGTCTCTCCCGGTATTGGGAGTTGATGTTGCGCTATACTCGATTGGCCATAACAGGAAATCCCTAGCCAGGGTTGCTGAGATTTACTGGTAAGTGTTATCAGTAGTTTCTCAAACCGTTATGGACCTTGCATCGGAATGACTTACCACGCTATTGGGGTCTAACGTTATACCACCCCAGGCTGTGATATGCGACATATCTGACGAAAAGACCGGACTGTACGGTAGTGTTACTGATTGGATTCGCAGGAGTATGAGCAGGCTTGCTTGTTGATCTTCTGATCGTTCAATATCTGGGTGGCCGTTATGTTTAGCAGACTGCTTGCGGCTTGTGGGTGTTTGATATGATCATCACCTACTGCCGGCGTATTGACGAGTCTTTAGAATCCTACACAGAGGTTTTATGGTTCATGCGAAATGGAGTAGGAGCACATATGTGATATGTATGGGACCAATATTAATACGATATGTGATACCGTATTCAATTCTCGCGATTTGTGATATCGGTAAGTTGTATATGATATAGCCGGGTTATTAGATCTAGTGTTGATTCGATAGATTGTTACATTGATATTAGTCTGTTGTATGAGATATAGACAGATTATTAAATCAAGTGTTGGTTTAATAATCTAATGTATAATTATATATTTGATACATAAATGTGCATTAACTAATATTAGCAAATTTATGATTTTTTTTCTCACTTGATTGTTCACATAGTATATATGTGATATATATTAGTGTACATAGTTTTGTATCATGTTTGATGATATATGATACATGGGTGTCTGAGACTTACACCATGCTTGATATAATGCAGGGTTTATATTTAACTAAGTAATTAAAAAATGGATGGATATTTGGCATGGCTACAAGCTTATAGAAGCTTGTAGAAAGATTGACCAAGTCTACCATTTTTGTTTCACTTGTAGATATTTATTAACCCAGCCATTATACTAACTATGGTAAACTCTCTACATGGATTAGTGTATGACAATAACTCACCCATGGTTCATTTTCTCACCTCACTTAAGTTCATTCTCTCATTCTTCACTTGAGCTTTTTCTTCCTCATGAAAAGCTTTCTAGATTTTGAAAACAGTGAGAAAATATTGTGAGAAAAGAAAACTAAAGAGAGCCCATTTCCTACTTCATTATCCTATACTATTAGACATTTAGTTTAGGGTGTTTGCTTCACTAAACCCAAATTTAGTGAAGCGGTAGCATGAGCTTGAGTCTCCTCGACGTAGATCACCTTCAGCCTCGAAGACTTCGAGCAAGTTTGCATCTTTCACCTTGTGGAGCCTCTCAAGAGTTCGGGAGATTCTTACTCGCACCGAAGGGACTTCTACATGGAGCATTTGAAGTGAAGGACCGGTCTACAAAGGTTGTATTCCGCATTCACTTAGTTTGCAATGTTGTTGCATGTTGTTTTGTTTAAAACTCTAGTTAAGATTCTCGGTTAGGGTTGTTTAGAATGGCAAATTTTTGAAAACGGCATGAACGATACCACCCGAAACCTTGCTGCCTTGCTAAGTAACCCTAAAGTGGTATCAGAGCCAAGATAGAGATTTAAACGATGTTTGTTAGATTACAAAATCGAAACTACTCCGAAACTTGCAACACCAATACCTAGTTTCTGTCGAATTTTTAAAGGGCTCTAATATTTTTTTTAAACAACTGCAGAATGCTGTATGAGATATAACATGAACACTGTGAAAATTTGAAGACATTTGGCCTCAAAGTGGCCGGCCACATCACCCCAAAAACCGGCGAGCTCGACCCAATTTGAGAGTTTTGGCTTCAAATTTTCAAGGTGTTCCATTCTCTGGGTTTTGGTGGTTCAGGTGTTGTTTGTTTTTGCTAAATTTGCATGTCATGTTAACTTTCTGCAAATTTAACTTGGAGTATTTCGTAATCGTAATCCTAACATGTATTCGGGTTATTTAGACGATATTAAAAAATTTGAATGGATATCAATAACCCAATTTTTCCCCGCTGGAAATTTTCCAAGTGTTGGATTTTTTCCGAGTTTAAAATTTTCAGAAAATCTTGCAAGCGATTCTGTGGACCCTCTAGAAGAACGAAATCCTAACTCGATTCTGTGACCGTCAGAACCGCCATCAAATTTTAGGGTTTGTAGTAGTTCAGCGGTGCCACGGGTGAGGCATTGGTTGACCCTTCTACGGCTGGTTCATAGGTGCTGTGGCATGTTCTGTGTACTTTTTGAACTCCGCTCAAGTGTTGAGCTTGTTGGGAAATTTTGGATGCTTGCTTATTCGATCGAAAAGTTTAACTTCGTCTAGCTATCTATGATTGTGAAACAATATTTGGAATCTACATAAGTAGTTATGTGATAACTAGTTTGAATTTTATAAATCTAGCAGTTTAGTCTCATTTGATCGGTTGCCACGGAATTTTAATGTGGATCAAAAGTCCGTCGCAATTACGTAGTGTATGTGGATACTCGCCGGGCAACCTTACTAGATAGCCATGCCCTATAGCCCCGACCAAGTGACTGTAGGAGAACCCCGTCGCCAAAAGCATCCGTTCGGATGCTCGCGGCAGCGGTGTTCCACCTTAGTACACTTCATCGACGGCATCGGGGGTGCGGCCGTCTAATAAAGTTTCTGACGAGCATTCGATCAGGTTATCGGGAATCTTGTTGAATTACCCGACAGGTTATTGGAAAGTATTTTCAATACCGAGACTAAAATGCGGGGTTTATAATTGTTAGGCATGTGATGTCTAAGGAATTCATTTGGTAGGCATGAAATCCAATGTATGTGATACATTGGGTTTATGATGTCCAAGGTTGTTGCGGATTCCAATTGTTGTGGTTTTTCACTTTCTTTTCTGCGACCGTAAGTGTAATATATGGTGTATCGCCGATTTCGGTGCTATATGTCAAAGACAACTGGGATACGTATATTTACTTACATTGATGACATGTGATGTTATCTGTTGTTGTGATATGTTATATTGGATCGTCGTGTTCTGAATAGCCGGGTTTTTTTATGTGAGATGACAGTTTTTCATTTTCATTTATGTAAAAGCTTGTATGTAATATTCTTTTATTAGGGCACTTCCGGGTTTAGGATGATGTCACCATTGATGTATATTATTTACTTTACTGCATTAGGATAGACCCAAGGAGGAGAGTACAAGTAACCGGGTTCTAGGGTCCAGTGGGAGACCATCTCGAGGAGTCGAGACCGAGTCTCCTAACTCTAGAATTGGTAGGGTTGCTTGCCGCTCTCGTAGGGGTATAGGGATGTGGGTTTGGCTATTCATCACGACCGTGGAATTCGCGTTTTTACTGGCTTAAATAAAACACGGAATTCCTAGTATATCCAATATTTCATATTTGATTCTTCTGCTGCGGATATTCTGTGATGTGATCACTTGATATGTTCTGAGACGAATGCCTATATTATTTATATGATATATAATAACTATTGCTGCTTTTGTTTCATATATAATGCTTAGGAAGCATAATTAATAGGACTTCATTAATGAGATTAATGAAATAAAAGAAACCTAAAGATGTTGTAGAAACTTGTTTAAAAACTGGTAGCTCTAGTACTTGCTTTGCGTAGCGGTATTCCTTGTAGAATATCCAGTACCTTATTCGATAAGGAAAGAGTTGAGATCCCTTCACCGGGAGTGACCTCTTTAGCGAAACTAGCACATGCTACAACCCAATCGGTTTTTCTTTTGATTGCTTCTATAGGTTTTTCTTTGCATAGTTGTATTTGTGAAATATCTTGCACCTTATTCTATAAGGAAAGAGCCTAGATCCCTTCACCGGGAGTGACCTCTTTAGCAAAACTAGTAAAAGCCTAAAAAAACACGCCTTTTAAAATACACTCGATTCTACAACGATATCAAGTTCATTACGCAAAGGGTTTTCTTAAAAACTTGCCGTAGCTCTCCGTCATTTAAGATAAGTAATAGTTAGTATTCGTGCTGCGTTTGTTGACCTCTGTCAAGGCGTAGTGTGCGGTAGCTGATTAGTGCTTATCTGCAGAGCATATGATGCAATTAGATTAGGGTAGTCGTACGACCTTGTTGGCCTCTGTCAAGTGTCGTGCGAGTGGGTTTAATTCAATCATGAAATGGCGGGTTGAACTTGACAAGCAGCTTATGGTTTGTTAACCTCTGTCAAGGTCATAGGACGCTTGGGGAAAAATACTATCGGGAATTTCAAGTGTTGAAATTTGCAATGAGATTGCATACCTTCTATGAGATAGTTGGATTTCGATACCCACTGCGAGTAAGAGTTACTCCTGGGAGAGTTTTACAAATTACAATTAGCCAATCAAGTAGGTGTCTAGAAAGGTGTTAACGGGGTTACGCCCCTGGGAAAACGAGGTTTATTTTAATTAGGTCTGTTTGAAAGCACGGAGAACCTCCCTCAAAGTACCGACACTGGCCAGGCCGAAAGATTGGCGAACTTATAGGGTGTAATTAATCCCGGCTAGTCTTACTTTATAGGGTTTGAAGGAAGATTTGATAAAAAAATAGCGGGAGCCATCCTGATTAGATAAAATAATAACCAATCTAATCTTGCAAGAGAACACGTAGGGTGTTTTCTTCTCTCTCTCTCTCCTGGTAGCGACCATGTCACACCTTAATCAAGATAATAATATGGATGCATTGACCGAAGCTGCTTATTATACTGTGCTAGGGAATGTTGGTTCCGCTTTTTTTTATAATTGTTATAAGTCCGAGCAGGAAATAGGGGAATATCTGGATTCCCATGCCACCCAATCGAAAAAAGTACATGTTGATGCATCTTCTTCGGGTGTATTCATTACCGAGAACTGTTTCTCAGTATCCTCTACGTCCTGGGTATGTGATACCGGATCAGGATCCTGCATATGTAATATGTTACATGAGCTACAGAAAGGTAGAGAACTGGGAATGGGTGATATGTCTCTAAGTGTTAGAGAATGGTGCAATTGTTGTAGCCAAGTTAGTTGGCAAATATCATCTTGTATTAATACATTGATTCTGAACAAATGTTATTAAATAACGAACCTGATATACAACATTACATCGGTTTCTTTAATGAGTTAAAGAAGGATATAATTCTGTAATGGAGGATAATGTTCTGAACATTTTCCTGAATCAAGAGTTGATTCAATCAGGCATGTTATATAATAGCATATACGTTCTAAATCAAAGCACAGTTCAAAATATATAGAACACACACAAGAGGAGTAGTTTAGAATGAACCCTTCTTGTGGTATTGTAGACAAGGTCATATCAATGCGACACGACCATCTAAGTTACATAAGGATGAATATGAGAATCTGTTCAAATTTTTGTCTTATGATACTTGGCAGTCTTGTCTTAAAGGTAATATGACCAATACTCCGTTTACTGGAAACAGAGAAAGAGTTACTGAACTCTTAGAACGGATACATGATGATGTATATGGTCCTATGTCTACTAATGCGAAGATTGATTCTTCGTATTTCCTTATATTCATTGATCATCTCTCAGGATTCGGAAATATGTTCCTGTTAAAACATAAGTCTGAAACTTTTGAGAAATTCAAGGAATATAATCTTGAAGTTAAAGAATAAGACGGTAGAAGTATTAAGTCCTTCGATGTGATCGAGGAATAGAATAATTGGGCATGGAGTAAAGGAGAATGTGATTCTTTCTCAGCTTACTCCGTTGTATACACCACAGCACAACGGTGTATCGGGGCGGAGGTATCGCACCCTATGAGATATGGCACGCTCTATGATGAGTATTGCTGAGTTATCTGTTTCCTTTTGGTGTTATGCACTTGAGAAGCTGCATACCTATTGAATGGGGTTCCATCCAAATCAGTGCCTACCACTCCATATGAGATATGGAATAGGAAGAGACCATGTCTTAAACGAGTTAAGATATGGGGTTGTCCGGCTTATGTTGAAAAGCAAAATCCGGACAAGCTCGAGGCAAGGTCAGTTCTGTATAAGCTTGTTAGGATATCCTAAACATTTGTGAGGGAATATTTTCTACCAAACTGAGGAGCAAAAGGTGTTTTGTTTCTCAGCATGCCACCCTTTTAGAAAAGGAATTTCTTGTGAAGAAATTAGTGGTCATGAGGTGGAACTGGAAGGAGTTCTAGCTAAACAAACTAACAGCTGATGATTTGGTGAAACCAAAGGATTCAATAGTCTCCAACGAACCTCAGCCTTTCCACGAATCTGGTAGGGTTCCTCATCCACTTAAGAGATACTACGGTCTTCTCGGTGACAGTGGGAGCAAGGATTGCATCATAGTAGATGATGGCCCAACTAGGTTCAGGCAGGCCATCACGGGTGGTGACTTTGTGACAAGGCTGGATGCTATGCGATCAAAGATGGAATCCATGCATACCAACAAAGTATGACTTTGAATGTTGCGCCTGAAGGGGTAAAACCCATTGGGAGAAAATGGATCTTGAGAAGATTCTTGGTGTAGGTGGAAAAGTTGAGACTTTCAAAGCTATGCTTAAGTCCATCAGGATCAATGCACGCATCGCGGAGTTGGAACATCTGTTTTGATGTGGCAGTCAAAGAGTTTGACTATATCAAAAAGGTAGATGAACCTTGTATATACAAGAAAGTTGTAGAGAGTAAGGCTGTCTTCCATGTATTGTACTTAGATGACATACTCTTGATAGGAAATGGTTTCTTATGCTACACTCGGTCAAGCTCCTCTTACCACGAAGATTCTCCATGGAAGATCTGGTTGATACCTGCTACATCTTATGGATTATGATCTATGATGATAGATCTAAGTGGATGTTGGGAGTGTCCCAAATCCAGGTACATTAACACCATACTATGGGGTTTAGTATGGAGGATTCTAAGCGTAGCGGTTTTCCCACTTACTCAGAAATCACTCACTCCAAAAAGATGTCTTTCAAGACTGATTTGGAGAGAGCTCGCATGCAAGGGATACCCTATGCTTCGGCAGTAGGCTTTATTATGTACCAGACTAGATGTAGATGACTCACTAGGTGTAGTGATCAGGAATCAATTGGATCTTGGGAGAATCGCTGGACAGCTGTGGAGGACATTCTTAAGTACTTGAGAAGAAATAAAAGAAAGTTCTTGGTTTCAGCATCCAGAGTGATAAGGTCGACTGAAAGTTAGTCACAGGTATTGTCTTTACCCTCAGTGGAGGGACGATATGTTGGAAGAGTTCCAAGATAGATACCGTGACATACTAGACGATAAAGGCTGAATACATTACTACCAACGATACTACCAAAGTGACTGTCTGGATATTTCTTGTTCATGGGATGAACGTGGTTCCTACCATTGAGCATCCAATAAGTATTATTGAGAAAACAATGGAGTTGTGGCTTCGGCCTAGGAACACCCGTCCCATCAGCGATCCAGATATATTATGAGGCAAGTATCACCTGATCAGGGAGATGGTTGATTTCCAAGGGATCAAGGTCAAGAGAGTAGGCACGGAGGTTAACACGGCGGATCCATTCACCAAGGCCTCCTTCCCCAAATACTATTTGAGAGATTTTGGGATGGTTGAGTATGGGATACTACAACCACTGCTAAACTGTTGAGTATGAGATACTGCAACAAATGGCCTTAGTGCAAGTGGGAGATTGTTAGTTATATGTATGCCCTAGAGGCCATTACTGTACATGTGATGTATATTGTAGTGGATGCTTGGACATATATAGGGAAGACTTTCTTGCTCAACATGATAGTATGCTATCTGGTTGCTTTTTATCTTAACATGTTGACTTGTATAAGTGATGCTGTCTTGCTCTCACATGTTGATAAAGCCCTTAGGATGTGTACTTGACTACCAGGACTATGATGGAGATCATACTAGTGGGGCCAAGGGTAGTCCACAAGTATGCCCTATAATTGTTCCTAGTCGTAGGAGTATCGAGACAGGGCATCGATACTCCAGAGTAGACTAGCGTATGCCCTTTTTGACCCATATGATGGGCGATGGATGATCCCAAATCCATTGGTGTTTGACATCAGAGAAGGTATACGGGTGCTCAGTGGAGATTGGATACACTGGACAGACTTACCGATAACTCCTAGATGGTATTATTCCTATCGTTGGATAGTAGTTCTCTGGTGACACTAGTACAGGTTAGTCTGTCGACCCGAGATCGTCATAGAGTCTTGTGTGATTCCTACTGTGCTTTGATTTCCACCATACCATGTTCAAGAGATCGTGCAAAAAGTTGGTTTTTGGGTACAATCCCGAGTCATATGGAGGCAATGAGCGATAGGAGAGGATTCGTCTCTCCCGGTATTGGGAGTTGATGTTGCGCTATACTCGATTGCCCGTAACAGGAAATCCCTGTCCAAGGTTGCTGAGATTTAATGGTAAGTGTTATCAGTAGTTTCTCAAACTGTTATGGACCTTGCATCGGCATGACTTATCAGGCTATTGGGGTTTGACGTTATACCACCCCCAGGCTGTGATATGCGACATATCTGACGAAGAGACCGGACTGTACGGTAGTGTTACTGATTGGATTCACAGGAGTATGAGCAGGCTTGCTTGTTGATCTTCTGATCGTTCAATACCCGGATGGACGTTACGTTTAGCAGACTGCTTGCGTCTTGTGGGTGTTTGATATGATCATCACCTACTGCCGGCATATTGACGAGTCTTTAGAGTCCTACACAGAGGTTTCCTGGTTCATGCGAAACGGAGTAAGAGCACATATGTGATATGTGCGGGACTGAGATTAATACGATATTTGATACCATATTCTATTCTCGTGATATGTGATATCGGTCGGTTGTATATGATATAGCCAGTTTATCGGGTCAAGTATTGATTCGATAGATTGTTACATTGATATTAGTCGGTTGTATGAGATATAGCCGGATTATTAAATCAAGTGTTGGTTTAATAATCTAAAGTATAATTATATATTTGATATATTAATGTGCATTAACTAATATTACCTCACTTATGATTTCTTTTCTCACTTGATTGTGCACATAGTATATATGTCATATATATTAGTGTACATAGTTTTATGTCATGCTTGATGATACATGAAACATGGGTGTATGAGACTTACACCATTCTTGATATAATGTAGGGTTTATATTTATCTAAGTAATTCAAAAATGGATGGATATTTGGCATGGCTAGAAGCTTGTAGAAACATTGACCAAGTCCACCATTTTTGTTTCACCTGTAGATATTTATTAACCCAACCATTATACTAACCATAGTAAACTCTCTACATGGGTTAGTGTATGACACTAACTCACCCATGGTTCATTTTCTCACCTCACTTGAGTTCATTCTCGCATTCTTCACTTACGCTTCTTCTTCCTCATGAAAAGCTTTCTAGCTTTTGAAAATGGTGAGAAAATATTGTGAGAAAAAGTGAACTAAAGAGAGCCCATTTTCTACTTCATCATCCTCTACTATTAGCCATTTAGTTTAGGGTGTTTGCTTCACTAAACCCTAATTTAGTGAAGAGGTAGCATGAGCTTGAGTCTCCTCGACGTAGATCATCTTTGGCCTCGAAGACTTCGAGCAGGTTTGCATCTTTCACCATGTGAAGCCTCTCAAGAGTTCGGGAGATTCTTACTCGTAGTGAAGGGACTTCTACATGGAGCATTTGAAGTGATGGACTGGTCTACAAAGGTTGTATTCCGCATTCACTTAGTTTGCAAAGTTGTTTGCATGTTGTTTTGTTTAAAACTCTAGTTAAGATTCTTGGTTAGGGTTGTTTAGAACGGAATTTTTTTTGAAAACGGCTTGGACGATACCACCCGAAACCTTGCTTCCTTGCTAAGTAACCCTATGTGTGTGTGTGTATGTGTGTGTCTTTATATTGTATCATAGTTGATGATACAAGAAACATAGATGTATGAGAATCACACTAGAGATAATATGAGAAGATAATGATTTATATTTAAAGAATAAGAAAAAGAAAAGAAGAATGAGTCATGGTTTTGGATGCTTGGAGAAGCATTGAGAAACCATGACTCATCTTCTATTCTTGTTTTATTCTTAGATATTTTAATCACTCTCAATCTCATCTTATCTCTTATCATCATGGTTCACAACTCATCCAAGTTCATCTCCTTCTTCATCTCCTCACTAGATTTTTCTAGGGTTGAGAAAAAGAAAAGGAAAGAAATAATATTGTGAGAAAAATTTCAACTTCATCAACCTACACTACTCTAGTCCATTAGTATAGGTTGTTAACTTCACTAATACCTTGATTAGTGAAGTGTAAGCTTGAGTGAGAGTTGCCTTAAGGTGGATCATCTTCGACGATGAAGGCAACAAGCAAGCTCGTTCCATTCTTCAAGCTGAGTCAAGGAAGAGTTCTAGGGAATACTACTTGGAGCTTTAGAAGTGAAGAACTAGACTACAAAGCTTGTAGACTCTTTTCACTTAGATTAAAACTTGTTTTGTTAACTTTAAAACCCTAATTCTCTAGTTCGATTCTTGTTTAGTATACTTTGACTTATAATTTTTAAAATTGCATACTTGATACTCATAGAAACATAGTAGAGATGCTAAGACATACTTTCATGTTATTAGAGCCAAACTAGAGACTAAGGCGAAATCTAGACGATGTTAAAGTGTTCGATCGACGTTTTGAAAACTAGTTTTGGGTATTTTCTATCCATTTTTTTTGAACTTCATGTTTTTCAAAATTAAAAATTTTCAGAAAATCATGAAGATAAAACACTGGGGGCCCAAGAAAAACGAGGGTCTAATTCCTCTAAGTAGTCGTGGAACCGCCGCCTAGACCTTGTCTTGGCCGCGGTTCTGCTGCTGACTTGAGGAGTTAGAGCCTCGTTCTTCTTCTGCTGCTTCATTTTGACATTTTTGGTTTTCATGATATTTTTAATAAGGCTCAAGTTGTTGTGGTCTCTGTGAATTGCTATTGTTTGAAATATCGATCGAAATGTTTAACATCGTTTATATTGCTTTAGATATGTGATACTATTTTTGGAATCCACGTTGATTAGTTTTGTGAAAACTAGTTAATGATTTCTAAAACTCGCATTTTAGTCTCAAATGATGGATTACCATAGAGTTTGGATTTGGATCGAAACTCCGTCGTAATCTCGTATCGTATGCGAATTCTGGCCGGGAGACACTAGCAGACAGCCATGCCCCATTTTCCCGACCAAGTGACTATAGGAGTACCCCATGGCCAAAATCATCCACTCGGGCCACGGTGTTTCGCCCAAGTTCACTTCGTTGACGGCCTCGGGGGTGCGGCCATCTACTAAAGTTCCCGAAGAGCATTCGATCTTTTAATCGGGAATCTTGTTGAATTGCCCGACTTAATTTTTGAAAAGTTTTTTCAATTCGAGACTTCAATGCAAGGTTTATAGGGTTAGGCATGGAATTCGAAATATGTGATAATCCGGGTTTATGATGTCTAAAGATGATGGGATTCTAATTATTGCAGTTTTCATTTTTTTCTACGACCGTAAGTGTAATATGTGGCAGTATCCCCGATCTTGTTGCTATACGACAACGATATTAGAGATATGCATATTTACTTACGTTGATGACATGTGATATTATTGTGTTGCTATCGATATGTTATATTGGATCGTTATGATTGAATAGCCGGGTTTTTTTTACGTAAGATGAGAGTTTTTCAATTTCATTCATGTAAATATTTGTATGTAATATTCTTTTATTGGGACACTTCCGGGTTGAAGTTGTTGTCTCCATTCGATATATATTATTTACTTTTCCGTATTAGGATAGACCCAAGAGGGGGAGCACAAGTAACCGGGTTCTAGAGTCTAGTGGGAGGCCATCTCGAGCAGTCGAGACTGGTTGCCTAACTCTAGAATTGGCAGAGTTGCTTGCCGCTCTCGTAGGGGTCTAGGGGTGTGGGCTTGGCTATTCGTCACGACTGTGGAATCTGTGTTTTTCGTTACCGGCTTAATCTAAAACACGGACCTCCTAGTATATCTTATATTTCATATATCTGCTTCTGCTGTTCTGTAATGTGATGTGATGTGATCATATAACTGCCTGAGACGAATGCTACTTATATATATGATATATTAGTAGACACTATATATGTTTTACATCCGTGCTAGTCCTGACCCCGCCCTGCCGTAAGTTAAGTAACCTTACGGTGAAGACCCGGGTCCTTGTGGCGAATGCGGATGGCATATATGTGTGTTTTATTTTGTGATTTTTACGAAACATATTTTATGGGATGTCATCAATAACATTAATAAAAAAAAAAGAAACCTAAAAGATGTTGTAGAATCAAATTTTTCAAAAAGGCAGCTCTAGTTCTTACTTTGCATAGCGGTATTCCATTATGAATATCAAACACCTCATTCGATGAGGAAAGAGCCTAGATCCCTTCACGGGGAATGTCCTTTTTAGCAAAAACTAGCATATGCAACAATCCACTCGGTTTGTTTTGAAAACTACTCGATTTTTAAAGCGGGGCTTAAACCACTCCTTTTTCAAATCACTAGATTCTACAACGATATCAAGTTCATCACGTTAAAGGTTTTCTTCAAAACTAGTCATAGCCCTCCGTCATTTCAGATAGCTACTATTTAGTATTCATGCTGCATTTGTCGACCTTGTCGAGGCATGGTGTTCGGTAGCTGATTAGTGTTTTTCTGCTGCATGTTGATGTGATTGGTTAGGGTAGTCGTACAGCCTTGTTGACCTTGCCAAGTGTCGTACGGGTGGGTCTAATTCAGTCACGAAATGATGGGTAGAACTTGATTTGCGGTTTATGGTTTGTTGACCTTGTCAAGGTCATAGACCGCATAGGGCAAAAACCGATATTGGGAATTTCAAGTGTTGAAATTTGCAATGAAATTGCATACCTTCTATGTGATAGTTGGATCCCGATACCCACTGCAAGTAAGTGTTACTCCTAAGAGAGTTTTCCACTTTACAATTAGCTAATCCAGTAGATTTCTAAAAAAGGTGTTAAAGGGGTTATACCCCTGCAGAAACGAGGTTATTTAATTAGTTCCATGCGAAAGCATAGGGAGACTCTTTCGGAGTACCAACACCTGCCTGGCTGACCAATTAAAGAACTTGTAGGATTTAATTAATCCCGGCTAATCTTACCTTTTAGGGTTTGAAGGAAGATTTGATAAAAATAGTGGGAGTCATTCTGATTAGATAAGATAATAACCAGTCTAATCTTGCAAGAATGCACGTTAAAGTGTTTTCTTCTCTCTCTCAATAGGTAGCGATCATGTTACGCCTTAATCAAGATAATAACATGGATGCATTGACCGAACCCGCTTATTATACTGGACTGGAGAAAGTTGGTTCCGCTCTATCTTATGACAACTGTTATAAATTTGGGCAAGGAATAGGGGAACGCAAGAATTTTCACGCAACCTTAATGAAGAAGGAGCATTGTGATGCATTTTCTTCAGGTGTGTTAGTTATTGAGAACGGTTTCTCAGTCTGCTCTACGTCCTGGGTATTTGATACCGGATCAGGAACCCATATTTGTAATCTGTTACAAGGGTTAAAGAGAAATAGACAACTGAGAAAGGGTGATATGTCTCTCAGAGTAGGGAATAGAGAATAGAGCAATTGTTGCTGCCGAAGCTATCGGCGAATATCACCTAGTATTTTCAAATGGTAATACATCGATTTTGTACGACTGTTATTTCGTACTGTCGATGATGTGCAATATAATATCCGTTTCTTTATTAGATAAAGAAGGATATAACTTTGCATTAAAGAAAAATGTTATAAACATTTTCCTAAGTCAAGTGTTGATATGTTTGGTACATTGTGTAATGGTATATACGTTCTAAATCAAAATATAGTTCTAATTATATAGAACACTCACAAGAAGAAAAGTTCAGAAATGAACGAAGCCTTCTTGTAGCATTGTATACTTAGTCATATCAATGCGACAAGACTAGCTAAGTCGCATAAATATGGGTATTTGAATCCGTTCGAATTTACATTTTATGAAACTTGTCAGCCATGTCTCAAAGGTAAGATGACCAAAACTCCATTTACAGGACACGAAGAAAGAGCTACTGAACTTTTGAGACTAATACATAGTGATGTATGCGGTCCTATGTCTATACATGCCAAGAATGGTTCCTCGTATTTCATTACATCCACCGATTATCTCTCAAGATTCGGACATGTGTTCCTGTTAAAACACAAATCTGAACCTTTTGAGAAATTGAAGGAATATAAGAGCGAAGTAGAGAACCAGACGGGTAAAAGTATCAAAATCCTTCGATCTGATTGAGGAGGTGAATACTTAAGCACGGATTTTTGAGATTATCTAAAAGAGAATGTGATTCACTTTCAGCTTACTCCTCCGTGTACACCAAAGCACAATGGTGTATCGGAGCGGAGGAATCACACCATATTAGATATGGTGCGCTCTATGATGAGTACCACCGAGTTACCTATTTCCTTTTGGAGTTATGCACTTGAGACAGCTACACACCTATTGAATCAAGTTTCATCAAAATTTGTGCCTAAAACATTATATGAGATTTGGAGTGGAAAGAGACCATATCTTAAACGAGTTAAGATATGGGGTTGTTTGGCCTATGTTAAAAACCAGAATCCGGACAAACTTGAAGCACGATCTGTTCTTTGCAAGTTAGTGGGATATTCAAAGAATTCATATGGATATCTATTCTACCATATTGAGAAACAAAAAGTGTTTGTTGCTCAACATGCCACCTTTTTAGAAAAATAATTTCTTGTAAAAGAAATTAGTGGTAAGGATGTAGAGCTGGAAGAAGTCTCAGAAACACAAACTACAATAGAAGATTTGGTAGAACCGGAGGATTCAATAGTCCACGACGAACCTCAGCTACTCCGCACATCTAGTAGGGTTTCTCACCCACCTGAGAGATACTACGGTTTTCTCATAGACGGTGGGAGCAAAGATTGCATCATGGAAGATAATGACCCAACTAGTTTTGAGCAGGCCATCACAAGTGGGGACTCTATAAAATGGCTGGATGCTATGCGATCTGAGATGGAATCCATGTACACCAACAAAGTATGGAGTTTGGAAGTTTCTCCTGAAGGAGTAAAACCTATTGGGAGCAAGTGGATCATCAAGAAGAAAATTGTTGTAGATGAAAAGGTTGAGACCTTCAAAGCTAGACTTGTAGAAAAAAGGTTTTCGTCAACGACCAGGTGTCGACTATGATGAGACCTTTTCTCCAGTGGCTATGCTTAAGTCCATCAGGATCCTACTTGCCTTTGCTACATACCATGACTATGGAAATCTGGCAGATGAACATTAAGATAGCTTTTCTAAATGATGATTTAAAAGAGAGCTTGTATATGACACAGCCAGAAGGATTTGTAAACAGTGGGAGTAGCGGAAAGGTGTGCAAGTTGCTTAAATCAATCTATTGATTAAAGCAGGTATCGCGGAACATCTGTTTTTATTTAGCAGTCAAAGAGTTTGACTTCATCAAAAATGTAGATGAACCATGTATATATAAAAAGGTTGTAGAGAGTAAGGTTATCTTCCTTGTATTGTACGTGGATGACATATTCTTGATAGGAAATGATGTTCCTATGATGCACTCGGTCAAACTATTCCTATCACAAAAGTTCTCCATGAAAAATCTGGATGACCTCCTACATCCTGAGGATAAAGATCTATAGGGATTGATCTAAAAAGATGTTGGGATTGTCCTAATTAAGGTATATAGACACCATACTAAAGAGCTTTAGTATGGAAGATTCTAAGTATGGTAATTTACCCGCTTGTTCAGGATTCACTCTCTCCAAAGAGATGTCTCCCAAGATTGATTTAGAGAGGGCTCGCATGAACGTGATACCCTATGCTTCCGCAGTTGGGTCTATCATGTATACGATGTTTTGCACTAGACCGGATGTATCTTACGCACTTAGTGTGGTAAGTAGGTGTCAATCAGACCCAGAGAAGAAGTACTGGATAGCTGTGAAGAACATTCTTAAGTACTTGAGAAGGACTAAAGAGATGTTCTTGGTGTATGGCAATAGAGAACTCCAAGTGGAGTCCTTTACCGATTCGAGCTTTCAGAGTGATAAGGACGACAGCAAGTCTGTCTCGGGTTTTGTCTTCATCCTCAATGAAGGGGCGGTATGTTGGAAGAGTTCCAAGCAAGATACCGTTGCAAAATCAACAATAGAGGCTGAATATATCGCTGCTAACGATGCTGCAAAAGAGGCTGTCTGGATGAAGAAGTTCATTAATGAACTTAGAGTGGTTCCATCAATTAAAGATCCAATACCTTTGTATTGTGATAACAATGGAGCTGTGGCTTTGGCCAAGGAACTCTGGTCCCATCAGCGATCCAGACATATTCTGAGGCGGTATTACTTGATCTGGGAGATAGTTGATCGCCGCAAGATCGAGGTCAGGAGAGTAAGTATGAAGGACAACCCGGCAGATCCACTCACAAAGGCCTTCCCCCAGACACAGTTCGAGAGACTTTTTAGGATGTTGGGTATGAGATACTACAACATCTGGCCTTAGTGTAAGTGGGAGATTGTTAGGAATATGTATGCCCTAGAGGCTATTATTTTATATTAAAGTGGATGCTTGGATATATATATAGAGGACTTTCTTGCTCGACATGAGTATGCTATCTGGTTGCTCTTTATCTTAACATGTACACTTGTTTTAGTTTACTATCTCTTTGATACATGTTGATAAATCCCTTAGGATGTTGGCTTGACTATCAGGACTATGATGCAGATCATACTAGTGGGGCTTGTGTAGTCCATAAGCGCATCCTTTAACTGTTCCTAGTCGAGGTAGTATCGAGACAGGGCATCGATATTCCAGAGTAGACTAGTGTGTACGTTTCTTAACATTGTATGGGGCAATAGTTGATCCCATAACCACTGGTTTTTTACATCAAAGATTGTACATAGGTGCTCATTAGAGAATGAGTATACCCAAGAAGACTCGCCGAGAGCTCCAAGATGGTACCATACCTATTGTCAGATAGCAGTTCTCTGGTGACACTTGTACAGGTTACTCTGTAGACCCGAGATCGTCATAGTTTCTTGTGTGGTTCCCACCGTGCTTTGATTTCCACCCTACCACTGCTCAAAGATGTCGTGCACACAGGTGGATTTTTGGTACGGTCCCGAGTCACATGGAGGCTGTGAGCGATAGGATGGGATTTATCTCTCCCGGTATTAGGAGTTGATGTTGCGCTATGCTCGATTGGCTATAACAGCAAGTCTCTGGCCAGGGCTGATGAGATTTACTAATAAGTGTTATCGGTAGTATCTCGAAAGGTTATAGGCCACATATCGGCATGACTTATCAAGTTATTTGGGTCTGACGATTCCACCGCCCAGACTCGATATGCGACATATCAGACGAAGAGACCAGACTGTACGGTATGTGTGCTTATAGGCTCTATAGGAGTTTAGACATGTTTGCTTGTTGATCTTCTATTTCATTCAATACCTGAGTAGCCGTTACGTCCAGCTAGTACTGCTGACAGCTTGTGAGTATCTGATGTTATCATTACCTACTGCTGGCATATTGACGAGTCATTAAAGTCCCACATAAAGGTTTCCTAGATCAAGTGAAACGAAGTTGGGCGCGTATGGAGATATGTGCGAGAGCTTGATTAAATACGGGTATATGATACCGTATTCTAATATAGTGATATTTGATATCAGCCGGGTTATATTTGATATAACCGGATTATTGAATCAAGTGTTGATTCAATGATTTGATTTATATATGTTAACATATTTGATATTAGCCATGTTATATATGATATAACCGGATTATTGAATCAAGTGTTGATTTAATAATTTGATATATATATATATATATATATATATGAGATGTATATATATTAACTAATATTAAATACTAGCCGGTTACATATGATATAACCTGATTATTGAATCTTAATAGTTTGATATACATACATACATACATACATACATATATATATATATATATATATGATATTAGCCGGTTATATATGATATAACCGGATTATTGAATCAAGTGTTGATTTAATAATTTGATATATATTTATATATTTGATGTGTATATATATATATATATATAAACTAATATTAAGCTCACTTAAGATTTTCATATCTTTATATATAGTTATATATATGTGATATATATATATTTATATTGTATCATGGTTGATGGTATAAGGAACATGGATGTATAAGAATCACACAAGAGATAATATGAGAAGATAATGATTTATATTTAAAGAATAAGAAAAAGAAAAGAATAATGAGTCATGGCTTTGGATACTTGGAGAAGTATTGAGAAGCCATGACCTATCTCCTATTCTTGTTTTATTCTTAGATATTTTAATCACTCTCACTCTCATCTTATCTCTTATCATCATGGTTCACAACTCATCCAAATTCATCCCCTTCTTCATCTTCTCACTAGATTTTTATAGGGTTGAGAAAAGAAAAGAAAAGAAATAATTTTGTCAGCAAAATTCCTACTTCGTCAACTTATACTACTCTAGTCCATTAGTATAGGTTGTTAACGTCACTAATACCTTTATTAGTGAAGTGTGAGCTTGAGTGAGAGTTGTCTCGAGGTGGATCATCTTCGACGACGAAGACAACAAGCAAGCTCGTTCCATTCTTCAAATGGAGTCAAAGAAGAGTTCTATTGACTACTACTTAGAGTTTTAGAAGTGAAGGACTAGACTACAAAGGTTGTAAACTCTTTTCACTTAGATTAAAACTTGTTTGCTTAACTTTAAAACCCTAATTCTCCAGTTCGATTCTTGTTTAGTATACTTAGACCTCTAATTTTTAAAATTGCATACTTGATACTCATAGAAACATAGTAGAGGTGCTAAGACATACTTTCAGGTTTGTTGTTCACAATGATAGAGCCATGGACATCCTTCCAAACTTTATATATTTTGGAAATGAGTCGCGGAGGAAAAAGCTTTCATTCATTTGGGGACTCCATTGATGACGGAGACTTCTTAATAACAGTAGTAGGAGAGTTCCGCCTGACCCTTTTCAGTAGATCAAAACTATTCTCCGTTGAAACAACCACTTTGATAGTAGATATCGGCATAGTTAATCCAGATGGGGTGATACCCCCATCCTACCATTTTCAGTGCCAGTAGCAGAGTCAAGCACCACTCGTAGTGGGAATCACTTCACTTTCAGGAGCTTTAGCATTCTACCCCCTGTGTGGCTTTTTAGCTTCAATAGGCGTCAATCGTTAGAAGACTGACTTCTTGTGAGCTTTGGGAATGAGTCTACGGAAGTTAGACTATTTTGGAACGGCCAGAACAGTAGGTGATAGCCTATAGAGGACAAGATCTCTTGGAGTAGCTGGAATGGTGGGAGTAGCAGGAGCAGCAAAATCCAGCCACTTGAAAACCGACTTCTTTGGTATTTCAGGCTTCTTTGACGATCCACGATCGATTCATTTTATTGCATATTTTTATAATCAAATTTAACTTATTTTTACCTATTTTATACTGTTCCGAGTATGTTTTGTCAAATATTACAGGTTACAGGGCTTAAAAGGAAAAGTACGCAAAAGACTGATTTCATGCGTTGAATGAAGACTTAATTGAAGCTAAACAGAAAACAGAAAATCAATTATCAAAAATGGAACAAAGACTAAAGATCTGGAGATGGAAAGACACAACATGGAAGAAACCCAGAAGATGTATATCTCCAAAATTTCGTTCAAAAGTTCCAGAATAGAAGATTCAGCTGAAATTCAGTGGAGATAGGACTTGAGATTTTTGGAAAAATTTGATATTCTCTGTATCTCTTATAATGTATATTTCAATTCTCTAAAAGCCCTGTATAGTCTAATAGGGTTCATCTCTCCTATAGCATTGTTTAGGGTTTTCTTTTGGAGAGAGATCAAAAAATCTTGTAAGATATTTTGATATAAATTTAGTTTATCTTATGAAGTTTTCTTTTCATATCATGAGTAGATAAATTCTATTTCTAGGGTTAGAATTGTTTTGCTTTTGTGGTTAGATGCTCATATATATATATATATATATATATATATATATATATATATATATATAGATATAGATATATTCTTTTATTGTGTTTATAGATGAATTTCTCTTGATCTAAAGTTTTCTCTTTTTGTTTTTTCATCTAATGAACTAAATTGTATAATGATAGTTAACGCCTTGAATAGGTTTAGGGAAATGTGATAAAACCAAGAAATTAGTTAGATTAACGATAGTGTAACGAACTGGAAATCTAATTAGGAAAGGTAAGGGATGATTTTTAATCAAGGAAATTCAAACTAGGCAATTAAGGTTATCTAAGATAACCGATAACATAGTAGTTGTAGATTGATCACCTATAAGTATTATTCGAAGGTTAAAACTAGGTTATTATTAATTAACTAGAACTATTGTTTTAATTAAGTTTCTAGATGCTTTTATATAATTGATAGGTTATTTTTAATCGTATGAGTTATGCTTACATAGGTTGTTTGATAATTCATGGCCATTTTAATTTATCATATACTTTTATATAATTAATAGGTAACTAATTAAAACTAAGAAAGAGAAAATAAGTAGAACCCTAAAAACCAACCATAATAGTTTAAGCAATTCGACGCCCTACGAACTCTAGAGATCTCGAGATGGAAAGACACAACATTGAACAAACCTAAAGATGCATATCCCCAAAATTTCGGCCAAAAGTTCCAGAATAGAAGATTCAGCCGAAATTTAGTAGAGACAGGACTCGAGATTTTTGGAAAATTTTGATATTTCTGTATCTTTTATAATGTATGTTTCAATTCTCCAAAAGCCCTATAAATACATTTGTATAGTTCAATAGGGTTTTATCTCTCCTATAGCATTGTTTAGGGTTTTCTTTTGGAGAGAGATAAAAAAAATTCTTGTAAGTTATTTTGATATGAATTTAATTTATCTTATGAAGTTTTCTTTTCATATCATGAGTAGCTAAATTCTTCTTCTAGGGTTAGAATTGTTTTGCTTTTATGGTTGGATGCTTATATATATATATATATATATATATATATATATATATATATATAGAGAGAGAGAGAGAGAGAGAGAGAGAGAGAGACGCGCGTGCGCACGCACACACACACATATATATGTTTGATATTTGTCTGTATACACACACATATATATGTATGTATATACAAATATAACACACACACACACACACACATATGTGCGTGCGTGCGTGCCTGTGTGTGTATGTATTATTTTCTTGTGTTTATTGATGAATTTTTCTTGATCTAAAATTTTCACTTTTTGTTTTCTAATCTGATAAACTAAATCATATAATGATAGTTGACATCTTGAATGGGTTTAGGGAAAGGTGATAAAACCAAGAAACTAGTTAGATTAATAACAGCGTGATAAACTATAAATCTAACCAGGGAAGGTAAGAGATGATTTTTAATCAATGAAATTAAAATTAGGTAATTAAGGTGATCTAGGTTAACCAATAAAATAGTAGTTGTAGATTGATCACCTACAAGTGTTAATCGAAGGTTAAAACTAGGTTATTATTAATTAACTAGAACTGTTGTTTCAATTAAGTTTCTAGATTCTTATATATAATTGATATGTTATTTTTAATCGTACGAGTTATGCTTACATAAGTTGTTTGATAATTCATAGCCACATTAATTCATCTTATACTTTTATATAATCAATAAATAACTAATTAAATCTTAAAAATAGAAAAGAAATAGAACCCTTTAAACCAACCATAAAAGTTAAAGAAATTCGACGCCCTAAAACCTTCTCTTTATTAAAAAACCCACTTTTATTTTTATTTGCACTTTAATTTTTAGTTTAAACATCAACAACTTTCGTACTTGTTTTTGGATTAATTAAAATTTGAACACATCTCTGTGGAACAATCCTCAAGTATTACAATTGCATGACTATATACTCGCGGTTTAATTTATGAGACACTATAAAATCTCTATCAAGTTTTTGGCGCCATTACCGGGGATGCGTTAGAAATTTTTGTTAATTTTAATTCAAGTTGTTATTATTAATATTATTATAGTTCTATTTTATTCTGCAAATTTTGGTTTTTTTCAGGCAACCAGAAGAACAGGCAAAACCGAGTACATTGCCACAGATCAAGGCTATTTAGCTCTAACTCCATCGCATTTCCACGTCCGTTTGGGGTTGTTCGCCTACAATATTTTTTTGGTGAGTGCATTTCTTATTTATCCACCCCTCTTTCTTCAATAAACTGCCATCTTCTGCAGATTTCTTTGCAATTGCGCTACAAGGAAAGATTTTTATTGTTAAATATTGCTTACATGTTTGATTTTATTTGCATAATTAATAAGGATTTTAAAGGGGAAAAAACCCAAAAAAACATTAGGTGGATATTTCATCACGCTTCCTAGGTCCCAAAAATCACAAACCGAGTATAAGTATTCACCTTTCATTAATTAAAAAATATCTAGACTCAAGCCCCCAAAAGACATTCACGCTCAAATAGGACAAGAGAAGGTTATGGATAATCTATTGCTTGTCCTCATTTTTCTTGTGGTATCTAAGGCAAGTGGTTTGCTTAATTAGGCCAGCTATTTCGGTGATTCGTATAGCAGATACCACCCACTTACCTGGCACTTACCTGACAGGAACATCGATAAACAGGTGATTGAGGATTTATCCCGCAACTTGTCCCTCGGAAGTCTCGGAGCGGGTCTAGTGATTTAACCAAGGTGACCCTAGATTTAGGATTGCTTGCGAATTTTATGGTCGTGATTTGTTAAAATATGTATTTAATTTCCTATTCTTGTCTTTCTGTGTATGCACAGTTGGGGTCCAGACGAAAATCACAGATTAATTTGTGTCACGTCCCGCTTCCCAGAGTACGCTAAGATAGGCATGTGACATAGCCAACCATGCTACATGTGGATAGGACAAAATCTCTCCACAGTCACATTACGGCTGTACAGATATCAAAAACAGGAAAGTAAACTAAACTATCTAGTACATGTCCATAAGCCAGAATAAATGAGTCAAGAAATAATATAATATGCGGAAGCAAAAGATCCAATAAATAAAACACCTGGAAAGTAAAACTGGATACCGACAGGATCCTCACTGCTCGGTCTAACAGCGGTAGTACTCCTGATCAGTCGGCAACAAAGGTAGAGGATCTGGGCCATGAAAAACCCAGACGTCAGCGCGTTATAACATCATGCAATAATATATAAACATGGTAGCAAGACATGCAAGTATGATCAATAAATGGTAAAGCAGGTGTAACAGCAATATAAATCAGGGCAGTGAAAGGTAGTGTACAATGAGTAATCTAAACTGGTCTATTGGGTTAACTACTCTCAAGTCTTTGAAATCAATTTAATGAATTATCGATATAACTCAATAGTATCCCGTGCGTGCCCGGGATCACGGTGAAGATTCTCGGGCTGAAACCGAGACATGCTGCTAGACACTAAAAGGAAAAGGGGTAACGATGAATGATGTCAACATCATCATCCCAAGTCTGGCCTAGCCTCTAAAAAGGTAGTGGGTAACGATGGATGATGTCAGCAGCATCATCCCAAGGCTGGCCTAGCCTCTAAAACTGATCAGTAAAGGTAGAGAACTGTCGAGTTACAAGTCAGGTTTCATCATTTATTTCCCCATACCCCCAGGTTATATGTATTCAAGTCAGGTATTAAATAATTTGGAGCTAATGACAACACAGGATCAGGCAGGTACAGGTTTGTCTGGATAGACAACAGAAATGTCCGCAAGGACAACAGGTCAGGTTTGTTGGCATTAGTCACATGATCAGGTAACAGGTAAAGCCATGGCACATCAGGTCAAGTCAGGTAGTATATAAGTATCATGTCATGTCGAGAGGTGCACGGTACCATGTCGTGTCAAATAGTAGGTGTAACAAGTCATGTCAGGGGTGCACAAAATGTCATGTGGGTGCTCATAATCAACTAACATAAGCATGGGTATACAAAACAAGCATGAAGTACTAATGGAACAATAAAAATGGAACATTGTAATGTGATATGCAATCAGGTACTGATTAAGGCATACAGATGCACAGTTATGATTAGAGTTAGGGTTATTGTTCCAACATTAGTAAAATACACTTTAACAAATATGGATTGTTAAAATCTCGTTATTATGGGTTAAAAGATCTAGGGATGCAAATGTATTTAAAACAGGTTAAAGATGCAAACGGGTGTCCAATAGGGTAGAAACTATAAAAGGGTACTATGGACTATGTAAATAATTATTATGTATTTTAAATACGGATGTGGGTACTAGGTATAGTAAAACAGAATGCAACATGATAGGGTTCAAGTTGTAAATCTAAAATGATATAACCGGACATCGAAATGTAAAATGAAAAGTAATAGCCTTAGGTTTAATTTACAGGTTTAAACATGAGATTAAATATGTATAAGATAATATAATAGCATGTAGCAAGTTTTACTTGCCTCGACGGATCAAGAAACGGGTATACGGAACGTCACACGTCGGCGGGAAAAGTCGCGACGCGCGCACGGTATACGGAACGAATCCAAACAACGTACAAAGTGATCACACGGGTCAGGTACGCTCGCAGGGTCGTCGGGATCGTCGTCGGCACGATCGGATTCCGGCAAACTACTCGAGGATCTCCACAAAACGCAGCAGTACCGTATCACGTATAAAATCCCCAAATTCACAGAGTGTGGCCTCAAAGAAGATCATCAACCAAAAAGGTCGTCGCTGTCATTCACAGAACTAGCACCAAGGACTTCTTCATCTGAATTAACATCCTTCACCTTAACCGCAGATTCCCCATTCAATTTATATGCCCAAGAAGAACCAACTTTAACGTGAACAGAATCGCCATAAAGATCATCATAAATCCCACCTTTAGGAGTGCTTTTAACTTTGTTCAGAACCTCTTGAAGCTTATCGGTCACGCCCTTGGGAGAAACTTTATCTTCTTTTGAAAATACTTGCTCCTTCCCTTTCGGTATAACTGTAGTTTGTACGAGAGACTCGTACTTTCCCACAAGGCTTCCTTCTTTAACACCCAAAGGACCCGGTTCGGTCTCAACATCTACACCATCTGAGATGCCCACTACTTCGACCAAATTTCCTCCAACTTGATCTTTAAACGCCACCCTCGCCTTCTTTCTCTTTTTCACGAGTTTTTCTGAAAATTTCGTAGAATCTGACGAATGGTCAGATATAATGATGCCATAGCGATTTAGAATTGTGTTATAGGCCACAACAGAATCTTCATCATTAGGATCTGGGGAAGAAGGAAGATCGAGTTGTGCAGGAAGTGACAAAGATGGGAAAAGGGCGGATGAGAGGAGAGAGGTGAGGTGGTCGAGGCGAGGTGAGAAGGTGGCGACGGCGATGAGGTCGACGGCGATGAGGGTTAGTGCGAGGGAGTTAGGTTCTTGGGTCGCAGTGGGTTGGTCGACCTCACGTCGGAGATGAAGGAAGTGGTGAGATGGAAGAGGAGGTGGTGACGAGGCCGATGAGAATGAGATGAGCGACGACGAGGAAGAGGAGGCGGCGGGGTTAGGGTTAGGATTTCTGTGAATGCGTTTTTTTTTAAAAGTACGAAGAAGAAGAAAGAACAGGGGGAGGTGACGATAGTGAAGGAAGGAGGTGACGGGATACAAGGAGGAATAGTGTTTGTGAGAGCTGAGAGAAAGAGAGGGGGGAGAGAGAGAGAGAGAGAGAGATGTGCATGCCTCAAATAAAAGGATTAATATTATAAAAGTAAGAGAGAGGGAGAGATCTGTTGTTAACTTAGTTATGAAAAAATATTTATTTAGTTAAGAAAATTTTGAATTAAATAAGAAATATAATATTATAATATTAGTCCGTTTTGATATTTTGGCGAATACAAATTTACTTCAAAACACGTCCGGGTCGGGTCAAAAAATCCGGTTCTAAAATATGAAAAATATGTGCGACTCTCAAAATCCACAATGAATGCTCTGGTAACGAAAAAGCATACCCCCAAGAACGGATGCACGTACGTGCGCGTAGCCATCGAAACACGTCTGTTTCACTGAACGGGACGAGAACAAGATGCGCGGACACTACCACAGGGTTAGGGGTATCATGCAGGCTATGAAATGCAATTTTAAATTATTTTACAAGACCTAAAATGTTATATGGTAAAAGATACAATACCAGGTAGCATGCCAGCATGTACTAATCATGAGACGCACGTGTCCATGCAACAAGTCAAGGTAATCTATAAATAAGAATCAAACAGGTTCAAGCAAGTGGGTCGGGTCGAATGCAAAGTAAAATGTAAAATACCATTCGCACCCAAACACGCTAAATCAAGAAAATACCATAGATAAGTAAATACGAAAACTGAAATTGGTATAAATGAACTTGGGTGTTACATTATACCCAACTACAAAAGAATTTAGTCCTCGAAATTCCAAGAACAAGAAAGGATAAACAAACAAGAAATTTCAAGAATAGATGTGAAAACTTCTGTCGGATTTCATCTTCTCGTTCCCAAGTTGACTCTCCATGTGAGCGATTACCCTAAGAAACAAGTACAAGAGGGATAATTTTGTTCTTAAGAACCTTTTTTCTTCGATCCACAATCGACATTGGTCGCTCCTCAAAAGTCAAATCTTCTCGTACAATCAGCTCCGAATGATGCAACACATGTGTTTCATCTCGAACATACTTACGGAGTTGAGGTATGTGAAACACGTCATGAACATTCGCCAAAGATTGCGGTAACGCTAAACGATATGCCACTTCTCCAACATGCTCCAAAATCTCGATAGGTCCAACGAATCGAGGACTAAACATTCCTCGATTTCCGAAATGAATCACCCCTCTAGTCGGTGATACCTTCAAGAATACCAAATCACCAATGGCGAACTCTAGAGGTCTTCTTGATGTATCTGCCCAACTCTTCTGTCGGTCTTGTACCACTTTCACAGAATTCTATATAGTGTTAGCCTTCTCAACTGTTTGCACGATCAAATCCGGTCCCAACAATCTTCGTTCTCCAACATCATCCCAAAAAACAGGTGAACGACACTTGCGACCATATAAAGCTTCGAATGGAGCCATCTGAATAGTCGCCTGGAAACCGTTATCGTTCAAGACTCCTCCAAGTGTAGATGATCCCATGAACCCTTGAAGTCTAACATGCAAGCTCTCAACATGTCTTTAAGAGTTTGGATCGTTCTCTCCAACTGGCCATCTGTCTGAGGATGATAAGCTGTACTAAACTTCAATCGAGTCTCCAAACTTTCCTATAAGCTTCTCCAGAAGTGCGATAAGAATCGGTATCACGATTGGAAACGATGCTCATGGGTACTCCATGCAATCTCACAATCTCCTGCATATACCGTTCTGCCAAAGCTTCCATTGATTGACCAACTCGAAATGGTATGAAATGAGCTGCCTTGGTCAATCGATCAACAATCACCCAAACTGCATTGTTGCTTTTGGACTCCGCGGTAAGGCCGTCACTAAATCTATGGTTATATGTTCCCACTTTCATTGAGGAATCGGAAGTGGTTGCAATAAACCAGCAACCCTTTGATGTTCAGCCTTAACTTGCTGACACACCAAGCACCTTGTTACAAAGCGAGCAATCTCCCGTTTCATGCCTTCCCACCAGAAATGCTGTCGTAGATCACAGTACATCTTCGTGCCTCCTGGATGTACGGAATACGCGAAACTGTGTGCCTTCTTCATAACATCTTCGTGAATATCCCCTTTCGGCACACACAAACGGCTACCATAACGCAACAAACCATCTTCATGAATCAACAAGTCTGTTCGAAGTCCAGCTTCAACCTGTTCTCGAAACCTTTGCATTCTAGGGTCCTATAACTGCGCTGCTTTAATATTCTCGATCAACGACGACTGTCTTTGAAGCAGAACCAACTGTCCCGAAGAATGCGGTAACATAACCTCTAAATCAAATCTTCGAGAATCTTCAATAAGTTCCTTCTGTGCAGTCAACGTCTGAATTGCTGGAAACCGACTAAGCTCATCCGGCACAACATTAACTTTCCCGGATGGTACTTAAGATCAAGATCTTAGTCAGCCAATAGTTCCAACCATCTACGCTACCTCATACTAAGCTCCGTCTGCGTGAATACATACTTTAAGCTTTTGTGATCGGTGAATACTTCGATCCTTTCGCCCAGTAAGTAGTGTCTCCAAATCTTCAAAGCGAAAATCACAGCTGCTAGCTCCAAATCATGGGTTGGATAATTCTTCTCATGGGTCTTCAACTGTCTCGACGCGTAAGCTACAACCTTCCCATGCTGCATCAAAACACATCCAAATCTTTTTTTCTAGATGCGTCGCTATAAATCACCAATTCTCCGGAACCGTATGGTACGGTCAAAATAAGAGCGGTTATCCATCCTTGCTTTAACGCCTCAAAAGCTGACGCACCCTTATCCATCCACTCAAATGGTACTTCCTTGCACGTAAGCTTGGTCAACAGCTCCGCCAGACGAGCAAAGTTCTCCAAGAACGTTCAGTAATACCCGGCAAGTCCCTTCCGATCTCTGCAACGTTCTTCGGAATCGACCATTCTCGAACTGCTGTAATCTTTCGGGATCAACGGCGATTCCATCTCCAGACACAACGTGCCCCAAAACTTCACTCCTTCAAGCCAAAACTCACACTTGCTCATCTTTGCATACAATCTTTCTTGCCTCAATGTCTGCAGTGCGATCTTCAAGTGTTCTGCATGCTCTTCAATATTCTTTGAGTAAACCAGAATATCATCAATGAACACCACTATAAACTGGTCCAAGAATGGTGAACAGATTCGGTTCATCAAGTCCATGAATATCGCCGGTGCATTCGTAACTCCGAAGGGCATCACTAAGTACTCGTAATGTCCATACCGAGTTCTGAACGCCGTCTTGCAAATATCTTCTGATTTAACTCGGACCTGATGATATCCGGATTGCAAATCCAGTTTCGAGAATAGCCTTGCGCCACTAAGCTGCTCAAATAATTCACCAATGCGAGGGATCGGGTATTTGTCCTTAATAGCCATCCGATTTAATTCTCGATAATCGATGCACATCCTCCTTGTGACATCATTTTCTTTACAAGAAGAATTGGAGCACCCCAAGGTGAGTTACTGCTGCGAATCCAACCCTTCTCAAGTAATTCAGCAACCTGCTTCGTGACTTCTTCCAACTCTACTGGTGCCATTGGATAATACGCCTTTGAGATTGGCGCTGCACCAGGAACAAGATTAATCACGAACTCCACATCTCGTTTTGGCGATAAACCCGAGATGTCTTCGAACACGTCCATGAATTCTCGAACTATAGCCGGCGCTTCTTTCTTATCAATTTCTATCGACGAAAGAACATTGTTTGTCGGCTTAGCCCTAAACCCGACTGGCCCGACAGAACTGCTTCCTCCAGCAAAACAAGCTCCGGATGTCCGGAAATCTGGAGAATCACATTCCTTTCCTTACAATCAATATGAGCGTGGAAAGTGCCGCGAAAATCCATTCCCAAGAAACAACAAACAAGGGATGCACCAGAATTGAATAATCCTAATGCGGGGAAAACATGAACAAGTAACATACCGAGATGACTTCATCCGAAGTCAAGATACTGAAGAGGATTAAGCACGGTAAACATAATTCAAGCTGGCAATAAAACAATAACTGGTAAGCAATGAAACCGAGAGAAACAAGGTAATATAATGATCAGGAAACAAGGAAATGAATCAAAACTAGAATTCCAAGTTACTTAAATAGAGTACCGCATTGTAACCATGCTGCAGTTCATGGGTACAATTACATAACTCCACTCAAGTCGCCCAAATCCTAGTATCAGAATCAAGGAACGGGGAGAAACAATGGTGAACCAAAAAGGTTTTAAGCCAAGATGCAAAGTTGTTTGTATAACGTCAAGATGAAGGATAAAAGAAAGATATGATTCAAGAATCACGATAACAAGGTGGCAGGACATGTTCCTAATCACGAATATTCTGATTCGTGTATTAGGTCCAATACCTAACTACAAAAGAATCAAAACCGATTAACCTATATAACATGGCTCTGATACCAAAAGAACCATGTTACGCCCCGCTTCCCAGAGTACACTAAGATAGGCACGTGACATAGCCAACCATGCTACGTGTGGATAGGAAAAATCCCTCCACAGTTACATTACGGCTGTAGAGATATCAAGAACAGGAAAGTAAACTAAACTATCTAGTACATGTCCATAAGCCAGAATAAATGAGTCAAGAAATAATGTAATATGCGGAAGAAAAAGATCCAATAAATAAAACACCTGGAAAGTAAAACTGGATACCGATAGGATCCTCACCGCTCGGTCTAACAACGGCAGTGCTCCTGATCAGTCGGCAACAAAGGTAGAGGATCTGGGCCATGCAAAACCCAGAAGTCAGCGCGTCATAACATCAAGCAATAATATATAAACATGGTAGCAAGACATGCAAGTATGATCAATAAATGGTAAAGAAGGTGTAACAGCAAAATAAATCAGGGCAGTGAAAGATAGTGTACAGTGAGTAATCTAAACTGGTCTATTGGGTTAACTACTCTCAAGTCTTTGAAATCAATTTGATGAATCATCGATGTAACTCAATAGTATCCCGTGCGTGCCCGGGATTACGGTGAAGATTCTCGGGCTGAAACCGAGACATACCGCTAGGCACTAAAAGGAAAAGGGGTAACGATGAATGATGTCAACAGCATCATCCCAAGGCTGGCCTAGCCTCTAAAAAGGTAGTGGGTAACGATGGATGATGTCAGCAGCATCATTCCAAGACTGACCTAGCCTCTAAAACTGATCAGTAAAGATAGCGAACTGTCGAGTTACAAGTCAGGTTTCATCATTGATTTCCCCATACCCCCAGGTTATATGTATTCAAGTCAGGTATTAAATAATCTGGAGCTAATGCCAACACAGGACCAGGCAGGTACAGGTTTGTCTGGATAGACAACAGGAAATGTCCGTAAGGACAACAGGTCAGGTTTGTTGGCATTAGTCACAAGATCATGTAACAGGTAAAACCATGGTACATCAGGTCAAGCCAGGTAGTATATAAGTATCATGTCATGTCGAGAAGTGCACGGTACCATGTCGTGTCAAGTAGTAGGTGTAACAAGTCATGTCAGGGGTGCACAAAATGTCATGTGGGTGCTCATAATCAACTAACATAAGCATGGGTATACAAAACAAGCATGAAGTACTAATGGAACAATAAAAATGGAACATTGTAATGTGATATGCAATCAGGTACAGATTAAGGCATACAGATGCACAGTTATGATTAGAGTTAGGGTTATGGTTCCAACATTAGTAAAACACACTTTAACAAATATGGATTGTTAAAATCTCGTTATTATGGGTTAAAAGATCTAGGGATGCAAATGTATTTAAAACAGGTTAAAGATGCAAATGGGTGTCCAATAGGCTAGAAACTATAAAAGGGTACTATGGACTATATAAATAATTATTATGTGTTTTAAATACGGATGTGGGTACTAGGTATAGTAAAACAGAATGCAACATGATAGAGTTCAAGTTGTAAATCTAAAATGGTATAACCGGACATCGAAATGTAAAATCAAAAGTAATAGCTAGGTTTAATTTACAGGTTTAAACATGAAATTAAATATGTATAAGATAATATAATAGCAAGTAGAAAGTTTTACTTGTCTCGAAAGATCAAGAAACGGGTATACGAAACGTCACACGTCGGCGGGAAAAGTCGCGATGCGCGCACGGTATACGGAACGAATCCAAACAACTCACAAAGTGATCACACGGGTCAGGTACGCTCGCAGGGTCGTCGGGATCGTCGTCGGCACGATCGGATTCCGGCAACCTACTCGAAGATCTCCACAAAACGCAGCAATACCGTATCACGTATAAAATCCGCAAATTCACAGAGTGTGGCCTCAAAGAAGATCATTAACCAAAAAGGTCGTCGCTGTCATTCACAGAACTAGCATCAAGGACTTCTCCATCTGAATTAAGATCCTTCACCTTAACCGCGGATTCCCCATTCAATTTATATGCCCAAGAAGAACCAACTTTAACGTGAACAGAATCGCCATAAAGATCATCATAAATCCCACCTTTAGGAGTGCTTTTAACTTTGTTCAGAACCTCTTGAAGCTTATCGGTCACGCCCTTGGGAGAAACTTTATCTTCTTTTGAAAATACTTGCTCCTTCCCTTTCGGTATAAGTGTAGTTTGTACGAGAGACTCGTACTTTCCCACAAGGCTTCCTTCTTTAACACCCAAAGGACCTGGTTCGGTCTCAACATCTACCATCTGAGATGCCCACTACTTCGACCAAATTTCCACCAACTTGATCTTTAAACGCCAGCCTCGCCTTCTTTCTCTTTTTCACGGGTTTTTCTGAAAATTTCGTAGAATCTGACGAATGGTCAGATATAGTGATGCCATAGCGATTTAGAATTGTGTTATAGGCCACAACAGAATCTTCATCATTAGGATCTGGGGAAGAAGGAAGATCGAGTTGTGCAGGAAGTGACAAAGATGGGAAAAGGGCGGATGAGAGGAGAGAGGTGAGGTAGTCGAGGCGAGGTGAGAGGCGGCGACGGCGATGAAGTCGGCGACGAGGAGGGTTAGTGCGAGGGTGTTGGGTTCTTGGGTCGCAGTGGGTTGGTCGGCCTCACGTCGGAGATGAAGGAAGTGGTGAGATGGAAAAGGAGGTGGTGACGAGGCCGATGAGAATGAGATGAGCGACGATGAGGAAGAGGAGGCGGCGGAGTCAGGGTTAGGATTTCTGTGAATGCGGGTTTTTTTTAAAAGTACGAAGAAGAATAAAGAACAGAGGGAGGTGACGATAGTGAAGGAAGGAGGTGACGGGATACAAGGAGGAATAGTGTTTGCGAAAGCTGTGAGAAAGAGATGGAGAGAGGGAGAGAGAGAAAAAGAGAGAGAGAGAGAGAGAGAGAAACGTGCATGCCTCAAATAAAAGGTTTATTATTATAAAAGTAAGGGAGAAGGAGAGATCTGCTGTTAACTTAGTTATGAAAAAATATTTATTTAGTTAAGAAAATTTTGAATGAAATAAGGAATATAATATTATAATATTAGTCCGTTTTGATAGTTTGGAAAATACAAATTTACTCCAAAACACGTCCGGGTCGGGTCAAAAAATACGGTTCTAAAATATGAAAAATATGTGCGACTCTCAAAATCCACAATGAATGCTGTGGTAACGAAAAAGCATACCCCCAAGAACGGATGCACGTACGTGCGCGTAGCCATCCAAACACGTCTGTTTCACTGAACGGGACGAGAACAAGATGCGCGGACGCTACCACACGGTTAGAGGTATCATGCAGGCTATGAAATGCAATTTTAAATTATTTTACAAGACCTAAAATGTTATATGGTAAAAGATACAATACCAGATAACATGCCAGCATGTACTAATCATGAGACGCACGTGTCCATGCAACAAGTCAAGGTAATCTATAAATAAGAATCAAACAGGTTCAAGCAAGCGGGTCGGGTCGAATTCAAAGTAAAATGTAAAATACCATTCGCACCCAAACACGCTAAATCAAGAAAATACCATGGATAAGTAAATACGGAAACTGGAATAGGTATAAATGAACTCGGGTGTTACAATTCGTCTTGATTTATTAGACACAATGGATGATATTGTCCTCGCTATACCTACTCTATAGGATCGATCTTATCCTGTTCGTACATCTTTACCATTTTGCATAGTCTTACCACTTGCTGCCGGTGACTATGAAATAAAACCTGCTTTCATAAATTCACTTCCTAAATTCTATGGTCTTGAATCAGAAGACGCTTATGTCTTTATTAGGGAATTTGAGGATTTGGGTAAATTGTTTAAATTGAGGCAGTTGAACCAAGATGCGGTAAAACTTAGACTAATATCATTCGCCCTCACTTATAAAGCTAAACACTGGCTTTATAGTGTGCCGGCCAATACTATTCGCACATGGGAGGAATTTACTAAAACTTTCCTTAAAAATTCTACCCATATTTTAAACCGCTAAATTCAGAAATGAAATTAGGAAATTTTCTCAAAAACAGGGGAAATCTTTTTGAAAATATTTTGAATGTTTTAAAGACCTCTAATTAAATGCCCACATCATGAGATTGCTAAGTGGGAATTGTGTCAATTAGTATATGATGGTATGGAGTCTAAGCTTATGATTGAATCGATGTGCCAAGGTGACTTCATGATGAAGAAGGAAGATGGTGCATGGGACTTTCTACAGGAGCTATCCGACAAAACCATGTTGTGGGAGACTACTAGCGAGAGAGGTGCAACTACATCCTAGAGTGGGATACACGCTGTTGAAGTTTCTATTGGGATGCAAGCAAAGGAGAGCAAATAAAGGCAAATGAGCTAATGGGAATATTGAAAGTGCAATTTTTTAGAAAACTATGCTGACTATTCTTATATCTGTTGTTTGCCCTCGCTATTTTTAGGGTATACCTGTGCGGGAGAGGATACCTCTCATCTTTCTTTATTGGCAAAAAAAGAGAAAAGTTAACAACTACCATCGCCCCTGTTCAACAAGTCAGTAAACCCTTTCCATGCTTAAACTGTTAAGACTCCTTTCATCTTTTTGAAGAATGTCCCCTTGTGTGCGGTCCTCAAGAATAAGAAACCACTAATGATTTATATCAACAATATAATAATAATCCGTATTCTCAAACCTACAATCAAGGTTGGAGGAATCACCTAAATCTAGCATGGAATCAAGGAAACACTGGCCAACAATTCCAAAATCAAAAAGTGAGACCCCCTTCCAACCTTACCCAACCTAACACGCACTACGTATCTCAATGGATTGGGAATGAGAATACGAGACTTAATAATTTTGAAAAGCAGCTAGACAATATTGAAAGGCAAATTGGCCAACAAGTTGCAGCATTAGGAAGATGCGAGATAGGCACTTTACCTAATTAACTTGTTACAAATCTTAAAGATACACATGTAAATCTCGCTAAAATAAATGCTATAACCACTTTGAGAATGGGAAAACAGATTGATAATCAGATACAGACACCCGAAAACTCTGATGAGACACCTGATGATGAGCAACTACCTTCATATTCCACCGCACAACCTCCATCTATTCCTACCACTGCTTCTACGTCTCAGCCTCTTCCTATTGATAATTCTTTTTAGTCTAGAGCACCATATCCAAAACGTTTGAAGGCCAAGAAGCAAGATGCTAAAGTGGCGAAGATGATGGAAAGATTTAAGCAAGTTAAGGTAAACATTCCTCTTATAAATGCAATTGACCAAGTTCCATCCTATGCTAAGTTTCTTAAAGACCTATACACTAAAAAGAGGCAAACATACGTGCCCAAGAAGGTTTTTCTAGCCAGCAATATTGTGACGTCCCCGGTTGTCCGACCACTTCATGCATTATAGGAGGTAAGGTCATTAATAGATCTTTACTTGATCTAGGCACTAGTGTAATCCGTCTTCCCTTTTCGGTCTATGAACGGCTAAGATTTGGTGATCTTCAACCTACAAAGGTTGCTTTGCAATTTTCCGATCGATCTGTTAAGACACCGAATGGTGAGATAAAGGATATGTTGCTTAAGATAGAGGAATTTATATTCCCAGTCGATTTTATTGTTTTAGAAACACAACCCATCTCCAACCCTAGAAACCAAATTCCGATAATTTTAGGTCGACCATTCTTAGCCACCTCAAATGCATTGATCAACTGCCGCAATGGTTCAATGCAGCTTTATTTTGGGAAGCTGAAAATGGAATTAAATATTTTTCACCTAGGGAGACAACAAAGCGATGCGTATAATCAACATTGAGAAGTCAATGTTGTTCAATAAATTTCTCATGATGAGATGACTGACTTTGAGGATGGTAGGTTAGAAAAGCTAATAGAAACATCTAGGTTGGATGTATTCAATTGTGATGATGGCTATTTTGAAATTCGTAGTTTTGAAGAGATCTTTGAAGAAGAATTTACATTCGTGGGTAAAAGTAAATGTACAGTGGATAACATGAATTTCTATGATCCAACTTTTGAGGAATTATTTGAGGATGAACTCTTGATTTTAGATGAATTACACGCACCACGTTCTTACGATTTGCACATAAAAAAGGAACGTCCTTGTTCCACACCGAAACATAGAGACGCGACCGCATAGGTCCGTCTTGCCTGAATTCAGGGCCGATGCTAATTGGTGCTATCCGTACACCTCTCCGAAGATGCCAAGTTGATTTATGACACCGTATATCGAAGGTTTAAACGGATGAGGCCGATGTAGCAGACTTCGTCAAACTCCCCCTCGTTGAGGGGTTTTTGATTGTGGGGACGCTCTTCCCTGCAGGCGCAAGCCCCTGCAATTAATTACCCTACCTGATCAGTCGAAAATATTGCATTTTTAACACATCAATTTTCCTACCATTTGCACTCATCTAAAGGTATTCGGTATGATTATAGCACATATTAGCAATTTGTCCATAAAATACCAAATAACATGTGCTATATATTATAACCGTCATTTTTGAGGGAAATTGAGTGTTTATCATTGCATGCATCATCTGTGTATAGCGCAACACTTGTCTTGAGAATCTGTGCAGGAAATTTCAGGTAAAAGAGTCGAAACTGTGAAAAGTGCTGATATAAATACGTCAAGTCTTTGACCTGAGATCTGGCAGAAATCAAGAAAGAATAAAAAGATTCCAAGCATCCCAGAAAGTGCCAAAAAGCCCAAACAGAGCAGCCTGGAAAAATCAAGCACAGAGGCCTTCAAAGGGCCGCGGATCCGCGGCCGTAGGGCCCTATTGGCGACGGATCCGCGGCACAATGGTGACGTCATCGCTTCACATTTCTCCACATGCTTTCTTATAACGGCCAATGCTTCCAGAAGACTCCAGATGACCACGTGGCTTTATCTAGAAGGCTCGGTCTAACAACCTTACCCAAGAATATTCCTCATTCTGGAATATGCCCCCCAACAAACTTCTTCTAGAAGCCTATAACTAATAACCTTTTTGGAGGGAAATTTGAATTTGAATTCTAGATCTAGGGTTGAGGTGATTATAAAATGAGATCTAGATCTAGGGTTTTGGGGGGTGGATTGTTAGTTGTTGATTTTTAATTAGTTAGTGGTTCATTTTGGAGGGAAAAATTGTAGATCCAAATTAAATTTCAAATCAAATTGAGTGACACACTTTGATTGAGATCAAGATCTATCGATTACAATTCAAGCAAGAAGCCATCAACCTTTTAGAGGCGACGCCGATCTTTAACCGAGCAAGTGATCCAAAACGATCCGCGACTCACGGAGACGGTGCGGAGCTAAATTCGACGATCGAGTTCTTTCCTCTTGTAGTTCTTGAGCGAATTGTAACAAAATTGTTGATTAATAAAAGGTGAAATTTCTTTATCTTGCCTATCTCTATATTTGAGCATTATGATTAGTTTTCAATTCTTGATTGATTTTGTGGTTATGATGCTTGAGTAAAAACTCTGCTTGTGGAGGAATCGAGAGAATAGATAGATGATGATGATTACAATCTTGAAACGATTCTTAAGTCCTATGAGTTTTGTAAACTCTAGAAAATTGAATCATCGACAACCTAGTTTTGAGCGAGATGCTTTATTGAATGTTTTCGCTCTTAATTAGAGATCAACGATCAGTGATCGAATTTCCTAGAGGCTAGTTTGTGAATGATAATCAACGAAAGGACGAGGGATAGATGATGAAACCCTAGTTTCCGCAAGAAATTCCTAATCCTCATTGATCATCATCGATCTAGCAACAAATCATCAATGGATAAGAATACGTAATCATAAGTCTTCATCACTTCTATAGATTCGATCGATTTCTACGAGCCTCATTTCAAATCTTGATAGCTTATTAGATTTGGACATCTTTGAGAATTTTATTGATTCTTGATCTTTAGATCTAGTTCTTACTATTTTTGAAACTAAATCTCAAAATTCTTGAATCTATTTTCTTGCAAATTTTCTTTTATCTTTTTATTTCGACTCATCTAAAACGAAAGCGGGCAAAACACACATCTCAGTGGACGATCCACACTCATTAATGCGCTACATCGACACCGTTAATTGATTGCAGTATAAATTTCTTTGATTGTGATCTTTACACATTTTCAAAACACGAAACACAAAGAATCATTCAATCAAATGGCGCCGTAGCCGGGGATGTGTGCTATTTTGTTTGTTTTTGTTATTTGAGTTGAAAAATTATTATTCCATCAAATTTTCATTCAAGATTCGTATCGCGTGCTTAACTTTAGCGTTTGAATTTTGCGAGGGAATCTGGAATTATTCTACTGAGGGAATCAAGATTCAGTGAAGTTTTTCAAAGTCCATAGGAGTACAGAAAGCAACTCAGAAATTTTGAAGCCCTACTTCCTCCTCATCACGCGGATCCGCGGCAGTTAGAGGGTTTTTGCGGCGGAACCGCCGCCGTTTAGGTGCTTCGCAGTTTCAAATTTCTCAGGTATCTCTCTGACTTTCTTATCTCCTCTCTGATCTTCTCTAATAACACTTTCTTGCAGGATTCTTTGTAAAATTCAGCGCCGCTAAAAAATAAATTAGTTGCGATTCCTGAAATTGGTTGTTTGCATATTTTAATACGGAAATTAAGGGGCAAAGACCAAATTCAGATTAGGTGGGGAGTTCATTACCCTTCCTAAGCCCTAGAAATCACAAACTTGCATCCGCATCACCTTCATTAATTAAAAAATATCTAGACATGACTCTAAGGACCGTCGCGCTCACTTAGGACAGAAGGAGGTCGTAGGTAATCTATTGCTTATCTGCGTTTCTTTTGTGGTGTCTAAGGCAAGTGTGTCTAAGGCAAGTGGTTACTTAATTTGGCCTACTACTTACGTAGTGGAGAACCTCCCACTTACCTGGCCACAGGAGGGGCAAAGAGGCAGCAGAGGATTTATCCTGCGATTTATCTTCTGGAAGTCTAGGAGCGGTCTTGAGACTTGACCTAGGTGACCATTAGATATAGGGTTGCTTGTGCATGTTTGTGTGAATTTTCAAAAATCCGTTTCTTTTTCAAAACAAACCAATTATTTCCCCCCTTCCCCCTTTTTTTTTTACCCTTTTTTACCCTTTTCCCCCTCCTCTCTTCTTATAATGGGTGACCCGAACAGAAAAACTCTTGCCGAGCTGTGTTATCCACAACCAAACATGGCTTGTTTTCGTAATCCTTTCGGTATACCGTTCGGCTCTTCCATGTCCTTAAGAGATCATATAGAACAAGCGGGAAGAAACAGTTGGCCACCTCAGTCTAGGTCATAGCAACCGTACCCTAATTCTACACATGTTTCAGTTGATACTCCGAGTGAGTAAGCCCCTAGACGAATGTCCATTGCTGAGCATATAGCTAGGGCTAGAAGCCAAAGTTTCAATCCGAACCAATATCAACCGTATCCTAATTCCACATCCATTTCAGTTGATACCCAGAGTGAGGAAGCCCCTAGATGAATATCCATTGTTGAGCATATAGCTAGGGCTAGAAGCCAAAGTTTCAATCCGAACCAATATCAACCGTACCCTAATTCCACACCCGTTTTAGTTGATATCCCGAGTGAGGATGCCCCTAGACGCATTTCCATTGCTGAGCATATAGCTAGGGCTAGAGGCCAAAGTTTCAACACGGACCAATATCAACCATCACCTCCACTGTCCAAAGAAGAATTTCATAATCGGTTTATGGCATGTATGATGTCCAATAACCAACCGAAGAATCAATATCAAAATTCTTCTTATCATAATGTTGACCCGACTCCTACCCAATTTTCACAACTATTCTGTTCCTATCAATCAAATCCGACTTTTTCACCTTCTCTAAACGGTCCTTCTAATCAGCCATTTGAGAGTTTTAACTGTCCACCAGAATTTCAATCTTATCCTGAAACTCCTTATCGACCCAAGTCTAGTCTTGAGCAGACATTAGAGAAATATGTGGAATTGACGAACCAATTTAGGAAGGTAACAACAGAGTGGATGCAAGCAAATAATTTCAAACCGGCCAAAAATTTTTCAGTATATAATTTGAGCATGGGACAAAATGAGATTTGGGTAGTGAGAGAGAGCTGTACACCTTTCCTCATCAAACGTTCCCTTTCCAAACTGAAATCCACACCTCCAGTTTCACAGATTCATCGAGTGCACCAAAGGATTCACTAATTGACGATGGAATGTGTGAGAAGTTGTGTAATAATGCAATGTTTGATTTACCCGTCTGTGAAGGGTCCATTTCAAGTGAAACCATGCCAAATCCTTGTGATCTCTACACCTCCACTCTTGAACCAAAACTGATTGAAAACCATATTTTTGATGAAGTGTTTGAGAATTTTAACCTTCACTTGAATGAGGTGATTGACGTTGGGGATATATTGATTGATGAACCTGAAACTTTGGATGAGTTTGTCCCACCAACTCATCTGATCCTTTCATGTCCTTGTAGTCATCATCTTGAGTCTTTAATTCTTCCCGAACCCCAAATACGTCTTGAAGTTGTTGATATTTGTATACCCGAAGAGCGGACCGAAATTCAGCCTTCATCTCCCACATCTGGTTTACCGACACTCGACACATCGATACGTTTACCCATTTCATCTTCCACTATCTCTGGTTCTTCTTCCGTTCCTTAGATGATAGTGAGTGTTGATGAATCACAATCCGACAGTTCAAGTTGGACAATCCCAGAAAGCCAACTTGATATAGATATTTTTGAAAATGAGGTAGATGAGTTTTTCACCTCCATATATTTTGACAAATCAAGTAGGATAAATTCTGGCACAAAACTTTTTGACAGCAAAATATTTGATCATACCATTGATAAAAGTTTTGAAGAACTTTTTGTTGACGAACTTGAATTTTTAAATAATACAGATTTTGTGATTAATCGACCTCCACTTAGAGAAGCTGAACCGCCACCATTCCTTATTCCTAATCATTCACATTCATCATCATTCTTTTTTTTCTCTAATTTAAAATTCAAACCCTTTCCAGACCACCTCTTATCCCTTCCCCGATTTTTTTTGACACGATACAACACATTCTTCCACCGACCTATACGCTATACCGATAAAATCTTTGAATGGTTGGTGTTAACTTTTGGTCTTTGTAAAGTCTTACTTTGACCAAATGACTCACTCCCTCTTAAAATGATTCTAATTGTCTAACTCATGTTTGAGGGGGGGGGTGTATTTTTGGCTCTTGAAATAACTGTTGTCCTCAATATTGTGAGCCAAAAATAAGTTTGGGGGAGGATTTTCACTTAAATTTTCCCCCCTGTTAATAAATGTCCTCCCAAGCTTACAGGTATTTGAGATTTAGCAGATGGCAACAGCGAGGACACTGTTGAAAACATGTTTGGGGGAGGTTTGTGCTTATTTTCGCATAAGCACAAAACATTTTTTAAAAAACATATAAAAATTTCAAAAATTTCAAAAAAAATAAAAATAAAATTTTTTGTACATAAATAAGATAATAAAAGATTAGATAGTGAAAAATTACATCCAAAAGGTTAGAAAAATTTAGGAAAACCAAGAAAATAAGAAGTTTTCTTAAACGAACTAGTAATAAGTAGTTATGAGCCGTTGTCCCAAGAGTTAGTGAGATGAAGGAAGTCACTAATCTGAGAATAAAAATAAGTCTAAAAAATAGTTCCTATTCTGGAAGCCAAACATTTGAACGTTGACACTCTACTATTCGCACTTACACACGTCTTGAAACTCGGGATAGTAGAGGATACCTTGAAATGCTCTTGTCTAAAAGCCAAAGTGTGAAGGAAATAATAAATGAAGAAAATATAAAATGGTGTTAAGAAAAAAATGAACACTGGTTTTGTTATCGCCAAGGCAGCAATAAAAAATATAGCGAGGGTACTTCATCACCTAGTGCCTTAGATCAACTGGTTTGGGAGTCACTGCTAAGCCTTAGGTGGTGCAAGACGAGAATACACCTAATAACCAAGCACATGAGTAATCAATCGGTTAGTATCTCAAGAAGTATTAACGGTCGTATGAAAATGTGTGAGCAATCTCATCTAAATATTCATCAAATTAAAAAGTACTGAGGCAGATGGACAAGAGTATGATAGCTTGAACTGAATTCTCCGGGTGTAGGGATGTTCTTCATACACACGTAAGGTTATATGATCGATGTTTGGAAGAAAGATAGGAATGAAGAATAAAGACGATGTTTTATTGAAGGATGATGTGATTTCTGACATTTTTTCATGACTATTAAGATAGGGCTCATGACAACCGAAAAGCTAGCATAGTTGGAAATTCTAATTTTCAAAGCTTTTCTTTTACAATTCTTATCTTTATATGTAACTTTCACGGTCTTTCTTTTATTATTGGATTTTGTGGGTGCAATCCGCTGAAAACCCTCAGGAGACAACACTCCTCCTACTAGGGACACCTAGAGGTTTAAAGGCTTGTTGCACGTGCTCAGTGCAATCGTGTTGCCTACGAAAGTGTGCTAATTAGTTTTTTCTTTTTCCTTATTTTCTCTTTCTTGTTTTAATAAAACAGTTTGCTCGAGACGACCAAAAAATAAGTTTGGGGGAATTTGATCAGTCGAAAATATTGCATTTTTAACACATCCTTTCCCTACCATTTGCACTCATCTAAAGGTGTTCGGTATGATTATAGCACATATTAGCAATTTGTCCATAAAATACCAAATAACATGTGTTATATATTATAACCGACATTTTTGAGGGAAATTGAGTGTTTATCATTGCATGCATCATCTGTGTATAGCGCAACACTTGTCTTGAGAATCTGTGCAGGAAATTTCAGGTAAAAGAGCCGAAACTGTGAAAAGTGCTGATATAAATACGTCAAATCCTTGACCTGAGATCTGGCAGAAATCAAGAAAGAATAAAAAGATTCCAAGCATCCCAGAAAGTGCCAAAAAGCCCAAACAGAGCAGCCTGGAAAAATCAAGCACAGAGGCTTTCAAAGGGTCGCGGATGGCTCTATTGGCTGCGGATCCGCGGCATAACGGTGACGTCATCGCTTCACATTTCTCCACATGCTTTCTCGTAACGGCCAATGCTTCCAGAAGACTCCAGATGACCACGTGGCTTTATCCAGAAGGCTCGGCCTAACAACTTTACCCAAGAATATTCCCCATTCTAGAATATTCCCTCCAACAAACTTCTTCTAGAAGCCTCTCTTTAACAACCTTTTTGGAGGGAAATTTGAATTTGAATTCTAGATATAGGGTTGAGGTGATTATAAAAAGAGATCTAGATCTAGGGTTTTGGGGGCTGGATTGTTAGTTGTTGATTTTTAATTAGTTAGTGGTTCATTTTGGAGGGAAAATTTTTAGATCCAAATCAAATTTCAAATCAAATTGAGTGACACACTTTGATTGAGATCAAGATCTATCGAGTACAATTCAAGCAAAAAGCCATCAACCTTATAGAGGCGACGCCGATCTTCAACAGAGCAAGTGATCCAAGACGATCCGCGACTCACGGAGACGGTGCGGAGCTAAATTCGACGATCGAGTTATTTCCTCTTGTAGTTCTTGAGCGAATTGTAACAAAATTGTTGATTAATAAATGGTGAAATTAATTTATCTTGCTTATCTTTATATTTGAGCATTATGTTTAGTTTTCAATTCTTGATTGATTTCGTGGTTATGATGCTTGAGTAAAAACTCCGCTCGTGGAGGAATCGAGAGAATAGATAGATGATGATGATTACAATCTTGAAACGATTCTTAAGTCCTATGAGTTTTGTAAACTCTAGAAAATTGAATCATCGACAACCTAGTTTTGAGCGAGATGCTTTATTGAATGTTTTCGCTCTTAATTAGAGATCAACGATCGGTGATTGAATTTCCTAGAGGCTAGTTTGTGAATGATAATCAACGAAAGGACGAGGGATAGATGATGAAACCCTAGTTTCCGCAAGAAATCCCTAATCCTCGTTGATCATCATCGATCTAGCAACAAATCATCAATGGATAAGAATACGTAATCACAAGTCTTAATCACTTCTATAGATTCGATCGATTTCTACGAGCCTCATTTCAAATCTTGATAGCTCATTAGATTTGGACATCTTTGAGAATTTTATTGATTCTTGATCTTTAGATCTAGTTCTTACTATTTTTGAAACTAAATCTCAAAATTCTTGAATTTATTTTCTTGCAATTTTTCTTTTATCTTTTCATTTCGACTCATCTAAAATGAAAGCGAGCAAAACACACATCTCAGTGGACGATCCGCACTCATTAACGCGCTACATCGACACCGTTAATTGATTGCGGTATAATTTCTTTGATTGTGATCTTTACACATTTTCAAAACACGACACACAAAGAATCATTCAATCACTACCGCATCGCGGTAACCACTTTCTCCTTCTCCAGATGGTCACTTCGTGTTGTAGGTGTTTGTTTTGTTTTTGGTTGCCCGTGGATTGTTTACGGAGACTAATTTATGCCGTCGCCCGTAGGGCATGGATTAGTCCAAATCCGTATTCTCTTAGATTTGGGTTTGGGGGTTGGGTTTAAGAATACATTAGTCTAATTTGAGACTAAGATCAACTTAAACGTTTGTTAAGGATACGTTAGTTTAATTTCAAACTAAGATCAACTTAACGGGAACGTTTAGATCCGACAAAAGAGCATTTGGGCTCTATTGTTTAGTTTAGGGACATTGCGGTCGATTACCAGTTTAAGGACATGGTGGTCCATTGTTAGTTTAAGGACATCTCGATCCATGGGTTTAAAGGACCCCACAGTCCGAGGTTAAGGACATCATAGTCCATCGGTTTAAAAGACCCCATAGTCCGAGGTTAAGGACATCATAGTCCATGGGTTTAAAGTACCCTACAGTCCGATGTTAAGGACATCATAGTCCCTGGGTTTAAATGACCCCACAGTCCGAGGTTAAGGACATCATAGTCCATGGGTTTAAGGACCCCACAGTCCATGGAATGTTTGGTTGTCGGGACCCGTCACCTCTCTGAAGACGTTGAAGGATTACAACGACAAATATCAGAGGAGTGAAGAGATGTACCCTTGAACCAAAGTTGATTAGGAAATCTGTAGTCTAATTTAGGACTAAGATCAATTAATTAGATTATGAGCACATGGGCTCAATTAAATCTGAATTGAGGACTTATGGCCAACTTGGGCTAAGTCCAATTAGGTTCGAAATGTTGGACCTTTGTTTGGATTGTTGAATTATTTGTCTGGGTTGAGTCCCCCATTATTTAGCAATTTTAAACAGGGGTCTGGGTCTCTGACAACATTTTATCTTTGGCTGAGCACTACCCATTCATTATAGCTTTGGCCTTTACTTTACATATCATATAAACTGATCAATTTTGAGGTTCAGTTGAAGGGGAGACTTGCCCCTGGAAAACTTAGCCAATTTAGGTTAAGATTGGCTTTAAAATAGTGTTAAACACTAGAGGATACTTGGCGATCATGTCCTCCCACCTGATGCACTGAAAATAGTGTTAAACACTAAGGACGAAGCGTTTAAAGTAGTGTTAAACACTAAAATTGAATTGGTCACATGGGGACACGTAAGACATCTGAAGATGGGGCCAGACCTCCTTTATTTTGTTCTCAGAATATTCAAATAAGTGTTAAACACTTTTAGTCTTTGTAACCATCACGTGTGGACACGTGGTAGTGCCAATGTATTGGGTATTAATTCCTCTGTCTTCCCCTATTTTATTCTTTTGAAAAGGGTGTTCGTCAGGGGTCACGTGTGAGCACGTGGGGCACTGCCTTCAGACATGATCTTTTTCATTTTTTGGGAATCTGTTTAAGGGTCACGTGGGAGCACGTGACCTAGTCTTGTTCATTCTTTTTTACTCATTGAGGATGAGGGTCACGTGTTACCATGTGACCAAGTTCTTTACGTGCATGGAGAGCTTTAAGTCTCTTGTTTTAAGAATTAGATTCTTTTGTAGGGTTAAACCCTAGTTTCATTTAGAGGAATTAAATTCCTATGTATTTGGAAGAATTAAATTCTTATATAGGGTTAAACCCTAGTTTTATTTGGAGGAATTAAATTCCTATGAATTTGGAAGAATTAAATTCTTATGTAGGGTTAAACCCTAGTTTTATTTGGAGGAATTAAATTCCTATGAATTTGGAAGAATTAAATTCTTATGTAGGGTTAAACCCTAGTTTCTTTGGGAGGATTTAAATTCCTATGGATTTGGGGGAATTAAATTCCTGTAAACTTAAATTCTCCCTCTAAATTTTGGATCTGCATGGCAGAATCTACCCGATGAGAATTAAATTCTCAACTTGTGGGGAGATTTGCTTTTGCAGATCTTCAACCAAAGGAAGAACTAAGTTCTTATTCAGAAGAGTTAAACTCTTAGTTTGAGAACTAAATTCTATTTTGTTTTATGGAGCTTAGATGTCTTCCCCATTTCTCACCTAGGGTTTCTTTTCTTTTCTGAATAAATCTTCTTTTCTCTCTCGAGAATTAAATTCTCCTCTCTTTTTTTTTCTCTGTTGTTGTATTTTCTAATAAAAAAACCAAGGATCCTTCTCTTCTCTTCTTGGCTCCTATTTATAGGAGAAAGAAAAGAATCAGTTTGTTTAGTCAATCTTTCATTGAAAGATTTTAATTGATTTTGCAACCAACATGATCCTTTAGATTACTCAGTGAATTTTATTCACCATTGGATTGTTAATCCAAAAGATGTTCTGTTTGTTATTCTTGGTGAATTTCAGGGAAATCTTTCCTTGTATAGAATCTTTCTATAAATTGGTGATTTTTAATCACCATTGGATTTTTAATCCAACGGTGCTCCACTTTACAGAGCACAATCCTTTTTGTTTTGGAAAGATTTAGAGAAATATTTTTTCCAGTTAGGGTTCTCGATTCCCTCTTAATTAGAATTTAATTCTATTAGTTCAGAAGGCTTAAAGCCTATCACGTGTTGGCACGTGATCCCATTGCTTGATCATTTTAAATAGAATTTAATCCTATCAATTAAAGAGCTTAGGAACCCATCACGTGTTGACACGTGACCTCCCTTGATTAAACATTTTAACCAGAATTTAATTCTTCTGTTTTAAAGAGCTAAGGAATCATCACATGTCAGCACATGACCCTTGGTCACGTGTAGACACGTGATGCCCCATTGGGATTTTTCCTTGTTGTTTTATTATATTTTTAATCCTTTTTAGTGAGTTTAAAGGCTCATCACGTGTGGGCACATGACTCCCGTGATTAGAATTCAATTCTATTATAACAGAGTCCCCAAGAAACCATCACGTATCAGCACATGACCCTTGGTCACGTGTGAGTACCTGATGCCCCATTGGGGATTTTCCTGATATTTTATGAGGGAACAAATGCCCCCACAGCATTGTTCTCATGTGTTTGCACGTGAGTGCAACACTGTCATCTTTTATGGCCGTTGGATCTGCCTAGGGAAGGGGGCAGATGAACCGTTTCTCATCACATCCTACAAATGCAGGGGTCTCTTCAGAAGCGCCTCCACTCTTTCATTTTCTTCCTTGTTCATTTTCCTTTGAGAATTTAATTCTCTTTCCCAGAGCTTAGTTCTCTGTTTCAAAAATTTCTAGAGTTTAACTCTGTTAACAAAAGATTTTCTTTTTTAGGTAAAGATCTTGAACGGCCGAAGAACTTCTTGTAGAAATTTTCTTTGGATTTTAAATCTACAATAAGGGTTTTTCCCTTCAGAGAACCCATTTTTCCAAGTTCCTCAAAATAATGTCCAACCTTCAGATAATAAACTCCTTTTGCCAGGGCTTCTCTGATCTTAGGGATCGATAGTGATACTTGTCTTCTCTCTGGAATTTAATTCCATTCTAAAGAGCTTTAGCTCTGAAAATGTTTTCTGGGAATTCAATTCCTCTGTTCAAAAGGAATTTAATTCCTCTAAAGAACTTAGTTCTTAAAAGAAGACTTCTTGGGATTTTTCATCCTGAGTTGTTCTTGCAGAGCTCCTTCTCGATTTGCACAGAGCTTCCATAATGGGTTTTTCTCCTTGGGGGAATGTGCAGAGTTGTTTGTAATCCACAGTTCATTTATTTAGAATCTTCCTTTTGTTCCCATAATGATTACCCTGCCTCATCATTAGTGAGCCGCCGTTTTGATTTTGTGGGACCCTTGTGTTTTGTAACTAATGGTCCCATAAAATAAGTTGTTTATCATTTTCTTCCACTGTCCTTATACACACACACACACACACACACGTGTGGGCTTCATTAATATTTTCCTTTCATCTGTTTCAGGAACAATGGCTTCTCTTCCATACTTCCCTTTCACCCGCTCGGAGGCTGCTTTTCCTCAATCACCGTCTGATGAAGAGGTGATGGCGATGATTAGAGCTCACGACCCTAATCGCCCCAACTTGCTTTTATGGGGGACCTGGTATGGGCACATCATTCGGGGCCGCCGCAGCTTTCTTTGCGAGATACCAACAGAGCCTGCCTACCCATTTTTGCCAATGGAGCGTCCACAGACCGCCTTTGCTGTAGAGATGTTGAACTGGACCCCTGCGGGAAAGCTCGAGCCGTCGACAACTGGGATTCCAAACCACCCTGTGTCGGCTATAGCCATCTTCGGGCATCGTATCTGCCAAAGTGAAGCCCAGCCCTGAGGACAGGTTTACAAAATAGGGCTTACTCCTCGACAACCCACGGGTTACCTTATCTGGGCTCGTTATATCCTGTCTGCTCATCGTGCGCGATTGCAGAGGGTCAGGCTCTATCAGGCGATATATGCGTCTCTCTTCCACTATCAGTCCCCCCATGTCTGGTGGGTTAAGGGTTTCTTAAATCAATGGAATCTTCCCACCAACACCTTCTTGCTAGGGGACCGCGAAGTTTCAATTTCTCTGGAAGAGTTTCGCGAGATCTCGGAGTTACTGGTCTGGGGACGCTCTATGAAGAACTGCTGCCCTCCTGATCAGTATGTTTTCGAAACTGAGCCTGCTATGCTTGACGGCCTGTCGACTGAAAATGCCGTCCGCCACAAGCACCCAAGTCTAATCAAGACTCTAGGCATTTTTGAGAAGCTATTCACAGAGTCAGAGGAGTAGGGCGTCACTTTCAAAAGCATTAACGCCTGCTTCCTTCGTGGAGATGTTCTATCAAAGACGGCTCCGAAGTTTGCGAGTATCAACGTCCTCTTCGGGTTCGGTTTAAATGAGTTGCCGGCTAAAGAAGAGGATTTGCCGCAGTTCTACATTCCAATCTTGTCGGCTGTACCTTTTGAGTCGATCGCAGCCGCTGGCATAGATGAAGAGACTTTCTTCATGGGTTTTATCAGTGTCAGGCTCAGCTGGTTCATCATTCTAATGCACTGTCGATTCCGTCATTTACCCTGCTCATCGCATCGCTGGAGGGACGCGACTAGCCATGGGTATTGCGGGGCTAGCGCATCTATATCATGGGCTAAGCGCTGCAGCCAATACCTCAACCCCGGGCGTGAACATAGTGAGTTTCTTTCTTCATTACTTTACGACATGGATTGAGATGCACGTGCTAGGGGCATTTGCCACGCATCAGAGGTCCCGCCTTTTTGATGCCTATACTTTTCCGCGTCTCATGAGGTTGGTGGATGCTTCGGCTCCTGATCCGACTTAGTCCGGTGCTATTCGTGTGCTGCTTAGTCCCTATGCCAACACGGGCGGGATGGTATTCAATGATCGAGTCCTCTCTGCTCCTTCGGGACCGATTCAATAGCTTTGTGACTCGTCGAAAGAGGGAGAACCCTCCTTGAAGCCCAAGGAAGCCATGCACTTATATTCGATCAGACCAGGTTACCTGGTATTTCATCAAAACGGTGCGGCCCTTTTTATGCGGTACAACCCACACCGCTTTGCTCGGCAACTGGGATATGACCAGGGTATCCCCTTTGAGGCGTTTACAGTGGAACCCAGCCCGTCGTCAGAAGTTGTTCATGACGCCGCTCATCACTTCATGCGGCTGAACACCGGCTCTCGCTTCGTGATTCTTGAAGCTGACTATATTCCTCGATGTGTGGGGGCTTTCACAGGCTGGTACCTCCACCGAGTCAGTCCTGTTATTACTGAGGAGAGGAGGATGCTCCTCGGATATAGGGCTCCTACCACGGTCAAGGCTACGGGAGTCCCGCCATGACCGCGGGCAGTGGTTCGCTCTCTCTTGAGAGATACTGGTGTCGTGCTTATTCCTAAGGCAGCGAAAGTGGATCTAACTCCCACAGCTGGTATGCCGCCGCGCACTAGAGCTCAAGCAAGGTCCAATAAGGCGCCAGTAGCAGTATCATCAGCTGCGGCATCAGCAATGGCAGTGTCTTCATCGGTAGCACCGCCAAGTGAGGATATTGAAGGCGAAGTGGGTCAACATCGCACTAAAGCACCGAGGGGAAAGAAGCGATCGTCTTCTGCAGTTAGTTCTGGGTCCAAGAGGCGAAGGAATACGGTCACCAATTTGCTCGACTTTTTAGTGGAATCAGAGCCTATCCTTCAAGATGAACTACTAACCTTTCAAGAATCGGATGGTGGTCTACTTTTCTCGGGTTCATCTGCCGAGGAAGCCGCACAATTGGCTGAGGTTATAAGACGCTCACAGGATGAATCTGAGAATGTAAGGATCCCGAAGAGGCCTTATCCTGCCGTCATCTTTTACGAAGATCCTCCATCGATATAGCGGATATTTATAGGTCCTTTGGAAGAGGGAGGCGAGATAGCTCTTAAACAGCCTATCTCGGCCGATTCCGAAAATGCGTTTTCATTGTGGACCGGTGGCTACGAGTCTACCCTCGAACCCCGGCGAGCATACCTCCTCAGGAAGGAACGTCGGCTTGAACAAGCCATACTAGAAGCTCCTTTGCGCATTGGTATACTCACATTTTTTGGTAATATTTTGCACTGCTTATATATATATATATCCTTATCTTCGCGAAAACTTTGCAGGGACTTCAGTGATGGCAGAAGATCGGAGTTCGAGTCGCGCCTTGATTATAGACTCCACAAATATCCCTGATGAGACATTAGTAAGTGTGGAGGGGGTCAATACAACTGTTGTTCCTGCCACGGAGCTCCCCTCGGTGATTCCCGTTCCCCAGGTGCTTGCTCCCCCGGAAGAAGCATCTTTATTGGCCGCAGATTCAATGGATCTTTCTGGGAACGGCCCAGAGGCTGTAGGGAAGGTAGTCGAGGTCATCGTCCTCTTATTGGAGCCTGCCGCGGTGGTTGCTGCTCCTCAATTGGGAGTTGTTATACCGGCCCACGTTCACGATGATGTGCCTGGGGGTACGGACGAGGCCGCCGAAGCTGCTATCCCTCCAGTCCTGAGTGGGAGGATCATCGAAGGTATTCTTCTATATTTTATTTTAATAATCTCTTCATTATCTGAACCTTTCTGTATTTTCAGAGCTACGAGGATTGGCGGCGTCCATCGTGGACTTGTCCCCAAGGAAGTCTTTCCAGCGTCTGTTAGAGATGGCCGCTCCGCAGGCGATATCCACTCAACGCATCGTCCTCTCTTCCGGTTGGGTTAGTGTTATTTGCCCTCTTCTCACGACATTATTATTATTTCATATAATAACACTAATGTCTTCTACAGTTCTGGAAGCTGGTGACGAAGTTGAGATTCTTGACGGGCCTGGGGAGCCTTCTGACCCTTCTTGCATGACTGTAGGTAAGTAAAGTTTCGACACTTTTCCACCTGCTCTTTGCTTGCAAGTCTCGCTGATTTCTTTTTATGAATCTTAACAGCTTTTCCAGTTCTTACTATGCTAGAATCTCGCATCGTTATGCCGCCCGGTCCCTACGCTATACGTTCCTCGGAACGGATGGCAAAGCTAAGCCTTCACTCCTTGTCAGCTCTGATTGAAGACCTTCATGCTGGCAGTCTGATCACGACCGAAGCATTTGCCGCTGAAGCCAACGGTTCTCTTCCCTTTCTTGCTACTTACCATAGTGAAACATTGGTGCAAGTCTGGGTTGAGTTCTGTCGGCAAGTGGAGGCTTGCTTGCATAGTCTTGAATGTACACGCCTTCCTTCAGAGGTTATGGCTACAAAGGCGAGCTTCCGGGGGCTAATTGAGCGGTGCGCTGCGAATATGCTGTCATGCGAGAAGAGGCTCAGCCGAAAATTTTCAGAGACGAAGTTGGCTTCAACTGCACTAGGGGAACTTCAAGCTAATCTTACGGCCAAGACCACTCAGGCGTATGATCTTTGGCGAGGGCTTCAAGAGTCTATCTAGGAGGTGGTAGCCATTGATAAAGCCGTCATTTTCACTCGCGAAATGGTCGAAGATCATAAGGTTACCGAAAAAGAGATTAAAAGTCGGCTTGCCTCATACCAGGCTCGGCAGTCTCAAGCGGAGCCCCGTCTCTTTGCGATAATGAATCATGAGGCTGAGGCCCAGCGGAAAAAGGATGAATTGAACAATCTATTGAATTGTCCGCCGGCTTGAAAAATTGTATATTTTTTATATTTCTTTTGTACATACTCCTGAATGAAAGTATATTTTTTTATTCTTTCATAAATTGTACTTTGTATTCATTTTGATTCATGAATAAAAGACATATTTTGCTTCATGATGGTATGTCACTTTTAGTAAATGCATTTTGTGGATAATCTATTTCGATCTCCTTGTAGGACAGCGATGCCTTAAGGGTCGGGTTCAGATCCGCCTCCTAAGGCTTTTCAACTTTATGAGCCGTGAGCGTCACATAAAGGTATTTTCTCCCTGCAGGTCGAGATGATCCTGTAGGTGTAATTTCTCCTTAAGAATTGTGAGGATTCCTAAGTGTGTTTTCTCTTGAGAGTCGTAAGGATCTCACAAAAGAGTTTTCTCCCTTACGAGTCGAGAGGGCCCGTAATGATGGATGAGGTTGACATTATCCGCATTTCACGGAGTCAGGAGGTTGCTCTGGCCATTTCCCACGAGGTCAAGATTGACTTTTACCGTGTTCTATGGCACCAGGAGGTGCTCTGGATGCTTCCCACGGGGTTAGGATTGACATTAACCGTGTTTCATAAGGACCAGGTTCCGCTCTGGACGCTTCCCACGGGGTCAGGATTGACATAAGCCATGTTCCACGAAACCAGGATTTGCTCTGGGCGCTTCCCACGGGTCAGGATTGACATAAGCCGTATTCTACAAGGACCAGGTTCCGCTCTGTACGCTTCCCACGGGGTCAGGATTGACATAAGCCGTGTTCCACGAAACCAGGATTTGCTCTGGGTGCTTCCTACGGGGTCAGGATTGACAAAAGCCGTGTTTCGCAAGGACCAGGATCCGTTCTGGATGCTTCCTACGGGGTCAGGATTGACCTAGGCCGTGTTCCACGAAACCAGGATTTGCTCTGGATGCTTCCCATAGGGTCAGGATTGGCATTAGTCATGTTCCGCAAGGACCAGGATCCACTCTGGACACTTTCCACGGGGTTAGGATTGACATAAGTCGTGTTCCACGAAACCAGGATTTGCTCTGGGCGCTTCCCACGTGGTCAGGATTGACATAGGCCGTGTTCCGCAAGGATGAGGACCCGCTCTGGATGCTTCCCACTGGATCAGGATTGACATAGCCATGTTCCGCAATGACCAGGATTTGCTCTGGATGCTTCCCACGGGGTCAGAATTGACATAAGCTGTGTTCCGCAAGGACCAGGTTCCGCTCTGGAAGCTTCCCACGGGGTCAGGATTGACAAAAGTCGTGTTCCACGTGACCAGGATTTGCTCTGGATGCTTTCCACGGGGTCAGGATTGACATAGCCGTGTTCCGCAAGGACCAGGATCCGCTCTGGACGCTTCCCACGGGGTCAGGATTGACATAGGCCATGTTCCACGAATCCTGAATTTGCTCTGTATGCTTTCCACGGGGTCAGGATTGACATAAGCCGTATTCCGCAAGACCAGGATTTGCTCTGGATGCTTCCCACGGGGTCAGGATTGACATAAGCCGTGTTCCGCAAGGACCAGGTTCCGCTCTGGACGCTTCCCACGGGGTCAGGATTTACATAATCCGTTTTCCACGTGACCAGGATTTGCTCTGGATACTTTCCACGGGGTCAGGATTGACATAAGCCGTGTTCCGCAGGTGCCAGGTTCCGCTCTGGACGCTTCCTACGGGGTTAGGATTGACAAAGCCGTGTTCCGCAAGGACCAGGATCCACTCTGGACTCTTTCCACGGGGTCAGGATTGACATAACCGTGTTCCACATGACCAGGATTTGCTCTGGACGCTTCCCACAGGGTCAGGATTGACATAGGCCGTGTTCCACGTGACCAGGATTTTCTCTGGATGCTTCCCACGGGGACAGGATTGACATTAGCCGTGTTCCGTAAGACCAGGATCCGCTCTGGACGCTTTCCACGAGGTCAAGATTGACATAGCCGTGTTCCACATGACCAGGATTTGCTTTGAATGCTTCCCACGGGGTCAGGATTGACATAGGCCGTGTTCCACGTGACCAGGAGGGGTTGACTCTCGGTTGTCTGTGCATCGTCGAGTCATAGAACTGGGAACTTCGCCGTGGCTTCGATTTGTTGATGTTGCATCTGTTGTAATGAGAAGAATGTTGAGATGATCTCCAGGCTGTCTGTGAACCATCGAGATGTGGCTTCTTTTTCTGATGGAGCCTGGTGGGAAGGTGTGGTTCCTTCTTTGTTTGTGCCCTTGGATCGTATACAGGGATCGATATGACCTAACCTATAGGGCCAAAAGTTTTATTTTATATATTTTTCTTTCCGCGATGCTCTATCATTTTAGCTTTTATATCGCGAAAGTCGCGATTGCCCAATCATTTTGGCTATTTTTCGCGGTGCCCAATCATTTCGGCTATTTGTTTTTATTTACTCGCTGCTTTTTATTGCGAGTTGCCTAACCATTTCGGCTATTTCATATGCATATATTTTTACTTGCTGATTTTGTCGCAAGTTGCCCCATCATTTCGGCTATCTCAAATGCATTTGTGGCTCGCTGGCTTTTCGCTGCGAGTTTTGGGATTTGACACCGATTTCGGAATCACCATCGCTACAACTGGAATATTGCCAGGAGCGAATCATCATTTGCCTTTGTCGATGTCGAACAAATGTGTCTTAGTAAACAGGGTTAAGATCCTGTTGACTAAGGCTTTTAACTTCATGAGCCGTAAAGGTCTCATGAAGGTATTTCTCCCTACAAGTCGTGAGGATCTCGTAGGTGCGTTTTCTCCTTAAGAATCGTGAGGAGTCTTAAGTGTATGGTCTCTTATAGGTCCTAAGGATCTTACAAGAGTATTTTCTCCTTATAAGTCGAAAGGACTTACAAGTGTTGTTCACCATATGAGCACATCCCCGATCTCTGATGCGACTTTGTTAGGGAAATGTTTATTTATGCCCGTGGATTGTATACAAGGGTCGATATCGGGACGCTTGTAGGGCAATATTTGGAGGTTTTGATGGCTTAAGAACAGGTTCAGATCCCTGTAGCTTAAGGATTTTGAATCTTATGAGCCGTGAGGGTCTCATAAGAGGGTTCTCCTTACGAGTCGTGAGGATCTCGCAAGTGTAATTTCTCCTTAGGTATCGTAGGGATCCCTAAGTATTTTTCTCCCTTGTGAATCGTAAGGATATCATGCAGGTGGTTTCACCTTACACGATCGAGAGGACCTTGCAAGTGTCTTTTAACAAGATTGTGCCCTTTCGGGTTTTCACAAAACTCGCCGGTAGTCCTGCTGTTTTTACTCACGGGGCCCTTTCGGGTTTTCATCCGTGCCCTTTTTGCTTATGGACGTACCATTTTCTTCTTCTTTTTTTTATTTTTATTTTTTTCTTATTTTTTTTTGTGTCAGCTTTGGGATGTTACGGTCCGTAGTAGTTTATCGACGTCTCGGTCAACAGCCAGTTTTAAGACATAGTAGTCCATCGTTAGTTTAAGGACATTTCGGTCCGAAAGCCGGCTACTACTTATAGAGTTTGGGCTTAGGAAGATAGCGAGCGGACATAGGCGTCTTCATCTATCGTTGACCTAGGCCGTGACTCGTTAGGCGTAGTATTTTTTCAGGAAGCGACCGTTTATTGGCCTGAACGGTCTTTCGCCATGCATGTCCATGAGTAGATAGGCTCTACCTTGGTAAACCTTGTCTATGATATACAGGACTTCATAGTTTGGGTTGAATTTCCCCCGCTTGGCACGATTGGGGATCATAGGTCTTTTGACCACTAGCACGAGTTTGCCTTGGCGGAATGTTCTCGGCCTAGTCAATCCTTCATATGAGCGCGTCTTCTTTGCTTTATAAGCTTCCAAATTTTTTGGCACCGTGAGCCTGGTTTCATCAAGGGCACCGAGCTCCTCAAGCCGAAGGTGAGCATTTTCTTCATTTGTTAGCTAGTAGTGAACGGCGACTCCTAGAGTGGGTAACTCTGTCTCGTGGGAGAGTACCGCTTCTGTGGCGAATACCAATGCATACGGCGTTGTGTTGTGGCCGTTTTGAACGTAGTTCGATACGCCCAGAAAGCTTCATGCAGTCTTTCATGCCAGTCCTTCTTATTTCGGGACACCGTCCTTTTCACGATATTTTTCAAGGTCTTATTGAAAGCCTCTGTTAGACCGTTAGCTCGGGGATCATAGACCGAGGAGTATCTCTAGTCTATGTTATGCTGTTGTGCGAAGCCACATTATCGGAGATAATCCGTCGCGGAGTGCCAAACCGATAAATGACGTGTGTCTTGAAGAAATGGAGGATATTCTCCGTCTTTAATTCCTTTAGTGGTACTGCTTCTGCAAATTTGGAGAAGTAATCAGTTGTTGCCAGTATGAACCGATGTCCTCTGGACGATGCCGGTTCGATGGGGCCGATTATGTCAGTTCCCTACATTTCGAATAGCCAGCTAGCCACCGTTGGGTGTAGCGGATTTGGATGCTGGTGGATAAAGTCCCCGTGAATTTGGCACGAGTGGCACTGCTTCGCATATTCGAGATAGTCTTGGATCATCGTGGGCCAATAATAGCCCATCCTTTTGATCTTCAGCTTCATCTTCAGCCCGGCTTGATGAGAACTGCAGAGTCCGTCGTGAGTTTCTTGGATGACTTTCCTTGCCACTTCAGGTCCCAGGCATCTTAACCACAGAGAATCAAATGATCTCTTATACAGAGTATCATTGACTAAGGCAAAAGATAGAGCTCGTTTCATGAGCTGATGTCTTCACGACGCATCTTCAGGTGCTCGACGGGATTTGAAGTAATCTATAAAGACTTCTCTCCAATACATAGCCTTTTCCTGGTCTTTTATTTGTAGAGTCATTTGCTCAGTCGCTCCTTTTTCTTCGGATGACTCTGGAGATATTTCTGCCGGTGCAAGAATATGACGGCTTTACACAACGATCCTCACGTTATCGAGATTCTCGTCGGCCAATTCATTAGCGAGCTTGGCTAATGCATCCGCTTTGTTGTTTTTCACACGCGGTATACTTTCCAGTATGTACGAGGGAATTTGAGTCAGCAGTTGCTGCACTCTCTTGCCGTACTTCACGAGCTCTGGTTTGCACATTTGATAGTCGCCATTTACTTGACTAACGACCAGCCGAGAGTCTCTGTATATGAGAAGGTATTCAATTCCCATGTTGACGGCGATCTCAAGAGCTGCTATCAAAGCTTCATATTCAGCTTCATTATTCGTCCTCGGCTCTGTTAAGGAGAAGGCAAAGCGCATTATCCCTCCTTGTGGAGTCATGAAGATGAGGCCCATCCTGGATTTGATTATGGGGGTGCTTTGTTTGCTCTTCTTCATGGAAGATGCTCCATCGAAGTAAAGTTCCCACCGGGTATCAATCTCTCTTCTTTCCCCGTCGATCGTGTCAAACGCGTGCTCGTCGGGCAATTCGTAGTTCAAAGGAGAATCGACGGGTATCGGATGCTCAGCGAGGAAGTCGACGATGGCCTGGCCTTTTACTGCCTTGAGGGGTCGATAAGTTATCAAGAATTCCATCAAGAGCAAGGCCCATTTAGCGAGCCGTCCCGTTAATATAGCCTTTGACATCAAATATTTGAGAGGATCCACCTTTGATATGAGATGGACCTCATGTGCCAACGCATAGTGTCTGAGCTTCGTTATCGCGAAGATCAACACCAGGCAATGTTTTTCAATTGGAGAGTAATTGTTTCTTCCCCCAGGAGAACTCGACTCAAATAGTAAAGGGCTTTCTCCTTTCCTTGGTCGTTCTCGTGTGCCCATAACGCGCCTAAGGAACCTTCAAGGGCTGTTGTATACAGGACGAGAGGTTTTCCTTTAACGGGAGCGGCCAATACTAGCGGATTCTGCAGTCATTGCTTAGTTTCGTCTAGTGCGCCTTGGCATTTGCGATCCCAGACGAGCGGGGTTCCCTTCTTCATTAGGTGACTGTAAGGACGGCATTTGCCGGAAAGATTAGCTACAAACCGCTGGATATACGCGAGCTTTCCTTGGAGAGACCGCAACTGCTTGAGAGTTCTTGGCGGAGGCATTTCCATGATTGCCTTGATCTTCGAGGGGTCTATCTTGGTGCCTCGGTGTTGGACGTCGAATCCTAGAAACTTTCTCGAGGAAACTCCGAATGCGCATTTGAGAGGGTTCATCTTCAAGTTGTATTTCCGAAAGCGTTAGAACACGATCTTCAGATGTTCTAAATGTTCCTCGTATGATTTGCTTTTTACTACAAGGTTGTCGATATAGAATTCGACGATTTCATGTATGAGGTCATTGAAAATCTTTGTCATGGCTCTCTGATAGGTGGCACCGGCGTTCTTTAGACCGAAAGGCATCACCTTGTAGCAGAATATGCCCAGAGGGGTCCGGAAAGCGGTATGCTTCTGGTCCTCGGGGTGCATCTTTATCTGATTGTACCCTGATGATCCATCCATGAAGAAGAAGACCACGTGAGTGGATGTGTTATCTATCATCAGCTCAGTGACCGGTACTGGAAAGTCGTCCTTTGGACAAGCTCTGTTGAGATCCCGAAAGTCTACGCATATGCGCACCGTCCCATTTTTCTTCATTACTGGGGCAGTGTTGGCAATCCAGTCAGGATACTAAACCTCTTGGATGAAGCCAGAGTCGATTAGCTTCTTGACTTCGACGTTGATGCTCATCTCAACCTCGAGCCGCATCCTTCTCGGTGCTTGTTTGATTGGCTTGACGTCTGGGAAAATCGCCAATTTGTGGACAACAATCTCTGGAACTAATCCCGACATCCCAGAATAGTTCCATGTGAAGCAATCTTTATACTGTATGAGCACGTCTTTAAGCGTAGCCTCCTTTTCTTCAGACAACAGTTCGCTGACGAACGTCGGCAGTGGGTCGTTTGCCATTCCCAAGTCGGTTTTTCTGAGGTCATCTGCAGTAGTATGTATCCCATCTTCCATCTCTTTTGCCGCCAGTGGAAATTCTGAGATTAACTCATCTTCATCGTTTTCGAAGCACCAAGAGAGGCCATCCATATTCTCTGATTCTTCTTTTGATAGCGTTATCACGTGACAGGTACGAGATCGCTTCCAAGACCGATTTTGACCTGGTTCTACTTTCGCTGCATACGTGGCTTTCGGTTCGTGTTTCTGCGGCGGGGTTACCCTCCAGCAGCTGGATAGAGCGAATCTGCCGAGTTGATACTGGTCTTCAACCCAGTTCTTGAAGGTGAAGCAATCTTCGAGAGGATGTGCTCGGTTATGGGAGCAATAGTCTGGGTGAGAAACCTTGTCTGCCTGCTCGGGGTTGTTGGACTCCTGGAGTGTCATCATCTGATATTTCATGACAAGATTGAATATCTTCTTTGTCTTGTCTTGGGGAAAAGAATATTCCTGACCCATCTTCTTTATAAGAGACGGATCCCGGCTGCTCGATTCTTGGTCGCGTGGCTTCTTAGACTTGCTTGGCCGCTGTCGAACGGTTTTTCCGTTCTTTGGCTTATTTTTTCCTCTGCGCCGGGTCTTTTGTATGACGGGCTGGTGACAAAGAGCAGTGTCATTCTTCGCGGCCTGCTGAAGGAGGCGCTGTGTCCTGGCTTTCTCACAAATGGCCATTTCGCGGCTATAGTCATCCCGGACCTTTTGACCTGCTTCCCTTATTAGCTTGTCCATCTTTTCTTCAAATGACGGACTCGGCATTTTCATGGCGGGACCTCGTTTTGGTTCAGGGTCAGCATCTTTTAACAGAACATCTCCTTCTTCATCAAAGTCATGTATGACGTAGCAGCCATGGAATCGCTTCCACTTCTTGGATTGAATATATCCAAGCCCGATCGTTTCCATTCTCCCGTTGGGCAATTTTCGCTGACATCTGGGAACGTCCCAGATCCTCTTGTAGAACTGAGCTTGTCGAGCAGTTTGTTTGAAAGGTACGCCTTGGCGCCTCAACAGCCTTTTTAATCCTTCTGTGTAATATCTTGGCAGACGGATGGGCTGGAGCCTGTCAAGTATAGAATCGGCACCATGCCAAATTTCTTTCTCCACTTTGGTTTCCGTTGATTGATAAAAGAGGATCGCCTTTTCATCTCTTCGCCTGGGAGGGACATATAATGTCTGTAGTTCTTGCACACTATAAGTTTTAAGTGCATCGAGCTCTTTATAATGGTCTTGCGGAACCATGGAAACTTTCAAACTTTGATATTCATCAGCGAAGGCTTGTATCGATGGCCGAGCAGAAAATACGGCATTGACCTCATCTTCCGAATCACTGCTGAAGACCATAATAGGGATGGACAGTCCCGGGTTGTTGCATTGGGGCGGTCCTGAATAAACTATCTCTTCCTCCTCCTCGGTATCACTCCCGAAGACCGGAATAGTGGTGATAACTTTGTTCTTCGGATTGTGACATCTTTCCATGTCATCGAAATCTGGTAAGAAGTATTTTGCATATTCGTACTTTCGGACTTCATTCACGGAGAATGGGTTTAACTCCCCTGTCACAATATACTCGAGACCATCCTTGAAATACTTCATACACTGATGTTGTGTAGAAGGGATGATGTTGTACTTGTGTAACCAAGGCCTGCCGAGCAAAGCGTTGTAGCAAGTCTTGGCGTCAATGACATAAAACTTGATTTCTGTGACGAGTAGCCCAAAGCATAGTGTCAATATTACAGACCCGAGCGTCCGTGACGATTGGGAGGCAAACCCGGAGATAGTGATCTTATCCCGAGCGAGGTGTTGAAAGCTCATGCAGATTTCCTTCAACACTCTTATATTGAGGAGGTTAATGGAGGACCCATTGTCAACAAGGATTTTGCCTATCTTGATATCATGACAGTATCCGGAGACATAAAGGGGACAGTTATGCTCACACGTATCGAGGAGAAGATCTTCATCGCCGAAAGTGATATCGGCCGTGTGTACCTCTTCCAGCTCGTTCTTCATCTTTTCTTCGGCGAGGAAAGCTTAGAATTGTTCGGGCTCTTATAACGCCCTGATCAGAGAATCTCTCGCCTCTTTTGATAACAAGAGTGCATCGAGAATGCTTAGCTGCGAAGGTAGCTTCCTTAAGTGTGCCAGAACGTTGTAGTCTACCTTATTTTTCTTTGGCGGGTCCTTGGCTGTCTCCTCTTCGACGACTCGATCATCAAGGGCGATATCCTCAGGGACCTTTTCTTTCCCCTTATCCCTTTTGTTCGATTCCTTATTTGCAGGTCCAAGATTCTTTTCCAGTAGCATGCGATTGCGCAGCTGAATGTTTTCGCAGCTCTTTGGTTCTTCTTCTTTTCCTGAGGTGGATTCTTTAAGGAGAGGGCCTAGAGTCATTTCTTCTTCAGAATCGCTCCCGAAGGTGAGAACTTGCGATCCCCCGTAGTCAACCATATGACAGTTGCCGGTAGTTCTTTTGCGTTCATCTGTCGCGCTTTTTCACTGTCGACGAGTTTCACGCTTCATCCTTTTGAGGTGTTGCCTGTGAGTGACATATCCTTGCCACCATCTTTTAAAAGCATTGCACTCTTCGGTAGGGTGCGCAATCTTTCGATGATATAAGCAGTAGCTAGGACGTATATCCACTTCATCAGGAGTGTTGCCTTCGGAGGGTGGCAGCTTCATTCCCATCGATATGGCTTTGGCGAACCTTTTCCTCGTCTTGAACCTACTTTTATTTGCGGCGGATGTATTTTGATCTGGTGGGAGTGTTTCAATCCTTTCGTCCAGTCGCCGGCATTTGGCCTTTTCAAATATGGTCATCTCGTGCTCTCGATCAGCTTTGCTTTTCGAAAGAGCTTTGTTTAGGAATGCATAAATCACTTCGTCTGATAGTCCTAGAAGTTCCGGCTCAGGATTTGTCTCCAGTTTCTCTGCATAAGGAGCTTCTTCATCGTCTATCGACGAATGAGAGATCACATAGCAGCTTGCCACATAATTTTCAGGTTCATCCGAAGAGTCTTCTTCATTGTCATCATCTTCGTCCTCAAGGACGTGGCCGAGAAATTCTCGGAGTGTGACTGGAGTTCGCACCTTTTGGTTATATTCTTCCAGCGCGTCAATCTGTTTTTGCAGGTCCGTGCGCTTTTCACCATGCTTCACGGGCTTTTTGCTCTTCTTCTTCTTCTTCGGAGATTTTGATGGATTGGTGTGAGCTCTTTGACTATCACCACCAATTTTCGGAGTTGGGCGCGGTTTCAGCATTCCCTCGACGATCTCGGGTTCCAGTGGATTTTTCCACCTGATTGCCGGGCATGTTTGGAGATCCCTCAGCATTCTTTTCGTCTTGGCTGAAAGAGCGACCTCCGATGGAGCTTCTTCTACAAAAGAGCATGGTGCCCCCGGTGTGTCCGTCCTTTTAAGAGCGTATGGCTGAGGCGGGCTTACTTTCTAATTCTCGGACAGTGCGAACTTGCCCTGTTGGTATTGGTCTTCGATCCATCCTTTAAGGAAGAAACAATCTTCAATTGGATGGCCTATCGTTTGGTGATAGGGGCAATAATTGGGATTACTAGCCTCACCGGGTTGCAATGGGCATTTTGAACTCGGCAAATTAATGAGCCTGTTGCGCACCGCTAACTCGAACAATCTCCTCGTTTTGTCCCGAGGAAACGAATAAGGGCGTTTTATTTTCTCATTATAGAATCGCCGTCTCTCGTCTAGGCGATCAATTAATTTTGGACCACTGGGCTGCTGTTGAGCATTGGCGACGAAGGTCACTTTCCCTTTCCCTTTTTCATTCCGCGGTTCCGGCTTCGAAGAGGAAGGCATGTGGCCCATCTGGTCCATTTAGGCCAGCTTATTAATCAAGGACTGGAAAGCGGTCGGCTTGAAAAACATCGTGAATTAGGAGATAGTTGCTTGAGGGTCAAGAGTGCCCACGAACATGCCCACCGCAGGCGCTTCTTCGATGCGCTGCTCGCACTTCGACCATAAATTTCTCCACCGTATTGCATATTGGACCCATGTTTCTCCAGGCTTCACCCTGGCATTGATCAATGCCGTGATTGGGGTGCGTTCTCTAGAAATCGCGAAACGCTGGGTGAACAGCAGCTCCATCTTTGCAAATGTTTTGACGGAGTCGTTGGGAAGCTCCAAATATCACTCAAACGCCGTCTCCGACAAGCTACCAACAAACCGGCGGAGCAGAAGTTTATCATCACCTCCGGTGTTGCCGCACAAGTCTCTGAATTGAGCGACGTGCTGATGCGGATTCCCCGTCCCCTCATATACATGAAATTTGGGGATCGTATACCCCGGCAGGTACCTTATTTGGTCATACCAGTCCGGATAGGGTCGTCCAGCCTATCCTTAACGATCTGCCCAGCCTTAACGATCTGCCCAGCCGCTTCATTCACCTGGTGAGCTCGTATTTGCTGAGCAATGTAATCATCCAGAGCAGCCTTAGAGATGGTCTCCTCCTTGGCTGCTGAAAGAGACGGAGGAAGATTCGATGTCTCTCCTCTGTCATCTTCAATGCTAATCGGGGGGTCTTCAGCTGGAGGTTCTGGCTGTAACATCATCCCATCCATGTCTTGGAACAAAAGAGCCATTCGTTTTATGTTGGCCGCCTATTCCGCGGCCTCTTTTTCTTTCCTCTCGAGTATTCTTCGGAGGAAATCAACATCAGTTTCTTATTCCTGACACTGCTCTAAGGTTTCCGGATTTTCTTTCGGACCAGTGAGTGCGGCCATTGGAGTTAGCATCTCCTGAAGTTTCTTCTGCTGTTGGTCCTGAGCCTTCGTTATCGATCGAGTAAGTGGTCGATGACCCGTAGAAGCACGGCTTTCCTCTTTTCCGAAAGCCATATAAACGGTATGTGTTACCATGCCCCCAGACTTGGGGCATTTAGATTCAGCATCCTTGCGGTCCGCCGTGGTCACGGGGGCTTTCTCCGGCCTCCTTCTCTTGTGAGCGGTTGAAGTTGAGGAAGCTGTTGCAGCGGGCACCCAGACGAATGACATCTTCTGTGGTACCACGGGATGGCTCTTTTCTTGCTGAGCTTTAAGCTTCTTTGGCCGGCGAGAGTAATCCTGGTCAATCACCGATTCCTGGACCTGTCGCCAGACTTTGTAAATTTTGGAAGAAAGCCGCTGAGGGGGCTGCTCCGGTTTCTTTTCTGTAGCATTTTCTACAAGTGGAGGAGATCACTTCAGCATGGCAGTTGGAGAGTTCTTGTGCACTCTCCTTAGCGGTTCAAAGCTGTTCCCAGTTGGAACAGCAGCATCGATCTCCACCGTTGGAGCCGGCGGAGTCAATCCAGAAGGAGAGTTACCCTCAGCCTTCCTTACTCTACGCCAGTAACACCGTCGAGCGTGTCGAGCCGTTGGGATTGTCTCAGCTGTAGGGGTGACTTCATCATGCCCCCTGTTTTGGCGAAAGGTCGTCATTGGTGCCAGCCTATTGAAAATTGACGTCCGTTGAGAAGCAATGTCCAATCTGTCAAAGATAGACCTTTGGGCAGGGGAAGCAGCTTTGAGGACTTCGCCTGGAGCGGGAACCGGCACAGTCAGTCTTGTGAAAATCGACCCTTTGGAAGTAGAAGCCTCCTTGACGACTTCATGAGCAGGAATGGCTATCCACTTAGGGATAACTCTTTTCGGTATCGCGGGTTTCTTCATGGGCCTTAATGAGCTTTGGCCCAATCTGTCAAAGGCTGAGGCGTTCGAGCTGGGCAACCCGCTGAGAGGGGCCACAATAGTGGTAAGTTGATCAAAGACCGACTTCTTTGCGGTTTCCTGCAACGGCAGCCGGGCATTGAAGTTCATGGGTGGGAGCGTGGTCCCGAAGAATATCCCAGTGGTGGCCTGAGTCACCTGGTCCATCGGCATTGTAAAAACAGAGGCCGCCTGAGGCCTGTAGTTCACTCCTCCAGACGGGACGGAGCGAGAGTTGCAGTTGCAGTTAATGCAGTTTGAAGCCATTTGATCTTCTTTTTTCTGCACGAGAGCAAAACCAAATCTTAGTACCTCGAATCCAGGGGCAACCATAGCAAACCGCGATTCATTAGCGAACACGACACACGAAGTATGGAGTGGAAAGAGGAAAAGGTCCCACCGGGCGTGCCAGAATCTGTTCCTCGTCGAAACATGGAGACGCGACCGTGTAGGACCGTCTTGCCTGAATTCGGGGCATATGCTAATTGGTGCTATCCGTCCACCTCTTCGAAGATGCCAGGTTGATTTATGACACCGTATCTCGAAGGTTTAAATGGATGCGGCCGATATAGCAGACTTCGTCAGATTCCTCCTCGTTGAGGGGTTCTTGATTGTGGGGACGCTCTTCCCTGCAGGCGCAAGCCCTTGCAGTTAATTACGCTACCGCATCACGGTAACCACTTTCTCCTTCTCCAGAAGGTCACTTCGTGTCGTGGGTGTTTGTTTTGTTTTTGGTTTCCCGTGGATTGTATACGGAGACTAATTTATGTCGTCGCCCGTAGGGTGTGGATTCGTCTAAATCCGTATTCTCTTAGATTTGGGTTTGGGGGTTGGGTTTAAAGATACGTTAGTCTCATTTGCGACTAAGATTAACTTAAATGTTTGTTAAGGATACGTTAGTCTAATTTCAGACTAAGATCAACTTAACGGGATCGTTTAGATCCGAAAAAAGAGCAATTGGGCTCTATTGTTTAGTTTAGGGACACTGCGGTCGATTACTAATTTAAGGACATTGTGGTCCATTGTTAGTTTAAGGACATCTCGGTCCATGGGTTTAAAAGACCCCATAGTTCGAGGTTAAGGACATCATAGTCCATGGGTTTAAGGACCCCACAGTCCATGGAATGTCTGGTTGTCGGGACCCGTCACCTCACTGAAGACGTTGAAGGATTACAACGATAAATATCAGAGGAGTGAAGAGATGTACCCTTGAAACAAAGTTGATTAGGAAATCTTTAGTCTAATTTAGGACTAAGATCAATTAATTAGATTATGAGCACATGGGTTCAGTTAAATCTGAATTGAGGACTTATGGCCAACTTGGGCTAAGTCCAATTAGATTCGAAATGTTGGACCTTTGTTTGGACCGTTGAATTATTTGTCCAGGTTGAGTCCCCCATTATTTAGCAATGCTAAACAGGGGTCTGGGTCTCTGACAACATTTTGTCTTTGGCTGAGCACTACCCATTCATTATAGCTCTGGGTTTTACTTTACATATCATATGAACTGATCAATTTTGAGGTTCGGTTGAAGGGGAGACTTGCCTCTGGAAAACTTAGCTAATTTGGGCTAAGATTGGCTTTAAATAGTGTTAAATACTAGAGGATACTTGGCGATCACGTTCTCCTACGTGATGCGCTGAAAATAGTGTTAAACACTAAGGACGAAGCGCTTAAAGTAGTGTTAAACACTAAAATTGAATTGGTCCCGTGGGGACACGCGAGACATCTGAAGTCGGAGCCAGACCTCCTTTATTTCATTCTCAGAATATTCAAATAAGTGTTAAAAACTTTTAGTCTTTGTAACCATCACGTGTGGACACGCGATAATGCCAATGTATTTGGTATTAATTCCTCTGTCTTCCCCTTTTTTATTCTTTTGAAAACGGTGTTTGTCAGGGGTCACGTGTAAGCACGTGGGGCATTGCCTCCAGACTTGTTCTTTCTCATTTTTTGGGAATCTGTTTAAGGGTCACGTGGGAGCACGTGACCTAGTCTTGTTCATTCTTTTTTACTCATTGAGGATGAGGGTCATGTATTACCACGTGACCAAGTTCTTTACGTGCATGGAGAGCTTTAAGTCTCTTGTTTTAAGAATTGGATTCTTTTGTACGGTTAAACCCTAGTCTCATTTAGTGGAATTAAATTCCTATATATTTGGAAGAATTAAATTCTTATGTAAGGTTAAACCCCAGTTTTATTTGGAGGATTAAATTCCTATGAATTTGGAAGAATTAAATTTTTATGTAGGGTTAAACCCTAGTTTTATTTGGAGGAATTAAATTCCTATGAATTTGGAAGAATTAAATTCTTATGTAGGGTTAAACCCTAGTTTCTTTGGGAGGAATTAAATTCCTATGGATTAAACTTAAATTCACCCTCTAAATTTTGGATCTGCATGGCAGAATCTCCCTGATGAGAATTAAATTCTCAACTTGTGGGAAGATCTGCTTTTGCAGATCTTCAACCAAAGGAAGAACTAAGTTCTTATTCAGAAGAGTTAAACTGTTAGTTTGAAAATTAAATTCTCTTTTGTTTTATGGAGCTTAGATGTCTTCCCCCTTTCTCATCTAAGGTTTCTTTTCTCTTCTGAAGAAATCTTCTTTTCTCTCTTGAAAATTAAATTCTCCTCTCTTTTTTTTCTCTGTTATTGTATTTTCTAAAAAATCCAAGGATCCTTCTCTTCTCTTCTTGGCTCCTATTTATAGGAGAAAGAAAAGAACCAGTTTGTTTAGTCAATCTTTCATTGAAAGATTTTAATTGATTTTGCAACCAACATGATCCTTTAGATTACTCAGTGAATTTTATTCACCATTGGATTTTTAATCCAAAAGATGTTCTGTTTGTTATTCTTGGTGAATTTCAGGGAAATCTTTCCTTGTATAGAATCTTTCTATAAATTGGTGATTTTTAATCACCATTGGATTTTTAATCCAATGGTGCTCCACTTTACAGAGCACAATCATTTTTGTTTTGGAAAGATTTAGAGAAATATTTTTTCAGTTAGGGTTCTCGATTCCCTCTTATTTAGAATTTAATTCTATTAGTTCAGAAGGCTTAAAGTCTATCACGTGTTGGCACGTGATCCCATTGTTTGATCATTTTAAATAGAATTTAATTCTATCAATTAAAGAGCTTAGGAACCTATCACGTGTTGACACGTGACCTCCCTTGATTAAACTTTTTAACCCGAATTTATTTGTTGTTTTAAAGAGCTAAGGAATCATCACGTGTCAGCATGTGACCCTTGGTCACGTGTAGACACGTGATGCCCCATTGGGATTTTTCCTTGCTGTTTTATTATATTTTTAATCCTTTTCAGTGGGTTTAAAGGCTTATCACGTGTGGGCACGTGACTCCCGTGATTAGAATTCAATTCTATTATAACAGAGTCCCAAGGAAACCATCATGTGTCAGCACGTGACCCTTGGTCACGTGTGAGCACGTGATGCCCCATTGGGGTTTTTCCTGATATTTTATGAGGGAACAGTCCTATATGCACTCAATTCAACCCCTCAAAGTTTGATGCTATTTGTTATTACATGGATGTTGTACAACACTCTAATGCTGTTAGAATTAAATTGCAAAAATTTAAAACTCTGAACATAAAACTAAAATTTAATTCGTGAAAATTTAAACACGATAAGACTTTAGAGCATATTTCATTTATATTATATATTGAACCTCACTGTTGTATCATGTTTTACTAATCCCATGGGTATATTGATAAATTCTTTGATCGGCTAATTCTAATTTTTAAACTTGCTAAAGCATTGGCTATAAATTTGTCATTTATAAATGCTGATAATCAAGAGGATGAGGTCATGATTTTCCATGAGCCGGAATTCATATGATATATTTTAAACTCCTTTATTATGTATTATATTATTGGTACTAACTTTTGTTTTTAGGTTTATTTGCTAATTTTATTTTTTTGAAGGACTTTTGTGCCAAATTACCTAACCTTTTATATGTAGCCAAATTGAGCCTCAATCCCCAAAACCAAGAGCAGTTTGGAAACCTTAACAGAGAAAGCAGGCAACCACAGGCCCAGATTTCTGGGGGAGGTAAAATTTTTATTCCTCTTTCTAATTCCAGGGTTTATTTTGGGTAATATGATATGTTATTCATGGATATGCATGAATTATTTATCACATGTAATTTCATGAATATTAAGGGAGAGGCCGTGGTTGACGACAGTGAGGGCACCGTCTAAAACAAGTGAGGGTGGTGGTTTGGTTTTGTATAAAGTTTATTTTTTCTTTTAGTTTAGGTCTTTTTCATTTTTATTTAATTTTCAATTTATTGTAGATTTTCGTAGTTTCTTTTCATTTTCTTTCTAGGTTTTTCATTTATTTTCTTTTGAATTTTTTTGTGAAGATTTTGAAAATGAAAATAAAGAGAGTGAAAAATGTATATAAAAAAGAGAAAGAGATGTAAGAAGAACAAGAAAAATGGATGTTTTTGAATAAAGCAAGTAATAGGTGATCATGAATTGGATTCCCAAAGATTGAATGAGATGAAGGAGTTATTGAATCTGAGAATAAAAATAAGTCTGAAAAATAGTTTCTATTCTTAAGTCCAAATTTAGAGAGTATATACCCTAAAAATTGCACAGACACACATTCTTATAACTTGGGATAATAGAGGATAACTAGAAGTACTCTTGCCTGAAAACCTAAGTATGAAAGAAAAAACGGGATTTGAAGCTAACCACGAAAAAAACATCGCTGAAAAAATGAGTCCAGTTTTGTAAGTAAAAAAAACATAATGCTGCAAGATTAGGAAAAGGCTATTTACACCTTAATAAGCTCACACAGTCGGAAATCGATTGACTAGTGCCTCAGGGAGCATTAGTGGTTGCATGAAAAGTGTGTGAGCGATCCATCCATCCATTAATAAAAAGTAGTACAAGAGTATTAAGGTAAGGGTACTATAGCTTGAATTGTATTCTCGAGTGTAGGGATGACTTTACATACACGTAGGAGTATATGATCGATGTTTGGAGAAGAGTTAAGGATGAAGAATAAGATGTTGTTTTATTGTCGGATGATGAAATTTTGGATTTGATCAAGACTATTAAGATGAAAGTTCATGAAAACTGAAAATCTAGTGGAAGTTCGAAACTCTTAATTTTGAAGTCATTTCTTTTATCTGTTCTTATCTTTGTATGTAGTTTTCTCTTTCTTATTTCTGTTTCCTTTGGTTTCTTTTATCTTTTTTGGGATTTTGTGGATAATATCCGCTGAAAACTCTCTGGAGACAACACTCATCCTACTAGGGACACCTAGAGTTTGAAAGACTTGTTGCACGAGCTCAGTGCAATCACACGCCCGCGAAAGGAGCATAGGAGTAGGAGTAGGTTTTTAGTAGTTTAGTTTTAGTTTAGAGTTCGAAACCCAAGATTTGCTCGAGGACTAGCAAAAGATAAGTGTGGGGGGTATTTGATTGATGCATTTTATTCCATATTTTTATAATCATATTTATCTTGTTTTTTTTCTATTTTATGATGTTCCGGATATGTTTTTTCAAATATCATAGGTTACAGGGCTTAAAGGGAAAAGTGTGCAAAAGATTGATTACATGAGTTGAATGGAGACTTAATTGAAGATAAACATAAAATAGAGAATCAATTATCAAAAATAGAACAAAGACTAAAGATCTCGAGATGGAAAGACACAACATGGAGAAAACCAGAAGATGTATATCTCCAAAATTTTGGCCAAAAGTTCCAGAATAGAAGATTCAGTAGAGGTTTTGTGGAGAGAGGACTCGAGATTTTTGGAAAATTTTGATATTCTTTGTATCTTTTATAATGTATGTTTCAATTATCCAAAAGCCCTATAAATACCTCTATATAGTTTAATAGGGTTTCATCTCTCGTCTAGCATTGTTTAGGGTTTTCTTTTGGAGAGAGATAAAAAATTCTTGTAAGTTATTTTGATATGAATTTAATTTATTTTATGAAGTTTTCTTTTCATATCATGAGTAGCTAAATTCTTCTTCTAGGGTTAGAATTGTTTTGCTTTTCTGGTTGGATGCTTTAATATATCTATATCTTCTTTTCTTGTGTTTATTGATGAATTTCTCTTGATCTAAAGTTTTCTCATTTTTGTTTTCTAATTTAATAAACAAAATTGTATAATGATAGTTGACGCATTGAATAGGTTTAGGTAAAGATGATAGAACCAAGAAACTAGTTAGACTAATGATAGCGTGACGAACTAGAATCTAATCAGGGAAGGTAAGAGATGATTTTTAATCAAGAAAATTCATAATAGGTAATTAAGGTGATCTAGGTTAACTGATAATATATTAGTTGTAGATTTATCATCTACAAGTATTAATCGAATGCTAAAACTAGGTTATTATTAATTAACTTGATATATTGTTTTAATTAAGTTTCTATATGCTTTTATATAATTTATAGGTTATTTTTAATTGTATGAGTTATGCTTACAAAGGTTGTTTGATAATTCATGGCCACATTAATTCATTCTATACATTTATAAAATTAATAGATAACAAATTAAAACTTAGAAATAGAAAAGAAGTAGAACCCTTTAAACCAACTATAAAAGTTAAAGCAATTCGATGCCCTTGGGTCTTCTCTCTATTAAAAAACCCACTTTTATTTTTATTTGCACTTTAATTTTTAGTTTAAACATCAATAACTTTCATACTTGTTTTAGATGTAATTAAAATTTCAACACATCTCTGTGGGACAATCCTCAAGTATTACAATTGCACGACTGTATACTTATGGTTTAATTTGTGAGACACTATAAAATCTCCTTCAGGCCCACGGAACTTGATACCATCCTCTTGAAGATCAAGCTTTCATACTATGTTGGCTTCTTTGCTAGACCTACGGAGTTTGCGGTCACCCTGTCAAAGATTGATTTCCTTAAAGTTTCCCCACCTAGCGTTGAGGCGTCAATGGTGGGGAGTGGAGGCAGTTGTCCGAATTGAAGGCTATTCAACTCCTGCATTAATTGAGCAGACGGAATGCAGAGCAGTGGAGTCACGGTCCTCCAAAAAATGACCAGCTTGGATGGGTTGGTGTTGACGTTGCAGTTGCAGTTGCAAGAGGATGCCATTGAGATTCGCATAGGAAGGAGAACACCTGCTTCAATATCCCGAAATCTAAGGACAACCATAAACATAAGAAAACGCGAATTTGTTCGCGAAAACACGACACACGAAGTGTAGAATGGAAAGATAAAATTGTCCCACCGGACGTGCCAGAATTTGTTTACCGCCGAAGACGATGATTGAGACAAGCCGGGATGGACTATCTAACTTGAATTTAGGGGCAGACACATAGGTTTGATCTGTCCACTTATCCGAAGACACTAAGTTGATTTACAATACCATTTATTGGAGGTTTGGAAGGATGCGACCGATATAGCTGACTTCAGATTCCTTCTCTGGGTGAGTCATTTATTGATTGTGGAGACGCATTTTTCCTACAGGCACAAGTCCCTGTAGTTAATTACGTTGTCGCGCATGACAAAAACTTTCTACTTCTCCAGGTTTTTGCTTCATGTGTCGTGTTTTAGTTTTTGTTTATTTTGGATTGCCTTTGAATTGTAAAAGAAAACTAATTTTATCGTCGTCTATATGGCGCGAATTAGTCCAAATACGTACATATATTTTCATGATTGGGATCAAGAATTTGCTTGACGGGTTCCATGTTGGTAGCTTGGTTTGGTAACGGGATTGAACTTAGGTAGCATTTCTCACATTTGTGAGGTCCGTCGGTTCAGATAAGAGCAGAAACTCCGTCTAAGGACATGTTAGTCTCATTTGAGAACTAAGGTCAACTTAGCAAGTTTAGGAGTATAGGCACTGCATAGGGACACCTATTCTCCTTTGAGAACTAGATCAACTTAGATGGCATGAGAATATTGTTCTTAGTTTATTCATTTGATCACAACAGAAGCTTAAGTTTCAAGACTTAGCCAACTAAGGCTATGTATTGGATCTACTTGACACCCAAAATATGTCTGGCGCATTGCGTTTGGCTCGACTTAAGTCAGCTCGGGTGCATGGTTTTGGTGCATGCACACGTGCATTTCATGTGGCGTCCGATGGGGCAAATTAGGTGCTTGGTGCAAAGCATTGGCGTCGGCTTGGCTCAGCTTAGCATTGACGGAAGGAGCGCCACCCTCTGGCGCAGGGACCTTCAGCGCTGGCACCACGTGTTTTGCACGTGGGCGTATGGCTAAGGTTTTGGAGTTAACTCCATCTTTTATCACAGAAAGGTTAACCTTTCAAAGTCCATATTTTTAAAGCTTAAGCTTCTATGTTCTTTTTTTATCATAAAATTTTAAAAGATCAAGTTTTTTGTGATCTTAAGTTCTGTTGGTCCCGGTATGCATGTCCTTGGTGGAAAAATTTAGTCTTGTGAACCGTAAGTTTCATTTTCATCGCGATCTTGACGATCTAGTATCTTTTTGGTGGAGGGATACTTAGGTTTTCTTTCAAATCTCAGATCTTAAGATTGAAAATCCCTCCATAAGAACTTAAGTTCTTGATAAAAAAAAGATTTGACTCATGAATTTTTGATCCAGAGGAAGAACTTAAGTTCTTTTTGAAGCATAAGCTTCGATAGAGATTAATCTCCTTACCTTACCAAGAGTTTTTTTGGAGGAATGAGAAGAACTTCGAAGAACATGCTTGCAAAGACTTAAGTCTCGGTTTCTTCAAATCTTATGGGGGGATTTTGTCTCTCTTGATTAATCTCCTAAGTTCCTATTTATAGGAGAGGTGAATAATCAATTAAGTTGAGAGAATCTCTCTTTGAGAGATCTCAAGTTGATCATAAGACCAACCGGTGGTGCTTAAACACCGTTGGATCGACGATTTAAAGAGATTTCTTGTTAACAAAAATAACTTTCTGTTTAAGAAAGATAGGGAAATATTTTCCCAATAATAGAGTTTAAAATCTATCTGAAGTGAGCGCTTCATAAAGATAGGCATTGGCGCCATGTGCATTGCACGTGGCGCAGCGCAAGTCTTTGCACCAAGAAGCATTTGCGCTGCTTACGCTAGCACCAGGTTTCTGAGCTTAAGCTCCTGAGCCGGAAATTTAGCTATGAACAATGTCGTTTGGCAAAGTGACCTTAGAAGTTACTAAAAATCATATCAAAACATATCTAAATCCAATAAAATATTATGAGTATAGTTACAACTTTTAAAAAATCATTTTTCAAACAATTAAACAAGATTCAAATCTCATAAATTAATCCAAAAACATTAAGAAATCATGCATTTAGGTCTATCAAATTCAAGGATCCCCGAATAGTAGTAAAGCAAGACTTATCCAAGGGTTTAATAAATACCTGCTAATTGAATTCAGTCGGCATATATTCAAGAATAATATCACCCTTGTGATAATGATCGCGCAAGAAATGATAGCGAATATCAATATGCTTAGTTTTTGAGTATTGGTCCGTATTTTTAGTCATATGCATATTACTAATGTTGTCACACAAAATTGGAATTTTTGAAAGATGTTCACCATAATCGTTTAAAATATATTTCATCCAAAGTGTTTGTGTGCAACAAGCACCGGCAGTGATGTAAACATTGGCTCTGGATAAAGCAACCGATTTCCGTTTCTTAGAAATCCACGAAATAAGACAGTTTCCAAATAGATGACAAGTGCCACTAGTGCTCTTGTGATTTACCTGACTACCCGCATAATCAGTATCCGAATAACAAGTCAAAGAAAACTTATTGTTCTTCAGATACCAAAGTCCGAAATTATTCATACTTTTCAAATATTTGAAAATACGTTTAACAGCAGAAAGGTGCGATTGTTTAGGATCGGACTGAAAACGTGTACACATACAACACTAAACATAATATCTGTCCGATTCGCCATTAAATAAAGCAAGCTACCTATTATATCTTGGTATAGAGTCTTACATGTATTCTTACCATTCTCGTCCTTTGATAGATTAACTATTGTTGGTATAGGTGTGTCGTACATTCGCGAGTTTTCTAAACCGAAATTCTTAATAAACTCTTTGTGTACTCAGCTTGGTTTATGAAAACTCCGTCTTTAGTTTGCCTTATTTGGAGTGCAAGAAAGTTGCTCAATTCATCCATCATGCTCATCTTGAACTAATCCTGCATAGACTTGACAAAGTCCTTCGTTAGTGGATCTAAAAATAATACCGTCCACATAAATTTGCACTAAGAGAATATCTTTATAAAGATATTTTGTAAAGAGTGTTTTATCAACAATCCCTTTTGAAAACCGATATTTATTAAAAGTGCACTAAAATGGTCATACCCAGTTTCAGGAGATTGTTTGAGACCGTATAAGACTTATAGAGTTTAAACACATGATTTGGGAATTGATAATTTTTAAAACCGGGAGGTTGTTCCACATACACTTCCTCTTCTATTTTACCATTCAAAAATCCACTATTTACATCCATTTGAAAAGATTAAAATTCTTGTGACAAGCATAAGCCAATAGAATTTGAATAGCTTCAAGTCGGGCTACGGGAGCGTAATTCTCCTCGTAATCAATTCCTTCAACCCGGCTATAACCTTGCGTAACCAACCACACTTTGTTCCTAACTACGTTACCGGAATCGTCAAGCTTGTTCCTAAACACCCACTTAGTACCAACAACTGGTCTATCATGGGGTCTAGACATAAGTTGCCAAACTTTGTTCCTTTCGAACTGTACTAACTCTTCTTACATAGCAAGAATCCAATCACTAATTAACTCAGCTTCTTTAAAAGTTTTAGGTTCAAATTTTGAAATAAAAGTCAAGTTTAGACATCAAAGAAAATTTGAAGAACAAGAAATAACTCCATGTTCTACATTACCAGTAAGTTGCTCTTTCTGATGATCTTTCATGAAATGCCAATCCTTCGGAAGTTCTTGATGTACACAACAACTTATTCGTCTTCCTTTGGATTCTTTGTAATATCATCCTTTAAGTTCATCTCTTGAAGTTCTTCTCCTATATCTGCACTATCAAAATTAGTACTTTCCTTGACATATGAACACTTTCTACAATAGGTTGAGTCTTTTTGTTAAATATTCTATACACTTTGCTAGTTAATGAATATCCATAAAAGATACCTTCATCACTTTTAGAATCAAATCTTCCTAAATTATCCAAAATGTTTAAAACAAAGCATTTGCAGCCAAACACTTTAAAATATTTTATGGTTGACTTATTTCTAAAACAATTCATAGGGCGTTTTCTTTAAAAAAACTTTCGCAATGAAATTCGATTTAAAATGTATTAAGCAGTTTTAACCGCTTCAGCCGAAAAATATTTTGGTAAGGAATTTTCTTTTAATATAGTTCTCGCCATTTCTGGTAAAGAACGATTTTCTCTCTTCATAACACCATTTTGTTGTGGTGTCCTTAGACAAGAGAACTCATGTTTAAAACCAATATTTTCGCAAAATTCTTTAAATAAGGCATTTTAAAACTCTCCTCCGTGATCACTACGGATCTTGGAGATTTTCAAATACATTTCGTTTTGGAAACGTTTCGAAAAGATTTTAAAAGTAGTAAGCGCATCGTTCTTATTAGAAAGAAAGAATACCCAACATAAACGTGAATGGTCATCAACTATTATATATACATATGATTTTCCACTTAAACTCAAAGTTCTAGATGTACCAAATAAATCCATATATAATAGTTGAAGGGTTTTGAAGAAATTATCTCGGTCTTTATCTTGAATGAAGATTTTACTTGTTTACGCAATTAACAAGTGTCGCATAACTTATCTTTTTCAAACTTCAGTTTTGGGATTCCTCTTATGTGGTCACCGTTCGCAATTTTGTTCAACAAGTCCATTAATGCGTGACCAAACCTACAATGCCAAATCCATGTCTCTGCATCGTCTGCAACTAAGCTCTTAACCTTAACATTATCAAAGTCATTTGAGTCAATAATATAAGTATTGTAGTGCATTTTGCCTAAAAAATACACCTGTCATCTTTAAAAATTTTGTAACATGTTTTATCAAAAACAACGGTGTATTCTTTATTGCAAAATTGTCTGATGCTAAGCAAGTTATGTTTTAAATTATCTATTAATAAAACATCATCAATGTTGGTAGAATCGTTTACCACGATTTTACCCTTACATTTTATATACCCTTTCTTATTATCTCTGAAGGTGACATTGCCATCTTCTTCTTTTGATAGTGAATCGAAACTTGATATATCTCTGGTCATGTGCCTCGGACACCTACTATCAAGGTACCATGTGGCTCTACGTTGTTGTGACTGGGGTACCTGAAATAGAAGATTTTTGTCTGACCTTTGGTACCTAAATCATCTTAAGTCCACGGGGGTTAGTAGCATGCAAATGTGTTCTAAAAGTAGATGGTCTAGTGTTAGCTTTAGGTACGCTACTTCCAGACATAAAATGATATCTATATGTTGAATTGTTCTTAATAGGATAATATCTAACGGTATAGCCAAGAGTGAGACAATAGTGACAAGTTTTCGAAGCATGTCTATGGACATATCGGTAAGTAGTGCCCCTAAGAAATCTATTAGTTGAAGTACCAGCTAAGTGTTAGGATCAAAACCAAGACCGAAAGATTTGCGGTTCCCACTAAATTCACCAAATACGATATCCAACTTGTTCTTACCTTGGATGAACTTAACTAGAGCCTCTTAAAGCTTCGTAGTTTAGTTTTTTGGTAATAACAAGCTCGTTTTCCTATTTAGTATTTGAAGTTTGTAAATCTTTAAGAAAAGATGCTAAACTGTCACGCTCAACAGTGATAGTTTCAAGCTTGGTATTCAATTCAGAGATATCATTTTTCAAAACATCATTGTCATTCTTGAGAATAGTACAAGAGTTACAAAAACTAGAAGATAATTTCTTTTTCAAATTCTTATACTTTGAAAACAATTTTTAAAAGTTATCTAAATCATATGAATCATCAATTCAACTCTAAATTATCTAAATCATCATCGCATACCTCGTTGTTGTCCTCATGTGCCATAATGCACGTGTTGGCAAAGAGTTTTTCTTCGTTGTCCGAAGTGTCTGAATTGGATTCGTCCCATTTTGTTTGGAATGCTCTTCTCTTTTCATATTAGTCTTTTCCATCCTTATACTTGTTCTTGCCTTTGTTTAATATTAGGCAATTGGCTTTCATGTGGCCCTGCTTGTGGAATTCATAACAAGTAGGATTAGCATTAGAACTTGAAATCTTATTACCTCGGTATTTTTCTCTTTTCTTGATGTTTCAGAACTTCATGAATTGCGTGAATTGTTTAGCGAGCGTTGCCATATCATTTTCATTTCCACTTTGGTCTCTTTCGATTTCCGATTCTTCTAATGGAGTGTTCATTTCCTTTATAGCTAGACTTCTTTTCTTTAAGGTCTCTTCATCCTTTTGCCTTGCCCTAATGTCGTTGAGCTTCATCTCGTACGTCCTGAGTATCCTAATAAGGTTCTCTAAGTTTAGTACATCTAGATCATTCACTTCTTCAATAGTTGTAATCTTGGATTCCCATTTTTCCATAAGAATCCTCAAGCTCTTCAATCACTTCTCCTTTTATGTAAAAGTTTTACCATAGTAGAAAAGTTCAGTAATGATCTTATTAAATTTAGAATGCATTACATCAATCGTTTTATCAGTGCTCATTCTAAATTGTTTGTATTCACTCATGAGCCGATTGATTTTAGTTTCTTTCACCTGAGAAGTTTCAAAGGTCTTCCAAATCTTATGTGCGGTGGAGCACATGGAAACTCGGTTGAACTCGTTGAGTGAAAGAGAATATTGTAATGCATTCAACGCTTTAATATTCAAAACCATATCTTTCCGTGTACTCTCACTGTAAGGTCTAGCCGGTTTAACGAATTTATCCTCTACAATTTCTAGAATATTAAGATCAATACATTGAAGGAAAATTTGCATCATGATTTTCCAGAAGTTTTAATTAGTGCCATTAAATAGTGGTGGCCTATTTGTAGCTTGACTTTCCAGTGATCTACTGTTTTGAGTAATGTTATTATTGTTATCCATAAGATCTAAACTCAAGGGTATTAAGCTAAAATAAAAGTTAACTGCTCTGATACCAATTAAAAAGTGTCTATGAGTGGGGTGAATAGGAAAATAGCTAACAATTATCCTAAATGTTGTGGAAAATAATTATAATAATAACAAACAAAACAATAACAATAGATATGAAGAGTTAGGAAAATCATACTCAGTAGAACACCGGCGATTGGTAACGAAATTCAATACCGCAGAATCTAGTCTCCGCCTAGGTCTCTTTCTAGGAACTATCCACTAATCAACTCTTATTAAGGTAAAGAAACCTTTACAATTTGATGGACCAACACGATCGGGTAATCTTTTCAAGGTTCAGATCAAACCATTACAACTTTATGGATCACCTTCAGCGGATAATCTTTTCCAAGGCTCATATCAAACCTATACAACTCATACTTTGATATAACCAAAGTAAAATAAAAGACACCTGATGTCGTATTTGGATCAACACAATTTTAAATCAAAAGAATTAAGGTTTTAGATATTTCACAAGATAAGCCCTTTTAATCTAAAAAATAGTTGGTAAAAAGTTTTAGAATAAGATATCAAGATTTTGCAAAGGAACAAGAAGATTTAAATCAGTTTAGAAAAAATCCTTTGTAAAAAGTAAAATCAAAAGTTTTCACAAAACCCAAAAGGAAAAATAAACCTGGTGACGATCTAGGGTTTCGAAAGCTTGAGTGATGAAGATGATGAACTTGAAAGAGAAAGTGTTCTTATTTTATTTGACCAAGGTACTATTTAAAACATTTAGAAAAAATCCCACAAATCTGAAAACATATTGGTCAAGAGAAAATCAGAGATTTCCAACGTTCTGATATTGAGCCGGCTCAATAAATGTATGAATCATCTCATACCTAAAAATCAACAACTGTAGGCAAGGGTTGAGCAGGCTCAAAAAGAACATGAGCCGTCTCTTGAACAAGGTTGAGCCAATTCAAAATACCAGGAGTCGGTTCTTTCCAACAGTGTAAAAATGAAGGTTCGGGAAATCTTTATGAGATGACTCAAAAATGTATGAGCCGGCTCAAGGCAACAGTATGGAAATCAATGTTCAGGAAAACACTATGAAACGGCTCAAAGAAGACATGAGCCGGCTCAAGATGACAAGAAGTGAAATAAAAGATCAAAAGACATTCGAGATGGCTCAAGGAGACATGAGTCGGCTCAAGAACATATACATATGATATTTTGGGAGATTTTAAAGAATTAAAACCGCGTGACTCATACGAGATAACCTACGACTCAATAAAACAAAAAAATACACGATTTACACATTTAGGGCACGTTCTCTGAGTGGCTTTAAGTCTTCATATCTAAATCCATGTCCCTTAGATTTTTTAACTTTTCATCTTGATAATCCATTATCGCCATGTACTTTTTCTCTTCATCTCTATGTCTTGTTAATTCATATCACTATTTCCTTTTGCTCTTTTTCTTCTATGTTGATATACCTGTTATGTCTCTCACACCGAAAACATATAACTCAAGTACAAGCATCGTCAATATGTAAAATAGTTAAATAGTGTTTTATCCAATATCAAAACAAAGATAAGTAGGCGTTACCCAACAAGGTCAGCACATACTAGAATAGTTTGAAGCAAATGTCTAATTAACACGAATTATAACTGATAATATGAAAATTAATATGGGATAACCGAGAGACAACATGTAATTGGTCCAATACTATTGGATGCATGTAAATTCATACCAAGAATTATGGGGGCTAATGTGAAACCTTTAGTGGTTGCTGATGTTTGTTATATGTATGCCCTAGAGGCCATTACTGTACATACGATGTATATTGTAATGGATGCTTGGACATATATAGGGAGGACTTTCTTGCTTGACATGATAGTACGCTATCTGGTTGCTCTTTATCTTAACATGTACTCTGATTGTCTCTATATTACATGTTGATAAAGACCTTAGGATATGTACTCGACTACTGGGACTATGATGAGATCATACTAGTGCGGCCACGGTAGTCGACGAGTACATCCTATAACTGTTCCTAGTCGAGGGTGTATCGAGACAGGGCATCGATACACCAGAGTAGACTAGCGTATACGCATCTTGACCCATATAATGGGCGATGGATGATCCCATATCCATCGGTGTTTGACATCAAGGATGGTGTACGGGTGCTCGGTGGAGACTGGGTACACTGGACGGACTCGCCGAGAACTCCCAGATGGTATTATACCTCATGTCAGATGGCAGTTCTCCGGTGACACTAGTACAGCGTAGTCTGTTGACCCGAGATCGTCATAGAGTCTTGTGTGATTCCCACTGTGCTTTGATTTCCATCATACCACGTCCAAGAGGGCATGCAAAAAGGTGGCTTTTGGGTACAGTCCCGAATCACATGGAGGCAATGAGCGATAGGAGGGGATTCGTCTCTCCCGGTATAGGGAGTTGATGTTGTGCTGTGTTCGATTGGCTATAACTGGAAATCCCTGGCCAGGGTTGCTGAGATTTATCGGTAAGTGTTATCAGTAGTTTCTCGAACCGTTATAGACCTCATATCGACATGACTTATCAAGCTACTGGGGTCTGACGTTTACCACCCATAGGCGAGATATGACACATATCAGACGATAAGACCGGACTGTACGGGAGTGTTACTGATTGGATTCGCAGGAGAATGTACAGGCTTTCTTGTTGATCTTCTGATCGCTCAATACCTGGGTGGCTGTTACGTTTAGCTAACCGCTTGCAGCTTGTGGGTGTTTGATATGATCATCACCTACTGCCGACGTATTGACGATTCTTTAGAGTCCTACACAGAGGTTTCTTGACTCAGGAAAAATGTAGTAGGGGCACATATGTGATATGTGCAGAACCGAGGATAATGCAATATGAGATACCATATTATATTCTCATGTTAATTTGATATGAGCCGGATCATCGGATCAAGTGTTGATTCGATGAATCGGTTCATGATATATTAGTCGGTTATATTCGATATAGCCGGATTGTCGAATGAAGTGTTGATTCGATAATTTAATGTATAATAATATATATGATATATTGAATTGCATTATCTAATATTGGCTCACTTATTGATTCATTTTCTCACGGGATAATAAATTGATATATATGCGATATATGTTAATTGTATTATTTTCTTTTGTTACAAAATATATTATATATGTGATATATAATATTGTAACATAATATGATTACTAATGCAACATGTTTAGTGGAGATTAAATAAGGTTAGGGTTTGATTTGGATTAAGCTTTTCTAGAAGTTTCAAGAAGGTTTTGTTTTGTTTTGTGTTGATAATTTAAGTGACTCATTCTTTAACCCAACCCAAACCCTAGCCCTAGTTAAATCTCTACATGAGTTATCCTTGTCATCCTTGACCATGGTTACATTTATAATCATATTAACATTTTCCTTATTCATCACAAAAGGAATTAATTCATTTTTTCTTCTTCTTCAATCTTGAGCTTTGAGAAAACTTTCTAGATTTTCATTTTGTGATGATTAAGAGTGAGAATTTGAAAATAAAATAGAGCTAAAATCCTACTTCATCATCTTAATCTATCCTAGCCATTTAGATTAGGGTGTTCACTTCATTTAGTGAGTGAGAGCTTGTGTTAAAGAAACTTCAAGATAGATCATCTTTGTTATCGAAGATCGGAAGCAAGATTGCATCTTTCTCTTCGTGGAGCCTCTCGAAAGTCCGGAACTTGATGATCGTAGCGAATGGACCACAACACGGAGCTTACGAAGTGAAGGACCGGACTACAAAGGTTGTAATCCCAAACTCTTAGATGTTAAAGTGTTTAACATGCTTTGTTTTTCCTAATCTCTAGTTTAAAGATCTTGATAAGGGTTGTTCGGCACGTCTAAATTTTAAATCGGGTATGGCTGATACCTCGTAGATCCTTGTGAGAGTGCCTAGTAACCCTACAGTGGTATCAGAGCTGTGCTAGAGCTTTAGACGAAGTTTAAAGTCCGATCGAACCCGGAAACCCCAATTTATACCTTTCTCTGGAATTTTTTCAAAAATGTTGATTTTTTCATATTAAAAATACTCAAAAAAATCAGCAGGGAATTACAAGAATTACTGTGCAACACGTGCCATTAATCTCATTAAAGTGCCGCGGAACCGCGGCCGTACCATGGCTTGCGCGGAGGTTCCGCGGCCAAATAGAAGAATTATGACACGTGTTTACACAGTAATGTCCGTAGGTGTTTCCTCATATTTCTGGGTATTTTTAGTTATACTTAAGTGTTGAGTTTTCTTGGATGTATTGGGGACTCGTTGATTCGATCGGAAAATTTAACTTCGTTTATTTTGTCCGGGTAATTTTTAGAACGTGTTAAAAGGTTTGAACGGATATCAATAACCCACATTTTCCCCTGCCGGAAAATTTCCAAGTGTTGGATTTTTCCGCAGTTTAAGAACGTTCTAAGTCGTGCAAGTAACGCGGTGGACCCTCTAGAAGAAAACAAACCTTAACTCGATTATGTGACCGTCTGAACCGTCTCTAAACTTTAGGGTTTGGGGCAGTACGGCGTGCCACATGTGAGGCATTGGCTTGACCCTTTTACGGCTGGACCATTGCTACTGTGGCATGTGATGGATGTTTTTAAACTAATTTCAAGTATTGAGAACTATTTGGAAAAACTTCGGTGTTTGATTATTCGATCGGAATGTTTAACATTATCTATTTATCTGGAATGTGATACAATATTTGGAATCCACAAGTAGTTATGAGATAGCTAATTTGAATGTTATAAATCTAGCAGTTCAGTCTCAGATGATCGGTTGCCACGGAATTTTGATGTGATCAAAAGTCCGTCGCAATCACGTAGCGTACGCGGATACTCGCCGGGTAAATTTAATAGACTGCCACGCCCCATAGCCCCGACCAAGTGACTGTAGGAGAACCTCATCGCCAAACGCATCCGTTCGGGTGCTCGCAGCAGCGTTGTTCCGCCTTAGTGCACTTCGTCAAAGGCATCTGGGGGTGCGGCCGTTTACTAAAGTTTGCGACGAGCATTCGATCAGGATATCGGGAACCTTGTTGAATTGCCCGACAAAATATTGAAAAGAGTTTTCGATAATTGAGACTGAAATGCGGGGTTTATAATTGTTAGGCATGCGATGTCTAAGGAATTCATTTGGTTAGGCATGCGATGTCTAAGAAGGTTGCGGATTCCAACTGTTGTAGTTTTACACTTTCTTTTCTGCGACCGTAAGTGTAGTATGTAGTTGTATCGCCGGTTTTCGTTGCTATACATCAACGACAATCGGTGTATGCATACTTACTTACGTTGATGATATGAGATATTATGTGCTGCTGTGATATGTTATATTGGATCGTCGTATTTTGAATAGCCGGAAGTTTTATTTGAGATAAGGGTTTTTATTTTCATTCATGTAAAATTCATTTGTATGTAATATTCTTTTATTGGGGCACTTCCGGGCTGAGGATAATGTCACCATTGTATATTATTTACTTTTCCGCATTAGGTAGACCCAAGGCGGGGAGCACAAGTAACCGGGTTCTAGGGTCCAGTGGGAGACCATCTCGAGGAGTCGAGACCGGGTCTCCTAACCCTAGAATTGGCAGTGTTGCTTGCCGCTCTCGTAGGGGTCTAGGGATGTGGGTTTGGCTATTCATCGTGACCGTGGAATCCATGTTTTATACATGCCCGTATTAAAAACACGGACGTCCTAGTATATCCAATATTTCATATATGTTCTTCTGCTGCAATGTTCTGTGATGAGATCATATTACTGCCTGAGACGAATGTTTATATTATATATGAGATATATATTATATATTGTTGATTTCGTTTCATATCTGATGCTTGTGAAGCATAATAATATGGGACTTCATTAATGTGATTAATGATATAAAAGAAACATAAGATGTTGTAGAAACTTGTTTAAAAACTGGTAGCTCTAGTTCTTGCTTTGCATAGCGGTGTTCCTTATAGAACATCCAGCACCTTATTCGATAAGGAAAGAGCCGAGTTCCCTTCACCGGGAGTGACCTCTTTAGCGAAACTGGCAGATGCTGCATACTCGGTTTGTCTTTTGATTGCTTCTATAGTTTTTTGCTTTGCACAGCGGTATATATGATATACCCTGCACCTTATTCGATGAGGAAAGAGCCGACGATCCCTTCACCGGGAGTGACCTCTTTAGCAATACTAGAAAAGCCTAAAAAACACTCCATTTAAAATCACTCGATTCTACAATGATATCAAGTTCATTACGCAATGGGTTTTCTTAAAAACCTGTCGTAGCCCTCCGTCATTTCAGATAAGTAATAGTTAGTATTCATGCTGCGTTTGTTGACCCCTGTCAAGGCGTAGTGTGTGGTAGCTGATTAGTGCTTATCTGTATAAGCATATGATGTGATTGATTTGGGGTAGTCGTGCGACCTTCTTGACCTCTGTCAAGGGTCGTGTGGGTGGGTTTACTTCAATCAGGAAATGACGGGTTGAACTTGACTAGCAGCCTATGGTTTGTTGACCTCTGTCAAGGTCATAGGACTCTTGGGGAAAAATATTATCGGGAATTTTAAGTGTTGAAATTTGCAATGAGATTGCATACCTTCAATGAGATAGTTGGATCCCGATACCCGCTGCGAGTAAGAGTTACTCCTGGGAGAGTTTTACACATTACAATTAGCCGATCAAGTAGGTGTCTAGAATGGTGTCAACGGGGTTACGCCCCTGGGAAAACGAGGTTTACTTTAATTAGGATCGTGCGAAAGCACGGGGAACCTCCCTCAAAGTACCGGCACTGGCCTGGCTGAAAGATTGGCGAACTTGTAGCGTGTAATTAATCCCGGCTAGTCTATCCTTTTAGGGTTTGAAGGAAGATTTGACTAAAACAGTGGGAGACATCCCGATTAGATATATTAGATTACCAATCTAATCTTGCAAAAGCATACGCTGAGTGTTTTCTTCTCTCTCTCTCTCCAGGTAGCGACCATGTCATGCCTTAATCAAGATAATAATACGGATGTATTAACCGAACCCGCTTGTTATACTGAGCTGGGGAACGTTGGTCCCGCTCCAACTTATAATTGTTATAAGACAGAGCGGGAAATTGGGGATTACCAGAATTCCCGTGCCGCCCAAACGAAGAAAGTATATGCTGATGTATCTTCTTCGGGTGTGTTCATTAAACAGAACTGTTTCTCAATATCCTTTACGTCCTGGGTATTTGATACCGGATCGGGATCCCACATATGTAATTTTTTTACATGGGCTACAGATAGGTAGAGAACTGAGAACGGGTGATAAGTTTCATGAGATAGAAACGGTGCAAGTATTATAGCCAAGTCTGTTGGTAACTATCACCCTGTATCACCAGAATACATTGATTCTGAATGAATATTATTAGATACCGAACCTGATATACAACATCATATCAGTCTCTTTATTAGTAAAGAAAGGATATAATTTTGTATTGTTGGATAATGTTTTGAACATTTCCTATATCAAGAGTTGATCGGTTCAAGTACGTTATCTAAAAGTATAGACGTTCTAAATCAAACTACAGTTCTTAGTACACAGAATACACACAAGACGAAGAGTTAAGAAATGAACGAATCCTTCTTGAGGCATTGTAGACTAGGTCATATCAATGTGACCCGACTAGCTAAGTTACATTTAGATGCATATTTAAATTAGTTTGAATTTACATCTTGTGAAACTTGCCGGTCATGTCACAAAGATAAGATGACCATAGCTCTGTTTATTGGAAACAGAGAAAGAGTTAATGAACTCTTGGGATTGATACATGATGATGTATGATTGTTTTCTAAACTTCCGATTCTGTGTATCAAATCAAATGATCCTTGATAACGGTTTCATTTGATCGTAATGATTTCTTGTTTGTGTAAATCGAATAAAGCGAATAAGTTTCTATGTGTCGGTTAAATTGAATAAAATTCACAATCAAAGAATTATATTTGACCGCAATCAATTACGGTGTCGGTTGTAGATCGTAAGCGAGTGCGGATCGTCCACAGGGATTGTGCGATTCGTTTTTATATTTAATTTGTTTGAATTGAAAAGTTAATCGAAAAGAAACGAAAGCATGATTCAAGATTTATCAATTGTTTCAAGTGTCACTATTCTATTCAAGAATTCAAGAAATGATAAACAATCGAGAATCGGGTTTCGATGATATTTTCAACCAAATGTCAAGAATCTAAATGAGGCTCGTAGGAATCGATTGGATCTATAGATGTGATGTAATCTCATGATATCGTGTTCTTGTCCTTCGAAGAATTGATACTAGATCGATGATGATTGACGAGAGTTAGGGCTTTCTCGTGAAACTAGGGTTTCATCTTTTAACCCTTGTTCTTTCGTCGATATCATTCACATTCTAGCCTCTAGCAATTTCAAGAAACGATCCTAACTCCCCAATCTCGAGCGATATCATTCAAGAAAGCATCGCAACGAATTGGGTTGTCGGTTCTTGAACTTGCTAGGGTTTACAAAACTCGTAGGATTCAAGAATCGATTTAAGATATATTACATCATCATTCTATTGATCGTCTCGACTCCTCGACGAGCGGAGTATTACTCAAACATCATCACACAGAAAGTATTCAAGAATTGAAAAGATATCATGATGCAAGAATTTAAAGAAACAAGATAAAAGAATATCACCTTTTATTTATATCAACAATTTGATTACAGTCGCTCAAGAACTACAAGAGGAAGAACTAAATTGTCGATTTGGCGTCGCTCGGCTCCGTGAGTCGCGGATCGGTTTAGACCACTTGCTCTGTTGAAGATCGGCTCGGCTCATAAAAGGTTGCAAGGCTTCTTGCTTGATGGGGTACTCGGGATCTTGGTTTTTGATTGGAATTAGGGTTATGGTTTCACACAAATCTTCTCACTAGACTTGTGGAAGAAGAAGATGAAGAAAGAGAGTGAATTTAGATTGATACTAAAATTGGGGATCAATGAATAATTTTCTTTACAAGTGAGCCTAGGGTCCTATTTATAGATCTCCCAAACCCTAGGTCTAGGTTTGAAATTACAATTCCCTCCAAAAGTTTGTTGAGGCTTCTAGAAGATAGTTTGTTAGGAGTTTAGCTTAGGCTTTAAGCTAGGATTAATTAAGCTTAGAAACCCTAGTTTGCTGATCTGGCAGAAGTCTCTGGAGTATTCGGGAATTTGTCATGTCTTTCTGAAGTATGGACCCTGAGAGAGAAATAATGCCCTGAATTTGAGGAGGTGACGTGGCAAGACGGCCGCGGAACCGCGGCCTAAGCCGGCTTGCGCCGCGGTTCCGCGGCCAAGTTGTGGCTTCATGGCTTGGTTCTTCTGTTGTGGTCTTGGGATGATATTTGTAGCTTTATCTGATGTATTGATTTTTATTTGTCCCTTTGGATTGATACCAGAATTGAAATCATTGAGTTGGCGTTATATTTGATCGGTACCGTATAAATTTTGGCATTTCTTCTGGATTTTCCTGCACAGATCTTAAAACAAGTGTTGCGCAATATAGGAATGATGCGATGCCATGAAATGCAGTCAATTTCCCTAGAAATGTCGGTTTTAGAGTCTAACACATGCAATCTGATATTTTGCGACAGTTTTGCTAATATGTGAAATATGAATACCGTATACTTCTAAATGAATGCAAATGATGAGGAAATTGCCGGCTGAAATATGCAATATTTTCGACTAATAAAATTCCCCCAAACTTAATTTCGATCGTCTCGAGCGAACTGTTTTATTAAAAAGAGAAGGAGAAAATAAAGAAAGAGAAAAACTATCTAGCACACTTTCGTAGGCAACACGATTGCACTGAGCACGTGCAACAAGCCTTTAAACCTCTAGGTGTCCCTAGTAGGAGGAGTGTTGTCTCCTGAGGGTTTTCAGCGGATTGCACCCATAAAATCCAATAATAAAAGGAAGATCATGAATATTACATTTAAAGACAAGAATCGTAAAAGAAAAGCCTTGAAAATTAGGGTTTCCAACTAAACTAGCTTTTCGGTTGTCATGAGCCCTATCTTAATGGTCATGAAAAGATATCAGAAATCACGTCTTCCCTCAATAAAACATCGTCTTATTCTTAATTCCTATCTTTCTTCCAAATATCGATCATATAACCCTGCGTGTGTGTAAAAACATCCCTACACCCGGAGAATTCAATTCAAGCTATCATACTCTTGCCCATCAGCCTCAGTACTTTTTAATTAATGAATATTTAGATGAGATTGCTTACACACTTTCATGCGACCGTTAATACTTCTTGAGGTACTAACCGACCGATTACTCCTGTGCTTGCTTATTTGGTGTATTTTCCTCGTCTTGCACCACCTCAGGCATAGCAGTGACTCCCAGACCAGTTGGCCTTAGGGCACTAGGTGAAGAGGCACCCTCGCTATACATTTTTATTGCCCTCGGCGATAACAAAACCAGTGTCCATTTTTCTCACCACTTTATATATTTTTATTCACTTTTTTTTCTTTTTATTTCCTTCATACATCGGCTTTAAGACAAGAGCATTTCAAGGTATCCTCTACTATACCAGGCTTCAAGACGTATGTAAGTGCGAATAGAAGGGTAGCAACGTTCAAAATGTTTGGCTTCCAGAATAGAAACTATTTTTCAGACTTATTTTTATCCTCAGATTAGTGACGTCCTTCATCTTACTAACCCTTGGGACAATGGCTCATAACTACTTATTACTAGTTCGTATAAGAAAACTTCTAATTTTCTTAGTTTTCTTTAATTTTTCTAATCTCATGGATGTAATTGTTCACTATCTAAACTTTCATTATCTTATTTATGTGCAAAAAAGTGTAAATATTAAAATTATTTTTATACTTGAAAATTTTTAAATTTTTATAGATTTTGAATTTTTTTTCAATTTTTATAGATTTTTAAAGAAATGTTTTGTGCTTATGCAAATGATATGCAAATGATGCAAAAATAAGCACAAACCTCCCCCAAACTTGTTTTCAACAGTGTCCTCACTGTTGCCAATTGCTATACCTACAAAACCTGTAAGTCTGGAAGGAATTATTAGTGGGGGCAAAATATATAAGTGAAGAACTTCCCCCAAACTTACTCTTTTCACTCACCTTCATTCAAAACATGATGCAGTGATATACTGGATATGAAGGTGGGACGGAGGAATTTTAATCCAAATAAATTGGCTCTTGTAAGAACAAGAGCTCCTCCATGCGGTCAGTGGAAAAATACGGCTTTAGTCTATGTCCATTTACTTTGAAAAAGGTGCCATTTTTAACATTTTCTACTTCTACTGCCCCGTGCGGGGATACAGACCGCACAACAAAAGGTCCCTTCCATCGAGATCGGAGCTTACCCGCGTGAAGGTGTAATCGTGAATCATAAAGAAGGACTTGTTGACCAGGTGAAAATGTTTTCCTCAAAATGTTTTTATCATGAAAAACCTTAGTCCTATTCTTTGTGATTACAGCGTTATCATAAGCTTCATCGCGGAGTTCGCTTAGCTCATTAAGTTGCAGCTTCCAAAAGTTGCAGGCAAGGTTTAGATCAAAATTTATTTCTTTTATAGCCCACAATGCTTTATGCTCTATCTCGACGGGTAAATGACATGCTTTCCCAAACACTATCCTATATGGAGACATCCCTAGGTCGGTCTTATATGCAGTTCGGAATGCCCAAAGAGCATCCGCCAGTTTGGTCGACCAGTCTTTTCTATTTTTAGCAACAGTTTTCTCCAGGATAAGTTTGATTTGTCTGTTTGAGATTTCAGCCTGCCCGCTTGTTTGGGGATGATAGGGTGTAGAAAGTCGGTGGTTGATTGCGTATTTTTGCATCAGAGTCTCGAAAGATCTGTTGCAGAAATGTGTCCCATTATCGCTAATAATAGCGCGTGGGTGTCCAAATCGCGAAAAGATATTCTCTTTTAAGAACTTAATGACAACTTTCCTGTCATTAGTGCGACATGGAATGGCTTCAACCCACTTTGAGACGTAATCAACCACCAGCAGTATGTACAAATTCCCAAAGGAGTTGGGAAAAGGACCCATAAAATCAATGCCCCAAACATCGAATATTTCAACAACCAGAATGGGTTGCTGAGGCATTTCATTTCTCCGGGATAATCTACCCGTGTACTGACATTGTGTACAGGTTTTGCAATGCTCAAATGCGTCCTTGAATAAGGTCGGCCAATAAAATCCACATTGCAAAATCTTTTCCGCCACTTTTTTAGGACCAAAGTTACCCCCACAGGCCTGATCATGACAAAAAGAAAGAACACTCTTGAACTCTTCATTCGGGACACTCCGGCGAATGATCTGATCAGGACAATATTTAAACAGATAAGGTTCATCCCAGTAAAAGTGTTTTACTTGGGATAGAAAACGGTATTTGTCCTGTTTTGACCAATCGCTCGGTATAAGTCCCATGACAAGATAGTTCACAATATCCCTGAACCATGGTTCAGCGGATACGTTCAAGAGTTGTTCGTCAGGGAACGAGTCATTGATCGGCAGGGTCACAGGGGAAGAAATGATGCGTGATAGATGGTCGGCTACTACGTTTTCACATCCTTTCTTATCTTTGATAACAAGATCAAATTCTTGTAAAAGAAGGATCCAACGTATTAGTCGACCTTTTGCATCTTTCTTCGCCAGAAGATGTTTCAAAGCGGAATGGTCAGTGTACACAACTATGGATGAGCCAATTAAGTAAGGCCTGAATTTTTCTAATGCAAATACAACCGCTAAAAGTTCTTTCTCGGTGGTTGTATAGTTGATTTGTGCATCGTTCAGGGTCTTACTTGCATAGTAGATCACGTGTGGCATCTTTTCGATGTGCTGTCCTAAGACTGCACCTACTGCAAAGTCAGACGCGTCACACATCAGCTTAAAGGGGTAGTCCCAGTTTGGTGATGATAAAACGGGGGCTGAAGTAAGTGAGTGTTTAAGTGAGTCGAAAGCTGTCTCGAAGTCCGAGTCAAAGTGGAAGGTCATATCCTTGGCCAGGAGAAGAGTTAAAGGTCTAGCAATTTTGCTAAAGTCCTTAATGAATCTCCTATAAAAGCCTGCGTGGCCAAGGAAAGATCGAATATCTTTGACGCTTTTGGGATGAGGGAGGTTTTGAATGACATCTATCTTAGCTCTGTCAACCTCAATGCCTTTCTGTGAAATAACATTTCCAAGTACTATTCCTTCTTGGACCATGAAATGGCATTTTTCCCAGTTCAAAGTCAAGTTCTTTTCTTTGCAACGAGTAAGAACAGCGTCAAGATTCGATAGGCAATCAGAAAAAGAGTCTCCAAAAATTGAGAAATCGTCCATAAAGATCTCCAGAAAATTCTCTACCATATCAGAGAATATCCCCATCATACACCGCTGAAAGGTAGCGGGAGCATTGCATAACCCAAAGGGCATGCGACTGTAAGCAAAGGTACCAAAAGGACAAGTAAAAGTGGTTTTATCTTGATCCTTTTTGGCGATGGGGACCTGATTATAGCCTGAGTATCCGTCCATAAAGCAATAATACTCTCGTCCCGCTAAGCGTTCCAGCATCTGATCAATGAATGGTAGAGGAAAGTGGTCTTTCCTCGTGGCAGCATTGAGTTTTCTATAATCAATACATACACTCCACCCAGTTTGGGCGCGTGTCTGAATCAACTCATTCGCCTCATTGGTTATAACAGTGATGCCGGATTTCTTAGGAACAACATGTATAGGACTCACCCATTGGCTATCGGAGATGGGGTATATAATACCATTATCTAGGTATTTGACGATCTTTTTCATCACCGCTTCCTTCATGACGGGATTCAACCGTCTCTGTGGTTCTTGGGTTGGTCTGGTATCATCCATCACATGTATATGATGTTCAACTATCAAGGGACTAATTCCTTTGATGTCCGCCATACTCCAACCGAACGCCTCTTTATTAGATCTCAATACCGATAAAAGTGCATTCTCTTGCTCTGATGCAAGAGAAGCGGATATGATAACCGGTAAAGACTCATTCTCACCTAAATAAGCATATTTAAGATGAGAAGGTAGAATTTTGAGATCTAATTCAGGCGGAGAAATAATAGAAGGAGGGATCATCGAGTGATTTTTGGAATTACAAAGAAGCTCAGAGCCTGTGAAAGATACAGACTCGGGTGGAGAAAAGTCAGAAGTGCAGGACTCAAGTGTAGGAAAAGTGTCCTCACTAAGATCATGTGTAAGATCAAGCAGAGATGTGGTAATGTCATCGAGATCAGTAAAGCAAAATTCCTCAGCTCCACAACTATCGGGAGCGATCTCATGGACAGAGCACACATCTAAAATATGAGCAGTGGGTTCTGATGGCTGACTTCCAACTTTGTAGATGTTTAGTTCAATGGTCATATTTCCAAATGATAAGTTCATTGAACCATTTCTACAGTTTATAACAGCGTTGGAAGTGGCAAGGAAAGGACAACCCAGAATCACCGGAATTTGGCCCCGGGGGTTTGCTACAGGATGTGTGTCGAGTACAATGAAGTCTACAGGGAAAACAAATTCCCCGACCTTTATCAACACATCCTCTAATTCACCCTTTGGTTTGGTGATAGATCGGTCTGCCATCTGGAGAGTGCAGTGAGCAGGTTTCAGCTCTCCAATCCCTAGTTGCTCATAGACAGAATAAGGGAGTAGGTTAACACTTGCGCCAAGGTCTAAAAGAGCACGATTTATGTTATTATCCCGAATAGAAATCAATATTGTAGGACATCCTGGGTCCTTACGTTTCTTTGGTAGCTGGGGGATAAAAGCAGTGCTGATATTATTAGCCATAAAGACCTTCTTCGGCACTTGAGTCTTCCTCTTCCTAGTGCACAAGTCCTTAAGAATTTTTGCATAAGCGGGGACTTGTTGAATTGCATTTAGGAGAGGGATATTGATGTTAACCTGTTTGAACATTTCCATAATTTTCTTCATATGAGGACTCGTTCTATTACCCCTTAACCGATTCGGGTAAGGAGCTTTCGCAATAAGCGCAGGGTCCATCACAGGAGAAGGAAGAGGGGGTAGACGAGGTCCCAAAAGAGGTGTGGGGACCGTCTGTGGAGAACTAGAAGGGCTAGACTGAGGTGTCGAGCCTAGTGGGAAATGGAGAATAGGCTCGCGAGAAGATGGTGTGGTAGAAGAAGAAGAAGGATCAGAAGGAGAAGTGTGTGTGTGTGGAAAGGTCTCAGCCGGGGTGTTGATTTAATTTTCAGTATCATCAACTTCTTCCCCGACATGGTTGTTCAGCACTCTTCCCGATCTCAACGTTGTGATGGCATTTACATTGTAATGCCCAGGATTCTGTAGGGGTTGAGAGGGAAGTTTCCCTTTTTCTCTCGCACTCATTTCGGCTTTAAGTCGTGCGATTTCAGCTTCCATCGTTTTGATACTCTCAGCTTGGGACGCTGAGTTTTTCTTTATCTCACCGACGGAAGATCTAACCTCAGCCGAAACCTCTATGAAATTTGACAAAAGTGATTTCATGGTTTAAGTGAATTGAGAGAACTCGTCAGAACAGGTCAAAGGATTAGACTGTGCAGGAGTGTTGACCTGATTTTGGAAATTTTGTGACTGATAGGGGTGCTGAGTGAGTTGAAGGGGTTGCTGTTGTGGTGGAGGAAGAGCCCTTTGAAATTGATTCGTGTTTGGAACCGTGTTTTGAGATTGGTTTTGGTTCCAAGCAAAATTCGGGTGATTCCTCCAACCCTGATTGTACGTGGAAGAATATGGATCGTTTCGAGGTCTTTGAAATGCAGCATTAGAATGCTCGTGACCTTGAAACGCAGAGTTTAATGGACATTCTTCCGTTAAATGAGATGGATCAGAACAGCACCCACAAACAGTTTTGGGGAGCGACATTGGGTTTAGGGAGGCTGCTGCAAATTTGTGTTCCATAGCGTCGAGCTTCTTTTGCATTGCTGCCATCTCAGCTCGAACACCTATGGACACATCTATTTGGTGTACGCCACCCCTATTCAATGGTTGGGTTCCACTCTCCCACTGTAGTGATTTTTCAGCGAACTCTTCTAAATACTTCCAAGCTTCCCCATCATCTTTGGTCATAAAAGTACCTTGACACATGTTTTCAAGGCTCTGTTTATTGTTTGGGTTAATGCCCTCATAAATGATTCGGCAAAGCTCCCATCTTGGGATGCCGTGATGAGGACATTGAACCAATAGATCCTTGAAACGTTCAAAGCATTTTGAAAATGGTTCAGTAGAAAGCTGGGCAAATTGATTCAGTTCGCTACGGATTCGAGCTGTCTTTTGTATTGGGTAAAATTTCTTAAGGAATGCAGCAACGAATTCTTCCCAATTCGTAATAGAGTGTGCGGTAGTATTATATAGCCACTTCTCGGCTATATCGCACAATATAAATGGAAGAAGTCGTAGATGCATAGCATCTACTGAAAGTTGTGACGTACCCATCATTGCGCATACGTTTTCAAATTTGGTAATGAAAACGTAAGCGTCCTCAGTCTCGAGTCTGTGGAATTTGGGTAAAAGATTGATATACTGGGGCTTAATCTCAAAGTTATCCCCGTTGGCTGGTGGTGTGGATAAGCAGGTCGAAAGAGGACCTCGAATAGGGTAGCACCTCTCCTGGAGAGAGATGCGGGGTGGATTCTGCGCACCAACGGACGGCGGCAGATTAGGGTTAAAGAAGTTCGATGGATTCGGATCCATCGGAGTGGGTGTGGTAGTGGGTAAAGAAAAGGTAAATGGAGAAATATCGACTTCGGAGTCGATAAAGGGTACGCGGACTAAACGGGCACTAGAATCCCGTGTCCGGCCTATCTTGCACTAAAAAGGGTTAGTACAAGTGGCAGCGTTGACTTATAATTAGGGGTAATGAATAAATGCGGTGTTTGCTTTGAAAAAGGGACGGATTTTTGAAAAAATGATGCGACACAACAAATGCAGCACACAAAAAACCCTAGAATCTAGTGGTCACCTAGGTCCGGCTCTAGACCGCTCCTAACTCCCAAAAGACAAGTCGCAGGATAGAATCCTCCACTGCCTCTTTGTCCCCCTGTGGCCGGATAAGTGCCAGGTAAGTGGGAAAGTACTCCACTACGTAAGTAGTGGGCCTAATTAAAAACCACTAGCCTTAGACACACCCGCCTTAGACACCACAAGAAAACGCGGATAAGCAATGAATTACCCATGGCCTTCTTCTGTCCTAATTGAGCGCGACGGTCCTTAGAGTCATCTCTAGATATTTTTTAGTTAATGATGGGTCAATGCGGATGCAAGTTTTGCGATTTTCGGGGCCTAGGAAGGGTAATGAAATCCCCACCTAATTTAGATTTGGCCGTGCCCCTTAATATCCGTATTAGAATGCAAACAACCAAGAAACAAAATCACGCACAAATTTAATTTTTGCAATTGCGGCGCTGCGATTTATTTGCAAAGAATCCTGTCGAAAATTGTTAGTTGGAGCTAAAAAGAAGAGATAGGAGAAGGTAAGAAATCACCTGAAGCAAAATTTTCACAGAGAACCCTCTACCAAGCCGCGGTTCCGCCGCATATGGGCCTTATTGCCGCGCTTCCGCGGTCTGACAATGGGAACACTGCACCAAATTTCACCAGGGAGCTTCTGTAGACTCCCTCTGTTCTCTGGTATTTTCCAAAAATTTTCTTCAATTTCCAAACAGCTCCAGATTTTCTTGCAATGAATCACAACAAATCGTTTAGGGTTTGCACGAATTTTGATCTCAAAATAACAATGGAATAAATCTTTCAACTCAAACTATGATATAAAACGAATTAGCGCGTAATCCCCGGCAACGGCGCCATTTGATTGTTTTCTAAACTTCCGATTGTGTGTATCAAATCAAATTATCCTTGATAATGGTTTCATTTGATCGTAATGATTTCTTGTTTGTGTAAATCGAATAAAGCGAATAAGTTTCTATGTGTCGGTTAAATTGAATAAAATTCACAATCAAAGAATTATATTTGACCGCAATCAATTACGGTGTCGGTTGTAGATCGTAAGCGAGTGCGGATCGTCCACAGGGATTGTGCGATTCGTTTTTATATTTAATTTGTTTGAATTGAAAAGTTAATTAAAAACAAACGAAAGCATGATTCAAGATTTATCAATTGTTTCAAGTGTCACTATTCTATTCAAGAATTCAAGAAATGATAAACAATCGAGAATCGGGTTTCGATGATATTTTCAACCAAATGTCAAGAATCTAAATGAGGCTCGTAGGAATCGATTGGATCTATAGATGTGATGTAATCTTAAGATATCGTGTTCTTGTCCTTCGAAGAATTGATACTAGATCGATGATGATCGACGAGAGTTAGGGCTTTCTCGTGAAACTAGGGTTTCATCTTTTAACCCTTGTTCTTTCGTCGATATCATTCACATTCTAGCCTCTAGCAATTTCAAGAAACGATCGTAACTCCCCAATCTCGAGCGATATCATTCAAGAAAGCATCGCAACGAATTGGGTTGTCGGTTCTTGAACTTGCTAGGGTTTACAAAACTCGTAGGATTCAAGAATCGATTTAAGATATATTACATCATCATTCTATTGATCGTCTCGACTCCTCGACGAGCGGAGTATTACTCAAACATCATCACACAGAAAGTATTCAAGAATTGAAAAGATATCATGATTCAAGAATTTAAAGAAAACAAGATAAAAGAATATCACCTTTTATTTATATCAACAATTTGATTACAGTCGCTCAAGAACTACAAGAGAAAGAACTAAATTGTCGATTTGGCATCGCTCGGCTCCGTGAGTCGCGGATCGGCTTGGACCACTTGCTCTGTTGAAGATCGGCTCGGCTCATAAAAGGTTGCAAGGCTTCTTGCTTGATGGGGTACTCGGGATCTTGGCTTTTGATTGGAATTAGGGTTAGGGTTTCACACAAGTCTTCTCACTAGACTTGTGGAAGAAGAAGATGAAGAAAGAGAGTGAATTTAGATTGATACTAAAATTGGGCATCAATGAATAATTTTCTTTACAAGTGAGCCTAGGGTCCTATTTATAGATCTCCCAAACCCTAGGTCTAGGTTTGAAATTACAATTCCCTCCAAAAGTTTGTTGAGGCTTCTAGAAGATAGTTTGTTAGGAGTTTAGCTTAGGCTTTAAGCTAGGATTAATTAAGCTTAGAAACCCTAGTTTGCTGATCTGGCAGAAGTCTCTGGAGTATTCTGGAATTTGTCATGTCTTTCTGAAGTCTGGACCCTGAAAGAGAAATAATGCCCTGAATTTGAGGAGGTGACGTGGCAAGACGGCCGCAGAACCGCGGCCTAAGCCGGCTTGCGCCGCGGTTCCGCGGCCAAGTTGTGGCTTTATGGCTTGGTTCTTCTGTTGTGGTCTTGGGATGATATTTATAGCTTTATCTGATGTATTGATTTTTATTTGTCCCTTTGGATTGATACCAGAATTGAAATCATTGAGTTGGCGTAATATTTGATCGGTACCGTATAAATTTTAGCCTTTCTTCTGGATTTTCCTGCACAGATCTTAAAACAAGTGTTGCGCAATATAGGAATGATGCGATGCCATGAAATGCAGTCAATTTTCCTAGAAATGTCGGTTTTAGAGTCTAACACATGCAATCTGATATTTTGCGACAGTTTTGCAAATATGTGAAATATGAATACCGTATACTTCTAAATGAATGCAAATGATGAGGAAATTGCCGGCTGAAATATGCAATATTTTCGACTAATCAATGTATGAGGTCCCCTGTCTACACATGTCAGGACCAGTTCTTTGAACTTTATTATATTCACTGACGATCTCTCACGATTCAGACATATGTTCCTGTTGAAACACAAGTCCGAAACTTTTGAGATATTCACAGAATATAAGTTAGAAGTAGAGAACCAAAAACGAGTATAAGTATTATGTCCTTTGATATGATCAGGGAGGAGAATACTTGAGCACGGAGATTCCTGGACTATTCTAAAGGAGAATGAGATTCTCTCTCGGCATTACTCCTCCGTATACACCATAGCATGATGGTATATTGGGGCGGAGCAATAGCACCCTATGTGATATGGTGTGCTCTATGATGAGTACTACTGAGTTTCCTATTTCCTTTTGGGAGTTATGCACTTAAGAAGCTGCATACCTGTTGAATAGGGTTCAAATCAAATCAGATGCCTACCACTTCATATGTGATATGGAATGGGAAGAGCCCATATCTTAAGTAAGTTAAGATTTGGGGTTGTCCGGCCTATGTCTAAAAGAAAAATCCGGACAAGCTCGAGGCAAAGTCAGATCTGTGGAAGTTTATTGGATATCCTAAGCATATGCAAGGGAATATCTTCTACCTAACAGAGGAACAAAATATGTTTTGTTTCTCAACATGCCATCTTTGTGAAAGGGAATTTCTTGTGAAAATATTGGTGGTCATGAGGTAGAACTGGAAGGAGTTCTAGCTATACAAACTACAGCAGATGATTTGGTAGAACCCGAAGAATTCAATAGATTCTAACGAACCTCAGCCTCTCCGCCGATCTAGTAGGGTTCCTCACCCACCTGAGAGATACTTCGGTTTCTCTATGACAGTGGGAGCGAGGATTGCATCATGAGATGATGACCCAACTAGTTTCGAGCTGGCCATCAGGAGTGGGACTCAGTAAGAATGGCTGGATGCTTAGCGATCTGAGATGGAATCCTTATACACCAACAAAGTATGGAATTTGGTTGCTTTATCTGAAGGGTTAAATCCCCATCAGGAGCAAGTACATCTTGAGAAGATTACTTGGTGCACATGAAAAGTTGAGACTTTCAAAGCTATGCTTAAGTCCATCCAGATCCTATTTGCCACGGCTACATACCATGACTACGATATCTGGTGGTTGGGTGTCATGACTGCTTTTCTAAATGATATTTTAGAAGAGAGCATCTATAAGTACACAGCCAGTGGGCTTCGTAGACAGAGGGAGCAGCGGAAACGTGCGCAAGATGTTTTATGTGATAAATCAGGCATCGCGGAGTTGGAACGTCTGTTTTGATGTGGTAGTCAAAGAGTTTGACTTCATCAAAATGGTAGATGAACCTTGTATATACAAAAAGGTAGTAGGGAGTATGGTGGTGATCCTCGTAGAGTACGTGGATGACATACTCTTGATAGGGAAGGAGTTTCCTATGCTACGCTCGGTCAATCTCTGCTTATCACAAGGATTCTACATATAAGATCAAGGTGATACCTCCTAAATCCTAGGTTATAGATCTATGAGATAGATCTATTTGGATATTAGGATTCTCACTAGATGTAGTGAGATGGTATCAATCGATCCTGGGGAGAATCACTGGAAAAGTTCTAGGGTGATAAGGACGACAGAATGTCAGTCGCAGGCATTGTCTTTACCCTCAGTGGAGGGATGGTATGTTGGAAGAGTTTCAACCTAGATACCGTGACTTACTAGACGATTAAAGGCAAGATACATCGTTACCAAGGATTCTACTAAAGAGGCAGTCTGGATATATAAGTTCATGAGATGAACTTCGTTCCTACTATTGTGTGACAATGGAGTTGTGTCTTATGCCAAGGAACGCCCATCCCATCAGAAATCCAGATATAATTCTTAGGTAGTATCACCTGATCATAGAGATGGTTGATCTCCAGGGAGATCGAGGTTAGGAGAGTAGACACAGAGGACAACAGCGCGCGGATCCACTCACAAAGGCCTTTTTCCCAGTAGAGACTTTCATGGGATGGTTGAGTATGAGATACTTCAACCACAGCTAATTGTTGGGTATGTGATACCACAACAGATGGCCCCAGTGCAAGTGGGAGATTGTTAGTTATATGTATGCCCTAGAGACCATTACTGTACATACGATATATATTGTAATGGATGCTTTGACATATATAGGGAGGACTTTCTTGCTCGACATGATAGTACGCTATCTGGTTTCTCTTTATCTTAACATGTACTCTGATTGTCTCTATGTTACATGTTGATAAAGCCCTTAGGATATGTACTCGACTACTGGGACTATGATGAGATCATACTAGTGGGGCTATGGTAGTCGACAAGTACATCCTATAACTGTTCCTAGTCGAGGGTGTATCGAGACAGGGCATCGATACACCAGAGTAGACTAGCGTATACGCATCTTAACCCATATAATGGGCGATGGATGATCCCATATCCATCGGTGTTTGACATCAAGGATGGTGTACGGGTGCTCAGTGGAGACTGGGTACACTGGACGGACTCGCCGAGAACTCCCAGATGGTATTATACCTCATGTCAGATGGCAGTTCTCCGGTGACACTGGTACAGAGTAGTTTGTTGACCCGAGATCGTCATAGAGACTTGTGTAATTCTCACTGTGCTTTGATTTTCATCATCCCACGTCCAAGAGGGCGTGCAAAAAGGTGGCTTTTGGATACAGTCCCGAATCACATGGAGGCAATGAGCGATAGGAGGGGATTCGTCTCTCCCAGTATAGGGAGTTGATGTTGTGCTGTGTTCGATTGGCTATAACTGGAAATACCTGGCCAGGGTTGCTGAGATTTACTGGTAAGTGTTATCAGTAGTTTCTCGAACAGTTATAGACCTTATATCGACATGACTTATCAAGCTACTGGGGTCTGACGTTTACCACCCCTAGGCGAGGTATGCGACATATCAGACAATGAGACCGGTCTGTACGGGAGTGTTACTGATAGGATTCGCAGGAGAATGTACAGGCTTGCTTGTTGATCTTTTGATCGCTCAATACCTGGGTGGCTGTTACGTTTAGCTGACCGCTTGCAGCTTGTGGGTGTTTGATATGATCATCACCTACTGCCGGCGTATTGATGATTCTTTAGAGTCCTACACAGAGGTTTCTTGACTCTGGAAAAACGAAGTAGGGGCACATATGTGATATGTGCAGAATCGAGGATAATGCGATATGAGATACCGTATTATATTCTCGTGTTAATTTGATATGATCCGGATCATCGGATCAAGTGTTGATTCGATGAATCGGTTCATGATATATTAGTCGGTTATATTCGATATAGCCGGATTGTCGAATCAAGTGTTTATTCGATAATTTAATGTATAATAATATATATGATATATTGAATTATATTATCTAATATTGGCTCACTTATTGATTCATTTTCTCACGGGATAATAAATTGATATATTTGCGATATATGTTAATTGTATTATTTTCTTTTGTTACAAAATATATTATATATGTGATATATAATATTCTAACATAATATGATTACTAATGCAACATATTTAGTGGAGATTAAACAAGATTAGGGTTTGATTTGGGTTAAGCTTTTCTAGAAATTTCTAGAAGGTTTTGTTTTGTTTTGTGCAAAGATATTTGTGTTGATATTTTAAGTGACTCATTCTTTAACCCAACCCAAACTCTAGCCCTAGTTAAATCTCTACATGAGTTATCCTTGTCATCCCTGACCATGGTTACATTTATAATCATATTAACATTTTCCTTATTCATCACAAAAGGAATTAATTCATTTTTTCTTCTTCTTCTTCAACCTTGAGCTTTGAGAAAGCTTTCTAGGTTTTCATTTTGTGATGATTAAGAGTGAGAATTTGAAAATAAAATAGAGTTAAAATCCTACTTCATCATCTTAATCTATCCTAGCCATTTAGATTAGGGTGTTCACTTCATTTAGTGAGTGAGAGCTTGTGTTAAAGAAACTTCAAGGTAGATCATCTTTGTTATCGAAGATCGGAAGCAAGCTTGCATCTTTCTCTTCGTGGAGCCTCTCGAGAGTCCGGAACTTGATGATCGTAGCGAATGGACCACAACACGGAGCTTATGAAGTGAAGGACCGGACTACAAAGGTTGTAATCCCAAACTCTTAGATGTTAAAGTGTTTAACATGCTTTGTTTTGCCTAATCTCTAGTTTAAAGATCTTGATAAGGGTTGTTCGGCAGGTCTAAATTTTAAATCGGGTATGGCCAATGCCTCGTAGACCCTTGTGAGAGTGCCTAATAACCCTACAGTGGTATCAGAGCTGTGCTAGAGCTTTAGACGAAGTTTAAAGTCCGATCGAACCCGGAAACCCCAATTTATACCTTTCTCTGGAATTTTTTCAAAAATATTGATTTTTTCATATTAAAAATACTCAAAAAAATCAGCAGGGAATTACAAGAATTACTGTGCAACGCGTGCCACTAATCTCATTAAAGTGCCGCGGAATCGCGGCCGTACCATGGCTTGCGCGGCGGTTCCGCGGCCAAATAGAAGAATCATGACACGTGTTTACACAGTAATGTCCGTAGGTGTTTCCTCATATTTCTGGGTATTTTTAGTTATACTCAAGTGTTGGGTTTTCTGGGATATATTGGGGACTCGTTCATTCGATCGGATAATTTAACTTCGTTTATTTTGTCCGGGTAATTTTTAGAACGTGTTAAAAAGTTCGAACGGATATCAATAACCCACATTTTCCCCTGCCGGAAAATGTCCGTGCGTTAGATTTTTCCGCAGTTTAAGAACGTTCTAAGTCGTGCAAGTAACGCGGTGGACCCTCTAGAAGACAACAAACCTTAACTCGATAATGTGACTGTCTGAACCGTCTCTAAACCTTAGGGTTTGGGGTAGTACGACGTGCCACATGTGAGGCGTTGGATTGACCCTTCTACGGCTGGACCATTGGTACTGTGGCATGTGATGGATGTTTTCAAACTAATTTCAAGTATTGAGAACTATTTGGGAAAACTTGGGTGTTTGATTATTCGATCAGAAAGTTTAACATTGTCTATTTATCTGGAATATGATACAATATTTGGAATCCACAAGTAGTTATGAGATAGCTAATTTGAATGTTATAAATCTAGCAGTTCAGTCTCAGATGATCGATTGCCACGGAATTTTGATGTGATCAAAAGTCCGTCGCAATCACGTAGCGTACGCGGATACTCGCCGGGTAAACTTAATAGACATCCATGCCCCATAGCCCCGACCAAGTGACTGTAGGAGAACCCCGTCGCCAAAAGCATCCGTTCGGGTGCTCGCGGCAGCGGTGTTCCTCCTTAGTGCACTTCATCAAAGGCATATGGGGGTGCGGCCGTCTACTAAAGTTTGCGACGAGTATTCGATCAGGATATCGGGAATCTTGTTGAGTTGCCCGACCAGATATTGAAAAGAGTTTTCGATAATTGAGACTGAAGTGCGGGGTTTATAATTGTTAGGAATGCGATGTCTAAGGAATTTATTTGGTTAGGCATGCGATATCTAAGAAGGTAGCGGATTCCAACTGTTGTAGTTTTACACTTTCTTTTCTGCTACCGTAAGTGTAGTATGTAGTTGTATCGCCGGTTTTCGTTGCTATACATCAACGACAATCGGTGTATGCATACTTACTTACGTTGATGATATGAGATATTATGTCTTGCTGTGATATGTTATATTGGATCGTCGTGTTTTGAATAGTCGGGGGTTTTATGTGAGATGAGGGTTTTTATTTTCATTCATGTAAAATTCATTTGTATGTAATATTCTTTTATTGGGGCACTTCCGGGCTGAGGATAATTTCACCATTGTATATTATTTACTTTTCCGCATTAGGTAGACCCAAGGCGGGGAGCACAAGTAACCGGGTTCTAGGGTCCAGTGGGAGACCATCTCGAGGAGTCGAGATCGGGTCTCCTAACCCTTGAATTGGCAGTGTTGCTTGCAGCTCTCGTAGGGGTCTAGGGATGTGGGTTTGGCTATTCATCGTGACCGTGGAATCCGTGTTTTATACAGGCTCGTATTAAAAACACGGACGTCCTAGTATATCCAATATTTCATATATGTTCTTCTGCTGCAATGTTCTGTGATGAGATCATATTACCGCCCGAGACGAATGTTTATATTATATATGAGATATATATTATATATTGTTGATTTCGTTTCATATCTGATGCTTGTGAAGCATAATAAAATGGGACTTCATTAATGAGATTAATGAAATAAAAGAAACCTAAGATGTTGAAGAAACTTGTTTAAAAACTGGTAGCTCTAGTTCTTGCTTTGCATAGCGGTGTTTCTTGTAGAACATCCAGCACCTTATTCGATAAGAAAAGAGCCGAGATCCCTTTACCGGGAGTGACCTCTTTAGCGAAACTGGCAGATGCTGCATACTCGGTTTTTCTTTTGATTGCTTCTATAGTTTTTGCTTTGCACAGCGGTATATATGATATACTCTGCACCTTATTCGATCAGAAAAGAGCCGTCGATCCCTTCACCGGGAGTGACCTCTTTAGCAATACTAGAAAACCCTCAAAAACACTCCATTTAAAATCACTTGATTCTACAACGATATCAAGTTTATTACGCAAAGGGTTTTCTTAAAATCCTGTCGTAGCCCTCCGTCATTTCAGATATCATGCTAGATGGTATTATACCTATTGTCAGGTAGCAGTTCTCCGGTGACATGAGTACAGGTTTGTCTGTCGACCTGAGATCGTCACTTGTCTCGTGTGAGTTCCCACTGTACATTGATTCCTACCATGCCATGGCTCTACCGAGTCATGCAAACAGGTTTTAGTTGGGTACAGTCTCGAGCTACATGGAGGCAGTGTGCGGATCGTCAACATAGTGTATGGATGGCCATCACCAGAAATCCTTGGCCAAGGTGGACGAGATTTACTGATTTGGATCAGTAGTTTCTCTGTAGGTAATGAGCTTCACACCAACATGACTTATCGCATTATTAGGGGTCTGAATTTATTCACCCCTTAGACCTAATATGCGATACTCTTAGATGAATAGACCAAACTGTACGGAGATTGTCACTTTCAGGCTCAGTATGGATACGGATGAGTTTTCTTGTCGACCTTACTTTCTTTCAATACCCGGGTAGCCATTATATACAGTAAGTGCCGCTAACATTCTTGTGGTTAAACCCACTGCTAGTATATTGTCGAATCTTTAGAGTCCCATACAGAGGGTTTCCCAGCTTAGGCGAAACTATGTAGTGTACTAATTTTGATACGTACTTAGATTCGATTAAAACATGTGTTTTTGTACACTTACTTTTAATCAGACATTTTGTTAATACCGACAGGTTTTAAAGATAGCCAGATTATCACATTTGGATGAAATGTGAGTGGGTATTATATATCTCTTATAGTATCTCTCTTTTCAGTATTCGTATTTTGATAGAATACGGTATTTATAAATACGTGTATTTGTATCTTGAAACAAATACAGTATTTGTATTTTATACGAATACGGGTGTATGTATTTTGATAAGAATACGGGTGTATGTATTTGTAGCATATATTTGTATTAGTGTGTGTGTGTGTATTTATACATACATATGTATATGTGTACATTATGAGGTGGCATTATCTACTCTTCTCTTTTCTTCAAGTTCCTTTTAGAATATGGTGGACTTGTGACTCACCATTATGAGTCACAATTCCACTCATATTCAAAAGAGAAAGGAAAAGAAAAAGAGAGTGTGAGAATTCTAGTAGCCATGCTTGTTTTGGATTGCCATCACCCTTTGCTTCTTCTTCCTCCTCTCTTGTTTTTTTGAAAGTTGAGAATGGAAAAAGAAAAGAGAGAACAATTATTGATTAGCCACCACTATATCCTAGTGATCAATTCTTAGAAAGTTTTGATCATTAGTTGCTTCACTTTGCTTTTAGTGTGAAGCTAGGGTTCTTTCTAGTGGATCATTTTCGACGAGAATGACTGACTCCTAAGCTTGTTCCCGATGACCTAGGAGATAAAGAAGTGGCATAGAAGATTAAGGACACTATTATAAAGGTTTTAATTACTAACCAAGTAGCTAAACTCGTTCTAGTTTTACCAGTTTAGTGTTTAGATTCGATTCTAGGTTGTAGAATTCGTGCTCTTGTTTAGATAATTATCCTTTTGTATTCCGCCTTGGCCGCATATTTACGGCACGACAATGAGAATCTACTTACATGGTATTAGAGTCACCCAAACACTTAAACTAGTATTAGACGATATTTACATTTTGAAACTAAAAATTACCGTTTTTTCAAAACTCAAAACTTAAGTTTCTATCGAAAATTTTAGGATCTCTAAAATTTTTTATAATAAGTACAGAGTTCTTGTTATGAGATATAAGAACATGGAATGAAAAACTAGGATCTAAGTCCAACAAAAAACCACCCAAATTAGGGTTTTCACCAACTTGGTCGATTCATTTTTGGCTTCTAGTCCCTGAATTTTTCCAGGGGCTTATTCTCAATAAAACTTGGATTTTGGTTATATTTGTTTTGGCCCAGATTTCATTTACTGTTGTTTTTGTATTAGGGTAACACGGAAAGTTTTAAAATCGAAACTTTTGCATCGTTTATATCTTTGTGTTTGTAAACCTCGTCTAATTGCTATAGGTTGATTAAACAGGGTTGTAAATACTTGCTTGTGCTGTGTTGATGTATATTTTATGATGGTTTAGACGGATAGTCGTTATGGATAGCCCCTCATCGTAGAATGTTTGTATATTCATTTATTCGGGATGAGCGACCGGATTATGGCTATCGTTACCGTTTGTTGTATATTGTATTATTAGAACACGACCGGGTTGAGGTCGATATTACCATTGTATATTCATTCATTCTAGTATTAGGATAACCCATGGAGAAGTGCTTGAGTATCCGTGTTCTAGAGTGTGTTAGGTGGTCGTTTAATGGTGATGAGTTCGAGCCGCCTCGCTCTAGAATCAGCGGTCTATTCACCACACTTGTAGGGGTTTAAAATAGACCCACGGTGGAGTGCTCGAGTTATCGAATTCCATGAAGTGCTGGGTGGCCCACTCATTTCATTGATTGATGGTTTCCTCACTTCTAAAATTGACGGGTAGCTTGCCGCGCTCGTATGGGTCTTTGTTTTAGGTAATGTTAGGGCTATCTACACGGCCGGAGAATGTTAGTTTTCATTTGCAGCTTAAACAAAACACGGGGCTCCTACTTTATCCGCTATTCCATTTTGATTATCGCATGTATGTGATATTTATCACCTACCTATGATGATATATATAAATGTTGTATATGTTTTGCATCCACGCTAGCCCTGCCCATGCACTGCCATAAGTTAAGTAACCTTACGGTGGAGTCCTTAAACCCCGTGACAAATGCGGGTGGCATATACGTACATTCTATTTTAGATGTTTTTGTGATACATATGAACTTAATTTATGGGATGGCATTATAGGTTTAATGCAAGGAAAACAAACCTAAATGATGTTGTCGAAATAATTTGTTAAAACTACTCGGTTTTCTTCAAAACCACTCGTTTTAAAAGTAAAGCCTAAACCACTCCTTTCAAAACTATTTGGTTCCTTCAACGATATCAAGTTCATTACGTTCAAGCATTTTGCCAAAAACAATCCGTAGCCTTCCATCATTTCGAATAAGTAGCACATAATATTCATGCGGTGTTTGTTGGACAAAATCAAGCCATTATAAATGTTATCTATGTGTTGCTTATCCGTAGCATATATAGATGCATTGGTTTAGGACATTGGTACCACCTTGTTGGCCAAAGTCAAGAGTATGTATGGGTGGATCTAAATTAATCTGGATAATGATAGGTAGAACTTGACTTGCGTGTTATGATTTGTTGGCCAAAATCAAAGTCATAAGCGCATGGGGTAAAAATCTATATCGGGAGTTTCAAATATAAAGGATACTTGCTTAGTATGCGCATACATTCTGGGTTGTGGTAATTTTGGTCAGCTTCAAACAAAGTTATCACACAATGATAGTTGGGTCCTGATTCTCATTGTGAGAAGGTATTACTCTTCGAGAGATTTTCACCTCACAATTAGCTAACCTATTAGATATCTAGAAAGTGTTAACGAGGTTACGCCTATGCGGAAATGGGGTTATTTAATTAGTTCCACGCGAAAGCACGAGAAGCCTCCCTTGGAGTACCAACACTGGTCTGGATGAACGGTTAGCGAACTTGTAAGATGTAAATGATCTCGACTAGTTCTCTTTTTAGGGTTTGAAGGAGAATTCGAGGAAAAAGTGGGAGCCATCCTGATTAGATAAAGAGATTAACTAATCTAATCTAGGTTAAAGTTCACGCTGAGTGTTTCTTTTCTCTCTCTTTGGAAGCGACCATGACCCGCCTTAAACTAAAACTCGTAAACCAAGTTAACCGAACTTCTTATAAACCTAGGTTTATTTTGTCACCATTCACGACAAAGTTTCATATATCCATGCCACTCCTGCTTTACCCTTTTCCTTCTCCAGAACATTTTGTATCACTATGAAGATCTACATAGAATGGATAAAATCATATCGTATAGTTACATACGAACTCGCAGAAATTTTTTCAGTTCGAGGATGGATTCCGGTTCTAGGGAAATTGAATAAGATTATTTGGTTGTATTTTCTCTTTACCTTCTCTCAGGTTGCGAGGGCTCCTAGTATTAGGGGAGTACACCTATTATGTTTATTGGATAGTCTTCTTCCAAATCTTAGGCAGGTGTCGAAAGGTAGGGAAAGAAGAAAACCAATTAGTCTAAGCATGGTGTACAGAAGGTAAGAAATAAAGACATATAAAGGGATTGGAGTAATGGCAATGGAAATTGCAACTAAATTCATGAGTCTAGTATTGGAAGAGGCATTGCTAGGAATACTTGGCAATCCCCTTGAAACATTTTCATTTTTCAGTATTACTGTGCGGTATTAATTGAAAACTAATTTTTCAATTAGATTCTTACTTCGGGATATGAATTTACCAGACTTGATTCTCACATCTGTATTGTGTTACAGATACTGAGTGGGAGTAGAATATTGAGAATTGGGCGATTAGATCCTCAATATTAAAATTCTTTGTAATTGGTAATTTTTGAGGAAAACACCTGAGTTTTACCTAACAACAAATATTTGGTTTTAAATATCTGTTGTTATGCACCAATTTCATACTGATTTATCTGTATGTTTATTTTAGAAAGTGAGATATAACCTTTTGGAATTATGTTTATAACATTTACCTTTATCAGTTGATGATTAGGTAAGGTGCATTCAATGACGGTATAATTATTCTTAACCATAATACAGTTTTCAACTTATGACGTACAGGGTTTGAGTTATTAACTCGAAGGACTTATACAAACTATTTTATGTTGTCCGATATTCATTAGGAAAAGGGGTTGGTACTCATACTATATTCCATTTACTTATGACTTCTCTGATTTTAAGCACGCATTTCGTTGAAATATAAGGTCCATATTTTGAGAAGTTATAGGTATAAGAATATTGTAGTGAACCACACGTTGGAAGTATCAGGATTTTTCAAGGTAATCGAAAATGTAGATACTTATACTAGGTATTCCGTCGTAAGCAATATATTTGAGAACTTGCTTCTCTCTCAGGTTACTCGTCCGTGAGTGCGCTCCTTGATGAGTAATGTTGCATGGCCTTCTTCCATTTAGTTGATATGCATTGGAAGCAGCTGCATAATTTTTGAATCTGGTTCCAATTAAGTTAGTGACTTTGTTTCTATATTGGATATAGAATGGATTCATATCTTAATGATGTTAAGCTATATGGAATTGTCCGGCTTATGCTTAAAACCAAAATCTGGAAAAACTCAAGGCACGTTTCAGTAATGGCAGTTTGTGGCTTATCCCGGGCTTAGACGGGGGTTAATATTCTACCATTTATAGGATCAATAGTTATATTATTGTTGACTCGCCACATTTTTTTTACTAAAAATGAATTTTTTTTTTAGAAAACATTATTGGGAGTATGGTAGAAATAGAAGTGATTCCAGAACCACAAACGATGAATATTTAGTAAAACCTAAGAATTCAATTGGACTCGACAATCAATTTAGCCACTCCACAGATTAAGTAGGTAACCTCAGCCACCCGAGAGGTACTTCAGTTTCCTCAAAGACGGTGATAGGGAGATTTTGATGACCCAAGATTATCACTACCGCTATCTTTGACTATGAGATATGGCATGTGGATGACTATAATGTCATTCTAAATTGAATTTAGAAGTACACATATATGTGACACTGCCATAGCGTTGTTGTAGTCAATGGGAGCAGCGGAAATATGGTGGGCAACTTGCTTATTTCTATTTATAGACTAAAGCAAGGAGAGCAGAGCTGGGTCATCTATTCTTGATGTCACAGTCATATTGTTTGACTTCATCAAGAATAACAAATTGACCTGATAAGAAAGTTGAGTAAGGAGTATTGTCCTTGTTTTTGGATAACATACTCCTGATCGGAAGTGTTGTCCCAATACTAAGATCGGTTAAACTGTGGTTGTCACAGATATTTCTTCACAATGAATCTGGATAAAATATCAGATATTTTGATGACTAGATCTTTGATTTTAGATCGAGATTTTGGAAGTGTCCCAATTCGGGTACTTTGACACTATTCTAATGTGTTTTAGAATGGATGATTCCTGATGTGGTAGTATACCCGTAGATGATAAAGTCATCCTCTCCAAAGAGATGTCTTCTGGACAGATGAGGATATGGATTTGCATGATTAACATATCACTTGCTTAGGCAATTGAGTCAATCATGAGATGTCAAGTACTACACCAGATATTGATTTTGCACTAGCTACAATAAGCAGATATTAATCCAATCCCGGAGAAACATTGGGAAGCAGTTATGAAGATGAGAGAAAGTTCTTGGTATATGGTAACGACAGACGCATTCAGGAGACAGTTATCATTTCAGGCTTCCAAGGTGACCTGGTTGACAGAGTGGCTGTTAGAATTAAAGTTTACCCTCTTATGAGGGGAAGCATATTGGACAATGATCTAAGCAGATACTAAGGTAGGCATGGCATAGGATACTGATTGAATTCAGTGGAAGATACATTTTAAGAAGTTTGTAGGATTTGGTGTTCATATTATAAGCTTGGTCCCATCAGATATCCAGACATATTCTAAGACAGGTATCGCTCATTTCGGAAGACAGTCGTTCTCCACGAAGTTGAGATATAGTGAGATAAAGATAGAAACATTGGAGCAGATCCACTCACCGATGCAATTTCTTGAACGCGAATGTTTTGCAAACATGATTTGCGAAACTGATTAGTAGAGAAGTTGGGTGTTCGGCAACACACGGGCTGTGAGTGTGCGACACCGCAATAATTACCCTTAAGTGCAAGTGGGAGATTGTTGGCTATAGTGTCCTCAAGATAATTATTGTATTCGCAGGTGGGCGATTATAATGATTGAGGGAGGACCTACACGGGTAAAACAGTCTTACTCGAAATGATAGTTTACTATCTGGTTTGAATTTATCATCATATATATGTATTATATAGTATTACAGATCACTATTATATGTTGATAGAGCCTATATGATCTTTCTTGACTACCAGGGTTATGATGGCGATCATACAAGTGAGGCCGGGTAGTCTATAAGCAAATCCTTCAATGTCCCTAGTAAAAGTCGTAGGAATATCGAGACTGGGCAATGATATTCCATAGTAGACTAATGTATACGTTTCTTGACCCCGAAGAGGGGCGATGGCCAGTCTCACAGCCATTGGTTTAAGTTAGTCACTAAATATTGTATACAGCTGCTCATTGGGTTATGAGTTACACTGGACAGACTCGCCGGGAACATGCTAGATGGTATTATACCTATTGTCAAGTAGTATTTCTCTGGTGACATGAGAACAGGTTAGTCTGTCGATCTGAGATCGTCATTTGTCTTGTGTGAGTTCCCACTGTGCTTTGATTACTACCCTACCATGGCTCTACTGAATCATGCAAATAGGTTTTAGTTGGATACAGTCCTAAGCCATATGGAGGCAGTGAGCGGATCGTCAGAGATTCATCTCTTTCGATATTGGGGGTAGATGTCGTGCAGTGCACGGGTGCCCATCACCAGAAATCCTTGGCCAAGGTAGATGAGATTTATTGATTTGGATCAGTAGTTTTTCTGTAGGTGATGGGCTTCACTCCGACACGACTTCTCGCGTTATTAGGGGTCTGACTTTATCCACCCCTAGACCCGATACGCGATACTCTTAGCAGAACGGACTGAATTGTACGGAGATTGTCACTTTCTGGCTCAGTAGGGATACAGACGAGTTTGCTTGTCGACCTTCCTTTCGTTCAATACATGGGAAGCCGTTACATATAGCTAGTGCCGCTGATGTACTTGTGGTTAATCCCACTGCTAGCATATTGTCGAGTCTTTAGAGTTCCGCACATAGGGTTTCCCGGCTTAGGGGAAATGATGTAGTATACGTATTTTTATATGTACTTAAGTTCGATTAAAACGTGTTGTTTTGTACACGCACTTTTAATCAGACATTTTGTTAGTATTTGTTGGTTTGAAAGATAGACACATTATCACATTTTATGAAAAGTGAGATAGTATTATATATCTCTTATAGTGTCTCTCTTTTCGGTATTCGTATTTTGACAGAATACAGTATTTATACGAATACGAGTATTTGTATAAATACGTGTATTTGTGACTTGATATAAATATAGGTATTCGTATCTTGATATAAATATGGGTATTCATATCTTAATACAAATACTGGTATTCTTATTTTATACGAATACGGGTGTATCTATTTTGATACGAATACGGGTGTATGTATTTTGATATTAATATGGGTGTATGTATTTATAGCCTATACTTGTATTAGTGAATTTATATATTTATGTAAGTCCCTACTGCCCCCGTCAAGGAGGCCATGGCTGATGCGGAAGCGGAAAACAAAAATTAACGAGGGAGCAACTAGAGACTATCACCTAGCGATCGATCCAAACACCGAAACTAGAAACCAAGCATGCAAATGGTTAGGGATACTACCTTCGACGCGTGTCCACCCAATTGTGGAAAACCCCTCCAAGCTCCATGTATGTCGTCCGGATCGAGCTTGAATGATGACCGCCTTTGCCAAAGATGATCCCCTAAAGGTAACCGATCCAAGCTCTAACTTCACCAAGTGAAGCGAACGATACTCCAAGTTCGCTACGATAGGAGAATGGGGATGTAAGAATATTTTTACTATCTTTTCTCTCTTTTTCTAAGCTCAAGAGAGCATCTAAGATGAAAAAGGAAGAGATGAAGAAGTGTAGCCATCACAAAAGAAAATAGCTTAATCTGAAGTGTAGAAGAAAAATCCTAGATAGAAAAGAATGGCTAAGTGGTTTTCCAACTATAAAAGAATAGTGAATCCAAATGATATTTACAATAATAAAATCATAGCCATACCTCTCAACCATGATTCTTCACAACTCATCATCCACCTCATTTTTGATTTTCTTTTAAAGGAAAATCAAGAAATGAAGTGTCAATCATCTAGAACATATTCCGTATAAATACGGAATACAACCCGATATACGTATCGAAATACATATAGGCGTTTTCGTATAAAAATACGGATAGCAAAGAAAGAGAAAATGAATAGTGAACAATAATACTAGAATATATATATTAAATATATATATATATATATATATATATATATATATATATATATATATATATAAATTATTAAATCAAAACCCGATTTAATAATCCGGCTTAATCCTAAACCGCTAGTATTATCAATAATCCGATTAAAGTCCGTGTAGCCTGTACACGTATTTAGTCGGACACCCTATATGTACCAACATACACATCTACATCATATCTCCTGAACCAGGAAAACGCTCTGTGTGGGACTCTAAAGACTCGACAATACGCTGCAAGTGATTTACTGGATAAATCCAAAAACCACAATCACGTCAGCGGCACTAGTTGTATATAACGACTACATAAGTATCTGTCAAAAGGGAGGTTGACAATCAAGTCTGTCCGTACCCTACTGAGCCTGAATATGACAATCTCTATACAGTCCGGTCTCTTCGTCTAAGAGTATCATATACCGGGTCTAGAGGGTGAAAACGTCAGACCCCTAATAACCCGATAAGTTATGTCGGAGTCAAGCTCATCCCCAACCGAGAAACTACTGAACTCATATCAATAAATATCATCCACCATGGCCACGGATTTAGGGTGATAGCCGACCAAAAACAGCGCGACATCGACTCCTAATACCAGGAGAGACGAATCCCCGACAATCGCTCACAGCATCCATGTGGCTCGGAACTATACCCAACTAAAACCTATTTGCACGACTCCTTTGAGCTGTGGTAGGGTAGTAATCGTAGTACAGGAGACAAATGACGATCATAGGTCAAAAGACTAACCTGTACTCATGCTACTCGAGAACTTCCATCTGACGATAGATATAATGCCATCTAGAATTTCTTGGTGAGTCCATCCAGGGTACTCATCTCCAGTGAGCACCTGTATACTATCCTAGGTGACATAACACCAATGGCTTCTAAGACAAGCCGCCACCCCTCGTCGGGGTCTCGAAATGTATACACTAGTCTACTCCGGAATATCGGTACCTAGTCTCGATACTCGTATAACTAGGAATATTTAAGGATGTGCTTATGGACTGCCCAGCTCTCACGTATATGATTGCCATCATAATACTGGTAGTCAAGCAAAAATCCTACGGACTTTATCATTATGTATTAGCGACACGTAATAACAAGTAAAACATGTACATATCAATGATAAAGATAAACCAGAAAGCATACTATCATTTCGAGTAAAATTGTTTTATCTGTATAGGTCATCCCTCAATTCTCATAATTGGGTGCGTGCAATTACAATAATTGCCTTGATGGAACTATATCTAATAATCTCCCTTTGCACTTAAGGCTAATTTTTGCGGTATCGCATACCCACATCCCATGTGCAATCAAATACCTAATTTCTCTACTAAGCAGTTTCTCAAAGCTCGTTTGAGTAACATCTATTTTCAGGAAATATCCTCAGTGAATGGATCCGCTATAATATTCCAGATTCCTCTCTTTATTTCTTAACTTCGTGGAGATGAACAATCTCCCGAACTGAGCGATACCCCGCCTCAAGAATTTTGTCTTGATATACGATGGGACCAAGTTCATAAATGAACAACTTTATCCGACAAACTTCTTAGGTTGTATCCTCCATTGAGTCATAACCAGCATCCTACACAATGATTACCTCAGTATCCCTAATGGAACCCTATCCAATATACTGATCCTCGGAAGAGGTAAAACTCAAAACTCTGACAGCATCTCTATCATCCAGGTCACCTTGGAAGCCTGAACTGATAACCGCCTCCTGGAAGATGCCGTTATCATATACCAAGAACATCCTCTTATGTTCATAATTGCATCGCTTTATTTCTCCAAGATAGGATTAATATCTGTTTACTACAGCAAGTGTATAAGCAACATCTGGTTTTGTACAAGATATTGCATGATTGACTTAATTGCCTAAACAAATGATATGTCATTCATGTTGTTGGGATTCCTAGCACACTGGATGCTAAGCACGGCCGTTGCGGAATGAAAAACTGTGACTTTTAAAAACTTTGGCGCTAGATAAAACATCCTAGAATCTAACCAAATATCGAAATAACAAGCTATAGGAGTTATAGCTACTGTAATAGAGTTGTATACCTAAGGTCTGTGTCCTTCGGGTCTTCACACCTCTTCATAAGCTCCTCGAGATCTCCTAGATCAAGATTGCTTGATGTCCTTCTTGATCCTAGATGATCCACCCGAGAGTTTATAATCCAAGCTTAGCTTCATTAATGAAGCAATTTAGTAACATAGTTTGCTAATCTAGGTTACTAAAGAGATGTGGTGAGTTTTCTAGTGTATTTCTATCTCTCTTCCTCCTTTGATTCTCAACACATGAGATGGTAGGGAAAAAGATGAAAAGGGAGGAGGAGGAACTCAAGAAAGGCAAGTGAGGAGAGAGAAGCTCATGGTGAGAATGAGATAAAACTTGTGTGAAAAATAATGAACCATGGTTTTTTATATCTTAATTTTACAATATAAAATCACAACCATGCTTGAATAGTTTGCACAAATGAATATTCAATTCATTTGTCAACACTATTGAAGTATGGTTCTCACTATTCTCACCTCACCACCTTTACACCTCATTTCCGTTTAAAATAATAAATGGATAAATAAAAAATGAGATATCCACCTTCTTGAATGTTTTCTGTATAAATACGGAATACATTCTACCGTATATACATATCTGTATTCGTACCAAAATACGAATACCCAAGAGACAGAATAATACTACTAATATAATACTAGCATTAAATCAATATCTGTTTAATAAACCGGCTTAATCTCAAGCCCACTAGTATTATCAGCCGTTCGATCGAAAACCTGGATAACACTAAAATATACATATCGAAATACGTATATGTAAATTGTTAAATCAATACCTGATTTAATAATTCGGCTTAATCCTAAGCCGGCTAGTATTATAATTCGATCGAAACCCTGCACGTATAAACATACGGCCACCACATCGTTTCGCTTGAATCAGAGAAACCCTCTGTGTGGGACTCTAACGACTCGACAGTACGCTGGTAGTGGGTTTAACCACAAGCACGTCAGGGGCATTAGCTGTACGTAACAGCTACCCAGGTACCTGTCGAAAAGAAGGACAACGAGAAAGCTCATCTGAACCCCTACTGAGCCCATCCGTGCAATCACCGTACAGTCCGGTCTCTTCGTCTAAGAGTATCGCATATCGGGTCTATGGGGTGGTGAACGTTAGACCCTTACTGACCTGATAAGTCGTGTCGATTTGGCTCATGACTGGTATGAGAAACTACTGATCTAACCATCAGTAAATCTCAACTGTCTTGGCCAAGATCTTATAGTTCTAGCCAACCGGACACAGTACGATACCGACTCCAAATACCTGGAGAGATGAATCCCTGACAATCACTCGCTGCCTCCATATGGCTCGGGACTGTACCCAACCAAAACCTGTTTACACGACTCAGTAGAGCCGTGGTAGGGTAGTGATCAAAGCACAGTAGGAACTCACATGAGACAAATGATGATCTCAAGTCTAAAGACTAACCTGCACTCGTGTCACTTGAGAACCACTATCTAACGATAGGTATAATACCACCTAGAGGTTCTCGGCGAGTCCATCCAGTGTACTCACCCTCAGTGAGCACCTGTACAATCTTAGGTGATCACACTAATGGCTGTGGGACCAACCATCGGCCCTCGTCGGGGTTTAGAAACGCATACACAAGTCTACTCTGGAATATTGAGGCCCAGTCTCGATAATCCTTCGCCTTGGGACCTTTAAGAATGTGCTTATAGACTACCCAGCTCCCATAAGTATGATCGCCATCATAATGCCGGCAATCAAGAAAAATCCTATGGGATTTATCAACATGTATGCGCCATATGTGATATCGAGTATAAAATATGAACATGTTAAGATAAAGACAAACCACAATAGTATACTACTGTATCGAGTCTTTATTAATATGTGTAAATAATATAAAGTAACAAACGAAAGAAATACACATATTAAAACAAATACAACTCAAATAATATACTATATACAACAGAGCAAGATTGTTCTGTACATATATATCCCTAGCATCTTATACAGCATAGGCCTCTAGGGCATACATATCCAACAATCTCCCACTTGTACTAAGGCCTATAATTAGCACACCGAATACTCAATATCTTCTCTAGGGCCAGTTGTTGGCATACCGCATAGCCAACATCTCAAAATGTCGCTCAAACTGCGCTTGAGGGAGGGCCTTGTAAATGGATCCGCCATGTTACATTTCATACCTACTCTCCGGATCTCGATCACCCGGCAATCTACGATTTCCTGATCAGGTGATACCGCCCTTAAGATGTGTCTGGATTGCTGATAGGACAGTGGTTCCTTCGCTAAAGCTATAGACTCATTGTTATCGTAATACAAAGGTATTAGATTAATAATGGACGGAACCACCTCAAGTTCAGTAATGAACTTCTTCATCTAGACCGCTTCTTTTGCGGCAAGTTCAGTAATGAACTTCTTCATCTAGACCGCTTCTTTTGCGGCATCATTGGCAGCAATGTATTCAGCCTCCATCGTCGACTTTGCGACGGTGTCCTATTTGGAGCTCTTCCAACACATCGCCCCTCCGTTGAGGGTAAACATAAAATCTAAGACAGACTTGCTGTCATCCTTATCACTTCGGAACCTTGAGTCGGTAAAGGACTCGACCTGAAGGTCTTCATTACCGTATATTAAGAACATCTCCTTAATCCTTCTCAGGCACTTGAAAATGTTCTTCACAGCTCTCCAATGATTCTCACCCAGGTTTGACTGATACCGGCTCACCACGCTAAGCGCGTATGCTACATCTGGTCTGGTACACAGTATCACATACATTATCGATCCTACCGCCGAAGCGTAGGGTATAGTACTCATGCGAACCCTCTCCTCATCAATCTTGGGAGACATCTCTTTGGAGAGGGTGATTCCGTGCAATGCAGGTATATTACCACGCTTGGAATCTTCCATACTAAATCTCTTTAGTACGGTCTCTATATACCTGGGCTGTGAAAGTCCCAATAATCTCTTGGATCTATCTCTGTAGATTTTAATCCGCAGAATGTAGGAGGCATCACCCAGGTCTTTCATGGAGAACTTTTGTGACAAGAACAACTTGACCGATTGTAGTATAGGAATATCATTTCCTATCAACAGAATATCGTCCACTTACAAGACTAGGAATACGACAGTTCTTTCTACAATCTTCTTATCTATACAAGGCCCATCTTCATTTTTGATGAAATCAAATTCCTTAACTGTTTCATCAAAACAGATGTTCCAGCTCCGCGATGCCTGCTTTAATCCATAAATGGATTTAAGCAACTTGCACACCTTCCCACCGTCTATGAATCCCTCCGGCTGATCCATATAAATGCACTCTTCTAAACTTCCATTTAGAAAAGCTGTTTTAACATCCATCTGCCAGATATTATAGTCATAGTAGGCAGCAATGGCAAGTAAGATCCAAATTGATTTCAGCATAGCCACTGGAGAAAAGGTTTTATCATAGTCCACTCCTGGTCTTTGACGAAACCTTTTTCAAAAAGTCTAGCCTTATAGGTTTCCACCTATCCATCTGCACCAATTTTCTTTTTGAAGATCCACATGCATCCAACGGGTTTTACCTTAGGAGGAGCAACATCCAAAATCCAAACTTTGCTGATGTACATTGACTCCATTTCGAATTGCATAGCATCAAGACATTTTACAGAGTCCCTACTGTTAATGGCCTGCTCGAAACTGGTAGGATCATCTTCTTCCAAGATGCAATCCTCTAGATCCCCATCTATGAAAAAACCGTAGTATCTCTCGGGCGGACGATAAATCTTACTAGATCTGCGGAGTGGTTGAGGTTCGTCTGGGATTACTGAATTCTCTGGTTCTACCAAACCTTCAGTTTCAGTTTGTGGTTCCAGAATTTCTTCCAGTTCTACCAACCTCCCACTAATTTCTTTTGTGAGAAATTCCATTTCTAAGAAAATGGCATGCTGAGCAACAAACACCTTCTGTTCCTTGGTATGGTTGAACAAATATCCATAACCATTTCTTGGATATCGCACAAACTTACATAGATCTGACCGTGCTCTAGTTTGTCCGGATTATGCTTTTTAACGTAAGCCGGAAAACCCCATATCTTAAATCATTTATGATATGGTGTCTTTTCATTCCACATTTTGAATGGTGTTTTAGGCACTGATTTAGATGGAACATAATTCAACAGATATGCCGCTGTCTGAAACACATATCCCAGAATGAAAAAGGCAGATCAACACTACTCATCATGGAGCGAACCATGTCAGAAAGGGTACAGTTCCTCCTCTCCGATACAACGTTGTGTTGTGCTGTGTACGGAGGAGTAAGCTGAGAGAGAATTCCATTCTCTTTCAGGTATTCTAGGAATTCCGCGCTTAGGTATTCCCCTCCTCTATTAGATCTGAGAATTTTGATACTTTTTCCAGTCTGGTTCTCTACTTCGTTCTTATATTCTTTGTATTTCTCAAAAGCTTTAGATTTGTGTTTCAAAAGATACACATAGAACCTAGAAAGATCGTCAGTGAATGTAATGAAGTACAACAACCCACCCTTCGCATGTATAGACATCGGACCACATACATCACGGTGTATGAGTCCCAAGAGCTCTGTAGCTCTTTCTCCATGTCCCGTAAACGGAGTTTCGGTCATTATTCCTTTGAGACAGGACTAGCAAGTTTCATAAGATGAAAATTCGAATGAATTCAGAAATCCATCCTTATGCAACTTAGCTAGTATTTTCTCATTAATTTGACCAAGTCTACAATGCCACAAGTAGGATTCGTTCATATATGAACTCTTCCTCTTGCATGTGTTTTGTATATTCAAAACCGTGTTTTGATTTAGAATGTAGATACCATTACACAAGTACCTTCTGCAACCAATACCTGATTAAGGTAAATATTCATGATATTTCTATTTAGAACAAAGTTATATCCATCTTTATCATGTAAAGAAACAGATATGATGTTGCAGAGCATGGAAGGCACATAGTAGAAGTTGTTTAAAATCATAGTATTGCTGCTTAGCAATACAAGGTGATATTCACCAACGGTAGTAGCGTCAACCTGTGCTCCGTTCCCTGCTCTGAGGGACATATCACCCGATCCAACCATTCTACTTTTTCTCAATCCTTGTAATGAATTACATATATGAGATCCTAATCCGGTATCTAGTACCCAGGAGGTAGCGTTGACCGAAAAACAGTTTTCAATAACAAATACACCCGAAGAAGATGCATTAGAATGCTTCTTCTTTAATAGGGTCATCTGGAATTCCTCACAGTCCTCTTTCTCTTGCCCATACTCATGACCGTTGTCACAAGTTAGAGCCGGATCGATGTTTCCCAGCCCCGTGTAACAAGCTTGTTCGGTCAAGTCTGGCATTTTATTATCTTGATTAGGGCGTGACATGGTTGCTATCTGGAGAGAGAGAAAAGAAACACTCAGCGTGCACTCTTGCTAGATTAGATTGGTTATTAGTTTATCTAATCAAGATGGCTCCTACTATTTTCTCGAATTTTCTTTCAAACCTTAAAAGGAAAACTAGTCAGGATCATTTGCACCTCAAAAGTTTGCTAACCGTTTAGCCAGGTGAGTGTTGGTACTCTGAGGGAGGTTCTCCATGCTTTTGTATGGACCTAATTAAAATAAATCTCGTTTTCTCATAGGCGTAGTCCCGTTAACACTTTTCTAGACACCTAATAGGTTAGCCAATTGTGAAGTGAAAATATCACCCATGAGTAATCCTACTCATCAGTGGGATCGGGGTCCAACTATCATCGCATAATAACCTAGATGAAAGCTACTCTAGTTACCACACTTCAGAAGGTATGCAACACTAGCAAGTTTCCTGTATATTTGAAACTCCCGATGTGATTTTTGCCCCTAACGACCTATGACCTAGACAAGGTCAACAAACCATAAGTCGCTAGTCAAGTTCAACCCGTCATTATCTTGATTACCTTATACCCACCTGCATAAGCCTTCGATAGGGTTAACAAGGCTATGTGACTGTCTTAATTAATCGCATCATTTTCTACAAATAAGAACCACTCAGCTACCGTGCACTACGCCTTGACAAGGTCAACAAATGTAGCACAAATACTGAGTACTACTTATTGGAAATGACAGAGGGCTACGGCTGGGTTTTTAGCGAAAAACCTTTTAACGTAATGAATTTGATATCGTTGAAGGAACCAAGTAGTTTTGAAAAGGAGTGGTTTAGGCTCCGCTTTTGAAAACTAGTGATTTTGAAGAAAACCGAGCAATCTACAGTAACATAAACTTTTGCTTAAGAGGTCACTCCCTGCCAAGGGATCTAGGCTCTTGCCTCTTCAAATGAGGTGCTGGATATTCCTAACCGAATACCACTATGCAAAGCAAAAGAATACAGCTATAGTTTTTCGAAAAGTGGTTCCGACAACATCTTATTAGGTTTCTTTTCTTGCATTAATTAAAATTAGCGCGGTCCCATCAATTAATTCCTATCACATTAGAAAAGAAAGAAAATAAAATGTACGTATATTCCATCCGCATTCTCCACGGGGCCCCGTAACTACTGGTAGAGTGGGGGTAGGACTAGCGCGGATGCAAAACATATACAACATCTACTAGTATATATAAATATGTATAACCATTCGTCCCAGGCATGATATATAAGCAACATCACAGAACAACAATAAGCAACACAGAATAATGGATAATCTAAGAGCCCCGGGTTTCATTTGAGCCGCAAATGAAACCTGACGTTCCCTAGCCTTGTGGATAGCCCGTGCAATGAAAAACCTTGACCCCTACGAGCACGGCAAGTTACCCGCCAATCCCGGAAGTGAGGCAACACCAATCAACAAAGTGAATGGGCCACCCAAAACTTCACAGAACCCGGTAACTTGAGCACCCCTCCGTGGGTCATCCTATACCCCCTACGAGTGCGGTGAATAGCCCACCAATTCTATAGTAAAGCCCCCTCCATCTCAACGCCATGAGATGTGGGTCCGTTGCACTCTAGAACCCGTCTATTTGAGCACTCCTCCGTGAGGTAATCCTAATACAGAAAAGAAAATATATATACAAATAGTGACATTGACCTCAACCCGGCCGTGCTCTAATAAAAGAATATACAAACTGGCAGAGACGGCAGTCCACATGTCGGAGGCTCTTCCTGGAATAATGAATACACAAATAAATCTAAACTTTACATCTACCATTACACTAGAGCTATCCAACACGACGATCTGAACAAACCATCATAAATATAAACATCAAAGCAGCATAAGCAAGTATGTGCAACCCCATCTAAATGACATATAGCAAATAAAAAATGTTTGAAAACACATACACCACATCACAGATATCAACCATGAAAAAGTTTCAAGTTTTAAACTTTCCGAGTTGCACTTAAGCAAAGATAAAACTAAGTGAAATCTACGGCAAATCAAATAAGACCAAAAATACCAATTACAGAATCCAAGATATTGGATGAAAATGAGGTACAGAGGTGAACAGTAAACCATCTATATTAGGATTTTGGGGAATTTGGGTGGTTTTACTATAGTGGATTCACCTCGTTTTCATCGTGTGTCATACACATGTTAAGAGTAGGCCTCTTCACTTGTTTAAAAAAATTTCGGTTCGCCTCAGCACTTTAAAAATATTTCGAAGACCAAAAAATTTTGTGGACAGAGAGTAGGTTTCGAAATCGGAATTTTCCGGTTTTGAAACTAATGCACCGTCCACTACTAGTTTCAAATGTTTGGGTGGCTCTGATACCATGTTGGGATTCCTAGCGCCCTGGCTGCTAACCGCGGCCATTGCGGAACGAAAAACTTTGATTTTTAAAAACTTTGGCGCTAGAAAATACATTCTAGAATTTAACCACACATCTAAACTAGCTTGCTATAGGAGTTCTAGCTACTGTGATAGAGTTTTATACCTAAGGTCCATGTCCTTCGGGTCTTCACTCCTCTTCTTAATCTCCTCGAGGTCTCCTAGACCAAACTTGCTTGATGGCCTTCTTGATCCTAGATGATCCACCCGAGAGTTTATAATCCAAGCTTAGCTTCACTAATAAAGCATCTTAGTAACCTAGTTTGCTAATCTAGGTCACTAAGGAGATGTGTTGAGTTTTCTAGTGTATTTCTATCTCTCTTCCTTCCTTGATTCTCAATACATGAGATGGTTAGGTGGAAGATGAAGAAGAAGGAGGAGGAACTCAAGAAAGACAAGTGAGGAGAGAGAAGCTCATGGTGAGAATGATATAAATATTGTGTGAAAAATAATGAACCATGGTTTTGTATATCTTAATTTTCCAATATAAAATCACAGCCATGCTTGAATAGTTTGCACAAACAAATATTCAATTCATTTGTCAACACTATTGAACCATGGTTCTCACCATTCTCACCTCACCACCTTTACACCTTATTTCCATTTAAAAGAATAAATGGATAAATAAAAAATGAGATGACTAACTTCTTGAATGTTTTCCGTATAAATACGGAATATATTCTACCGTATATACATACCTATATTCGTACCAAAATTTGAATACCCAAGAGATAGAATAATACTACTGATATAATACTAGCATTAAATCAATATCTGATTTAACAAACCGACTTAATCCCAAGCCCACTAGTATTATCAACCGTCCGATCGAAAACCTGGATAAAACTAGAATATACATATCGAAATATGCAAATATAAATTATTAAATCAATATCTGATTTAATAATTCTGCTTAATCCTATGCCGGCTAGTATTATCATTCGGTCGAAATCCTACACGTATAAACATACGGCCACCACATCGTTTCGCCTAAATCAGAGAAACCCTCTGTGTGTGGCTTTAAAGACTCGATGGTACACTGGCAGTGTGTTTAACCACAAGCATGTCAGCGGCACTAGTCGTGCATAACGGCTACCCAGGTACCTGTCGAATAGAAGGCCGACAAGCAAACTCATCCGAACCCCTATTGAGCCTATCCGTAACAATATCTGTACAGTCCAGACTCTTCATCTAAGAGTATCGCATACCGGGTCTAAGGGTGGTAAACTTCAGACCCTTACTGACCTAATAAGTTATGTTGATTTGGCTCAAGACCGTTATGAGAAACTACTTATCATGACCTGAAGGTATGGAACGTAACCGGCACATAAATTACGAAACGTCTCAAGGCGTAACGTAATCTAAGTAAGCCAAAACCTAGAAATCAAAACCAATTAAGAAATAGAGTGAAGGAAAAGCTCAATTTAAAAGATGATTTTTGCAAAATAAGAGTCACCTTAAAACATTTAAATATATCAATTTTCCCGAAAATTTCAGCAGAGACTCCTTTGTAAATACTGGCCCCCAAAAAGGTACAACACAAGAAAATACATACATCATGAATAAAGGCATCCCTAAGCGGGAGCTAGCTCTTCACCAAAGACGGAAATAAAACCACAATGCAATGAATATATCATAATAATGCAAAATAAGCATAAAAGCATCACGTCGACTCAAGTGAGCATCGACACCAAACCACAAATACAAGTATCACAAATCTCACCGTCAAGTACAATATATAAGGGTAGATGGAGTATACTAGATACAAATAAAATACACGGTGGGAGCAAAAGAAAATCCTCCAAATCCCCACCTATGAGCAAGCTGGAAGCCGAAGTAAAGAAAGCAAAATAGGAGTACACCCGCCACCACTGTGCTGACGGGTCAGACCTACAAGATACTGTGGCACAACGGGAGTGAGTTGCCAACTCTTGAGTAGTAAGTAACATCTAATAAGGCTATCGTAAGCATACATGCAAATAGGCCACAACCTATGCATATACTTATATGTTGCAATGCACTAGTATGTATGAAACCTGAATGCATAATCAACATGAAACCTGAGTATGTTTGGTATAAGAAAATCTTTATATTTATCTTAGGAAAACTTCTGTAAAATAATTGTAGTATCATCAATGAAATCAACAGAAATCCGTGTCAACATTGACACAAAATCAGAATATCTCAATGTTTCAAAGTCTTAATAACTCGATGTCTCAACATCTCAATGTCTCAATATCTCAATGTCTAGGGCTCCGTCTGTTCGGATCGAACCATATCATCAAATCTCACGACCACATCGATATCCTCCGGATATCTGCCGTGTCAGACATCACCGGTAGGTAGTCTGCCCCTGCCAGGCTTATCGTCATCCCCACAAAAACACACTCGTCCCAGGGTACCATACTGGGCCTACTATGTACCTTAAACGGTTCATCCTACTCCTCTAATCGGGTCTCGAAAACCAAAAGCAATCATGAAAACTGATGGTGGACGATACATACATCACGAGAAAACCGCAACTTGCATTTTAAAATGATAATAAGTTTTATTAAAATTCTTGAGGTTTTCCCCAAAATCCAGAAATCTCATAATTATTGAAATTCTCGATAAGAATCACAATATATAATTATGCCGGTGATGATGGAAATCTATGATATGGTAGTATATACTATACGAAATACGGCCAGAAGCTATGCATGAATCATGATGCAATGTGGTATGTATACATGATTAACCATCCTACGTATCCATTTAATGAGATGAATTTGCACGTATAAATACACGGATCATATACGATGCAAATGCACAAATATCTATTCTAAGCAAGTTCTATAGTGTTTGTGACATAGGAATTACCAATGGCGTGTGTGTTCGCATAATTAGTACACGTGCGGCAGGAACCAATGGTAATGGCGCAAGTGTCCTATGAAATGACATCATGGGCATATAAGATAATGCAATGCGATAAATGAATAACTAGGAAAGCTACGCTTATCATGCAAGTACTAAAGATAATACTTAACCAGCGGGCGCCTCGCACCATGCAGACAATCCCCACATGGATGTGTACATCTATTCACCGGGACACCTTGGCTAATCTGATCCGATCTCAGCTTTATCTTTCGCGCCACGTCCGACGCCTCTGCACCCGATCCTAGAATCGCACATAAGCAATTAAGAAAATAAATGTACGAATAGTCGTGGAACAAACGACACAAGTCAAACACGTGCACAACAAGACGCGCACACACTTGGTGCACAAAACGCACCCGCGACAACGCCACAAACTACTACTAGGGTCGCTAAACGTGACAACCCCCAAGCCTAAAACCCACTCGCACCAATCGCGCATTCATAACACACTAATTACATTAGGAATTAGGTTGTATATCACTAAAACCTCAATTTTATTTAAAATCGATTTATTCCGAAAACCTAGTAAGTATTCATTTACCGTTTTAGTTCAAAACTTAATATTTTAACAAAACTAGTGCCCACAATATTCATTTAATAACTTAGTTAGACCACACAAACCTTTACTAAAATTTTATCTCATCAATTTATATAAATCCTAAAAACCTAGTTTGCAAAATATCTTAATTAGAACAATTTACAAGTAACAATTTGTAATTTAACTACTAGATTACACTTTGCATTCCTTAAGATGTTAAATCACCCATTGTGATCTTGATTAAGTATAAAAACCCTAACCTTAATTTAAATCCTTCTCTTGAAAATTTAATTTTGAAATTAATTCCATATTTAAACATCTAATTAAGTTAAATTGAAGTAATAACCAACAATTAAATCATAGGGTTAAGATTATACCTTACAAGTTTGAGATCAAATTTGCAACTTAGCCTCCAAAGATGCTTCTCTTGCTCCCAATTCCAAGCTAGATTGGACCAAAGAAAATCGGTTAATGGTTAATTGAAGAATTTGTGAGACATTTTATTGATTTTTTGATGGAAAATGAGGGCATTTTTATGATGGAATGAAGTGGAGTACTGGAGAGGGCAGCAAGCATAGGTTTCGGCCATAATTTGGGAGAGGAGGAAAAGTGAGGTGTGTGTGTGGATGTGTATGGGTGACTGTAGAAGTTTCCCCATCATATCACATATTATTTCCTCTTTTTAATTAATTAATTTCTTTCATTTTGTTTGGAAGAAAATAAAAAGATGTTGAAGAGAGAGAAGGGGGGTTGCTCAAGGGCTCGGCCAAGGTGAGGGGGGAAAAGAGAGAGAGTGTATGGAAATTTCCAAGTGAAGAAAACACCCCCCATCAATCATACACTAACTCATTTCCTTAATTAATCCATTTTATTTTATTTTAAACCCTAGACTTCTCTAGAATTATGGAGACAAGTGAGAGAGAATTAGCATGCTACATACTTGATTCTATGTTGTCATAACCATTAGTGTATGATTAACCCATTCCAATTTGTAATTTACACCAATTTAATGTCTAATTGAAAGGTTAAAATAATTTCAAAATAATTAATTAAAGAAAAATATTTAAGTAAACTAATAATTTATAAGTGACTAAATAGATACCAATACTAGCAATTACATAGTTAAAATAGGTGTATTTAAGTCTATGTTGATAAATAATTATATCTTACTTCTTACGGAAAACACAATTTAATTTACCGATTTTTGGAAAATTCTCCTAAACGATTTATTTATTTATTTATTTTTAAACGTTACAATCACCCCCTTAAAGAAATTCGGTCCCCGAATTTAAAATCTAACTATGCGCACCCTCAAAGAGATGGGAGTATTTCTCCCGCATCTCGATCTCGACTTCCTACGTGACTTCTTCACCGCTTGGGCCACGCCAAAGAATCAAAACGGTCGGTATGTTCTCGGACCTCGGTTTCTTCACCTGTCAATCTGGAATGACTATCGGTTGCTCTTGCAAAAGAAAGATTGTGCTCCAGCTGAATCATTTGATGTTATATCGTGTAAGAGGGATCGCGAAAGTACTTGCGGAGCATCAATACATGAAACACGGGGTGAACGTCTAAAAAGCTGGGTGGAAGAGTCAAACGATAAACAACTGTGCCGATACACTCGATAATCTCGAAATAACCCACATCTCTAGAATTAAGCCTTCCTTCCACTCCTAATCTCAATATGCCCTTCATCGGAGAAACCTTCAAGAAAACATGATCGCCAACGGCGTCTATTAACATTAAACTTCCGCGTGCGCTAGGCCGCTCTCATCCTATCACGGGTCAACTGAATCCTTTCAGTCATATTCTACGCAATCTGTGGCCCCAAAATACTGCTCTCACTGAGTTTTGTCCAACAAACGGGCGATCGACATCTATCCCCATAAAATGCCTCAAAATGTGCCATCTGAATCGTCTCCTGAAAGCTGTTATTATAGGAAAACTTTATCAAGAGCAAGTGGCGATCCCAACTGCCAAGAAATCTAGAACGCAACTCGAAGCATGTCCTCAAGAATCTGAATGGTCTTCTCTAATTGACCGTCGGTCCGCGGATAGAAAATTGCACTGAAACTTAATTGGGGTCCAAAGCCTTCTAAAGTTTCTACAATAGTCGGCTGGTGAACTGGGTGCCTTTGTCAGACATAAAACAAGTCGAAACTCCATGTAGACGCACTATCTTATCAACATATATCTGAGCATACTGAACAAATTCGAGAACGGTCTTGACTGGCAGGAATGAGCTACCTTCTGTCAATCGGTCTGTGATCACTCAAATAGAGCCCTACTCTCTACTAGCCCTAGATAGACCCACAATAAATTCCATAGAAATCTGCCCCCATTTCTGCTTTGGTATGGGCAAAGTTTTTAATTCCCCTGCTGGCCTCTGAAGCACGGCCTTGACTTTGCTGATGAGTCAGCATCCCGAAACAAAATCTGTGATATCTCTCATACGTAATGATACATCTTGGTGGAAACCGGATAAACACTATATGTCGACTCGTATGCTTCCTCTAAAATCTCACGTCTCCGTCCCTCGGAATCTGGCACGCACGGTCGAATCCTAAATCTTAGCATTCCTTGATTATCAATCACGAACTCTGAATCTCTGCCCCATCGAACCCGCTCAATGATTTCTGACCAACAAATGTCATCAGACTATGCCTCACTGATACGGTCAAATAGCGGTGGATGTGAATGGACACGGACAAGCCGTCCCCCAGTCAAAGTAGACTCGAACTGTACTCGGCTGTTACATAGAATCTGTCATTCTGCCGTCGTCTGTCTCTAAACTGTGCTCAAACAACAAAAGCTACCTCCGGGCATCCAACACAAAGCATCCGCCAGATTATTCACCTTGCCCGGACGATAAAGAATCTCGCAGTCATAGTCTTCACTAACTCCACCCATCGGCGATCTTTTAAAATTAGATCTCACTGCTGAAAGTTATACCTTAAGCTTCTTGTGATCCGTAAATATCTGGCACGACTCGTCTCCAAATCTTTAGTGTAAAAATCACGGTGGCCATCTCTATATCATGCATGGAATAGTTCTGCTCGCGCTTCTTCAACTACCGAGAAGCATCGCAATAACCAACAAAACCGTCTGATTTTGAAGGCAAAAATAATACTGGTGCTGTAGTCAAACGAGTCTTTAACTGCTGAAAGCTCTGTTCGCATGCCTCAGTTCAAAGAAAAAGGAACTCCCTTCCGGGTCAACCCGGTCAACGTTGCAGCCATATGAGAAAAATCCTAACAAAGCATCGATAATATCCATCCAAACCCAAAATGCTGCGAACCTCCATCACTGATACTGGTCTGGGCTAATGCTGCACGTCCTCGATCTCATTCGGTTCCATACATATACTATCTCTCGTAACTATGGGTCCCAAAAGTCCACACTATCCAATCAGAAAACACACGTGGATAATTTAGCGAATAGCTGGCGCTCCCTCAAAGTCTACAACAAAATCCTCAAATACTGCCCAGGCTTTACTCGGCTCCAAAAGTACACTAAGACGTCCCCAATAGGCACGATGATAGACTGATCAAGAAACGAATTGAATATACGGTTCATCAAGTCCATAAACACTGTTGGGGCATTGATGAGCCCGAACGACATCACCAGAACTCATAATGCGTGTAGCGTGTGAAAAACAGTCTTTGGAATATCATCCTCTCGAACCCGCAACTAGTGGTAATATGATCGCATGTCCATATTTGAGAAAACATTCCGCACAGTAACCCAATTCAACTGACGATAACCAATACATAGATGCAAACGGTCGTCCTTCTGAAGAACAGGGCAGGAGCTCTCCAAGGTGACGCACTCGGACGAACAATCCCTTTATCCAACAATCTTGCAACTGTTCCTTCAGTTCTCAGCTCTGCCGGATCCATCCGATATGGCGGTAAAGGAAAAAGGCTCCCTGCTGGAAATCAAGTCAACGAAGAACCCAACATTGCGCTCTGGTGACAAACCAAACAACTTGTCAGGAAAGCCATCTTGAAATTCCTTCACAAACGGGACCTGGTCCAACGGGAACTTTGCGGCTCTAACATCACAAACATACTATATGAATCCCTGACATCCTTTCCTCAAGAATGGAGTAGCGTGAAGAGAAGAAATCAAAACTGGAAGAGTCAAATTGACATAAGAGTCCCTATCTCCGATACGAACAAACAAACATAAAGGAAAACATTTCGAGCGACAATAGATTAGCCTACGGAAGAAATCACAACAAGCGGCTGATTTAACAAAGATCACAATCGGCTAAACTTAGATACAAAATATGTGGATATCATTTCAAACGACATCAAAAGGAAATACGTATTGGAAGAAAACACAAAACGAATACATGTCACAACGTCATCTATCTAACCCCATCTGAGCTGGCCTACTCATACGAATCCGCTTTGGTCCAGAAACGATTGAAATCTCTTAAATGCGCTCCTCCAACAATAAAGTTGCATTCATAGTAGCGACGCAAGTGTCAAAAGTCTAGGTGCCGACATAAAGAAATAATTGCATGTCCAATCTCCACACAAAACTTTTTATCTGTTTCTCTTCAGTGTCCACCAGGTAAGGAACATATCGAACCACCAAGAAATTTGAATGTCGTACTCGGACACTGTCATCCCAGGATTTTTGCGCAAAGAGTCAAAACTACGAGATCGGACATTTCGAATGCTATCAGGAAGGAAATGAGTAAGGAATATAGCTATGAACTCATCCCAAATCACAGGAAGTAGATCTGCAGCTCGGCCTCTCTCAACTGAATCGCACCACGTCTGAGCAAGACCTCTCATCGATAATTTGCAAACTCAACCCATATCTTATCAGAACATCTCTGTGAACGACAAATCCAGTCATCCTGTCGAGGATTGTCTACGTATCCCCTCTTGCATCTGTACCGGTAAAAACAAACTGGAGGCTTCAGCCTCAAAACTCTTATAAGGATACGGAAAAAAAATCTCGAGAACAACAGAAACAGCTAACTAAGCAGCAGGTACAATCACAGTTCCCGCAATAGGAGGGACATCATCGGTTATTGGAGCTCGGCTAGCCTCAACTAACAATCAAATCATCTGTCACACGTCCTGAATACTCGACTCCAGCCTAGCCACCCGTCCTGGAAAAGGCGGACCACTCTGTCCCTGAGGGGTAAGCGTACTGCCCCGATCGGTCTTCGTCTCAAACGAGCCTTCTCTAATCTCATCTCTGGAGGCAGCCTTCCGGCCTTCGAAGTTTCCAGCGGCATAGTGGCTGGAGCAGGAACAGGATCGATAGGAACATTGCAATCGAATCAAAAGATTTTCGGAATTAAGGAAGGAGATACAGCAAATATATATATCCTTAGGTCATTTAGGCGGAGCACCATATCATAAGTATGCCGCGGAACATACACACGCTATGCCACTCTTCTTAAGTCACCTACTCCATATACCAAGGGTCATCCTACACTCAGAAAGGTAAAACCAAGCTCTGATACCAACTTTGTCATGACCCAAAGGTACGGAATGCGACTGACACTTAAATTAAGAAACGTCTCAAGGCGTAACGTAATCTAAGTAAGCCAAAACCCAGAAATCTAAACCAATTAAAGAAATAGAGTGAAGGAAAAGCTTAATTTAAAAGATGATTTTTGAAAAATAAGAGTCACCTTAAAATATTTAAATACATCAATTTTTCCGAAAATTTCGGCAGGGTCTCTTTTGTAAATACTGGCCCCCCAAACGGGTACAACACAAGAAAATACATATATCATAAATAAAGGCATCCCCAAGCGGGAGCTAGCTCTTCGCCAAAGGCGGAATCACAACCACAATGCAATGAATATATCATAATAATGCAAAATAAGCATAAAAGCATAAAAGCATCACGTCGGCTCAAGTGAGTATCGACACCAAACCACAAATACAAGTCTCACAAATCTCACCGTCTAGTCCAATATACAAGGGTAGATGGAGTATACTAGATACAAATAAAATACACGGTGGGAGCAAAATAAAATCCTCCAAAACCCCACCTATGAGAAAGCTGCAAGCCAAAACAAAGAAAGAAGAATAGGAGTACACCCGCCGCCACTGTGCTAACGGGGGTGAGTTGACAACTCGTGAGTAGTAATTAACATCTAATAAGGCTATCGTAACCATGCACGCAAATGCGTCAAAACCTACGCATATACTTATATGATGCGATGCACTAGTATGCATACAACCTGAATACATAATCAACATGAAACCTGAGTATGTTTGGTATAAGAAAATCTTTATTTTTATCTTAGAAAACTTCTGTAAAATAAATGTAGTATCATCAATGAAATCAACAGAAATCCGTGTCAACATTGACACAAAATTAGAATATCTCAATGTCTCAAAGTCTCAATAACTCGATGTCTCAACATCTCAATATCTCAATGTCTAGGGCTACGTCAGTCTGGATCGACCCATATCATCAAATCTCACGACCACGTCGGTATCTTCCGGATATCCGTCGCTTCAGACATCACCGATAGGTAGTCTGCCCCTGCCAGGCTCATCGTCACCCCCACAAAAACACTCTCGCCCCGGGAAACCGTACTGGGCCCACCATTTACCCGAAACGGTTCATCCTACTCCTCGAATCGGGTCTCGAAAACCAACAGCAATCATGAAAACTCATGGTGGATGACACATACATCACGAGAAAACCGCAATATGCATTTTAAAATGATAATAAGTTTTATTAAAATTCTTGCGATTTTCCCCTAAATCCAGAAATCTCAAAAATACTGAAATTCTCAAGAAGAATCACAATATGTAATTATGCCGGTGATGATGGAAATTTATGATACGGTAGTCTGTACCATACGAAATACGGTCAGAAGCTATGCATGAATCATGATGCAATGATGTATGTATACATGATTAACCATCCTACGTATCAATTTAATGAGATGAATATCCAGGTATAAATATACGGATCATATACGATGCAAATGTACAAATATCTATTCTAAGCAAGTTCTATAGTGTTCGTGACATAGCAATTACCAATGGCGTGTGTGTTCGCATAATTAGTACAAGTGCGGCAGGAACCAATGGTAATGGTGCAAGTGTCCTATGAAATGACATCACGAGCATATAAGATAATGCAATGCGATAAATGAATAACTAGGAAAACTACGCATATCATGCAAGTACTACAGATAATACTAAACCAGCGGGCGCCTCGCGCCATGCAGACGATCCCCCCATAGATGTTTACATCTACTCACCAGGACGCCTCGGCTAATCTGATCCGATCTCAGCTTTATCATTCCGCGCCACGTCCGACGCCTCTGCACCCGATCCTAGAATCGCACACAAGCAATTAAGAAAATAAATGTATGAATAGTCGTGGAATAAACGACATAAGTCAAACACGTGCACAACAAGACGCGCACACACTTGGTGCACAAAACGCGCCCGCGACAACGCCACAAACTACCACTAGGGTCGCTAAACGTGACAACCCCTAAGCCTAAAACCCACTCGCACCAATCGCGCATTCATAACACACTGATTACATTAGGAATTAGGTTGTATATCACTAAAACCTCAATTTTATTTAAAATCGATTCATTTACCGTTTTAGTTCAAAACTTGATGTTTTAACAAAACTAGTGGCCACAATATTCATTTAATAACTTAGTTAGACCACACAAACCTTTAATAAAATTTTATCTCATCAATTTATATAAATCCTAAAAACCTAGTTTGCAAAATATCTTAACTAGAACAATTTACAAGTAACAATTTGTAATTTAACTACTAGATTACACTTTGCATTCCTTAAGATGTTAAATCACCCATTGTGATCTTGATTTAGTATAAAAACCCTAACCTTAATTTAAATCCTTCTCTTGAAAGTTTAATCTTGAAATTAATTCCATATTTAAACATATAATTAAGTTAAATTGAAGTAATAACCAACAATTAAATCATAGGGTTAAGATTATACCTTAACAAGTTTGAGATCAAACTTGCAACTTAACCTCCGAAGATGCTTCTCTTGCTCCCAATTCCAAGATAGATTGGACCAAAGAAAATTTTTTAATGGTTAATTGAAGAATTCTTGAGACATTTTATTGATTTTTTGATGAAAAATGAGGGTATTTTTGTGATGGAATGAAGTGGAGAATTGGAGAGGGCAGCAAGCATGGGTTTTGGCCATAATTTGGGAGAGGAGGAAAAGTGAGGTGTGTTTGTGTGGATGTGTGTGGGTGAGTGTAGAAGTTTCCCCATCATATCACATATTATTTCCTTTCTTTAATTAATTAATTTCTTTCATTTTTTTTGAAAGAAAATAAAAAGATGTTGAAGAGAAAGAAGGGGGGCTGCTCAAGGGCTCGACCAAGGTGAGGGGGAGGGGGGGGAGAGAGAGAGTGTGTGGAAATTTCCAAATGAAGAAAACACCCCCATCAATCATACACTAACTCATTTCCTTAATTAATCCATTTTATTTTATTTTAAACCCTAGACTTCTCTAGAATTATGGAGACAAGTGAGAGAGAATTAGCATGCTACATACTTGATTCTAAGTTGTCATGGTCCATTAGTGTATGATTAACCCATTCCAATTTGTAATTTACACCAATTTAATATATAATTGAAAGCTTAAAATAATGTTAAAATAATTAAATAAGGAAAAATATTTAAGTAGACTAATAATTTATAGATGACTAAATAAATATCAATTCTAGCAATTACATAGTTAATAGTTGTATTTAAGTCTATGTCGATAAATAATTATATTTTGGTTTTTACGAAAAACACAATTTAATTACCGATTTTTGGAAAATTCTCCTAAACGGTTTATTTATTTATTTTTAAAACGTTACACTACTGATCTAACCATCATTAAATCCCAACTGTCTTGGCCAAGGTCTTATGGTTCTGACCAACCGGACATAGTGCGATACCGACTCCCAATATTAGGAGTGATGAATTCCTGACAATCACTCACTACCTCCATATGGCTCGGGACTGTGCCCAACCAAAACCTGTTTGCAAGACTCAGTAGAGCCGTGGTAGGGTTGTGATCAAAGCACAGTGGGATCTCACATGAAACAAATGATGATCTTAGGTCTAAAAACTAACCTGCTCTCATGTCACCTGAGAACCGCTATCTGACGATAGGTATAATACCATCTAGATGTTCACGGTGGGTCCGTCCAGTGTATTCACCCCCAGTGAGCACTTGTATACAATCTTAGGTGATCACACCAATGGCTGGAAGTAGCAACTAAGTGACGATTTCTCCGGTTCAGCTTCCCATGATGATTGCTTTGGACACATCTTATGGCTTTGGTCCTTCTCAAGGAAGAGAGATGAACTACTTATTGACTTGACCGAAGCAACTAACAGTGTGGATTTCTGGTGAATGATGATTTTGAATAGCCAACTGGAGTAGTAGGCAGAACAAGGTCGGCGGTTGAGTTAGGCGCTTTCGCTTCTTCGGTTTCCGGTTTTTTCGCTTTCAAATAATATATCTTACTCTGGAATATTGATGCTCGGTCTCGATATTCCTTCGATTTGGGATCTATAAGGATGTGCTTATGGACTACCTAGCTCCCACACGTATGATCGCCATCATAAAGCTGGTAGTCAAGCAAAATCCTACGGGATTTATCAACATGTATCCGCTATATGTGATATCGAGAATAACATATGCACATGTTAAGATAATGAAAAACCATAATAGTATACTACTGTATCGAGTATTTATCAATATATGTAAACAATACAAAGAAACAAAAGAAAGAAATACACATATTAATACAAAGATAACTCAAATAATATACTATATACAACTGAGCAAGAGTGTTCTGTACATACATATCCCTAGCATCATATACAATACAGGCCTAGGGCATACATATCGAACACATGCTAGTTCTTCTCCTCATCAATGTAGAAGACATCTCTTTAGAGAGGGTGACTCCATCACCTACAGGTACACTACCACGTTAGGAGTCGTCCATTCTAAAATACTTTTAGAATGCAGGCTAAGTACCCGGATTGGGACACTTCCCAAATCTAGATCTAAAACCATAAATCTAGTCACCAGAATCCCTAATATATTATCCATATCCTTCGTACGGAAATCACCATGTGACAACAAAAGTTTGACCGATTGTAGTATAGGAACATCACTTCCTATTAGGAGTATGTCATCCAAATTCCAGGACAGTACTCCCTACACTCTTCATACATGGTTCATTTGTTATTTTGATGAAATCAATCGCCTTGACTGTCATTTTAAAACAGATGATCCATCCTTGCTAAACATGCTTTAGTCTACGAATAGACATAAGCAACTTACACACCATTCGCTGCTCCCACTGACTATGATAACCCTCTGGTAGAGTCATATATACGTGCACTTCCAAATTCCCGTTTGGAAACACGTTATAGTCATCCTCTTGCCAGATGTCATAGTCTTGAATAGCAACAGTGGCAAGTCATATCCGTATGGATTTCAGCGTAGACACTGAAGTAAAAGTCTCATCACAATCCACAATGGGTATTTGATGAGAATATTTACAATAAGTCTGGCCTTATTAGGTTAGTACCTTTCCACCTGCATAAATCTCGAAAGATTTACTTCCTCCTAATGGGTTTTACCCCTTTAGGAGCACCCAACAAAGTCCAAAATCCAATATTTGCTGAAGTGCATGGAGTCCAATTTGGATATAAAGTATCTGGTCACCTGAAAGTTATCACTTCCTATGACCTACAGATAACTAGTAGGGCCATCATAACCATGATGCTTACCTGCCTGTCACCATCTATAAGAAAACAGAAGTATCTCTCAGATTGCTGAGGTCACCTACTAAAATCTGCGAAGTGGCTAATAGATTATCAAGTCCAATTCAATTCTTAGGTTCTATTAAATTTTCAGGATCTGTTTGTGGTTCTGGAGTCACTTCCAGTTCTACCATACTCCCACTAGTTTCTTTTATAAAAATATTCATTTTTATTAAAAAAAGGTGGCGAGTCAAGAACAATATAACTATTGATCTTGAAAATGGTAGAAACAAAACCCTAACGAATGCTTAGGATAATCCACAAACAGCCATTACCGAAGCGTGCCTTGAGTTTGTCCTAATTCTGATTTTAAACAGGAGCCTGATAACTCCATATCTTAATACCCTCATGATATACAAACAATCTATGTCCATATAGAATCAAAGGAACTAATTTAGATTGAACCGGATTCATATATCATGCAACAGTTTCTAGTGCATATCACCTAAATAGAAAAATGCCAATACAACATTATTTATCAAGGAGCGAACCTGTGGATGAGTAAACTGAGAGAGAATCAAGTTCTTAATTATTAAAATTATGGAATACCTAGCATAAATATCTATATCTTCGATCACTTTGAAGAATCCTGATACTTCCAACGTATGGTTCTCTTATTTAGTCTTTTATCTATAAACTTCTCAAAACCTTTGGACCTTGCATTACAACGAATGCGTATCTAAAACTAGAGAACTTATAGGTAAACCTGAATGAAATAAGAGTACCAACCTCTTTGTCCCTAAGAACACTAGACAACATACATTTTCATGTATAAGACCCAAGAGTATACTAACTCAAATTTCGTGTGTTGTAGGTTGAAAATTGTATTTTGATCGAGAATGTCTTACACCGGTATTCAATGCAGCTTACCTTATCCTCAACTGATAAAGGTAAATGTTTGGAACACAATTTTCCAAATTTATATCTCACTTTATAAAATAAAGATACAGATATATCATTTTAAAAATTGGTGCATAACAACGGTTATTCAACCAAAATATTTGTTGTTAGGCAAAACCAGGAGATTTAATCCAATATCACCAATTACAACAAATTCCGATATTGAGGCCTATTTCCCAATATTCTACTCTCGCTTAGTATATGTAATATCGTACAGATGTGAGATCCAAATCCGATAAATACATACCCTGGAGTCAGAATTAACTGGGAAAACAGTTCTCATTTACAAGTACACAGAAATTCTGAAACATAAATGTTTCAAGGGGATAGCCGGGTATTCCTAATAATGCCTTTTCCCGATCCAGATTCATAACAATAGTCGCAATTTCCTTTGCCCTCACATCAATCCCTTTATAGGTCTCTACATCTTACTTTCTGCATACCGCACTTAAGCTAATTGGTTTTCTTCCTTCCCTATCTTTCGATACCATCCTAAGATTTGGAAGAAGACTATCCAATAACTGTAATAGGTGTACTCTTCTAATTCAAGGAGCTCTCGCAACCTGAGAGAAAGTAAAAGGAAGAGACAACCGAATGATACAATCTAAATTCTCCAGAAGCAGTGCCCATCCTCGACAGAAGTAACTTTTTTGAGTTCGTATGTAACTATACTATAAGTCCACGGTAGCGCCCCGGCCGTCTAACAGACGCCAAATGCGGAACAAAAACTTTTTACAAACTGACGCTATCGTGTACCGTAACCCGGAACTGCCATTAAAGCTAAACTAACAAACTACAAAGTGGGTAGAAATGTTATACCGAATGATCCAAGTCCTTCGGTCTTCAACCATCATCCCACGCTTGTTGCGGCTGCTCCGATCTCCTGAATCTCCAATCTTCTCGTCCAGGTGGCACCACGTCGACGGATCTTTAAACGGGCTCCCGCCTCTGAACCGAGGCAACTCGGTCGTCAAGTTTGCTAAAAGAGACGACCAAGATGATATAGAGAATGAGTAGAACACTTTGTCTAGTTACGTCCAAGGTCACGGACGAACGGTTAATGAAGTTGCCCTTTTGGAACTGTGATGGAAATGAAACGAGCTATGAAATTTCCATACACTATAAACTATATCTTTTCTCAAATAATAGCCATGATCTCCTAATGAGAGAGACCGGCCACTTAAAAGGAGGAGAGGGGGTGAGTGCAGGAGAGGAGTGGTGACCACAAGCAAAAGATCAAGGAAAAATATCCTAAGCTTTACAAAAAGCATTAATGGAAACAATGATTCACCTAAACCTAGTCACCACAACCATTAATGATCATTAAATACAACCATGAGTCACTAACCTTGTCATCACTTCTAGAACCTTCTAGAAGCATGACTCACCCTCATGACTCACACAAGAAGAAAAGATAAATCCGCATTTAACCGACTGTTAAATACGGCTGATAGAAAAGTGGAAACTGGCAACTTCTAAAAGCGACCCCGAAACGGATTTCAGGATAACCCCGTAATGGTATAAACATACCCGCATTTGTATTACAACCGAATACAAATGCATCTGAGACAAAGATATTATATCTACACAGTATAATACTCGGATCCGGCTTAAACCAAAGCCGACCAGTATTAGCTGCCCGAAAAATGACACGTGCGAAAACGCACGAGCATTTTCCGAACCCTGCCATAAAACCATACGTCCTCTACAACGTTTCGCCCGAACTTGGGAAAGTGTCTGTGGGGGACTCTAATGACTCATCAACACACTGGCACTGGGTATAACCTCTAGCATGTCAGAGGTACAAGCTGTACGTAACGGTTGCCTATGTATTGATTGGAAGGGAAGCTGAAGAGCGAACTCATCTACAAACCCTACTGAGCCTGACAGTGAAAATGTTTATACAGTCCGGTCCGTTCGTCTAAAGAGTATCGCATATCGAGTCTAGGGGGGTGGATAAAGTCAGACCCCTAATAACGCGATAAATCGTGACGGCATGAAGTCCATCACCACCTGAGAAACTACTGATCCAAATCAGTTATTCTCCACTACCTCGGCCGAGGGATTCTAGTGATGGCCACCCGTGCACTGTGCGACATCAACCCCCAATACCGGGAGAGACGAATCCCCGACGATCCGCTCACTGCCTCCATGTGGCTCGGGACTGTACCCAAAAAATACCTGTTTGCACAACTCCTTTGAGCGTGGTAGGGTAGGAATCAAAGCACAGTGGGAACTCACACGAGACAAATGACGATCTCAGGTCAACCAACTAACCTGTACACATATCACTAGGGAACTGCTATCTGACGATATGTATAATACCAACTACCATGTTCCCGGCGAGTCCTGTCCGGTGTACTCATAACCCAATGAGCACCTGTATACATCTTAGGTGATCCAACTAACACCAGTGGCTTGTGAGACCGGCCACCGCCCCTCGTCGGGGTCTCGACTGTATACACTAGTCTACTCTGGAGTATCGATGCCCTGTCTCGAAACTCCTACGACTAGGGACACTTTAAGGATGTGCTTACAGACCCCAGCTCCCACGTATATGATCGCCATCATACTGCTGGTAGTCAAGCAATAATCCTATGGGCTCTATCATCATGCAATAGAGAACTAAAGCATGTATACGATGATAAAGACAAACCAGATAGCATACTATCATCTCGAGCAAGACTGTCATATCGGTATAGGTCATGTCTCAATCATTGCAATCACGTACCTGCGATCCAATAATTGACTTTGAGGGCACTATCTCCAACAATCTCCCACTTGCACTCAAGGCTAATTATTGCGATGTCGCATACTCACATCCCGTGTGATACCGAACATCCAACTCCTCTACTAATCAGTTTCACAAAGCTAGTTTGTAAAACTCTTGTGTTCGAGAAATAGCCTCAGTGAGTGGATCCGCCCTGATGTTTCTTTCTATGTCTCTCTAAATCTAAAGTTCGCGGAGAAATCCATCTCCCGAATCGAGTAATACCTGTCTTAGAATATATCTGGATATCTGATGGGACCTAGTTCATAAATGAACTCCAAATCCAAACTTCTTAGACTGTATCGATAACTGAACCTAATCAGTATCCAGCACCAAGCCTCCCACAGTATCCTCTTGGACCACCTGTCCATAATACTGTCCCTCAGCATAGGGAAAAACATAACTCTGACAATCACTCTGTCATCCATGTCACCTTTGAAGCCTGGAATGATAACCGTCTCCCGAAGGAGGCTGCCGTCATCAAATCCGTAGAACATGCACTTATGTTCTAAAACTGCTTCCTTATGTTTCTTCAGGATTGGATTAACATAAACTTATCGCATCAAGTACAAAAACTACATCTGGTGTGGTACTTGATATCTCATGATTGACTCAATTGCCTAAGCAAGTGATCTGCCAATCATGCACATCCCTCTCTCCTTTAGTCTCTAAGACACCTTTAGAGAGGGTGACTCCATCACCTGCAGGTACACCACCATGCCAGGAGTCATCTATTCAAAAATACTATTAGAATACTGTCAAAGTACCCACATTGGGAAACTACCCAAATCTAGATCTAATACCATTGATCTAGTAACCAGAATGTCTGATATTATATCCATATCCTGTCTGGAGAAACAACTGTGTGACGACCACAGCAAAACCGATCGTAGTATAGGAATTTTACTTCCTACTCTGTGTATGTCATCAAATACCAGGACATCATACCTTACTACCTTCTTAACAGATCCATCCCCTATTCTGATGAAGTCAAACCTATGACTGTCACATCAAAATTAGATGATCTTATCTCTGCTATATCTGCTCAAGCCTTTAAATAGACATAAGCTATTTGTCCACTATGCTTCCGCTGCTCCCACTGACTATGACAATCCTCTGGCAGAATAATATCTACGTACACTTCTAAAGCTAGTTTAGAACGACGTCATACTTATCCTCTTGCCGGGTCTCATAGTCTAGAACAACAGTAGTGTCAAGTCTGGGTAAACAAGAACCTCCCTGTCACCGTCCTTGAGGCTACCTGAGTACCTCTCGGGTGTCTGAGGTTACCCACCATATCTGCGGAGTGGCTATTGGAATGTCAAACCTAATTGAATATATAGGTCCTATTAAATTTTCCGTAATCGTTTGTGGTTCTGGAATCACTTCCAGTTCTACCATACTCCCACTACTGTTTTCTGAAAAAATACATTTTACTAAAACTGTGGCGAGTCAAGAACAATATCACTATTGATCTTCCAGATGGTAGAAATGTCAACCCTCGTCAAAGCCAGGGTCAACCCACAAACTGCCATTACAGAAACGTGCCTTGAGTTATCCAGTGTCTGGTTTTAAGCATAAGCTGGACAACTCCCCTTATCTTAACATCGTTAAGATATGAACCATTTTATATCCAGTATAGAAACAGAGGCACTAATTTAATTGGAACCAGATTCAAATCATGCAGCTGTCTCCAGTGCATATCAACTTAATGGAGAGAGACTAATCAGCATTACTCAACTTAGCAATCCATCCAATTATGAGTAACCTGAAAGAGAAACAAGTTTCTCAAAAAACCGTTACTATCTACTGAATACCTATCATAAGAATCTATATCTTCGATCTCTTTGAAGAATCCCGATACTTGTGACATCTGGTTCTCTACTTTATTCTTATACCCACAACTTCTCAAAACTTAGACATTGTATTTCTACGAAACACTTGTCTAAAACTAGAGAAGTCACAAGTAAACAGAACATAGTACGAGGACCTACCCCTTTGTCCTGACGGACACTGGACAACATACAATACTCTGTATAAGTCCCCTGAGTTTGAATAACTCAAAACCTGTGCATCGTAGGTTGAAAACTGTACCCAGGTGATTTCCTCAAATATCACCAATTACAACGAATTCCGATATAATGAGGATGGTCTCCTAATTCCCAATGACTTACTCGCACTCATCATCTGTAAAACCATACAGATGTGAGAATGAAACCTAGTAAATACATACCATGGAGTAAGTATCTAATCGGGAAATCAGTTTTCATTTAACAATGCACTGAAACATGAAAATGTTTCGTAGGGGTATCCTGGTATTCCTAGTAATGCCTATTCTATAATCCAATTCATGACTATAACCGTATATTTCTTTGTCTTCTCTCCAAATTCCTTTATTTGTCTTTAGTCGTTACCTTCTGTACACCATCATTAGGCTATATGGTTTTCTTCCTTCCCTACCGTTCGGCACCAGCCTATGGTTTGGAAGAAGACTATCCAGTAAGCATAATAGGTGTACCCTCCTAATCATAGGAGTACTCGTAACTTGAGAGAAGGTGATGATAAAAGACAACTGAATAATACCTTATTCTTTTAAAGGTGAAATAGGAGTGGCGATGAAGTACGCGGTTTGGTCGTGAATGATAACAGTCGCAATTTACTTTGCCCTCTTTCAAATCCCTTTATTTTGTCTTTACATTTTACCTTCTGTACACCCTACTTAGGCTAATTGGTTTTCTTCATTCCCTACCTTTCGGCACCTGCCAATGGTTTGGAAGAAGACTATCCAATAAGCGTAATAGGTGTACTCTCCTAAACTAAGGAGCCCTCGCAACCTGAGAGAAGGTGATAATAAAAGACAACTGAATAAACCAATTCTATTTCTTCTGAACCTGGATCCATCCTCGAAGAAGTCCCTTCGAGTTCGTATATAACCATACGATGGATCTATCCAATGGAAGTGGATGTCCGTAGTAATACGGGGTGTTCTGAGATATACAAAGGGTAAAAGAAGGAGCGGCAATGACTTATGCAACTATAGACAATCCAAAAGCCAGTATTTTAAGAAGGTTCGGTCAACTTGGTCACTGAGTCAAAGTTTAGGGTCGGTCAAAGGTCGCTGCCAAAGAGAGAGAAAAAAGAAATACTCTGTGTGCACTCTAACCTAGATCGGAATGGTTATCACTTTATCTAATCAGGAAAGCTCCCACTGTAATCTCAAATTCTCCTCCAAACCTGAAAGAAGAATTAGTCGGGATCACCCGAAGAGTAAACTAACTCATCAGTGAGAATCGGGATCCAACTATCATCGCATGATAACTTGATGGAAGCCACTCAAGTTATCACACTCCAGAATGTATGCGCATATCTGGCAAGTTTCCTGTATGTTTGAAACTCCCGATGTAATTTTTTTGCTCCATGCTCTTATGACCTTGGCGTTAGGTCAAAATATCATAAGTCACATGCCAAGTTCTACCCGTCACTATCCAGGTCAATTTGAACCCACCCGCACATGCCCTTGGTGTTAGGTCAAAATGGCAGAGCGACTGTCCCAAACCAACTCATCTATCTATACAACAAATGAATACCCAGCAGCTACCAAACACTATGCCTTGGCCTTAGGTCAAAATACATAGCTTGAATACTACTGACCATCCATAAGAAATGACGGAGGGCTACTGCTGGTTTTTGGCGAAAAACCTTTAACGTAATGAACTTGATCTCTTTGAAGGAAACTGATAGCTTTTTATAAAATATAGTGGCGAAAACCTTTTGCTAAAGAGGTCACTCCCGGTGAAGGGATCTCGGCTCTATCCTCGTGGAATGAGGTGCAGGATATTCCAACTGAATACCGCTATGCAAAGCAACTTGTAATCGACTATAGTGAAGTTACTACCCTGACGTAAACTTCTGCCCAAGGTATCACTCCCGGTGAAGGGATCTCGGCCCTTGTCTCGTGGACTGAGGTGCAGGATATTCCAACTGAATATCGCTTTGCAAAACAAAAGGAAATATCTTTGTAATAACACCTTTTAAAATTTGTTCCAACAACATCAAAATATAAGTTTGTTTTATCCTTGCATTGATAAGAATCAATGCAGTCCCATCAATCAATCACACCAGAAAAGAACGAAAATAAAATGTACGTATATGCCATTCGCATTCGTCACTGGGTCCCGTCATCACTCGTTAGGTTACTTAACTAACGACAGAGCGGGGGCTGGACTAGCGCGGGTGTAAAACATATTCAACATCTAATAGTATATATACCAATATACAATAATTGCTCCAGGCATGATAATATGCAACATTACAGAAAAGTAATAAGCATCACAGAACAATACAGATAATCTGGGATCCCCGGGTTTCACAGAGCCGCTACTGAAACCCGACGTTCCCCTGGTCGTGTGGATAGCCTGTGCAATGAAACCTAGACCCCTACGGGTGCGGCAAGTTACCCGCCAAAACCTAAAGCGAGGTAGTCCCCACAGCATAGTGAATGGAACACCCGGCACTTCACAGAATCCGGTAGCTTGAGCACCCCACCTCGGGTCAACCTGTACCCCCTACGAGTGCGGCGAATAGTCTGCCAATTCTAGAGTGAGGTCCCTTTGCCTCTTAAAGCCATGAGATACGGACCCGTTGCCCTCCAGAACCCGGCTATCCGTGCACTCCTTCGCGGGATAAACCTAGTACAGAAATAAAAATATGTACAACAGGTACATCGACCTCAACCCGGTCGTGCCCCAAAAGAATATTATACAAACAGGCAGTGACGGCAGTGCACAGGTTGGACGCTCGTCCCCCAATATCAAATGTACAAATAAATCCAAACTGCACTATCATTGCACCCTGCTATCCACCACGACATATCCGCAACATCACAGCACAACACAGAACATCAACGCGAATGTCACGTTCGCAAACCCGTCTAAAAGAACTATAGCAATTAGACGCGGTTTACCGATCAAATGACATTCCCGGTCACAGATATAAAGTAAGTACTGCATACTAACAAATTTAAAATTTCGATCGACTAAATTTCCCGAAGTGGGCCCCACGTACATCTGCTGTACAGTAACAAAATCTGGGCCCAAATGAACAGTACCAAAAACCACAATTTCCCAAGAAAAGCCTACTGGAAAATTTTGATGCACTGTTCCCACAGTACTGCCGCGATTCCGCGGTCGAACCCTAGGTTTGACCGCGGATCCGCGGCGGTCACGTGGGATCACGTGCTCAAAATTCCTCAGTTTGCTTAAAAAACCCTGCACCCCTTTCTGTAATATGCAAAATAATTTTTGGACCCGATTTAAAATCGACAGAAACTGTGAACATGGAATTTTGCGGTTTTCGAAAATCTGTTCGATCGATATTTTAAACGTGTTAGCGCAAGTTAGTATAGCTTAATGGTGAGGCTCTGATACCACTGTAAATCTACGGTAGCGCCCCGGCCGTCTAACAGACGCCAAATGCGGAACAAAAACTTTTTACAAACTGGCGCTATCGTGTACTGTAACCCGGATCTACCATTAAAGCTAAACTAACAAACTACAAAATGGGTAGAAATGTTATACCGAATGATCCGAGTCCTCCGGTCTTCAACCATCATCCCACGCTTGTTGCGGCTGCTCCGATCTCCTGAATCTCCAATCTTCTCGTCCAGGTGGCACCACGTCGACGGATCTTTAAACGGGCTCCCGCCTCTGAACCGAGGCAACTCGGTCGTCAAGTTTGCTAAAAGAGACGACCAAGATGATGTAGAGAATGAGTAGAACACTTTGTCTAGTTACGTCCAAGGTCACGGACGAACGGTTAATGAAGTTGCCCTTTTGGAACTGTGATGGAAATGAAACGAGCTATGAAATTTCCATACACTATAAACTATATCTTTTCTCAAATAACAACCATGATCTCCTAATGAAAGAGGCCGGCCACTTAAAAGGAGGAGAGGGGGTGAGTGTAGGAGAGGAGTGGTGACCACAAGCAAAAGATCAAGGAAAAATATCCTAAGCTTTACAAAAAGCATTAATGGAAACAATGATTCACCTAAACCTAGTCACCACAACCATTAACGATCATTAAATACAACCATGAGTCACTAACCTTGTCATCACTTCTAGAACCTTCTAGAAGCATGACTCACCCTCATGACTCACCCAAGAAGAAAAGATAAATCCGCATTTAACCGACTGTTAAATACGGCTGATAGAAAACTGGAAACTGGCAACTTCCAAAAGCGATCCCGAAACGGATTTCAGGATAACCCCGTAATGGTATAAACATACCCGCATTTGTATTACGACCGAATACAAATGCATCTGAGATAAAGATATTATATCTACACAGTATAATACTCGGATCCGGCTTAAACCAAAGCCGACCAGTATTATCTTCCCGAAAAATGACACATGCGAAAACGCACGTGCATTTTCCGTAACCTGCCATAAAACCATACGGCCTCTACAACGTTTCGCCCGAACTTGGGAAAGTGTCTGTGGGGGACTCTAATGACTCATCAACACACTGGCACTGGGTATAACCTCTAGCACGTCAGAGGTACAAGCTGTACGTAACTGTTGCCTATGTATTGATTGGAAGGGAAGCTGAAGAGCGAACTCATCTACAAACCCTACTGAGCCTGACAGTGACAATGTATATACAGTCCGGTCCGTTCGTCTAAAGAGTATCACATATCGAGTCTAGGGGGGTGGATAATGTCAGACCCCTAATAACGCGATAAATCGTGTCGGCATGAAGTCCATCACCATCTGAGAAACTACTGATCCAAATCAGTAATTCTCCACTACCTCGGCCGAGGGTTTCTAGTGATGGCCACCCGTGTACTGTGCGACATCAACCCCCAATACCGGGAGAGACGAATCCCCGACGATTCGCTCACTGCCTCCATGTGGCTCGGGACTGTACCCAAAAAATACCTGTTTGCACAACTCCTTTGAGCGTGGTAGGGTAGGAATCAAAGCACAGTAGGAACGCACACGAGACAAATGACAATCTCAGGTCGACAAACTAACCTGTACACATCTCACCAGGGAACTGCTATCTGACGATATGTATAATACCAACTACCATGTTCCCGGCGAGTCCTGTCCGGTGTACTCATAACCCAATGAGCACCTGTATACATTTTAGGTGATCCAACTGACACCAGTGGCTTGTGAGACCAGCCACCGCCCCTCGTCGGGGTCTCGACTGTATACACTAGTCTACTCTGGAGTATCGATGCCCTGTCTCGAAACTCCCACGACTAGGGACACTTTAAGGATGTGCTTACAGACCCCAGCTCCCACGTATATGATCGCCATCATACTGCTTGTAGTCAAGGAAGAATCATATGGGCTCTATCATCATGCAATAGAGAACTAAAGCATGTATACGATGATAAAGACAAACCAGATAGCATACTATCATCTCGAGCAAGACTGTCATATCGGTATAGGTCCTGTCTCAATCATTGCAATCACATACCTACGATCCAATAATTGACTTTGAGGGCACTATCTCCAACATATACGATGGCCATTTCCAAGCAATATGGATCATTATAGTGATACGGAGTATTCTGGAGAAATTCAAAAGTGAAAGTAGGAGTAGCAGGGATATTTGCGACGTTGTCGTGAATCATGACAATCCAAAACCAATGTGTGTAAGAAGGTCCGGTTAATGGGTTTTAGGTAAGGTAAGTCATGTGTCGCTATACCAGAGAGAGAAAAGAAACATTCAGCGTACAATCTATCAAGATTAGATTGATAATCACTTTATCTAATCATGATGGTTCCCGCTGTTTTCTCGAATTCTCCTTCTAACCCTAAAAGGAGAACTAGTCAGGATCATATATACCTTAAAAGTTCATTAACCGTTCAGTCAGGCCAGTGTTGGTACTCTAAGGGTGGTCTCTCGTGCTTTCGCACAGACCTAATTAATAACCCCATTTCCGCAGAGGCGTAACTACATTAACACTTTCTAGACACCTAATAGATTAGCTAATTGTGAAGTGAAAATATCCTGAGAAGTAATACTTACTCATCAGTGGAAACCGAGACCCAACTATCATTGTGTGATAATATTGACGGAAGCCGACCAAAATTACCACACTTCAGAAGGTATGCGCAAATTTGGCAAGTTTCCCTTATATTTGAACCTCCCGATATGCTTTTTGCCCCAAGCGCTTATGACCTTGACGAAGGTCAAAATATCATAAGTCGCAAGTCAAGTTCGACCCGTCATTGTCCTGATTAATCTCGACCCATTCATGCAAGCCATTGATGAAGGTCAAAACAACTGTACGCATGTCCTAGAATAATGCATCTATCTATGCTACAGACAAGTGTCCCCTATCTACCAAACACTATGCCTTGGTGAAGGTCAAAACACATAGCATGAGTACTGGTTGATACTCATCTGAAACGATGGAGGGCTACTGGTTTTGGCGAAAAACCTTCAACGTAGTGAACATGATATCGTTGAAGGAACTCGAGTGGCTTTGAAATGAAATGGTTTAGGCTCTGCATTTTAAAACTAGTAATATAAACTTTTGCTTAAGACCGAACTCCACATGAAGGGATCAAGGCTTTTTCCTAATAGAATGAGATGTAGGATATTCCTAACCGAAAACCTCTATACAATGCAAAAGAATACGGCAGTTGTTTTGAAGAAAACCGAGTAGTTTTAAAAATTAATTCCGACAACATCAAATAGGTTTGTTTTTCTTACATTAAAGATATAATGCAGTCCCATCAAAGTTAGTTTCTAAGCCACACCAGAAACAACCAAAATAGCATGATTTTATATGCCATCCGCATTCGCCACGGGGTCACGGGTCTTCACCACAAGGTTATTTAACTTAGGCAGGGCGAGGACAGGGTTAGCGCGGATGCAAAACATATAAAAGAATCTACTAAATATAATATAAATATATATATATCAACATCACAGGCAGATAATAGTAATCACAGGCAGATAATAATCATCACAGGCATGCGAACAATAATATAGAATAACTAATAAACTAGGAGACTCGCATTTCATTTGAGCCGCAAATGAGAAGCAACATTCCCCGGTTGTATGGATAGCCCGTACAAAGTCGATCCTAGTGTTGGGTAACCTTAACGCCCTAGCCATCGAACTTGGCGGTTTACGGAACAAAATTTTTTTGTACGAGTTTAAAAACGGCGCTATGATAACCCAATAAAACCCGGATCTTTCCATAAACCTATCTAGCCAAACTAGGAGTGATATCTACTATGGAAAGAATTCTCACCAAATGACCCAAGTCCTTCAGTCTTCTTTCCTCGTCATGTGCTCTAAGTGGCCACCTTGAACTTGTTTGATCTCCATTTCCGGCTCCATCGGTCTTCTGGGATCGAGCTTGTTCTCCGGCTCTCCTTTGTCGTAGATGATCCACCTGAGGGATATGATCCATGGCTCTAGCTCCTAACTGGATGTCAATAGGAGCAACTAGAGAACTTGGGTTACTAATCCAAGTTGTCTAGGATGTAGTGTGGAGATCTATGTGTTCTACTATCTCTATCTTGCATCTTCACTTGTTTCTTAACTCATGAGAGGGTAGTGATGAGGAAGATGATGAAGGTGGAGGAAACTCAAAAGGAGGGAGGAAGGTGAAGCAAAAATGGGAGCTTAAGAATAATGAAGCATGCAAGTGAGAGAAAATTCAACATAATGGTTTTGTGTATGAATTTTCATAATAAAAAACTAGCAAGCATATTTCAATAATTGATCCAAATGAATAAATAATTCATTTGTCAACTATTGAAGTCATGGCTCTCACTATTCCTCCCTCTCCTCCAATTTCTACCTCATTTCCATTTATCAATAAATAGAAAAGTCCATGATGAGGTGTCCACCCTCTAGAAGGTAATCTGTAATAAAATACGGATTACAGTCTACTGTATATACATACCTGCATTCGGATTAAAACACGAATGCATAAAGAGTTAGAATAACATGAGGAACGTAATACTAGAATATACATATCGAAATACATATATGTAAATTATTAAGTCAATACCTGATATGATAATCCGGCTCAAACCCGAGCCGGCTAGTATTACCAACTGTCCGATCGAAAGTCCGGGTACAAAGTACATCAATCGATCGAAACCCTGCACGTATCCAATACGGCTACTACATCATTTCACCTAAACTAGGGAAACCCTCTATGTGGGAGTCTAAAGACTTGACAGTACGCCGGCAGTGAGTTACTGGATAAATCCATAACCACAAGTATGTCAGCGGCACTAGCTGTACGTAACGGCTATTCGGGTACTTGTCGAAAAGGAAGGCTGATGAGCAAACTCATCCAAATCTCTACTGAGCCTATCTATGACAATCTCCATACAGTCCGGTCTATTCGTCTGAGAGTATCGCATACCGGGTCTGGGGGATGGTAAACGTCAGACCCTAATTACCCAGTAATTCGTACTGATGTGGCTCAGGACCAATCCAGGAAACTACTGATCAGCAAATCCCAACTTCCTTGGCCAAGGTATTATGGTCCTGACCAATCGAACACAGTGCGATATCGACTCCCTATACCGGGAAAGACGAATCCCGGACAATCGCTCACTGCCTCCATATGGCTCGAGACTGTACCCAACCAAAACCTGTTTACATGACTCAGTAGAGCCGTGGTAGGGTAGTGATCAAAGAACAGTGGAAACTTACACGAGACAAATGCCGATCTCAGGTCTAAAGACTAACCTGTACCCATGTCACCTGAGAACATCCACGTGACGATAGGTATAGTACCATCTGGAAGTTCTTAGCGAGTCCATCCGGTGTACTCAACCCCAGTGAGCACCTGTATACGATCTTAGGTGCAAGAAACTAATGGTTGCGGGACCATACCATCGCCCCTCGTCGGGGTCTAGAAACGTATAAAGTAGTCTACTCTGGAATATCGATGCCCAGTCTCGATACTCCTACGACTAGGGACCATTTAAGGATGTACCTACCAACTACCCACCTCTCACATCCATGATCTCCATCATAACGCGGGTAGTCTAGCAATGATCCTACGGGCTTTATCAACATGTATAAAAGATATGTAATAGCAAGTAAAATATACACATGTTATGATAAAGACAAACCAGTTAGCATACTATCATATCGAGCAAGACTGTCCTGTACATATATATGTCCAAGCATCCAAATGTATATATATACAATAATGTCCTCTAGGGCATACATATCCAACAATCTCCCACTTGCACTAAGGCCATACATATCGACGTATCGAGTACCCAACGTCTGCTCTAGGGCCAGTTGTTGGCGTATCGAATACCCAACATCTCAAAAAGTCTCTCGAACTGTGCTTCAGGAAGGGCCCTGGTGAATGGATCCGTAGAGTTGTCTTTTGTGTCCATCTTCCGCACCTCGATCTCCCGACGATCAATGATCTTCCTGAACAGGTGATACCGCCTCAAGATGTGCCTGGATTTCTGATGGGACTGTGGTTCCCTTCCTAAAGCCATAGCTTTATTGTTTTCGCAATACACAGGTATTGGGTTAACAATGGATGGAACCACCTGAAGTTCAGTAATGAACTTCTTAATTCAGACGGCTTCTTTTGCGGCATCGTTGGAAGCAATATATTCAGTCTCCATTGTTGAGTCTGCGATGGTGTCCTGTTTGGAACTCTTCCAACAGACCGTCCTTCCGTTGAGGGTAAACACAAAACCCGAGACAGACTTGTTGTCATCCTTGTCACTCTGGAAGCTCGAATCGGTAAAAGTCTCCACCTGGAGGTCCCCATTACCGAATACCGGGAACAGTTCTTTAGTCCTTCTCAGGTACTTCAGAATGTTCTAAACAGTTGTCCAGTAGTTCTCAACTGGGTTAGACTGATACCGTCTCACCACGCTAAGCGCGTAAGCTACATCTGGGCGACCTGGGTGCAGGCTTGAGAGGGGAGGAGGCGATGCAGTTGAGGTCGAAGGTGAGGCGGCAACGAAGGCGACGACGACGGCGAGGGATAGTGTCGCGGTCATGTGGTTTCTCGGTGCAAGGGTTCGTCGTCGGGGATGGGAGGAGGAAGGTGGCGACGAGGTGTGGGTGTTGGGGGAGATCGAGGTCCTCGTGGGGGAGAGGAGGGAGAAGCGGGGGAAAAGAGAGAGAGTGTGAAAGAGAGAGGGGAGCGAGATGGAGACGGGGTCGAGAAAGGCTTCGCGAGCGCACGTGCGCACGAGTCGTAGGTACGTGGGGCGCGAGGGAGGAGGCGACGTGGGAACGCCCGCGAGCATGGCGAAGAGAAAAGAAGCGGGAAAGTAAAGAGGGAGGAAGAAGGAAAGCGGGTCGGGTCATGAGGGGGTTTGGGCCGGGTTCATGGGCCGGGGAGGGATTAAAAGGGATATAGAGGGTGATGGGCCGGGAAATAAATAAATGGAAAAGGGGAGTTAGGGTTTGAGCTTAGGCTTGGTGAAATAAAGAAAAAAAAGAAAGGGAAAGGGTTTAAGGTTTGGGTTATAAATGGTTTAGGAAAATTTAAAATGGTATTAGATTAAATTAGTGTTAGGTTTTTTTAAATAATAAAAACAATACTTATAAAATAAATAAATTTCGTAAGTAACGAAAATATAGTTATTGGTGTATAAAAAGACTTGGGTATTACATCATACCACCCTTACAAAAATTTCGTCGTCGAAATTTAAAATAAACGATAAGCTATAAATAATATGCGAAAAACCATGGAATCAAATACTACTATATAGCGGTCTACGTAGAAGCAGCTAGATAAAATCAGAATCCTAAATATATATATACATACATATATCAAAAAGTAGCACAACTAAAATAATAAGCATAACCATTTATAATAGCAAACTATAAGCACAATACCCGGGAAAATAAGGTAACAATCATAAAATAGTGAAGGATTTGCCGATAGGTTAAAATATTTTAGAATAAACAATTTTAAAATAACTTAGAAGACCCACATGGTGAAAATACGAGACAGAGAACAAAATAATATGCGCGATATATGTTTGCACTATTGAAAATGTGAAGAATAGTAAAGCATTTAAAATGGGTGAAACGGAAGTAGTTAATAACACGTAATTTTTGTAAACACAAGGTAGTGGAAGCTAAATTTCTAATACAATGTTACTTAATGTTATTATGGTAATAGGAGATAGCACAAAAAAGTATAGGGGATAGCCAGGGTAGGGATTACAATGGAGTATGGCCCACTCAAAAGGTCGGACCGTAGTACTTCAAACTGAATGTCGAAGAGACTGGGGTCGGGTCAGTACAGGGTGTAAGGGTGAATAGTAATGAATCTCAGAAGGGAAAGAAATGTATTAGGGTGGGAGAACAGTCAATGCATCATGCGAACCAAAAATCAAAAGATTAGCGAACTCAGAAATTTTATTTCATTAAAGAAAATTCCAAACAAGGCATCCTCGAAGGATAAAAGACGGCCCTAAACTATACATAGATTTATTTGGCCAGAGCAGACAAAAGATAAATCACGTCGGACATAGTTGTGGAAGTTCAGCAGGTTACGGTAGGCTCGCGCGCTCAGAGAGGGGCGTCCATTTCCATATCGCCTCGCAGGAATTGCCACTGGAGGTTCTTCTACCACGAGGTCTTCTTCTTCTGGTCCTTCTTCCCCGGCTGGAGCTTCTTCATCGTGGTATGCTTCCACGTGATTCACCTCTTCTGGATCTTCTTCCACGGGATTTCCTTCCACGGGATTCTCCTCAAGGTCTTCCTCTTCTAGATTTTCATTTATCGGGTCCTCCTCGGGATCTTCCTCTATTGGATCTTCTTCGAGGTCCTCTTCTTCGTCGTCAAAGTCGCTGATCATGTCGACTTCTGGGGCTGTGACTCCCTCATCCTCGGAATCGCTGTTTCCGAAAATAACTTGTGGGTCGTTGATCTCGTCATCTGAACTCACCAGTATGCAGTCTAAGAAAACGCACGACCGTGTGTCCTCATCTAGAGGCGGCGGCGCTCCAGGATTTGCCATGGCCTGAAAAGAAAGAGTCATGATCAAACAGTAGAACACACCAAGAGAATAACCAAGGATATGGTGCGCAAGGAAAATATACGGTAGGTAAGGACTGAAGATCAAAATTTAGAATACAGATGCAATAAGCAGTATGAGGAAAATGAGTGGCAAGGGGACGATACATACATCACAATTCACTATTTTATTGCATTCAACTAAAAGTTCAACGGATACAAGAATTTAAACGAAAGGAAATATTTACAAAAGAGTGACAATATTTTTATTGAAAGCCGAAAAGGTGATAATTCTTCTTTGATATCTAGATCGCTGCATTCTCATCACGCGAGTTGAATCCTGTGCTGGGTCCATACTATCCTCGAAGCTCGAACTATGCAATAACCATCACTTCGCAAGAGTGGAGAGTGTAGACGAATCTCCTTCTTGTAGTTCCTTCCTTTTAGGGCAACCATTGATAGGATTTTCGCTGGATCCGCAAATTAGGCACTGTCCTTTGGCGCTGCGACAGTCTCTCTGAAAGTGTCCTGGTTTCTTGCAGTATCCACAACGTTGAGTCTTCCGATGCTTCCGTTGCTGGGGAACAAGTGGGCGCTTCATCTTCACATCTTTTCCTTGTTTAACGGGGATTCCCTTACGAGTGGAGGCTTCCGCTGGTGCCTGAGTCATCTGCCCTCTTAATCCTGCAGCTAACAGGTCGTTCGTTCGCTCCAGGGCATCCCTCAAACCTTGCAGTACATTCAAAATCTCGACGGTCTGATTCTGGGGAGTGGAGATACAAGAAGAGTCGTTGGAAGAAATAGTCCTGAAACAACAATTCTAGGACGGCATAAGGCGCAAGCTATAAGAATCATAATACAATGTAGATTAAGCATGGAAATAAGAATCTCGGGTGAGGTGAAATTCAATCGAGTGGAAATCCAATGTAGAACTCCAAGTGACTCAAACAGAGAACAGTATTGTAACTATGCTGCAGTTCATAATTACAACCACGTAACTCTACTAAGTCACCTAAAACTCTAGCGGGTGGATCAAAATGTATGGCAGAACACACTATGTGAATCAAGATCAAGAATAATAAGTTTACAATCTAGACCGAAAGATGTTTTAGATTGTCAAGCCCTACACGGAAACTGCAATCCCAATCGAAGCAAAACCTGGTTCTGATACCAACAAAACCATATCACGTCCCGCTTCCCAAAATACGGAATACGAAGGGTTGACAAGGCCAGCCATGCTCCTACGGTCAAGGAAATATCCTGCCGTAGTCATACTCCGGCTTCTAGCTTTACATGGTAATCAGTAATCAATGCACAAGTAATGAGAAATGCAGTATCTAAATCAAAAGAACTAACTAGATGGAGATCAAGGAAGTATGACTCTGGGTCGAAGATTAAGATGTCAGCGATGTCCTCAAGGTACGTCAGGTCCTGGTCCAAGCTAGATCCACTCCTCAATCTGAGCATGCATACTCAGGTGATCAGAGCTACACGATAGCAATATATACATATAGATACAAATGTGAACACGTGCAATAATGATGAATATGAAACAGTAAGCATGGAATAATGACGTGAGCATGAAGTAGTCAATGCACGTTGCTAATAGAGCAGGTAAACAGTAAAGCAGCAAGCAGTATGGCAGGTAGGTTGAATCAAAAAGCAATGCATGTCAATGTCACTAACCCTATTAGTCTCTAAGTCTCACTGTACAGGTCGCTAAACCTATCGTCAGTCTAAGTGTGAGAGTCAACCACTCGTGAGTATCCCCACCCAAGGGTAGGACCCAAGGACAAGGGAACACTGGCCCGAGTCGCTCGCTAATAATCAGTAATATCCTCATATATTTCCAGAATCGCTGTATGTGCAGGCATGGGACTCCCGAGATTCTGTTGAACTCACACTCAAACTACCCCACACCCCGTGGTCTACATCAAATGCCAACCATAAACTCAAATACCAGTCGGTCCATGACAAGTCTACGCGAGAACTGAAGACAGGGTATCCATCAAGCATGTCTTGACTGATACCCAAGATAAATGGACAGTGTTTGGTGCCTTACCTATGACACCCATACAAGTGCTTCCATAATCGTCCCATACCAATTATAGTCACACTTATACACGTCCCATAGACGTCGACAATGCAATAAATCAATAGGGTCCACTGATTGTATACAAGTACGTATCACTTTCACTTATCAATTCATGCTTACACACTAACGTACTTGCCACAATCAAACACTAATACCTAACACTGGGTAATGCACATGATCGATAGGTTACTGATGTAATGGCTTCTACGCGATATGATGAGAATACAACAATTACCACATGAATGGAATACCATCAGTCAGTGTCCAACCACTTTCATAATTTACTATAAGTCATGCATGCAGAATTAAGCAAAACAATATAAAAGGGGTAAACATTATAATGAATTATCTATCCATCAAAATTAGTTTTACGCCAATCGGGTTTCAGGTTTGCTAGTTATGACCATTTCAATCTAAGTGTTCACGGCTGGAAATCCGGTTTCAGAATCGGAAGTCCATTTCGTAACACACTTTAATCCTAGTTGGGATCATAACTAGGCAACGCTATAGTTGAACAATGTTTAGTATTATCAGTTAGGTTTCCACCGCAATTGGCAGATCAGTAATATACTATATCTACAGGGAGTTATGGACAGATTATGTTCGATGTGTAAAATCTGCCTCTGCAGAATTCAGAAAAACATATCGACATTATAAAATGAGCTAAAAATATCAAACTGTTGAGGAATCCAGTGAGACCAGTGGAGTAAAAAATATAACACAATTTACTACTTAACAATATAGGGTTCCGTGCATTCTCATATTTGAACAGGAATATACAGGGGTTTATAAACAGGGCTTAACTAGGATTTCCGTTCTGGACTGCAGTCCAGAATCGTAATCCACCGCAGTTTTCTCTATCATAAATAGTTCAAATTTAAATACCAATTATAGGGTTCTGTATATTATTCCATTGTCTTCGATACGAGCCATGGAATTCCAAAATCCAACTTGTAGAAGATTTAATATGAATTTAACGGTCTAGCGTGTTCAGAAAATTCAGGTTTCGTACTGACTATCGGGAGCAGCATTACATAGTTGAAACGGCCATGGTTTTCCACTAAATTTCTAAAGCACATAGGTAAATAGTATACGGGTCTAATGATCACAAGTTTCATTATTTAACGACAGGTTATGCATCAAACACTTGTTTGTACGTATGGTGATCGAAACTTTGGTTATGCAAAGATATAAATAAGTATGTGTATAACATTAATAGCATGTAAAGCAAGTGGAAACCACTTGCCTCGATCGCTTGATATGGAAGCGACGCTGCTGCAGGGTTTGTCCCGACACACGGGATGGCGCGATGCTGGATACGGGCGCGCGGCGCGAGCGTGGTGCGCGGTGACCCGGTACTGGACGCGGTGGCGATGCGGGCGTGATACGGCAGTGGGTGTGGTCCTGGCTCGGTGCGTGGCACGGCACGACACAGAAATGTGCCTGGTGACGACGCGGGCGCGACGCGGTGCTGGGCCTAGTGATGCCACGGAGGCAGGCACAGTGCGACATAGGACCTGGTCCGGAGGTGGGCACGACACGACACAGGCGCGGCACGGCAACTGGGCATGGGGCGCGACACGTGAGTGGGTCTGCGGTGGCACGGTGTTGGTGCGGTAGCTGTTATGAAGTGGCACGGTGTGGCACGGGGCGGGGGCAGGTGGCCGGTAGTGAGCTCAGAGGCGAGCCAGTGGTGAGGGGACGGAGGCGACGGTGGGGGTCGACGAGGTGGAGCCTCGGTCGCGGCGTGGATGCAGGCTTGCGAGGGGAGGAGGCGATGTAGTCAAGGTCGAAGGTGAGGCGGCAACGAAGGCGACGACGACGGTGAGGAAATAGTGTCGCAGTCGTGTGGTTTCTCGGTGCAAGGGTTCGTCGTCGGGGATGGGAGGAGGAAGGTGGCGGCGAGGTGTGGGTATTGGGGGAGCTCGAGGTCCTCGCAGGGGAGAGGAGGGAGAAGCGGGGGAAAAGAGAGAGAGTGCGAAAGAGAGAGGGGAGAGAGATGGAGACGGGGTCGAGAGAGGCTCCGCGAATGCGCGCACGCGCACGAGTCGTGGGGACGTGGCGCGCGAGGGAGGAGGCGACGTGGGAACGCCCGTGAGCATGGCGAAGAGAAAAGAGGCGGGAAAGTAAAGAGGGAGGAAGAAGGAAAGCGGGTCGGGTCGTGGGGGGGGGGGGTTTAGGCCGGGTTCATGGGCCGGGGAGGGATTAAAAGGGATATAGAGGGAGATGGGCTGGGAAATAAATAAATGGAAAAGGGGAGTTAGGGTTTGGGCTTGGGCTGGGTGAAATAAAAAAAGAAGAATGGGAAAAGGTTTAGGGTTTGGGTTATAAATGGTTTAGGAAAATTTAAAATGGTATTAGATTAAATTAGGGTTAGGGATTTTTTTTAAAATAATAAAATTAATAATTATAAAATAAATAAATTTCGTAAGTAACGAAAATACGGTTATTGGTGTATGAAAAGACTTGGGTTTTACATTGACTAAAGATCAAAATGTCAAAAGGTCCTAATCAAGTTCCACCCGTCATTATCTTGATTGCATTAGACCCACCCATACGAGCCTTGACTAAAGATCAAAATGGTCGCACGACTGTCCTAAGCAATCACATATGCAACGGGAAAGCATTACATAGCTACCGAACACTATACCTCGACTAAAGATCGAAATGCGTATCACGAATACTAAGCAATACCAATCCTAAATAACGGAGGGCTATGGTTGGGTTTTTGGCGAAAAACCCTTTAACGTAATGAACTTGATATCGTTGAAGGAACCTGAGCAGTTTTTGAAAAGGAGTGGTTTAGGCTCCGTTTTTGAAAACCTATGGTTTTGGAAAAACCTAGTAACCTACAGTATAAACTTTTGCTCAAGAGGTCACTCCCCATGAAGGGATCTCAGCTCTTGCCTCCTGGAATGAGGTGCTGGATATTCACAACCGAATACCACTATGCAAAGCGAAAAAATATAACTATAGTTTTTAGAAATTTGTTCCGACAACATCTTTAGGTTCTCTTATCTTGCATTAATCAAAATTAATGCGGTCCCATCAGTTAATCCTATCACACCACAAAAATAACGAAAATACAATGTACATATTTGCCATCCGCATTCGCCATGGGGCCTCGTCATCACCCGTTAGGTTACTTAACTAACGACAGAGCGGGGGCTGGACTAGCGAGGGTGTAAAACATATACAACATCTATTAGTATATATAAATATATATAACAATCGTACCAGGCATGATAACAAACAACCTCACAGAATCTCAGCAAGCAACACAGAATGGTGGATAATCTTGGAGCCCCGGGTTTCATTTGATCCGCAAATGAGACCCGACGTTCCCGGTCGTGTGGATAGCCCGTGCAATGCAAACCTAGACCCCTACGAGCGTGGCAAGTTACCCGCCAATCCCAGAAGCGAGGAAACCCCCTTCATCAAAGTAAATGGGCCACCCAGAACTTCACGGGACCCGGTAACTTGAGCGCCCCTCCATGGGTCATCTCGGGGTAGACGAGAATTACCGATCTAGGATCGTTAGTTTCTCAGTTGGTGATAGGTTTCATGCCGATACTAAATGTCAAGTTATTATAGGGTCTGACTTTATCCACCGCCCTAGACTCGATATGCGATACACTTAGACGAACGGACTGGACTGTTTGAATATTATCACTATCAGGCTCAGTAGGGATTTCAGGATGAGTTTGCTCGTCGGCCTCCCTTTCGCTCAATACTTGGGTAGCCGTTACGTACAGCTAGTGCCACTGATGTGCTTGTGGTTAAACTCACTGCCGGCGTATTGACGAGTCTTTAGAGTCCTACACAGAGAATTTCGCTGTTCGGGCGAAACGTTGTAGAGGCCGTATGGTTTTATGGCAGGGTTCGATCATATTCGTGCACTTGTGCACGGATCATGATCGGACGGATAATACTAGTGGGTTTTGGATTAAGCCGGATCCTAGTATTATATTGTTGGATTATTTTCATCTCGTTGTATTCGTATTCATTCGGAATACGGATGCGGGTATGTATATATGGATGAGGGGTATTCTTGTAATTCATTACAAGATTACTTTAGTTGACGCCATTTCTTTTTCTTTATTAAACATTTAGTTTTAATGTTTGATAATGGTGAAATGTGTGAGTGTAAATTTTGGATTGTGAGTGTGAGTTTTGGCTTTGATGCATTGATTGTAGCATGTGCCATGCTTGATTCAATTATTGTGTTGTGAGATATTTGTGAGGGATGTAGCAGTAGATATTTGGGATGAGAAGTTTTCTTTAGTTGCTTAATCTCAAAACAAAGATCACATAACTCAACAAAAAGAAAAAGGCAGCAAGCCATTTTCCTCACAAGCTTTCTTCACTTGCTTCACACTTTCACCCCATGGCATCTTCTTCAACCTCCACCCATTCCCCCTCATGAGTTGAGAATTCTTGGGTGTATTGAGACAAAATAATCACAAACACACTCTACTTCATCTTAGCTATCTAGCTAGCAAACTAGATACCCGAGTTGCTTCGGTTTTGAGGTGGGAGCCCGTATTACTAATCCTCGACGTGGATCGTCTTCGACGAGGGAAACTGGATATCCAACTTGATCGAGGAAGCCGCGAGGAGTTTGGGATAGAGGTTGAAGACCGAAGGACACGGATCGATAGGTATAACCTCTCTAAACTCTTTTCATATAATTAGTATAGGGTTAATGGTACGATCCATCGATTAGGGTTTCGTTAGTGCCGGGTTTTAAAAGTTTTTGTTCCGTGTTTGGCCATGGATTGATGACCGAGGCGCTGGAGTATCCCAACAATTTAGAGTCCTACTCACATAATGGATTACTTATGGCATCTTGTCAATATGCTGTCCTAAAATAGCTCCAATCGCGAAATCAGAAACATCACACATAATCTCTAAGGGCTGGCTCCAATTTGGAGCATGTAGAATAAGAGTGAAAATAAGCACCTTCTTCAATCGCTCAAAAGACTTGAGGCAATCGGAAATAAACTCAAAATTTACATTCTTGGCAAGTAATGTTGTCAATGGTCTAGCAATCTTACTGAAATCCCTGATAAAACATCTATAAAAGCACGCATGCCCTATGAGTGACCTTATATCCTTACAGTCTTGCGATGAGGTAGATTAAATATGATATCTATTTTAGGTCGGTCTACCTCAATGCCTTTACTAGAAATAATTTGTCCTAGCACAATGCCTTACTTAACCATAAAATGACATTTCTTCCAATTGAGTGTTAAATTTATTTTTCATCGTTGGAGAACTAGATACAAATGATGTAAACACTAAGCAAACGAATCACCAAATACCAAGTGGTCATCCATAAAATTCTCTAAAAAGCGCTCCACCATGTCAGAAAATAAACTGATCATGCACCGCTAAAAAGTGGCTGGTGCATTCCATAACTCAAACGACATAAGTCGATATGCAAATGTACCATAGGGGCATGTAAAGGTGGTATTTTATTGGTCTTCTGTAACAACTTGGATTTGATTATAGCCAGAGTATCCATCTAGATAGTAATAATACTCATGCTCGGCTAACCTTTCCAGTATTTGATCAATAAATGGCAACGGAAAGTGATCTTTCCTTATTGTGGTGTTCAGCTTTCTATAATCAACGCACACACGCCAACCTGTTTGTGCGTTAATCGGGAAAAGCTCATTCATGTGGTTTTCAACAACAGTAATGTCATATATCTTAGGTAATACATGAATAGGGTTGACCCAAGTACTATCGGAAATAGGATAAATAATACAGCTATCAAGACATTTAATAATGTCTTTCTGTACCACTTCCTTCATCACAGGGTTGAGCTTGGGTTGAGGGTCTCTAGCGGTCATAGTATTGTCTATCAAGTGAATTCGATATTGTACAATGGTTGGACTAATTCACTTGATATCCGCTATTGTCCATCCAATTGCTTCCTTATAATCTTTAAGAATAGATAACAAGGCTACTTCTTGCTCCTTAATAAGATTAACTGCTATAAATTACAGGGAGCGTCTCGTTCACACCTAAGTTCAACCCTGAAGTAGGGCTGACCGTAAAGTAGTTCTCAATTACAAGAACACCTGAAGTAGATGCAAAACTATGCTTCTTCTTCAACTGGGTATTCTTGGAATCCATACAATCCTCTTTCTCTTGCTCATACTTATGACTGTTGTCATAAGTTAGAGCCGAACCGACGTTCCCCAGCCCTGAATAAGAATTCGGATCGGTCAAGCGATACATTTTATTATCTTGATTAGGGCGTGAAATGGTTGCTACCTGGAGAGAGAGAGAGAAAAGAAACACTCAGCGTGCGCTCTTGCAAGATTAGATTGGTTTATTAATTTATCTAATCAGGATGGCTCCCACTGTTTCCTCAAATTCTTCTTCAAAGCTTTAAAAGAAGAACTAGTCAGGATTAATTGCACGTCATAATACTTGCTTAACCTTTCAGCCAGGCTAGTGTTGGTACTTCGAGGGAGGTTTTCCAACGCTTTCGCGAAATTCCTTAATTAAATAACCTCTTTTCCCTGGAGGCGTAGCCCCGCTAACACCGTTCTAGACACCTACTTGGTTTATAGCATTGATTGTTAAGTGAAATAATCTCTCGAGAGTAATCCAACTCATCAGTGGGATCGGGATCCAACTATCATTGTGTACTGACCTAGATGGAATCCACTCTAGTCACTACACTCCAGAAGGTATACTAAATCTGCAAGTTTCAGTTTCTTTAGAAACTCCCGATGTGGTTTTTACCCCTAAGACCCAAGTGACCTTGACTGAGCCAACATATCAAAGGATCCTAGTCAAGTTCAACCCGTCATTATCTTGATTGCATTAGACCCACCCGTATGAGTCCTTGACTGAGCCAAAATGACCACACGACTGTCCCAACCAATCACATTATATGCTACAGAAAAATATTATATAGCTACCGTTCACTACGCCTCGGCTGAGCACGAAATACGTAGCACGAATACTAAGCAATACCAATCCGAAATGACGGAGGGCTACGGCTGGGTTTTGGCGAAAACCCGTTAACGTAATGAACTTGATATTGTTGAAAGAACATGATTGCCTTTTTGAAAATATAGTGGCGAAAATTTTTGCTAAAGAGGTCACTCCCTTTGAGGGGATCTCGGCTCTTTCCTCGTCGAATGAGGTGCAGGATATTCCAAAGTGAATACCTCGATGCAAAGCAAGAATAATCGATTATAGTGAAGTTATTACCCTGACGTAAACTTTCGTCCAAGGGGTCACTCCCGATGAAGGGATCTCGGCCCTTGCCTCGTCGAATGAGGTGTTGGGCATTCATAACCGAATACCTCTGTGCAAAACAAAAGAGAATGTCCTTGCAATAATAGGTTTTTGAAAATTGTTCCAACAACGTCTTTTAGGTTTGTTTTCTTGCATTAATTTAATGTGTCCCATCAGTTAATCCTACCATTGCAGAAAACAACAAAAATATGACGTACGCTTATACCATCCGCATTCGCCACGGGGCCCCGTCATCACCCGTTAGGTTACTTAACTAACGACAGAGCGGGGGCTGGACTAGCGCGGATGCAAAACATAAGCAACGCCTACTAGATATCATATATAAATATATACATTCGTCAGATGAAATGATATCCATTCTAGATCACAGATGAACACATTGGATATGCTAGGAATCCGCGTTTCATTCGAGCCTGCAACGAAAGACGAATTACACGGTCGCGATGAATAGCCAAACCCTACTCTAGACCCCTACGGGTGCGGAAAACTACCCGCCAAGTACCCGAAGTGAAGCAACCTCTCTCAATAACGTGAGTAGGCTACTCGGCACTTCAAAGTATCCGGTAGTTTGTGCACCCCACCTTGGGTCTATCCTAGAAGCAAAAACAGTAAAAGAAATAATATACAATGGCGGCTACAACCTCATCCCGGATGTGCGGCCATAAAAATAATATTACATCAATTTACATATTATATCAAATGAAAGATAAATAAACTCTCATCTCACAAAACCCCAGCTATTCATCCGCGACAATCCAACAAGTTCATATACACAATCTAACAACATTACAGATCACAGATATGCACAACCCCCACTAATCGACGTATAGCGATTAGTCGACGTTCAGTGCATATATCACATTACAGATATAACCATTCAGCTAAAGTTTATAGAATTTCGATCAATAACTGTATTTTAATCTACCCCAAGTAAAATGCAGTACTCAACAAATCTGGGTAGAAACAAAAATTTCCAGAATACACAAAACCACAACAGAGAACCCCAGAAGAATTTTGGCGCGCCACCGAGTTAACTCGGCCGCGGAACCGCGGCGGATCGCTTGGATCGGCCGTGGATCCGCGGTCCAATGAACGGTTCAGGCGCCCAAAATTCTACAGATTTCTCAAAAAACCTTGCTTGTATTTTTCATGTCAGTTAAAATATTTTTAGGCCTGATTTTAAAAAAGACAGAAAATACAAGATTTTGGTGTGTTTTCGGGATTTTTTCCGGATCGAAGTTCTAAACACTTTGCTAACAGTTAGTTGTTATTTAGCTAGGATCTGATACCACTGTTAGGTCCACGATGCCCACCCCGGTTCTTTTGGGGAGGCGAAATAGGTAAAAATCAAAATTTTCTCACAAAGTAACATGGACCATCCATGAAGGATCTTTACTAAACAAAAACTAACACATTAAATACAAGTTCTAGCTACTATGTAGAATGGTTATACCTAGATCTTGAACTCCTTCTCTTCTTGTTGTGGTTCTCCTTCTTGCTTGCTCCTTGTAGTGGCGTAGATGGCTCATCCTCCTCGTCTTCTCCCTGCCGAAGATAGATCCACCCGAGGGCCTCGAACTTGAGCTCCTATCTCAACCAAGAGGTAACTAGAGTGCTTGGTTTGCTAGACAAAGAACCCTAGAAAGAGTAGAGATGAGTCTTGATAGTTTTGTCTCAAGATCTTATAATTTCCAACACATGGAACACTTAAGCTTTTGAGGGAGGAAGAGGGAGAGCTTTTTTTTAAGAGAAAGAAAGAGTATCATAGAATGCTAATGCCGCGGTCCCCAATACAACCCAGAAAACTCAACTCTTGAGTCAGATTTAAAAATTCCCAGAAAATACAGCAACAAAATATAAGAATTACTGTGCAGAAATAATTGTCTGAAGAGACCAAGTGGCCGCGGAACCGCCGCATTAGAATGCTAATGCCGCGGTTCCGCCGCGCTATTATCGATTCAGGTGCTCGGGCTTCACAGTAATTCTTAGAAATTCCTTCTTGGTTTTTTGCATATTTTTAATTCTAAAAAATCCCCGTTTCAAAAAAATGTACAGAGAGCAACTTTGAATTAGGGTTTCGGTTCGATCGGACTTCTAACTCCGTCTGCTCATCGCCTAAGGCTCTAGCTAGGCTCTGATACCACTGTAGGGTTCCTAGACACATAAATGAAGTCTCACAAGTGATCAAGCATGCCCAATTCAAAAATTTCATGTGCCTACAAACCCTAATACGGATCGTTAACTAGATAATGAGGCGATGCAAAGCGAGTTAACTACTTTAACTAAGAGGAAAGTGATTACAACCTTTGTAGATCCGGTCCTCCACTTCCTTAGCTCCGCATAGACGTCCTTCCGCTGTACAAATCGAAATCCTAGACTCTTGCGATGGTTTCATCGGAGAAAAGATCGGGCTAGGTCGCCGACTTCGATGCCGAAGATGATCTACGTCGAGGCAACACAAGATCAAGCTCCAACTTCACCAAGCCATGAAACTTGTGAAGAAAACACCCTATACTACTTGGCAAGTGGTAGAGGATGAAGAAATAGGAAGTGGGTTCACTTTAGAATTGGATTTCTCACTCTTTTTCTCAAGTTGCCACTGATGGTTGCAAGGTTTCTTCATTGTTGAAGATGAAGAAGATGAAGAAAGAATATGATAAGTATATTTAAAATAGGAAATAAAATCATACTTATCATATACACAACCATGGCCAAGTGTAGAGAATTAACTAAGGTTAGGTGAATGGTTAGGTTTAGGAAAAGAACAAGAATGGTCAAAGCTTCTTGAAACATCTAAGAAAAGAACAAAAGAAGCAACCATATCATTTTCTTTTCCTAAAATAAAGAATAAATGAATAAACTAAATAATCAAGAGAAGATGATAAAACCCTAACCATTTACTTAACCAAGGTTTAAGTCTTACACAAACCCAAGTTTGCATGTATCATCAAACATGATACAAACAAGTGCACAAAAGTATATCACATATACAACTTGTGAACTTCAAGTGAGAAAATCCATTTAAAGTGAACAAATACAAGTTAATGCAAATTAATATATCAAATATATAATTATGCATTAAATCATTAAATCAATACTTGATTTAACGATCCGGTCATATCGCATATAACCGACTAATATCCAATGTATCGGCTTATCGAATCAATCCTTGATTCGATAACTAGGTTATATCGCATACAACCAATCGATACATTCATCGCGAGAATACGATATCACATACACGCATTATTCTCGGTCCCGCACATATCTCATATGCGCTCCTATTTCGTTTCGCTTGAGCCAGGAAACCTCTGTGTAGGACTCTAAAGACTCGTCAATACGCCGGCAGCAGGTGATGATCATATCAAACACCCACAAGCCGCAAGCGGTTTGCTAAACGTAACGGCCACCTGGGTATTGAGCGATCAGAAGATCGACGAGCAAGCCCGCTCACACTCCTGTGAATCCAACCAGTAACACTTACCGTACAGTCCGGTATGTTCGTCTGATATGTCGCATATCTCGCCTAGGGGTGGTAAACGTCAGACCCCAGTAGCTCGATAAGTCATGCCGATATAAGGTCCATAACATGTGTGAAACTACTGATAACACTTACCAGTAGATCACTGCAACCCTGGCCAGGGATTTCCAGTTATGGCCAGTCGAGCATAGCGTAACATCAACCCCCAATACCGGGAGAGACGAATCCCCTCCTATCGCTCATTGCCTCCATGTGAATCGGGACTGTACCCAAAAACCATCTGTTTGCACGACTCAGTAGAGCCGTGGTAGGGTGGAAATCAAAGCACGGTGGGAGACACACAAGACTCTATGACGATCTCGGGTCATCAGACTAAGCTGTACCAGTGTCACCAGAGAACTGCCATCTGACGTGAGGTATAATACCATCTGGGAGTTCTCGGCGAGCCCGTTCAGTGTACCCAGTCTCCACTGAGCTCCCGCATACCATCTCTGATGTCAAACACCAATGGATATGGGATCATCCATCGCCCATCACATGAGTCGAGAAGATATATGCTAGTCTACTCTGGAATATCGATGCCCCGTCTCGATATTCCCACGACTAGGAACATTGAAGGATGTACTCATGGACTACCCAGGCCCACTAGTATGATCTGCATCATAGTCCTGGAAGTCGAGTACACATCCTAAGGGCTTTACCAACATGTAACAGAGAGACAATCAGTGTACACGTTAAGGTAAAGAGCAACCAGATAGCATATTATCATGTCGAGCAAGAAAGTCCTACCTATATATGTCCCAGCATCCACTACAATATACATCCAATGTACAGTAATGGCCTCTAGGGCATACATATAACTAACAATCTCCCACTTGCACTAGGGCCATCTGTAGCAGTTGTTATAGTATCTAATACTCAACCATCCCCTAAAAGTCTCTCTTTGGGAAAAGTCCTTCGTGAGTGGATCCGCCGTGTTGTCCTCTGAGTCTACTCTCCTAACCTCAATCATCCTGGAGATCAACTATCTCCATGATCAGGTGATGCTGCCTCAGAATATGTCTGGGTCACTGATGGGACCAGGGTTCCTGGGCCGAAGCCTCATTTCCATTGTCATACAATGGTAGGAACCTAGTTCATCTCATGAACCAATATACACCCAAACTGCCTCTTTGGTAGTATCTTTAATAGCGATGTTACCAGCCTTTATCGTCTAGTTTGCCACGATATCTAGCTTGGAACTCTTCCCACATACCGTCCCTCCACTGAGGGTGAAGACAATGCCTGTGACTGATATTCAGTCGTCCTTATCACCCTGGAACACTTCCAGTGATTCTTCCCAGGATCGATTGATACCATCTCACTACATCTAGTAAGAATCCTAGCATTCAATTACATCTATCTCATAGATGAAAACTCAGGATTTAGGAGGTATCACCTTGATCCTATTGGAGAATCCTTGTGATAAGCGGAGATTGACCGAGCGTAGCATAGGAAACTCTTTTTTTTTTATCAAGAGTATGTTGTCCACGTACAATACGAGGATGACCACCTTACTCTCTACTACCTTTTTGTATATACAAGGTTCATCTACCATTTTGATGAAGTCAAACTCTTTGACTACCACATCAAAACAGATGTTCCAACTCCGTGATGCCTGCTTCATCTTGTAAAGCAACTTGCACATGTTTCCGCTGCTCCCGCTGTTTACGAAGCCCTCTGGCTGTATTCTTATAGACGTTCTCTTCTAAATCACTATTTAGAAAAGTAGTCATGGCACCCAACCACCAGATATCGTAGTCATGGTATGTAGCAATGGCAAGTAGAATCTGGATGGACTTAAGCATAATCCATAGAAAAGGTTTCATCATTATCCACACCTGGTTGATGACTAAAACCTTTAACAAGTCTAGCTTTGAAAGTCTCAACTTTTCAATCTACACCAAGTAATCTTCTCAAGATATACTTGCTCCTGATAGGAATTTAACCCTTCAGATATAGCAACCACAGTCCATACTTTGTTGGTGTACATGGATTCCATCTCAGATCGCTAAGCATCCAGCCATTCTTACAGAGTCCCTACTCTCGATGGCCTTCTCGAAACTAGTTGGGTCATCTTCTCATGATGCATTCCTCGCTCCCACTGTCATCGAGAAACCGAGGTATCTCTCAGGCGGATGAGGAACCCTACTAGATCGGCGGAGAGGTTGAGGTTCGTCGGGAACTATTGAATCCTTTGGTTCTGTTAAATCATCAGCTGCAGTTTTGTATAGCTGGATCCTTTCCAGTTCTACAGAACAGACCTTGCCTCGATCTTGTCCGGATTTTGCTTTTGACATAGGCCGGACAATCCCAAATCTTAACTTACTTAAGAGATAGGCTCTTACCATACCATATCTTATATGGAGTGGTAGGCACTGATTTGAATCGAACCCTATTCAATAGGTATGCAACTTCATAAGTGCATAACTCCCTAAAAGGAAATAGGAAACTCAGGAGTACTCATCATAGAGCGCACCATATCGAATAGGGTGCAATTGCTCCGCCCCGATATACCATCATGCTATGGTGTATACGGAGGAGTAATGCTGAGAGAGAATCTCATTCTCCTTTAGAATAGTCCAGGAATTCTATGCACAAGTATTCTGCTCCCTGATCACATCAAAGGATATAATACTTATACCCGTATTGGTTCCCTACTTCTAGCTTATATTATGTGAATATCTCAAAAGGTTCGGACTTGTGTTTCAACAGGAACATATGTCTGAATCTTGAGAGATTATCAGAGAACGTAATGAAGTATAAAGAACCAGTCCTGGCATGTGTAGACAGGAGACCTTACATACATCATAATGTATCAGTCCCAAGAGTTTACTAACTCTTTCTCTGTTTCCAATATACAGAGCTATGGTCATCTTATCTCTGTGACATGACTGGCAAGTTTCACAAGATGTAAATTCAAACTGATTTAAATATGCATCTAAAATGTAACTTCAGCCAGTCGGGTCGCATTGATATGACCTAGTCTATAATACCTCAAGAATGATTCGTTCATTTCTGAACTCTTCCTCTTGTGTGTGTTCTGTATACTAGGAACTGTAGTTTGATTTAGAACATCAATGCTTTTAGATAACGTGCCTGAACCGATCAACTTTTGATATAGGAAATGTTCAAAACATTATCCATCAATACAAAATTTTATCATTTCTTTACTAATAAAGAGACTGATATGATTTTGTATATCAGGTTCGGTATCTAATAGCATTTGTTCAGAATTAATGTATTGGTAATACAGGGTGACAGTAACCAGCAGACTTGGCTGCAACACTTGCCCCGTTCTCTGTCTCATGAAACTTATCACCCGTTCTCAGTTCTTTGCCTTTCTGTAGCCTTATGTAACAGATTACATATCTGGGATCCTGATCCGGTATCAAATACCGAGGGTGCAGAGGATACTGAGAAACAGTTATGTATAATGAACACACCCGAAGGAGATGCAGCATATGCACTTTCTTCGTTTGGGCAGCATAGGAATTCTGGTATTCCCCTATTTCCTGCTCTGTCTTATAACAATTATAAGTTGGAGCGGGACCAACGTTCCCCAGCTCAGTATAACAAGCGGGTTCGGTCAATAATCCGTATTATTATCTTGATTAAGGCGTGATATGGTCGCTACCTGGAGAGAGAGAGAAGAAAGCACTCTGCGTGCGCTCTTGCAAGATTAGATTGGTTATATATTTTATCTAATCAGGATGGCTCCCACTGTTTTTATTAAATCTTCCTTCAAACCTTAAAAGGAAAGACTAGCCGGGATTAATTACACTCTACAAGTTCGCCAATTTATCAGCCAGGCCAGTGTCCGTACTTTGAGGGAGGTTTCCCGTGCTTTCGCACGGACCTAATTACAGTAAACCTCGTTTTCCCAGAGGCGTAACCCCGTTGACACCTTTCTAGACACCTACTTGATCGGCTAATTGCAAAGTGTAAAACTCTCCCAGGAGTAACAATTACTCGCAGTGGGTATCGGGATCCAACTATCACATAGAAGGTATGCAATCTCATTGCAAATTTCAACACTTGAAACTCCCAATAATGATTTTTACCCCTAGCACCTATGACCTTGGCTAAGGTCAACAAATCATAGGTACTAGTCAAGTTCTACCCGTCATTTCGTGATTAATTAGACCCACCCACATGACCCTTGGCTAAGGTCAACAAAGCCACATGCCTGTCCTAACTAATCGCATCATATGCTGTATAGGAAGACATCACTTAGCTACCGCACACTACGCCTCGGCTATGGTCGACAAACGTAGCACGAATACTAAGTACTCTACTTCCTAAAATGACGGAGGGTTGCGAATGGTTTTTGTGAAAACCTTTAACGCTTTGAACTTGATCTCGTTGCGGAATCAAATAGTTTTTAAATGGAATGTTTTTGAGGCTTTTCTAATTTTGCTAAAGGGGTCACTCCCGGTGAAGGGATCGTCGGCCCTTTCCTCGTCGAATGAGGTGCAGGATATATCATATATATCACTGTGCAAAGAAGAAACTACAGAAACAATCAAAAGACAAAACGAGGGTTGGAGCATCTGCCAGTTATTGCTAAACGAGTCACTCCCGGTGAAGGGATCTCGATCCTTTCCTCATCGAATAAGGTGCAGGATGTTCTATAAGGAACACCGCGATGCAAAGCAAGAACTGTAGCTACCTGTTTTTATTTTGAAATTCGATCCACAACATCAATTAGGTTTATTTTCTTTCATTAATCTCATTAATGAATATCCCATCATTTAAGTCCACCTAAACATCACAGATAAATATAACGTACGCTTATGCCATCCGCATTCGCCTCGATGTCCCGTCTACACCGTTAGGTTAGGTAACTAACGCCAGAGCGAGGCAGGGCTAGTGCGGGTGTAAAACATAAGCAACGTCTATATAATATATCATATATACTATATACTATATGTATCTGAACAAATCACATGATTACATCACAGATAACGCAGCAGAAAATATCATATGAAATATTGGATATACTAGGACGTCCGTGTTTTCAATATGAGCCAGTATAAAACACGGATTCCACTGTCGTGATGAATAGCCAATCCCACACCCCTAGACCCCTACGAGAGCGGCAAGCAACCCTACCAATTCTAGGGTTAGGAGACCCGGACTCGACTCCTCGAGTTGGTCTCCTACTGGACTCTAGAACCCGGTTACTTGTGCTCCCCTCCTTGGGTCTATCCTAGTCGGGAAAAGTAAATAATATACAAATGGTGACATCATCCGCAACCTGGAAGTGCCCCAATAAAAGAATATTACATACAAGTTTTTACATGAATGAAAATGAAAAACACGCATCTCACATAAAAAAACCCCGGCTATTCAAACACGACGATCCAATATAACATATCCAGCAACACATAACATCACATGTCATCAACGTAAGTAAATATGCGCATCCCAATTGTCGTTGACATATAGCAACGAAACCGGCGATATCACATATTACACTTACGGTCACAGAAAAGAAAGTGTAAAACTACAACAGTTGGAATCCGCAACCTCTTTAGACATCGCATGCCTAATCAAATAAAATACTTAGACATCGCATGCCTAACAATTATAAACCCCGCATTTTAGTCTCATTATCGAAAACTCTTTTCAATATCAAGTCGGGCAATTCAACAAGATTCCCGACATCCTGATCGAATGCTCGTCGCAAACTTTAGTAGGCAGCTGCCCTCCCGACGCCGTCGACGAAGTGCACCAAGGAGGAACACCGCTGCCGCGAGCACCCGAACGGATGCTTTCGGCGACGGGGTTCTCCTACAGTCACTTGGTCGGGGCTATGGGGTGAGGCTGTCTATTAAGTTTACCCGGCAAGTATCCGTGTACGCTACGTGATTGCGACGGACTTTTGATCACATCAAAATTCCCTGGCAACCGATCAAGTGAGACTAAACCGCTATGTTTATAACATTCATTCAGTTATCTCATAACTGCTTGTGAATTCCAATTATTGTATCACATTCCGGATAAGATAGAAAATGTTAAACTTTCCAATCGAACAATCGAACACCCAGGTTTTCCCGAAACAGCTCAACACATGAAATAAGTTCAAAGACATTTACTTCATGCCTCAGTACCAACGGTCCAGCCGTAGAAGGGTCAAGCCAATGCCTCACATGTGGCACGCCGTACTGCCCCAAACCCTAAGGTTCAAAAGGCAGTTCAAGACGGTCACATAATCGAGTTAAGGTTTGTTGTCTTCTAGAGGGACCATCGCGTTACTTGCACTACTTAGAATGTCATTAAACTACGGAAAAATCCAACAATTGGAAATTTCCCGGCAGGGGAAAAAGTGGGTATTTATATCCGGTCGAACTTTTTAACATATTCTAAAATTATCCGGAAAAACACACAGACAAAATTAGACGATTCGATCGAAACACCGAGTCCCCAATACAACCCAGAAAACTCAACTCTTGAGTAAGATTTAAAAATTCCCAGAAAATACAGCAACAAAATATAAGAATTACTGTGCAGAAATAATTGTCTGAAGAGACCAAGTGGCCGCGGAACCGCCGCATTAGAATGCTAATGCCGCGGTTCCGCCGCGCTATTATCGATTCAGGTGCTCGGGCTTCACAGTAATTCTTAGAAATTCCTGCTTGGTTTTCTGCATATTTTTAATTCTAAAAAATCCCCGTTTCAAAAAAATGTACAGAGAGCAACTTTGAATTAGGGTTTCGGTTCGATCGGACTTCTAACTCCGTCTACTCATCGCCTAAGGCTCTAGCTAGGCTCTGATACCACTGTAGGGTTCCTAGACACATAAATGAAGTCTCACAAGTGATCAAGCATGCCCAATTCAAAAATTTCATGTGCCTACAAACCCTAATACGGATCGTTAACTAGATAATGAGGCGATGCAAAGCGAGTTAACTACTTTAACTAAGAGGAAAGTGATTACAACCTTTGTAGATCCGGTCCTCCACTTCCTTAGCTCCGCATAGACGTTCCTCCGTTGTACAAATCGAAACCCTAGACTCTTGCGATGGTTTCATCGGAGAAAAGATCGGGCTAGGTCGCCGACTTCGATGCCGAAGATGATCTACGTCGAGGCAACATAAGATCAAGCTCCAACTTCACCAAGCCATGAAACTTGTGAAGAAAACACCCTATACTACTTGGCAAGTGGTAGAGGATGAAGAAATAGGAAGTGGGTTCACTTTAGAATTGGATTTCTCACTCTTTTTCTCAAGTTGCCACTGATGGTTGCAAGGTTTCTTCATTGTTGAAGATGAAGAAGATGAAGAAAGAATATGATAAGTATATTTAAAATAGGAAATAAAATCATATTTATCATATACACAACCATGGTCAAGTGTAGAGAATTAACTAAGGTTAGGTGAATGGTTAGGTTTAGGAAAAGAACAAGAATGGTCAAAGCTTCTTGAAACATCTAAGAAAAGAACAAAAGAAGCAACCATATCATTTTCTTTTCCTAAAATAAAGAATAAATGAATAAACTAAATAATCAAGAGAAGATGATAAAACCCTAACCATTTACTTAACCAAGCTTTAAGTCTTACACAAACCCAAGTTTGCATGTACCATCAAACATGATACAAACAAGTGCACAAAAGTATATCACATATACAACTTGTGAACTTCAAGTGAGAAAATCCATTTAAAGTGAACAAATACAAGTTAATGCAAATTAATATATCAAATATATAATTATGCATTAAATCATTAAATCAATACTTGATTTAACGATCCGGTCATATCGCATATAACCGACTAATATCCAATGTATCGGATTATCGAATCAATCCTTGATTCGATAACTAGGTTATATCGCATACAACCAATCGATACATTCATCGCGAGAATAAGATATCACATACACGCATTATTCTCGGTCCCGCACATATCTCATATGCGCTCCTATTTCGTTTCGCTTGAGCCAGGAAACCTCTGTGTAGGACTCTAAAGACTCGTCAATACGCCGGCAGCAGGTGATGATCATATCAAACACCCACAAGCCGCAAGCGGTCTGCTAAACGTAACGGCCACCCGGGTATTGAGCGATCAGAAGATCGACGAGCAAGCCTGCTCACACTCCTGTGAATCCAACCAGTAACACTTACCGTACAGTCCGGTCTGTTCGTCTGATATGTCGCATATCTCGCCTAGGGGTGGTAAACGTCAGACCCCAGTAGCTCGATAAGTCATGCCGATATAAGGTCCATAACATGTGTGAAACTACTGATAACACTTACCAGTAGATCACTGCAACCCTGGCCAGGAATTTCCAGTTATGGCCAGTCGAGCATAGCGCAACATCAACCCCCAATACCGGGAGAGACGAATCCCCTCCTATCGCTCATTGCCTCCATGTGAATCGGGACTGTACCCAAAAACCACCTGTTTGCACGACTCAGTAGAGCCGTGGTAGGGTGGAAATCAAAGCACGGTGGGAGACACACAAGACTCTATGACGATCTCGGGTCATCAGACTAAGCTGTACCAGTGTCACCAGAGAACTGCCATCTGACGTGAGGTATAATACCATCTGGGAGTTCTCGGCGAGTCCGTTCAGTGTACCCAGTCTCCACTGAGCTCCCGCATACCATCTCTGATGTCAAACACCAATGGATATGGGATCATCCATCGCCCATCACATGGGTCGAGAAGATATACGCTAGTCTACGCTGGAATATCGATGCCCCGTCTCGATATTCCCACGACTAGGAACATTGAAGGATGTACTCATGGACTACCCAGGCCCCACTAGTATGATCTGCATCATAGTCCTGGAAGTCGAGTACACATCCTAAGGGCTTTACCAACATATAACAGAGAGACAATCAGTGTACACGTTAAGGTAAAGAGCAACCAGATAGCATATTATCATGTCGAGCAAGAAAGTCCTACCTATATATGTCCTAGCATCCACTACAATATACATCCAATGTACAGTAATGGCCTCTAGGGCATACATATAACTAACACGATAAACGTCAGTCCCCTAATAGCGGTACATGTCGTGTCGGAGTGTAACCCAGAACACCCTGAGAAACTACTGGAAAACCTACCAGTAATTCTCGCTTGCCCTGGCCAGGGACGACTATGTGTAATGGCTCTTCTAGACACAACGCGATATCAACTCCCAATACCGGGATAGACGAATCCTGTCTAACCATTACTGCCTCCAAGTGCTTCAGGACTGCACCTAACTACTACCTGTTTGCACGACTCAGTAGAGCCATGGTAGGGTAGTAATCTAAGAAACGTGGGAAGACACTCGAGGCTAAGTGACAGTGTCAAGTCAATGGACTAAGCTGTACACATGTCACCTGGGAACTGTTAACTGACGATAGGTATAATACCAACCAACAGTTCCCGACGAGTCCTGTCCAGTGTACTCGTAACATAACGAGCACTTGCATACTATCTCCAGTACGACGTACTGATAGCTGTGGGACAGACCATCTCCCCCGCTGGGACGAGAAGCGTATGCACCAATCTACTCTGGAGTATCGATGCCCTGTCTCGATAATCCTATGACTAGGGACCAAAATAAAGATGTGCTTATAGACTACCCAGTTCCCACTAGTGTGATCGCCATCACTACGCCGGTAGTCAAGCAAAGATCCTAAAGGCTCCATCAATATGTATTAGCGATATGTTAAAAGAAACATATACACATATTAAGATAGAAACAAACCAAGTAGCATACTACTATATCGAGCAAGACTGTCGTAAACCCGTATATATATCCCAAGCCTCCAAAATATATTATACAAACTAGTAGTATACAATAATGGCCTCTAGGGCATACATATCAAACAGAATGCTGTTGTGACAGGTACTCTTTCTGCGTGATCTTTCGACGCGTGCATCTTGTTCGACCCTGGCTCCACGCACTCTTATGTATATATACACTGTAAGTCGATGTACAACACCCCAATACTTGTGGGGAGGCGGAATTTTCAGAAACGAACTTGTTTAGTGAACAAACATCGACTAACCGCTTGAATCGAAGCTAAACGATAACTAACTTAAAACATAGAGTTTCTATGCTACTATGTTTAGGGATTATACCTAACGAATCGTGTCCTTCGTCTTTGTGAACTCCTCTTCCTCCTCGGCCTTCTCGAAGTAGTAGACGATCCACCCGAGAGCTTTACTCCAAGCTTAGCCTCTAAACTTGAGGCAACTAAACTTTTTTAAGTGCTAATCAAAGAAGCTAGGTGAAATATAGAGAGGGTTATGAATTAAGTAGTCTTACTAATCCTTGTACTCAACTCATGAGAGGGGAGGATTAGTGTTTGAAGAGGGAGAGCTTGAGGAGAGAGAAGATGATAAAGATAATGAAATGAGAATAGTGAGATAACATGATATATATCAAGCATTTCTTTTTATCAAGAAAAGAATAATAAATGAATTTATCAACCATGCTTGATAATATCTAGTGATGATTCACTCCATGAGTCATTAAGCATTTATCATGCATTAATGACATGGATGAATCATCCATATGACTCACTAATCACATTCATTGCATATGCCACCTAAACCTCCTTAGTCACCATCTTCTAGAAGCTTCTCGCACAATTACGAGAACGTCCCTCCTTTCCGCAAAAATACGGAAAAACTTTAGACTGTATAAATCCAATAACCGGATACCAGTAACTGGCTTAAACCAAAGCCGACTGGTAAAAAACTGTCCGAAAGTCGTACGTGCGTAAACACACGTATGCGTCCGAACCCTTGTCGTAAAACCATACGACCTCTATATCGTTTCGCCTGGAGTAGGGAAACTCTCTGTGTGGGACTCTAGAGACTCGACTACTACGCTGGCAGTGGGTTTAACCACAGACCGCAAGCGGCACTAGCTGTACGTAACGGTCCCCAGGTAGATGTCGATAAGAAGGCCGATGAGGAAACCCATCCGAACTCCTACTGAGTCTGATGTGACAATCTCCATACAGTCCGGTCCGTTCGTCTTAGACTATCGCATATCGGGCCTAGGGGGCGGCAAGCGTCAGTCCCCTAATAGCGGTGTAAGTTGTGTCGGAGGGAAGCCCATTACACCCTGAGAAACTACTGGAACCTACCAGCAAATCTCGCTTGCCCTAGCCAGGGACTTTGCGTAATGGCTCTCTGACACAGCGCGATATCAACCCCCAATACCGGGAGAGACGAATCCTGTCTAACCGCCACTGCCTCCAAGTGCTTGGGACTGCACCCAACTGCTACCTGTTTGCACGACTCCTTTGAGCCGTGGTAGGGTAGCAATCTAAGAACAGTGGGACACACTCGAGGCGAAGTAGCAGTGTCAAGTCTGCGGACTATGATGTACTCATGTCACCTGGGAACTGTTCTCTGACGACTGGTATAAAACCAACCAACAGTTCCCTGTGAGTCCTGTCCGGTGTACCCGTAACCTAACGAGCACCTGTATACTATCTCCAGTACGACGTACTGACGGCTGTGGGACAGACCATCTCCCCAACTGGGATGAGAAGCATACACACTAGTCTACTCCGGAGTATCGATGCTCTGTCTCGATAATCCAACGACCAGGGACCTGAATAAGGATGTGCTTATAGACTACCCAGCCCCCACTAGTGTGACTGCCATCACAACGCTGGTAGTCAAGCAAGATCCTAAGAGCTCTATCAATACGTATACTCACATATTAAGATAGAAAAACCAAGTAGCATACTACCATGTTTAGCAAGACTGTTATATACATGTGAATATCCCAAGCTTCCATTAAGTAATATACAAACTATTATGATACAGTAATGGCCTTCTAGGGCATAAAAACTAACAATCTCCCACTTGCACTAGGGCCATGTACTGGCGTATCGTAGACCGATGATCTCGAGTAGCCTCTCGAACTGAATCTGAGTTAGGGCCTTCGTGAATGGATCAGCAATGTTCTTTTCAGAAGCAACTCTCCGAACCTCGATCTCCTGACAATCAATGATCTCCCTGATCAGGTGATACCGCCTTAAGATGTGTCTGGACTTCTGATGGGACCTTGGTTCCTTCGCTAAAGCTATAGCTCCGTTGTTGTCGCAATACAGAGGTATTGGATCAACAATGGTAGGAACCACCTGAAGTTCTGTTAGGAACTTCTTCATCCAGACTGCTTCTTTTGCGGCATCGCAAGCAGCTATATACTCCGCTTCCATCGTCGAGTCAGCAACGGTGTCCTGCTTGGAGCTCTTCCAGCACACCGCCCCTCCATTGAGGGTAAAGACATAACCCGACATGGACTTGGAATCGTCCTTATCACTCTGAAAGCCGGAATCAGCATAGGCCTCCAACCTGAGGTCATTTCCGCCGTAAACCAAGAACATCTCCTTAGTCCTTCTCAGGTACTTGAGAATGTTCTTTACTGCTATCCAGTGCTTCTCCCCTGGGTCTGACTGATACCGGCTTACCACGCTCAGTGCGTAAGCTACATCTGGTCTGGTACACAACATCGCATACATTATAGAGCCTACCATAGAAGCGTAGGGTATAATAGACATGCGTTCCCTTTCCAAATCAGTCTTGGGAGACATCTCTTTGGAGAGGGTGATTCCGTGACATGCCGGTAGATTACCGCGCTTAGAATCTTCCATACTGAATCTTTTCAGTACAGTGTCGATATACCTGGACTGCGAAAGTCCCAACATCCTCTTGGATCTATCACGATAGATCCGGATCCCCAGAATGTAAGAGGCATCACCCAGGTCTTTCATGGAGAACCTGTGTGACAAGAATCCTTTGACAGATTGTAGCATAGGAATGTCATTTCCTATCAATAGAATGTCATCCACGTACAAGACGAGGAATACGACATTTCTGGCTACAACATTACTATATATGCACGGTTCATCTGGATTTTTGATAAAGTCATATTCTTTGACTGTCTCATCAAAACAGATGTTCCAACTCCGCGATGCCTGCTTTAGTCCATAAATGGACTTAAGCAGCTTGCATACTTTCCCGCTGCTCCCACTCTGATTGAAACCCTCTGGCTGATCCATATAGACGCTATCTTCTAAATTTCCATTCAGAAAAGCCGTCTTTACGTCCATCTGCCAGATTTCATAATCATGGAAGGCAGCAATAGCAAGAAGGACCCGAATGGATTTGAGCATAGCCACTGGAGAAAAAGTTTCGTCATAGTCCAAACCAGGTCTTTGACGAAAACCCTTTGCAACAAGTCTAGCCTTATAGGTTTCCACCTGTCCATCTACACCAATCTTTTTCTTGAAGATCCATTTGCATCCTATGTGTTTTACCCCATCTGGAGCAAAGTCTAAAGTCCATACTTTGTTGGTGTACATGGACTCCATTTCGGTCCGCATTGCATCTAGCCATCGTACCGAGTCGCCGCTCTGGATGGCCTGCTGGAAGTCAGTAGGTTCATCATCATCTATGATGCAATCCTCTCTATCCCCATCTATGAGAAAACCGTAGTATCTCTCAGGCGGATGAGACGGCCTACTACTCCTGCGGAGGGGTGCGGGAATGTCCTGTTCTTTTTGAACTTCTGGTTCTACCAAACTTTCAGTAACAGCTTGTGGTTCTGGAATTTCTTCCAGTTCTACTGCGCTCCCACTCTTCTGATTTTCTAAAAATTCAGTTTCTAAGAAGTGAGCATGACGAGAAACAAAAACCTTTTGTTCCTCTGTGTAATAGAAATAATATCCCTTGGAGTTCTTTGGATATCCCACAAGCTTACACTGTACTGAGCGTGCCTCGAGCTTGTCCGAATGCTGCTTTTTTACAAAAGCTGGACACCCCCATGTCCTAAAATGTTTTAGACAGGGTTTCTTCCCACTCTACATCTGATATGGTGTGGTAGGTACAGTCTTGGTTGGAACCTGGTTTAAAAGATATGCCGCTGATTCTAGCGCATAACCCCAGAAAGATCGCGGTAACTCAGCATTACTCATCATGGATCGTACCATATCCAATAGGGTTCGATTCCGTCTCTCCGATACACCGTTGTGCTGTGGAGTGTATGGAGGAGTAAGCTGAGAGAGAATTCCTTTCTCCTTTAGGTAACCTATGAACTCGGCACTTAAGTATTCTCCACCTCGATCAGATCTCAGTGTCTTAATACTTTTGCCTGTTTGGTTTTCCGCTTCACTCTTGTATTCCAGGAATTTCTCAAAGGCCTCGGATTTATGTTTCATTAAGAAAACATGTCCATACCTAGAGAAATCATCTGTAAAAGTAATGAAGTAGGAATAACCACCTCTTGCATGTGTAGACATCGGACCACATACATCGCTGTGTATGAGTCCTAAGAGCTCGCTCGCTCTTACTCCTTGTCCAGTAAATGGAGTCTTTGTCATCTTTCCTTTGAGACAAGATTGACAAGTGTCATAAGTTTGATATTCGAACGAGTCCAAATATCCTTCTCTATGCAACTTAGTCAACCTTCTCTCATTGATGTGACCCAGTCTACAATGCCATAAGAAAGCTTTATTTAAATCTGGAGACTTTCTTTTTAGTGTGTTCTGGACATTGAAAATTTGGAGTTGGTTTAAAACATATATACCGTTATTTAGGGTACCGGACCCAAACCATGATTAAGGTGGATGTTGACAACATCTCTTACAAACGTGAAATCATAACCTTTATTTGATAACAAGGAAACTGATATGATATTACACGTTAAGCTTGGTACAAAATAACAGTTATGTAAAACCAAAATGTGTCCACTCGTCAATCCTAGGTGATAATCCCCGACGGACGCAGCTCCCACGCTAGCTCCGTTAGCAACCTTTAGGGTCATATCACCTTCCTTCAGCACTCTATGGTTTCTCAGTGCCTGCAATGAATTGCAAATATGAGATCCTGATCCGGTATCCAATACCCAGGAAGTAGAGTTGATCGACAGACAATTCTCAATTACAAACACATGTGAAGTCGAAGCCACAGCTTGCTTCGGTTCCTGGTTCTTGGCGTTCCACGCCTTGCAATCCTTCTTCCAGTGCCCTTTCCTGTGACAATGGAAGCACTCATCCTGGCCAACTACCGGTACTGCAAACTTTTTCTTTCCCTTCCCTCCCACCTTACTAACACCTCCTCTAGGTTTGGGGACGGCCTTCTTCTTCCTTCCTTTGGCCCTATCCTTGGACCCGGAAGAAGATGTACCGCCAACAAACATAGCGGGTGTTTCCCTTGCCTTCTGCAAGGTGCCCTCTGCACTCCTTAACATGTTCAGGAGTTCCGGAAGTTCAACTTCTTTTCCTTGAAGGTTGAAGTTCAGGATAAACTGGGCGTAGGTGGGAGGAAGGGACTGGAGAATAAGGTCTGTATATAGCTCATTATCCAAAGTCGTCCTAAGGTCTGCGAGCTCTTCAATATAGCCGATCATCTTTAGGACATGTTCTCCTACCGATGACCCGACAGCCAACCTCGCTCGAAACAAGTTCTTAGAGGTCTCGTATCTTGCTATACGAGATTGCTCTCCATAAAGTTCCTTTGTATGGAGAAATATGCCATCTAGGGTCATATCCTCGTGCCTCCTCTGATGTTCATTGTTCATTGAGGCAAGCACGATGCACTTGGCTTTCGCGCAATCTAAATCCCAGGTTTTGCAGATTTCCTTATCCGCATTGCTGGATTTGGGACCAGGGACAGCAGGTGCCGTAGCGGTGAGGATGTACTCCAATTTGTCATAGGTCAAAGCCATTTTGACATTCCGCAGCCAATCTTTATAGTTTGGCCCTGTCAGTATATTTTTCTCTAAAAGTAACTTAAGTCCAGTCATTTTCAGGGTCGCTGCAATTAGGAAAGAGAGAAGAAAACTCTTTAGCATGATGCTCTTGCAAGTTTAGAGTGGTTTTTAGTTTATCTAAACTGGATGGCTCCCACTATTTCTCGAATCCTTCCTCAAACCATAAAAGAAGAATTAGCCAGGACTATTCTCACCGTACAATACTTGCTTAACCGTTCAGCTAGGCCAGTGTCGATACTTCGAGGGAGGTTTTCCAATGCTTTCGCGAAGTTCCTTAATTAAATAACCTCTTTTCTCTGGGGGCGTAACCCCGCTGACACCTTTCTAGACACCTACTAGGTTTATAGCATTGATCGTTAAGTGACGAATATCCTGATAAGTAGCATATACTCACAGTAGGATCAGGATCCAAATATCATCGTATGATAATGTTGAAGGAATCCTACCAACATTCATCAAACTCCAAATGGTATGCATCTCTTTGCAAATTTCAGTTTCTTTAGAAATTCCCGATATTGATTTTTGCTCCATGTTCTTATGATCTTGACTAAGGGCCAACAAATCATAAGTCACATGTCAAGTTCTGCCCATCATTATCCCGTTGATTTGAACCCATCCGTATATACTCTTGACTAAGGGCCAAACAAAGTAATACGAGTGTCCATTCATAAGAAATGACGGAGGGCTACGAATGGTTTTGGCGAAACCGTGAACGTAGTGAACTTGATATAACCGAAGGAACCTGGTAGCTTTTAAAAGGAGTGGTTAAAGCTCCGCATTTAAAAATATCTGTTTTTAAAATTAACCGAGTGGTTTCTTTTAAATTGTTCCAACGATTTAAACTTTGGTTTGTTTTTCTTTGCATTATAGATAATGCGTCCCATCATTAACCTATCATTGCAGAAAACAACGAAAATACAACGTCCTCTTATGCCATCCGTATTCGCCACGGGGTCCCGTCATCACCCGTTAGGTTACTTAACTAACGACAGAGCGGGGGCTGGGCTAGCGCGGGTGTAAAACATAAGTGACGTCTAAATAGCTATCATATATAGATATTGTACATTCGTCAGACGCAATAATAGGCATTCCAGATCACAGATGAACTTTATTGGATTTGCAAGTAATCCGTGTTTGTTTTGAGCCTGCAACAAAAGACGGATTACACAGTTGTGATGAATAGCCATTACCCCACCCAAGACCCCAACGGGTACGGCAAACTACCCACCCGGCAGTTTGTGCACCCCACCTTGGGTCTGTAATAGGAGCAAAAACAGTAAAATGAAATAATACAACGGTGGCTACAACCGCAACCTGGATGTGCCCCGCAAAATAATATTACAACAAATTACATTTACATCAAATGAATTAAATAATAACCAATCACATAACCCCGGCTAATCATCACAACAGTCCAACACAGTTCATATCCACAAACAGTAAAAACCATTACAGAAATGTGCAACCCCCTGCCAACCGACATACTAGCAGTTAGGGGAGGTTTACGAACACATTATACAAACACAGATATAATCCAATAAGCAAATACTGTATAATTTCGATCGATTAAACACATTTAATATTGCTCCAATACTTCTCTGTAAACTTGAAACCTGAGCAAAATTAAAAAATACCAGAAAATCCCAAATATCACAGAGAACCATCACAAGAAAAATGGGTCCCTGAATCGTCAACTCGGCGGCGGAAGCGCGGCGGGATCTGTGCTATCCGCCGCGGTTCCGCGGCGCCGTAGGCGATTCAGGGGACCAAATTTTTTGTGTGTTCTACTACTGTCATTTTAAGCTTTCTGAACATCCCTGAAAAATTTTTGGACTTCATTTATAAATCGACAGAAACTTGATATTTTAGGGTTTTCCGGTTTCGTTTTTTCCGTTCGAAATTCATACAAATTTGTAAAAAAGTTATTTATTGTTTAGCGAGGCTCTGATACCACTGTAAGTCGATGTACAACACCCTAATACTTGTGGGGAGGCGGAATTTTCAGAAACGAACTTGTTTAGTGAACAAACATCGACTAACCGCTTGAATCGAAGCTAAACGATAACTAACTTAAAACATAGAGTTTCTATGCTACTATGTTTAGGGATTATACCTAACGAATCGTGTCCTTCGTCTTTGTGAACTCCTCTTCCTCCTCGGCCTTCTCGAAGTAGTAGACGATCCACCCGAGAGCTTTACTCCAAGCTTAGCCTCTAAACTTGAGGCAACTAAACTTCTTTAAATGCTAATCAAAGAAGCTAGGTGAAATATAGAGAGGGTTATGGATTAAGTAGTCTTACTAATCCTTGTACTCAACTCATGAGAGGGGAGGATTAGTGTTTGAAGAGGGAGAGCTTGAGGAGAGAGAAGATGATAAAGATAATGAAATGAGAATAGTGAGATAACATGATATATATCAAGCATTTCTTTTTATCAAGAAAAGAATAATAAATGAATTTAGCAACCATGCTTGATAATATCTAGTGATGATTCACTCCATGAGTCATTAAGCATTTATCATGCATTAATGACATGGATGAATCATCCATATGACTCACTAATCACATTCATTGCATATGCCACCTAAACCTCCTTAGTCACCATCTTCTAGAAGCTTCTCGCGCAATTACGAGAACGCCCCTCCTTTCCGCAAAAATACGGAAAAACTTTAGACTGTATAAATCCAATAACCGGATACCAGTAACTGGCTTAAACCAAAGCCGACTGGTAAAAAACTGTCCGAAAGTCGTACGTGCGTAAACACACGTATGCGTCCGAACCCTTGTCGTAAAACCATACGACCTCTATATCGTTTCGCCTGGAGTAGGGAAACTCTCTGTGTGGGACTCTAGAGACTCGACTACTACACTGGTAGTGGGTTTAACCACAGACCGCAAGCGGCACTAGCTGTACGTAACGGTCCCCAGGTAGATGTCGATAAGAAGGCCGATGAGGAAACCCATCCGAACTCCTACTGAGTCTGATGTGACAATCTCCATACAGTCTGGTCCGTTCGTCTTAGACTATCGCATATCGGGCCTAGGGGGGCGGCAAGCGTCAGTCCCCTAATAGCGGTATAAGTCGTGTCGGAGGGAAGCCCATTACACCCTGAGAAACTACTGGAACCTACCAGCAAATCTCGCTTGCCCTGGCCAGGGACTTTGCGTAATGGCTCTCTGACACAGCGCGATATCAACCCCCAATACCGGGAGAGACGAATCCTGTCTAACCGCCACTGCCTCCAAGTGCTCGGGACTGCACCCAACTGCTACCTTTTTGCTCGACTCCTTTGAGCCGTGGTAGGGTAGCAATCTAAGAACAGTGGGACACACTCGAGGAGAAGTAGTAGTGTCAAGTCTGCGGACTATGCTGTACTCATGTCACCTGGGAACTGTTCACTGACGACTGGTATAAAACCAACCAACAGTTCCCTGTGAGTCCTGTCCGGTGTACCCGTAACCTAACGAGCACCTGTATACTATCTCCAGTACGACGTACTGACGGCTGTGGGACAGACCATCTCCCCAACTGGGATGAGAAGCGTACACACTAGTCTACTCCGGAGTATCGATGCTCTGTCTCGATAATCCAACGACCAGGGACCTGAATAAGGATGTGCTTGTAGACTACCCAACCCCCACTAGTGTGACTGCCATCACAACGCTGGTAATCAAGCAAGATCCTAAGAGCTCTATCAATACGTATACTCACATATTAAGATAGAAAAACCAAGTAGCATACTACCATGTTTAGCAAGACTGTTATATACATGTGAATATCCCAAGCTTCCATTAAGTAATATACAAACTAGTATGATACAGTAATGGCCTTCTAGGGCATAAACACTAACATACACTTCGTACTGAGTTTGGGTCGAGATCCGTCCTTGTTAGATCGGCATCTCATTGTGCTCACTCCCGTAGGAGAGTCTTTTATCGCTCGACACGTGTTCCAGTCATGTTCCATTCGGATCGGGGATAAGGATTCTTCCGTTGATTTGATCCTTCTCGATATGTTAGACTTTGAAATTCTACTCGGCATGGATTGGTTAGCCACTTTTTATGCATCCATGGACTTCCGTAAGAAGGCGATCGGATTTTGTTTTCCGGGAGAGCCGGTTCTTGTTGTTCAAGGGGGCCACAGTGCCACCCCTCACAGTCTAGTTTCAGCCCTTTACTCTAGTCGGCTCTTGAGGAAAGTATGTCGGGGATTCTTGTCTTATATTCGTGATGATGGACCCACAGAGGTCCTGTTGGACCAGGTTCTGATTGTGAGAGAATTCCACGATGTATTTCCTGATTAGTTACCCGGGTTGCCGCCAGAGCGCGAAATTGAGTTCTGCATTGACTTGATCCCCGGCACGGGGCCTGTTTCTATATCGGCTTATCGGATGGCCCCGGCGGAGCTTAAAGAGCTCAAGGATCAATTGAAAGATTTTCTTGATAAAGGACTTGTACGACCGAGTGTGTCTCTTTGGGAATCTCCAGTCCTGTTCATTAAGAAGAAGGACGACAGTATGAGATTGTGTATCGCTTATCGTCAGCTGAACCGAGTTATGGTGCGGAATGGGTATCCTTTACCTCACATTGACGATTTGTTCGATCAGCTCCAGAGAGCGGGATACTTTTCGAAGATTGGTTTGCGGTCATGTTATCATCAGTTGCGGGTCCGGAATGATGACATTCCGAAGACCGCTTTTCAGACGCGCTACGGCCATTACGAGTTCTTGGTGATATCGTTCGGGCTCACCAATGCCCCAGCAGCGTTCATGGATTTGATGAACCGGATCTTCAAGCCATTCCTCAACTAGTTTATCATCATATTCATAGAAAACGTTCTGGTCTATTCCAGGAGCCAAGAAGAACACAAGCAGCACTTGAGGATTGCATTGCAGACATTGAGAAAGCACCAGTTGTTTGCTAAGTTCTCGAAGTGCGCTTTCTGGCTTGATAGTGTGGACTTCTTAGGTCACATGGTTACGAGAGATGGTATACGAGTGGATCCGAAAAAGATCGAGGCAGTTCAGTATTGGCCCAGACCTGTTTCAGTAACAGAGCTTCGTAGCTTCTTGGGCATAGCCAGTTATTATCATCGTTTCATACAGGATTTGTCTCGTATCGCAGCACCGATGACCGGGCTTACTCGGAAGGGAGTTCTGTTTCTATGGACTGAGGCATGTGAGCAGAGTTTCCAGCAGTTGAAAACTCGTTTGATGAATGCACCGGTTCTATCTTTGCCTTCAGGCTCAGGCGGTTATGTTGTTTATTGTGATGCTTCTCGAGTGGGTCTAGGTTATGTGTTGATGCAGCACGGTAGAGTCATCGCTTATGCTTCTCGGCAGTTGAAGAAATATAAGCAGAACTACCCCACTCACGATTTAGAGATAACCGCAGTACTCTTTGCGCTTAAGATTTGGAGACATTACCTATACGGCTAGTCGTTTTATATCTTACGGACCTCAAGATACTGAAGTACATCTTTCAGCAGCAGGATTTGAATTTGAGGAACGTCGTTGGATGGAGTTCGTAAATGACTATGATTGCGAGATCCTTTATCATCCGAGCAAGGAAAATGATGTAGCGGATGCTTTGAGTCGGAAGCCTGAAGGTAGTTTATCTCATTTGAGCGCAGTTCAGAGACATTCTTCTATGGATTGGTAGGTTTTATGTGACAACTTGCTCATGTCTGCGCCCGTCCACTTTTGCTTGATCGCATCAGGGAGGCACAGTCCAATGATGCCCGTTTGTTTAAGATTATGGAGCAGGTTTGGAATGGGAGAGATTCAAAGTTTGTGATCGATAGCGAGGGAGTGCTATGGTTTGGGACTCATCTATATGTACTCAATTCTGAGGGGATGAGACGCGAGATCATAGAGGAGGCACATCAGTCAGTATACAGCGTTCATCCTGGTTCCACCAAGATATATTATGATTTGAGAGATTTCTACTAGTGGGAAGGGATGAAGAGAGTGTTGGAGATAGTGCCCTCAAAGTCAATTATTGGATCGCAGGTACGTGATTGCAATGATTGAAGAAGGACCAATACCGATATGACAGTCTTGCTCGAGATGATAGTATGCTATCTGGTTTGTCTTTATCATCGTATACATGCTTTAGTTCACTATTGCATGATGATAGAGCCGATAAGATTCTTGCTTGACTACCAGCAGTATGATGGCGATCATATCGTGGGAGTTGGGGTTTGTAAGCATATCCTTAAAGTGTCCCTAGTCGTGGGAGTTTCGAGACAGGGCATCGATACTCCAGAGTAGACTAGTGTATACAGTCGAGACCCCGACGAGGGGCGATGGCCGGTCTCACAAGCCATTGGTGTCAGTAGGATCACCTAAGATGTATACAGGTGCTCATTAGGTTATGAGTACACCGGACAGGACTCGCCGAGAATATGCTAGTTGGTATTATACATATCGTCAGATAGCAGTTCCCTGGTGACATGTGTACAGATTAGTTCATCGACCTGAGATCGTCATTTGTCTCATGTGAGTTCCCACTGTGCTTAGATTACTACCCTACCACGCTCAAAGGAGTTGTGCAAACAGGTTTTAGTTGGGTACAATCCCGAGCCACATGGAGGCATGTGAGCGGATCGGCAGGGGATTCATCTCTTCCGGTATTGGGGGTGAGATCGCGTTGTGTCTAGGAGAGCCATTACACAAAGCCCTCGGCCGAGGCAGGAGATTTACTGGTAAGTACTCCAATAGTATCTCAGGGTGTCCTGGGCTACTCTCTGACACGACTTATACCGCTATTAGGGGTCTAACGTTACCAGCCCCCTAGGCAGATATGCGATACTCATAGACGAACGGACCGGAATGTATGTATATTGTCACTGTTAGGCTTAGTAGGGTTTATGAATAAGTTCGCTCGTTAGCTTCCCTTCCAATCAATACATAGGCAACCGTTACGTACAGCTTGTACCTCTGACGTGCTAGAGGTTATACCCAGTGCCAGTGTGTTGATGAGTTATTAGAGTCCCCCACAGATACTTTTCCAAGTTCGGACGAAACGTTGTAGAGGCCGTATGGTTTTATGGCAGGGTTCGGAAAATGCACATGCGTTTTCGCACGTGTCATTTTTCGGGCAGATAATACTGGTCGGCTTTGGTTTAAGCCGGATCCGAGTATTATACTGTGTAGATATAATATCTTTGTATCACATGCATTTGTATTCGGTCGTAATATAAATGCGGGTATGTTTATACTGTTACGGGGTTATCCTGAAATTCGTTTCAGGATCACTTTTGGAAGTTGCCAGTTTCCAGTTTTCTATCAGCCGTATTTACATTCGATTAAATGCGGATTTATCTTTTCTTCCATGGGTGAGTCATGAGGGTGAGTCATGTGTGAGGAAGCTTCTTGATTGATGACTAGATTTGTGACTCACTTGATTGCATTAATTGATTGGATGACTAAGCTTAATGAGTCATTCTTTACATTAATGAGTTTTGTTATGCCTTAGATATTTTCTTCTTGATCTTTTGCCTTGTGGTCACTCTCCCCTCTCCTACACTCACCCTCTCCTTGATAAATAGTGGCTGGCCATTCCTTGTAGGAATTATGGTTGTGATTAGAAAAAAGATATAAGTTTTGGGTGCATAGAAATTAGATATGATTCATTTCTCATTTCCACCCGATCCAAAAGGCAACTTCATTAACCGTTCGTCCATAGCCTTGGATGTAACGAGAAAAAGTGTTCTACTCATTCTCTAGAACATCTTGGTCGTCTCTTTTAGCAAACTTGACGACCGAGTTGCCTCGGTTCAGAGGCGGGAGCCCGTTTAAAGATCTGTCGACGTGGTGCCACCTGGACGAGAAGATTGGAGATTCAGGAGATCGGAGCAGCCGTAACAAAGCGTGGGATGATGGTTGAAGACCGAAGGACTCGGATCGTTCAGTATAACATTTCTACCCACTTAGTAATTTGTTAGTTTAGCTTTAATGGCAGATCCGGGTTATAGTACGCGATAGCGCCAGTTGTAAAAAGTTTTTGTTCCGCATGTGGTGTCTATTAGACGGCCGAGGCGCTACCGTGGACTTACAGTGGTATCAGAGCCTCACCATTAAGCTATACTAATTTGTGCTAACGCGTTTAAAAAATCGATCGATCGGATTTTCGAAAACCGCAAAATTCCATGTTAAATTTTCTGTCGATTTTAAACGGTGCCTAAAAATAATTTTACATATCACAGAAAACTAAGCAGGGGTTTTTAAGTAACCTGGGAAATTTTGAGCACGTGACCGCCGCGGATCCGCGGTCAAACCTAGGGTTTGACCGCGAAATCGTGGCAGTATTGTGGGAACAGTGCATCAAAATTTTCCAATAGGCTTTCCTTGGGAAATTGTGGTTTTTGGTACTGTTCTTTTGGGCCCAGATTTTATTACTGTACAGCAGATGTACGTGGGGCCCACTTCGGGAAATTTTATCGATCGAAATTTTAAACTTGGTAGTATACAGTATTTACATTATATCTCCGACCGGGAATGTCATTTGATCGGTAAACCGCGTCTGATTGCTATAGTTCTTTTAGACGGGTTTGCGAACGTGACATTCACGTTGATGTTCTGTGTTGTGCTGTGATGTTGCGGATATGTCGTGGTGAATAGCAGTGTGTAATGGTAGTGCAGTTTGGATTTATTTGTACATTTGATATTGCGGGGCGAGCGTCCAACATGTGGACTGCCGTTACTGCCTGTTGTATAATATTCTTTTTGGGGCACGACCAGGTCGATGTACCCGTTGTACATATTTTTATTTCTGTTCTAGGTTTATCCCGCGAAGGAGTGCAGGGATAGCCGGGTTATGGAGGGCAACGGGTCCGTATCTCATGGCTTTCAGAGGCAAAGGGACCTCACTCTAGAATTGGCAGACTATTCGCCGCACTCGTAGGGTGTACAGGTTGACCCAAGAAGGGGTGCTCAATTTACCGGATTCCGTGAAGTGCCGGGTGTTCCATTCACTATGCTGTCTGGGACTACCTCGCTTCAGGTTTTCGCGGGTAACCTGCCGCACCCGTAGGGGTCTAGGTTTCATTGCACAGGCTATCCACACGACCAGGGGAACGTCGGGTTTCAGCAGCGGCTCTGTGAAACCCGGGGATCCCAGATTATCTGTATTGTTCTGTGATGCTTATTACTTTTCTGTAATGTTGCATATTATCACGCCTGGAGCGATTATTGTATATTGGTATATATACTATTAGATGTTGTATATGTTTTACACCCGTGCTAGTCCAGCCTCCACTCTGTCGTTAGTTAAGTAACCTAACGGGTGATGACGGGACCCAGTGGCGAATGCGGATGGCATATACGTACATTTTATTTTCGTTCTTTTCTAGTGTGATTGATTGATGGGACTGCGTTGATTCTTATCAATGCAAGATAAAACAAACCTATATTTGATGTTGTTGGAACAAATTTTAAAAGGTGTTATTACAAAAATGTTTCCTTTTGTTTTGCATAGCGATATTCAGTTAGAATATCCTGCACCTCATTCGACGAGGCAAGGGCAGATATCCCTTCACCGGGAGTGACCCCTTAGGCAGAAGTTTACGTCAAGGTAGTAACTTCAATATAGTCGATTACAAGTTGCTTTGCATCGCGGTATTCAGTTGGAATATCCTGCACCTCATTCCACGAGGAAAGAGCCGAGATCCCTTCACCGGGAATGACCTCTCTAGTAAAAGGTTTTCGTCACTATATTTTTTTAAAAAGCTATCAGGTTCCTTCAACGAGATCAAGTTCATTACGTTAAAGGTTTTTCGCCAAAAACCAGCCATAGCCCTCCGTCATTCTTTTGGGTATTCAGTAGCATTCAAGCTATGTTTGTTGACTAAAGTCAAGGCATAGTGTTTGGTAGTTGCTGGGTATTCATCTGATGCATAGATAGATGTGTTGGTTTGGGACAGTCGTATTACCTTGTTGACTAAAGTCAAGGTTATGTACGGGTGGGTTCAAATCAACCTGGACAATGATGGGTAGAACTTGACATGTGACTTATGATTTGTTAACTAAAGTCAAGGTCATAAGAGCATGAGGCAAAAATCACATCGGGAGTTTCAAATATACAGGAAACTTGCCAGGCATACGCATACCTTCTGGAGTGTGATAACTTGAGTGGCTTCCATCAAGTTATCATGCGATGATAGTTGGATCCCGATTCTCACTGATGAGTTTGTTTACTCTTCGGGTGATCCCGACTAATTCTTCTTTCAGGTTTGGAGGAGAGTTTGAGATTACAGTGGGAGGTTTCCTGATTAGATAAAGTGATAATCATTCTGATCTAGGTTAGAGTGCACGAAGAGTGTTTCTTTTCTCTCTCTCTCTTTGGCAGCAACCTTTGACCGACCCTAGACTATGACTCAGTGACCAAGTTGACCGAACCTTCTTATAATACTGGCTTTTGGATTGTCTAAAGTTGCATAAGTCATTGCCGCTCCTTCTTTTACCCTTTGTTTTTCTCAGAACACCCCGTATTACTACGGACATCAACTTCCATTGGATAGATCTATCATATGGTTATATACAAACTCGAAGGGACTTCTTCGAGGATGGATCCAGGTTTAGGAGAAATGTAATTGGTTTATTCAGTTGTCTTTTATTATCACCTTCTCTCAGGTTGCGAGGGCTCCTTGGTTTAGGAGAGTACACCTATTACGCTTATTGGATAATCTTATTCCAAACCATAGGCTGGTGCCGAAAGGTAGGGAATAAAGAAAACCAATTAGCCTAAGTAGGGTGTACAGAAGGTAATAACTAAAGACAAAATAAAGGGATTAGAAAGAGGGCAAAGTAAATTGCGACTGTTATCATTCACGACCAAACCGCGTACTTCATCGCCACTCCTATTTCACCTTTGTTTTTTCCTCAGTTCGGGAGAAATGGAATAAGGTATTATTCAGTTGTCTTTTATCATCACCTTCTCTCAAGTTGCGAGTATTCATAGGATTAGGAGAGTACACCTATTATGCTTACTGGATAGTCTTCTTCCAAACCATAGGCTGGTACCGAACGGTAGGGAAGGAAGAAAACCATTTAGCCTAAACGAAGGTGTACAGAAGGTAACGACTAAAGACAAATAAAGGGATTTGGAGAGATGGCAAATGAAATATACGGTTTAAGTCATGAATTGGATTATGGAAGAGGCATTACTAGGAATACCAGGATACCCCTATGAGACATTTAAATGTTTCAGTTTCACTGCGCATTGTTAAAAGGAAAACTGTTTTCCCGATTAGATACTTACTCCAGGGTATGTATTTACCAGGTTTCATTCTCATATCTGTATGGTTTTTACAGATGATGAGTGGGAGTAAGTTATTGGGAATTAAGGTAATCATCCTCATTATATCGGAATTCGTTGTAATTGGTGATATTTGAGGAAATCTTCTGGGTACAGTTTTCAACTTACGATGCACAGGTTTTGAGTTATTCAAACTCAGGGTACTTATACAGAGTATTATATGTTTTCCAATGTCCGTAAGGACAAAGGGGTAGGTCCTCGTACTATGTTCTGTTTACTTGTGACTTCTCTAGTTTTTAGACAAGTGTTTCGTAGAAATACAATGTCTAAGTTTTGAGAAGTTGTGGGTATAAGAATAAAGTAGAGAACCAGACGTCGCAAGTATCGAAGATATAGATTCTTGTGAATGGTATTCAAATAATAGTAATGGTTTTGAGAAACTTGTTTCTCTTTCAGGTTACTCATAATTGGATGGATTCCTAAGTTGAGCAATGCTGATTAGCCTTTTTCATTTAAGTTGATATGCACTGGAGACAGCTGCATGATTTGAATCTGGTTCCAATTAAATTAGTGCATCTGTTTCTATATTGGATATAGAATGGTTCATATCTTAACGATGTTAAGGTAAGGGGAGTTTTCCAGCTTATGCTTAAAACCAGACACTGGATAACTCAAGGCACGTTTCTGTAATGGCTGTTTATGGGTTGACCCTGGCTTCGATGAGGGTTGACATTTCTACTATCTGGAAGATCAATAGTGATATTGTTCTTGACTCGCCACAGTTTTATTAAAATGGACTTTTTTAGAAAACAATAGTGGGAGTATGGTAGAACTGGAAGTGATTCCAGAACCGCAAACGATTACGGAAAATTTAATAGGACGTATATATTCAATCAGGTTTGACATTCCAATAGCCACTCCGCAGATATGGTGGGTAACCTCAGACACCCGAGAGGTACTCCGGTAGCCTCAAGGACGGTGATAGGGATGTTCTTATTTACCCAGACTTGACACTACTGTTGTTCCAAACTATGAGACCCGGCAGGAGGATATGTATAGCGTCGTTCTAAACTAGCTTTAGAAGTGTACGTATATATTATTCTGCCAGAAGGTTTTCGTAGTCAGTGGGAGCAGCGGAAGCATAGTGGGCAAGTAGCTTATGTCTATTTATAGACTTGAGCAGATATAGCGGAGATAAGATCATCTAAATTTGATGTGACAGTCATAGGTTTGACTTCATCAGAATAGGGGATGGATCTGTTAAGAAGGTAGTAGGGTGTGATGTCCTGGTATTTGATGACATACACAGAGTAGGAAGTAAAATTCCTATACTACGATCGGTTGTACTGTGGTCGTCACACAGTTATTTCTCCAGACAGGATATGGATATAATATCAGACATTCTGGTTACTAGATCTATGGTTTTAGATCTAGAGTTGGGTAGTTTCCCAATATGGGTACTTTGACAGTATTCTAATGGTATTTTAGAATAGATGACTCCTGGCATGGTGGTGTACCTGCAGGTGATGGAGTCACCCTCTCTAAAGGTGTCTTAGAGACTAAAGGAGAGAGCGAAGTGCATAATTGGCAGATCACTTGCTTAGGCAATTGAGTCGATCATGAGATGTCAAGTACCACACCAGATGTTGTTATTGCACTTGATGCGGTAAGTATATATTAATCCAATCCTGAAGAAACATAAGGAAGCAGTTTTAGAACATAAGTGCATGTTCTATAGACTTGATGACGGCAGCCTCCTTCGGGAGACGGTTATCATTCCAAGCTTCAAAGGTGACATGGATGACAGAGAGATTGTCAGAGTTATAGTTTTTCCCTATGATGAGGGACAGTATTATGGATAGGTGGTCCAAGAGGATACCGTGGGAGGCATGGTGCTGGATACTGATTAGGTTCAGTGATCGATACAATCTAAGAAGTTTGGATTTGGAGTTCATTTATGAACTAGGTCCCATCAGATATCCAGACATATTCTAAGACAGGTATTGCTCAATTCGGGAGATGGCTTTCTCTGTGAAATTGAGATTTAGAGAGATATAGAAAGAAACATCAAGGCGGATCCACTCACTGAGGCTATTTCTCGAACACAAGAGTTTTACGAACTAGTTTTGTGAAACTGATTAGTAAAGGAGTTAGATGTTCGGTATCACACGGGCTGTGAGTATGCGACATCGTAATAATTAGCCTTAAGTGCAAGTGGGAGATTGTTGGAGATAGTGCCCTCAAAGTCAATTATTGGATCGCAGGTACGTGATTGCAATGATTGAGGCAGGACCTATACCGATATGACAGTCTTGCTCGAGATGATAGTATGCTATCTGGTTTGTCTTTATCATCGTATACATGCTTTAGTTCACTATTGCATGAAGATAGAGCCCATAGGATTCTTGCTTGACTACCAGCAGTATGATGGCAATCATATACGTGGGAGCTGGGGTTTGTAAGCATATCCTTAAAGTGTCCCTAGTCGTGGGAGTTTCGAGACAGGGCATCGATACTCCAGAGTAGACTAGTGTATACAGTCGAGACCCCGACGAGGGGCGATGGCCGGTCTCACAAGCCATTGGTGTCAGTAGGATCACCTAAGATGTATACAGGTGCTCATTAGGTTATGAGTACACCGGACAGGACTCGCCGGGAATATGCTAGTTGGTATTATACATATCGTCAGATAGCAGTTCCCTGGTGACATGTGTAAAGGTTAGTTCATCGACCTGAGATCGTCATTTGTCTCATGTGAGTTCCCTCTGTGCGTAGATTACTACCCTACCACGCTCAAAGGAGTTGTGCAAACAGGTTTTAGTTGGGTACAGTCCCGAGCCACATGGAGGCAAGTGAGCGGATCGGCAGGGGATTCGTCTCTCCCGGTATTGGGGGTGAGATCGCGCTGTGTCTAGGAGAGCCATTACACAAAGCCCTCGGCTGACGCAGGAGATTTACTGGTAGGTACTCCAGTAGTATCTCACGGTGTCCTGGGCAACTCTTTGACACGACTTATACCGCTATTAGGGGTCTGACGTTACCAGCCCCCTTGGCAGATATGCGATACTCATAGACGAACGGACTGGACTGTATGTATATTGTCACTGTTAGGCTCAGTAGGATTTATGGATGAGTTCGCTCGTCAGCTTCCCTTCCAATCAATACATAGGCAACCGTTACGTACAGCTTGTACTTCTGACGTGCTAGAGGTTATACCCAGTGCCAGTGTGTTGATGAGTCATTAGAGTCCCCCACAGACACTTTCCCAAGTTCGGGCGAAACGTTGTAGAGGCCGTATGGTTTTATAGCAGGGTTCGGAAAATGCACGTGCGTTTTCGCACGTGTCATTTTTCAGGCAGATATTACTGGTCGGCTTTGGTTTAAGCCGAATCCGAGTATTATACTGTGTAGATATAATATTTTTGTCTCAGATGCATTTGTATTCGGTCGTAATACAAATGCGGGTATGTTTATACTGTTACGGGGATATCCTGAAATTCGTTTCAGGATCACTTTTGGAAGTTGCCAGTTTCCAGTTTTCTATCAGCCGTATTTAACATTCGGTTAAATGCGGATTTATCTTTTCTTCCATGGGTGAGTCATGAGGGTGAGTCATGTGTGAGGAAGCTTCTTGATTGATGACTAGATTTGTGACTCACTTGATTGCATTAATTGATTAGATGACTAAGCTTAATGAGTCATTCTTTACATTAATGAGTTTTGTTATGCCTTAGATATTTTCTTCTTGATCTTTTGCCTTGTGGTCACTCTCCCCTCTCCTACACTCACCCCCTCCTTGATAAATAGTGGTCGGCCATTCCTTGTAGGAATTATGGTTGTGATTGGAAAAAAGATATAAGTTTTAGGTGCATAGATATTAGATATGATTCATTTCTCATTTCCACCCGATCCAAAAGGCAACTTCATTAACCGTTCGTCCATAGCCTTGGACGTAACGAGATAAAGTGTTCTACTCGTTCTCTACAACATCTTGGTCGTCTCTTTTAGCAAACTTGACAACCGAGTTGCCTCGGTTCAGAGGCGGGAGCCCGTTTAAAGATCCGTCGACGTGGTGCCACCTGGACGAGAACATTGGAGATTCAGGAGATCGGAGCAGCCGCAACAAAGCATGGGATGATGGTTGAAGACCGAAGGACTCGGATCGTTCGGTATAACATTTTACCTACTTAGTAATTTGTTAGTTTAGCTTTAATGGCAGATCCGTGTTATAGTACGCGATAGCGCCAGTTGTAAAAAGTTTTTGTTCCGCATTTGGCGTCTATTAGACGGCCGGGGCGCTACCGTGGACTTACAGAGAGATATTTCAGATTTTGTTACAAGATGCCTAACTTGCGAGCAAGTCAAAGCCGAGCATCAGAGGACGGCGAGAGAGTTACAGACTTTTCCCATTCCGGAGTGGAAATGGGAACAGATCTCCATAGACTTCGTTGTGGGTCTACCTAGGTTTAGTCGAGGGTATGACTCCATTTGGGTGATCACAGATCAGTTGACGAAAACAGCTCACATTCTCCCAGTGAAGAGCACTTTCAGGTTTGCTCAGTATGCTCAACTCTACATTGATGTGATTGTACGGCTACACGGTGTTCCGACATGCATTGTTTCCGACAGAGGCACTAAGTTTACCAGCCATCTTTAGCAAAAATTTCAGGATGCTTTGGGTACCCATTTGAGTTTCAGTATCGCTTTCAATACGCAGACCGATGGTCAGTCAGAGTGGACTATTTAGACTCTCGAGGATATGCTCCAAGTGTGTACAGTAGATTTGGATGACAGTTGGGATCTTTACTTGCCCTTGATCGAGTTCTCGTACAATAACAGCTTTGAGTAGATGATTCAGATGGCACCTTTCGAGACCTTGTATGGGAGAAAGTGTCGATCGACGGTCTGTTGAACCGAACTTAGCGATAGCAAGATTTTGGGACCACAGTTAGTCCGGGAGACTATAGAGAAGATCTAGTTGATATAGGATAGGATGAAAGCGGCCCAAAGCAGGCAGAAGTCTTATTCCGATCGTCGTCGTCGTAGGCTTGAGTTCGTTGTGGGTGATCATGTTTTCTTACGGGTCTCCCCGATGAAGAGTGTGATGAGGTTCGGAAGGAAGGGGAAGCTTAGTCCTAGATATGTGGGTCCCTTCTAGATTCTTGAGCGAGTCGGTAACCTTTGCCTATCGTTTAACACTTCCGGCCAGTTTCCCGGATGTACACCCTATATTTCACGTATCTACACTTCGCAAGTACCTTCATGACCCTTATCACGTGATTCAGCACCAGACGATCCAACTGGCGCACAATCTTTCTTTTACCAAGCAGTCGGTAGTCATCCTGGATAGACAGGTGAAGAAATTACGATCAAAGGTATTACCGTCCGTGAAGGTTCTGTGGCGTGACCCGAACAGCGAAGAGGTCACATGGGAAGCCGAGAGTGAGATGCGGAAGAAATTTCCCCATCTCTTCGAAGGTATGCATTGTTAGATTTTAAATTCGGAGACCGAATTTGTTTAAGAGGGGAGGATTGTAACGTCCTAAAAATTTATTAAAGTTAGTTTTAAGTTAATTAGCGATATAACATCGGTTTTTCAATAAAATTTAGTTAATAATTATTTTTCACATATATTTATTTATTTATTTATCTTTCTAATACATACATATATATATATATATAAAGATAGATAGATAGATAGATATCTTAATCTAGAATTAGCAATATGTTAGTTTAGGCCTAAAACCCAATTTTTGTAACCATGACAACTTAAACCCCATATTTTTTCCTACTTAAATATTTTTGCAAAATGAGTTTTTTTAAAAAATAAAAGAAAAAGAAAAGAATAATAATAATATAGAATGAGACATGGAGGTATGGGTATGGAATGAGTGAATGTTAAAATTTGTGAACGGTTGTGAATGGCTATCATTAACCATCCTTCTTTTCTCCTCCTTTCTCTCTTTCTCCTTCTTCATTCTTTCTTCTTCTTCATTCTTTCTTCAACTCCTCCCATATTCCTTCTCTACCTCCTAAAATAATCACACAGACACACCCACTTCAAAATCCAACTCAAATCCTCAACAAAACCATAATTTTTCCTCTTTAGGAGTCTTGTGTGAGCAAAATCCTTAAACTTGATGCCTTGCAAGCTTAGGATCTACCTCAATCCAATATTGAGATAATAAGCCAACATTGATCTTGTTTTATCAAACCTCTTGCTTTTACAACCCTTAATCTAAATTAAAGTTTGTGTTTTGTGAAGTTTTAAAATTTAAAGAGAGGTTTTGATGTGAGATTGGGGTTATGAAAAATCTTAGGGTAACCATAACATAAATTATGATAGATAAGAGTATCTTAGGACTAATTATCCTTTGTTTAACCATCAAGACTTCACAAAACCTCCATAATGTCTTCAATTAGTATCAAAACTAGTATATAGTTAAAGGTTAGGGATTCAAACAAAATCTGCTATTAAACCAGTGATCACAGAATTAAATTGCGATTACTGGGAAATAGTTATTGAACCCTGAGTGCACCCTTGAAATCCGAGCCCTTCCCCCCAATTCCTGGCCGCCAATTTATAGGATTTTACTGTATGTTGCGGTCCATCTGGGATGTTAAGGTGTAGGTTTTGGTCGGGGGCTCTCTAAAACTCTAACTAGACCATCTGGTATATGCAATTTCTTCAAATTTCGCGTATACAAAAATCTAGGAGTATTTTACCTTACTTTTGGCGATATTTTAACGTACGATAAGGATATCCCGACTTTCATTTTAGTGTTTTAGTTGGTTAACGGCCCTTCGGGGTAGTCCTAGGTGTTTGTGGCACATGTATAGTACACTAAGTTCACACGTGCTCACTTATGAGAGTTTAGTTCGTTAGTGTATTGTATATATGTGCTGTATCGGAATTCTAGCCCTCACGTGCTATGGTTTTGTGCAATACTAGGATCGGTTGTGGGGACTTTGGATGCATCAAGAAAAGGGAAGGAGGTGATCGGATTCGAGTAGCTCGAGGCCATTCGGGTGAGTAGTTTTAACATCTACGGGGGAATCGTCTGGATGGAGTTAAGCGCCCGATATCTAGATTCAAGTTATAAAATATTATATATATATATATATATATATATATATTAAGAATTATCATACGCATCCTATTACTTGTAAGTCGATGTCACATGCCCCACATGTTTTGTGGGGAGGCGGAATTTACAAAAAACGATTTTAAGACAAGTAACAACGGCTATACTTCCAAGATCGTTCATAAACCCTAACTAGCTAAACACATAGAAGTTCTAAACTACGATGATAGTGTTTTATACCTCCTAGATACAAGTCCTTCGGATCTTCTTCTCCTCTTCTTGAGCTCCTAGAAGGTGCGGATCAAGCTCGGCCGTCAGCCTCCTCATGTCAAAGATGATCCACCCGAGAGTTTATGGTTCAAGCTCCAACCTCAAGAATGAGGTAACTAAAGTACCTAGTTTTCTAATCTTGGTAGCTTAGAGAGTTAATTAGACTATTTTATCTTAAATAACTCTAGGATTCACAACACATGTGAGAGTTAGGGTTTGAGGAAGAAGGAGGAGAGAAAAATGGAGAGAGAATGCAAAGTGTAGAATGATGAAGGAAGGAGAAAGTGAAGAATGGCTAACTCTTTTTCTCACATCAAGCATGCATTATTTTCCAAAGAAAAATAAAGCCATGCTTAAATAGTAACTGCAAACCAATAAACTAAAGAATTAGCCATGCTTTAACCATACAACAAATATCTCCATTTTCTACCTCATTATCTATTTTCCAAAAATAGATATGTGCAAAATGAGGTGTCTCCTTCTTGAAGCACTTCTTGTAAAATTACAAGAAAGCCCTCACCGTATATACATACCCGTATTCGTACTGCAAAAAATACAAATACAAAATGATAAAGTTAATCAAATAATATAATATTAGAATGTTGCTTAATCTTAAGCCCACTAGTATTATCCGTCTGAACCACATCCGTGCAGCTAGTACGCGTATGTGATCAGAACCCTACACGTAGAACCATACGGTCTCTACATCGTTTCGCCTGAACCAGGGAAACCCTCTATGTAGAACTCTAAAGACTCGACAGTACGCTGGCAGTGGGTTTAACAACAAGTCCGTCAGTGGCACTAGCTGTACGTAACGGCTACCCAGGTACCTGTCGAATAAAAAGGCCGACGAGCGAACTCATCCGAACCCCTACTGAGCCTATCCATGACAATCTCCGTACAGTCCGGTCTATTCGTCTAAGAGTATCGCATATCGAGTCTAGGGATGGTAAATGTCAGACCCCTATTAGCGCAATATGTCTTGTCGGTGTAGAGTGTTAGTTATATGTATGCCCTAGAGGCCATTACTATACATAGGATGTATATTGTAGTGGATGCTGGGACATATATAGGGAGGACTTTCTTGCTCGACATGATAGTACGCTATCTGGTTACTCTTTACCTTAATGTGTATACTGATTGTCTCTCTGTTACATGTTGGTAAAGCCCTTAGGATGTGTACTTGACTACCTGGACTATGATGCGGATCATACTAGTGGGGACAGGGTAGTCCATAAGTACATCCTTCAAGGTCCCTAGTCGTGGGTGTATCGAGACAGGGCATCGATTTACCAAAGTAGACTACCGTATACCTTCTCGACCCATACAGATGGGCGATGGATGATCCCATATCCATTGGTGTTTGACATCAGAGATGATATACGGGTGCTCAGTGGAGACTGGGTACACTGGACGGACTCGCCGAGAACTCCCAGATGGTATTATACCTTACGTCAGATGGCAGTTCTCTGGTGACACTGGTACAGAGTAGTCTGTTGACCCGAGATCGTCATAGAGTCTTGTGTGGTTCCCACTGTGCTTTGATTTCCACCTTACCACGTCCAAGAGGGCGTGCAAAACGGTGGTTTTTGGGTACAGTCCCGAATCACATGGAGGCAATGAGCGATAGGAGGGGATTCTTCTCTCCCGGTATAGGGAGTTGATGTTGCGCTGTGTTCGATTGGCTATAACCGGAAATCCCTGGCTAGGGTTACTGAGATTTACTGGTAAGTGTTACCAGTAGTTTCTCAAACTGTTATAGACCTCATATCGACACGACTTATCGAGCTATTGGGGTCTGACGTTTACCACCCCTAGGCAAGATATGTGACATATCAGACGATCAGACCGGACTGTACGGTAAGTGTTACTGGTTGGATTCACAGGAGTGTGAGTGGGCTTGCTCGTCGATCTTCTGATCGCTCAATACCCGGGTGGCCGTTACGTTTAGCAGACCGCTTGCGGCTTGTGGGTGTTTGATATGATCATCACCTGCTGCCGGCGTATTGACGAGTCTTTAGAGTCCTACACAGAGGTTTCCTGGCTCAAGCAAAACGAAATAGGAGCGCATATGAGATATGTGCGGGACCGAGAATAATGCGTGTATGTGATACCGTATTCCATTCTCGCGATGAATGTATCGAAAGGTTGTATGCGATATAACCTAGTTATCGAATCAAGGATTGATTCGGTAATCCGATACATAGGATACTAGTCGGTTATATGCGATATGACCGGATCGTTAAATCAAGTGTTGATTTAATGATTTAATGTATAATTATATATTTGATATATTACTTTGCATTAACTAGTATTAGTTCACTTTAAATGGATTTTCTCACTTGAATTGTGCACAATGTATATGTGATATACTTTTGTACACAAGTTTGTGTCATGTTTGATGATACAAGCTAACTTGAGTTTGTGTTAAGTTTAAACCATGGTTGTGTAATGGTTAGGATTTTCTTTTTCTTTATCATTTATTTATTTTGTTTATTTATTTTGCAAAATAAATGAATGGTGGCTTTCTTTGGATGCTAGTTGAAGCTTCATGAAGCTTTGACTAAGTGACCATATTTGTCTCATGCTTAACCCTAACCATTCCACTAAACCCTAGTTCATTCTCTACACTTGACCATGGTTGGATTATGATAAGTATTCATTTATTTTCTATTTTGAAAATAACTTATCATATCATTATCTTCATCTTCTTCTTCTTCTTCACATGAAGAAAGCTTGCCTCATCAATGGCAAGTGAAGAAATCAAGTGAGAAATCCAATTCTAAAGTGAACCCACTTCCTATTTCTTCATCCTCTACCTCTTGCCAAGTAGTATAGGGTGTTTTCTTCACAAGTTTCATGACTTGGTGAAGTGGGAGCTTGATCTTGTGATGCCTCGACGTAGATCATCTTCGGCATCGTAGTCGATGACCTAGCCCGCCCATTTCTCCGATGAAGCCGACGCTAGAGCCCGGGATTCGATTTGGACAGCGAGGAGACTTCATTGCGGAGCTATGGAGGTGGAGGACCGGATCTACAAAGGTTGTATTTCCGTTTAACTCTTAGTTAAGTTGTTAACTACTTGCTAGTTTCGCCTAAAATCTAGTTAACGATCCGTATTAGGGTTTCTCGGCACCCGTAAAATTTGAATTTGGCATGGTTAATGCCTTGTGAGACCTCATTAGAGTGCCTAGAAACCCTACAGTGGTATCAGAGCCTAGCTAGAGCCTTAGGCGATGCGTAGACGAAGTTTGAAACCCGAACGAACCCGAAACCCTAACACAAACATGCTCTCTGGACTTTTTCCAAAATCTGGTGTTTTTCGATATTAAAAATATGCAGAAAAATCAGCAGGAGTTTCTAAGAGTTTCTGTAAAATTCGATCTCCCAATTCCACAAAGTCGCCGCGGTTCCGCGGCACGAGGATGGCTCGTGCGGCGGTTCCGCGGCCGTACGGCCTCCTTGTATAAAGAATTTTGCAAAGTAATTCTTAGTTTCCAGTGCTGGTTTTCCTGGGAATTTTTAATATTTTTTCAAGAGTTGAATATTCTGAGTTGTTTTGGGGATTCGTTTATTCGATCGGATTATCGGACTTTGTCTATTTGTTTTCCGGGTAAATTTTAGAATATGTTAAAAAGTTCGACCGGATATAAATACCCACCTTTTCCCCTGTCGGGAAATTTCCAAGTGTTGGATCTTTCCGTGGTTTAAAGACGTTCTAAGTAGTGCAAGTCGATGGTCCCTCTAAAAGACAACAAACCTTAACTCGATTATGTGACCGTCTTGAACTGCTCTTTGAACCTTCGGGTTTGGGGCAGTACGGCGTGCCACATGTGAGGCGTTGGCTTGACCCTTCTACGGCTGGACCGTTGGTACTGAGGCACGAACTGAATGTTTTTAGACTTATTTCATGTGTTGATCTGTTTCGGGAAAACTTGGGTGTTTGACTGTTCGATCGGAAAGTTTAACATTTTCTGTTTATCCGGAATGTGATACAATAATTGGAATTCACAAGCAGTTATGAGATAACTGAATGAATGTTATAAACATAGCACTTTAGTCTCACTTGATCGGTTGCCACGGAATTTTGATGTGATCAAAAGTCCGTCGCAATCACGTAGCGTACGCGGATACTCGCCGGGTAAACTTAATAGACAGCCTCACTCCATAGCCCCGACCAAGTGACTGTAGGAGAACCCCGTCGCCGAAAGCATCCGTTTGGGTGCTCGCGGCAGCGTTGTTCCGCCTTGGTGCACTTCGTCGACGGCATCAGGGGTGCGGCCGCCTACTAAAGTTTGCGACGAGCATTCGATCAGGATGTCGGGAATCTTGTTGAATTGCCCGACTTGATATTGAAAAGAGTTTTCGATAATGAGACTAAAATGCGGGGTTTATAATTGTTAGGCATGCGATGTCTAAGGAATTCATTTGGTCAGGCATGCGATGTCTGAGGTGGTTGCGGATTCCAACTGTTGTGGTTTTACACTTTCTTTTCTGTGACCGTAAGTGTAATATGTGATATCGCCGGTTTCGTTGCTATATGTCAACGACAATTGGGATGCGCATGTTTTCTTACGTTGATGACATGTGATGTTATGTGTTGCTGGATATGTTATGTTGGATCGTCGTGTTTGAATAGCCGGGGGGGGGTTTTATGTGAGATGAGTGTTTTTCATTTTCATTCATGTAAAACCTTGTATGTAATATTCTTTTATTGGGGCACTTCCAAGTTGCGGAAGTTGTCACCCGTTGTATATTATTTACTTTTCCGCACTAGGATAGACCCAAGGAGGAGGGCACAAGTAACCGGGTTCTGGAGTCCAGTGGGAGACCAACTCGAGGAGTCGAGTCCGGGTCTCCTAACTCTAGAATTGGTAGGGTTGCTTGCGCTCTCGTAGGGGTCTAGGGGTGTGGGTTTGGCTATTCATCATGACCGTGGAATCCGTGTTTTATACTGGCTCGTATTGAAAACGCGGACGTCCTAGTATATCCAATGTTTCATATGATTCTTCTGCTGCGATATCTGTGATGTGATCATGTGATGTTCTGTGATGGATACTTTATATAGTATATATGATATATTATATAGGCGTTACTTATGTTTTACACCCACGCTAGCCCTGCCCCGCTCTGCCGTTAGTTACCTAACCTAACGGTGCACGAGGGGACATCGAGGCGAATGCGGATGGCATAAGTGTACGTCGTATTTATCTGTGATGTTTAGGTACTTAAATGATGGGACTTCATTAATGTGATTAATGAAAGTAAAAAGAAACCTAAGATGTTGTAGAATCGAATTTCAAAAATAAAACAGGTAGCTACAGTTCTTGCTTTGCATAGCGGTATATGAGATATATCCTGCACTTTATTCGATGAGGAAAGGACCGAGATCCCTTCACCGGGAGTGACTCCTTTAGCAATAACTGGCAGATGCTACACACTCGGTTTGTCTTTTGATTGCTTTTAAGAGTTTTTGCTTTGCACAGTGATATATATGATATATCCCGCACCTCATTCGACGAGGAAAGGGCCGACGATCCCTTCACCGGGAGTGACCCCTTTAGCAAAACTAGAAAAGCCTCAAAAACACTCCATTTCAAAATCATTCGATCCTACAACGATATCAAGTTCATTACGCAATAGGTTTTCAGAAAAACCTGTCGTAGCCCTCCGTCATTTCAGATAAGTCCTATTTAGTATTCGTGCTACGTTTGTTGACCTCCGTCAAGGCGTAGTGTGCGGTAGCTAACTAGTATTTATCTGCTTATGCATATGATGCAGATTGGATTAGGGTAGTCGTGCGGCCTTGTTGACCTCCGTCAAGGGTCGTGCGGGTGGGTTTAATTCGATCAAGAAATGACGGGTTGAACTTGACTAGCACTTATGATTTGTTGACTATGTTAAGGTCATATAGCTGCTAGGGGCAAAATTATCGGGAATTTCAAGTGTTGAAATTTGCAATGAGATTGCATACCTTCTATGAGATAGTTGGATCCCGATACCCGCAGCGAGTAATTGTTACTCCTGGGAGAGTTTTATACATTACAATTAGCCGATCAAGTAGGTGTCTAGAAAGGTGTTAACGAGGTTACGCCTCTGGGAAAACGAGGTTTACATTAATTAGGTTCGTGCGAAAGCACGGGGGACCTCCCTCAAAGTACCGACACTGGCCTGGCTGAAAGATTGGCGAACTTGTAGTGTGTAATTAATCCCGGCTAGTCTTTCCTTTTTGGGTTTGAAGGAAGATTTGATAAAAAGCAGTGGGAGCCATCCTGATTAGATAAAATAAAAACCAATCTATTCTTGCAAGAGCGCACGCTGAGTGTTTTCTTCTCTCTCTCTCCAGGTAGCGACCATATCACGCCTTAATCAAGATAATAATACGGATTATTGACCGAACCCGCTTGTTATACTGAGCTGGGGAACGTTGGTCCCGCTCCAACTTATAATTGTTATAAGGCAGAGCAGGAAATTGGGGAATACCAGATTTCCCGTGCCACCCAAACGAAGAAAGTGCATATGATGCATCATCTTCGGGTGTGTTCATTATACAAAGAACTGTTTCTCAGTATCCTTTACGTCCTGGGTATGTGATACCAGATCAGGATCCCAAATATGTAATTTGTTACATAGGGCTACAGAAAGGTAGAGAACTGAGAACGGGTGATAAGTTTCATGAGGCAGAAAACGGGGCAAGTGTTGCAGCCAAGTCTGTTGGTCACTGTCACCCTGTATTACCAATACATTGATTCTGAACGAATGTTATTAGATACCGAACCTGATATACAAAATCATATCAGTCTCTTTATTAGTAAAGAAAGGATATAATTTTGTATTGTTGGATAATGTTTTGAACATTTCCTATATCAAAAGTTGATCGGTTCAGGCACGTTATCTAAAAGCATTAATGTTCTAAATCAAACTACAGTTCTTAGTATACAGAACACACACAAGAGGAAGAGTTCAGAAATGAACGAATCCTTCTTGAGGTATTGTAGACTAGGTCATATCAATGCGATCAGACTAGCTGAAGTTACATGAAGATGCATATTTAAATCCTGTTTGAATTTACATCTTGTGAAACTTGCCAGTCATGTCACAAAGATAAGATGACCATAGCTCCGTTTACTGGAAACAGAGAAAGAGTTAATGAACTCTTGGGATGATACATGTTGATGTATGTAGGTCCCCTTTCTACACATGCCAAGAATGGTTCTTTGTACTTCATTACGTTCTCTGATAATCTCTCAAGATTCAGACATATGTTCCTGTTGAAACACAAGTCTGAACCTTTTGAGATATTCACAGAATATAAGTTAGAAGTAGAGAACCAATACGGGTATAAGTATTATGTCCTTTGATGAGATCAAGGAGGAGAATACTTGAGCACGGAAATCCTGGACTATTCTAAAGGAGAATGAGATTCTCTCTCAGCATTACTCCTCCGCATACACCATAGCACGATGGTATATCGGGGCGGAGCAGATACACCCTATTTGATATGGTGTGCTCTATGAAGAGTACTACTGAGTTACCTATTTCCTTTTGGGAGATATGCGCTTGAAAAGCTGCATACCTATTGAATAGGGTTCCAATCAAATCAGTTGCCTACCATTTCATATCTGATATGGAAAGGGAAGAGCCCATGTCTTAAGCTAGTTAAGATTTGGGGTTGACCGGCTTATGTCTGAAAGCAAAATCCGGATAAACTCGAGGCAAAGTCTGTAATGTAGAACTGGAAAGGTTCCAGTTATACAAACAGCAGCTGATGATTTGATAGAACCAAAGGATTCAGTAGCTTCCAACGAACCTCAGCCTCTCCGCCGATCTAGTAAGGTTCCTCACCCGCCTGAGAGACACTTCGGTTTCTCTATGACAGTAGGAGCGAGGATTGCATCATGAGATGATGACCCAACTAGTTTCGAGCAGGCCATCGAGAGTAGGGACTCTGTAAGAATGGCTGGATGCTTAGCGATCTGAGATGGAATCCATGTACACCAACAAAGTATGGACTTTGGTTGCTATATCTGAAGGGTTAAATTCCCATCAGGAGCAAGTATATCTTGAGAAGATTACTTGGTGTAGATGGAAAAGTTGAGACTTTCAAAGCTAGACTTGTTAAAGCTTTTCGTCATCGACCAGGCGTGGAAAATGATGAAACCTTTTCAAGTAGCTATGCTTAAGTCCATCCGGATCCTACTTGCCACGGCTACGTACCATGACTACGATATCTGGCGGTTGGGTGCCATGACTGCTTTTCTAAATGATGTTTTAGAAGAGAACGTCTATAAGTACACAGCCAGAGGGCTTCGTAGACAGTGGGAGCAGCGGAAACGTGTGCAAGATGCTTTATAGGATAAAGCAGACATCGCGGAGTTGGAACATCTGTTTTGATGTGTTAGTCAAACAGTTTGACATCATCAAAATGGTAGATGAACCTTGTATATACAAAAAGGTAGTAGGGAGTATGGTGATGATCCTCGTAGAGTACGTGGATGACATACTCTTGATAGGGAAGGAGTTTCCTATGCTACGCCCGGTCAATCTCCGCTTATCACAATGATTCTCCATATAAGATCAATGTGATACCCCCTAAATCCAGGATTTTGGATCTATGAGATAGATCTAATTGGATGTTAGGATTCTCACTAGTTGTAGTGAGATGGTATCAACCGATCCTGGGGAGAATCACTGGAAGGGTTCCAGGGTGATAAGGACGACTGAGAGTCAGTCACAGGCATTGTCATTACCCTCAGTAAAGGGACGGTATGTTGGAAAAGTTCCAAGCTAGATACCGTGGCATACTAGACGATAAAGGCTGGATACATCGCTACTTAAGATGCTACCAAAGAGGCAGTCTGGGTGTATATTAGTTCATGAGATGAAATTCGTTCCTCCCATTATGTGACAATGGAGTTGTGGCTTATGCCAGGAACGTCCGTCCCATCAGTGATCCAGACATGTTCTAAGGCAGTGTCACCTGATGATGGAGATGGTTGATCTCCAGGGTGATCGAGGTTAGGAGAGTAGAGTCAGAGAACAACACGGCGGATCCACTCACGAAGGCCTATTCCCAGAGAGAGACTTTTATGGGATGGTTGAGTATGAGATACTACAACCACTGCTACAGATGGCCCTAGTGCAAGTGGGAGATTGTTAGTTATATGTATGCCCTAGAGGCCATTACTATATATAGGATGTATATTGTAGTGGATGCTGGGACATATATAGGGAGGACTTTCTTGCTCGACATGATAGTACGCTATCTGGTTACTCTTTACCTTAACGTGTATACTGATTGTCTCTCTGTTACATGTTGGTAAAGCCCTTAGGATGTGTACTTGACTACCTAGACTATGATGCGGATCATACTAGTGGGGACAGGGTAGTCCATAAGTACATCCTTCAAGGTCCCTAGTCGTGGGTGTATCGAGACAGGGCATCGATATACCAGAGTAGACTAGCATATACCTTCTCGACCCATACAGATGGGCGATGGATGATCCCATATCCATTGGTGTTTGACATCAGAGATGATATACGGGTGCTCAGTGGAGACTGGGTACACTGGACGGACTCGCCGAGAACTCCCAGATGGTATTATACCTTACGTCAGATGGCAGTTCTCTGGTGACACTGGTACAGAGTAGTCTGTTGACCCGAGATCGTCATAGAGTCTTGTGTGGTTCCCACTGTGCTTTGATTTCCACCTTACCACATCCAAGAGGGCGTGCAAAACGATGGTTTTTGGGTACAGTCCCGAATCACATGGAGGCAATGAGCGATAGGAGGGGATTCGTCTCTCCCGGTATAGGGAGTTGATGTTGCGCTATGTTCGATTGGCTATAACCGGAAATCCCTGGCCAGGTTTACTGAGATTTACTGGTAAGTGTTACCAGTAGTTTCTCAAACTGTTATAGACCTCATATCGACACGACTTATCGAGCTATTGGGGTCTGACGTTTACCACCCCTAAGCGAGATATGCGACATATCAGACGATTAGACCGGACTGTACGGTAAGTGTTACTGGTTGGATTCACAGGAGTGTGAGCGGGCTTGCTCGTCGATCTTCTGATCGCTCAATACCCGGGTGGCCGTTACGTTTAGCAGACCGCTTGCGGCTTGTGGGTGTTTGATATGATCATCACCTGCTGCCGGCGTATTGACGAGTCTTTAGAGTCCTACACAGAGGTTTCCTGGCTCAAGCAAAACGAAATAGGAGCGCATATGAGATATGTGCGGGACCGAGAATAATGCGTGTATGTGATACCGTATTCCATTCTCGCGATGAATGTATCGAAAGGTTGTATGCGATATAACCTAGTTATCGAATCAAGGATTGATTCGGTAAGCCGATACATAGGATACTAGTCGGTTATATGCGATATGACCGGATCGTTAAATCAAGTGTTGATTTAATGATTTAATGTATAATTATATATTTGATATATTACTTTGCATTAACTAGTATTCGTTCGCTTTAAATGGATTTTCTCACTTGAATTGTGCACAATGTATATGTGATATACTTTTGTACACAAGTTTGTGTCATGTTTGATGATACAAGCTAACTTGAGTTTGTGTATAGTTTAAACCATGGTTGTGTAATGGTTAGGGTTTTCTTTTTCTTTATCATTTATTTATTTTGTTTATTTATTTTGCAAAATAAATGAATGGTGGCTTTCTTTGGATGCTAGTTGAAGCTTCATGAAGCTTTGACTAAGTGACCATATTTGTCTCATGCTTAATCCTAACCATTCCACTAAACCCTAGTTCATTCTCTACAGTTTACCATGGTTGGATTATGATAAGTATTCGTTTATTTTCTATTTTGAAAATAACTTATCATATCATTATCTTCATCTTCTTCTTCTTCTTCACATGAAGAAAGCTTGCCTCATCAATGGCAAGTGAAGAAATCAAGTGAGAAATCCAATTCTAAAGTGAACCCACTTCCTATTTCTTCATCCTCTACCTCTTGCCAAGTAGTATAGGGTGTTTTCTTCACAAGTTTCATGACTTGGTGAAGTGGGAGCTTGATCTTGTGATGCCTCGACGTAGATCATCTTCGGCATCGTAGTCGATGACCTAGCCCGCCCATTTCTCCGATGAAGCCGACGCTAGAGCCCGGGATTCGATTTGGACAGCGAGGAGACTTCATTGCGGAGCTATGGAGGTGGAGGACCGGGTCTACAAAGGTTGTATTTCCGTTTAACTCTTAGTTAAGTTGTTAACTACTTGCTAGTTTCGCCTAAAATCTAGTTAACGATCCGTATTAGGGTTTCTCGGCACCCGTAAAATTTGAATTTGGCATGGTTGATGCCTTGTGAGACCTCATTAGAGTGCCTAGGAACCCTACATAGAGTCCAATACACCCTACATAACTACCGGTGAACTTACCAGTAAATCTCACTTTCCCTGGCCAGGGACTTTGTGTATTGGCTAACCGTACACAGCGCGATATCAACTCCCAATACCGAGAGAGACGAATCCCTTCTAACCCCTACTGCCTCTAAGTGCTTCAGGACTGCACCCAACTTCTACCTATTTGCACGACTCATTTGAGCCGTGGTAGGGTAGTGATTTAAGTACAGTGGGAACACACTCGAAATGAATAGTGATGTCAAGTCAACGGACTAACTTATACTCATATCACCTGGGAACTGCTAACTGACGATAGGTATAATACCAACCAGCAGTTTCCAGCGAGTCCGTCCAGTGTAACTTATAACCCAATGAGCACCTGTATACTATCTCTGGTACCGTATACTAATGGCTGCGGGACAGGCTACCTCCCCTGACGGGGATAAGAAGCATATACACTAGTCTACTCTGGAGTATCGATGCCCTGTCTCAATAATCTTATGACTAGGGACAAGTTTAAGGATGTGCTTATAGACTACCCAACCTCCACTAGTGTGACTGCCATCACAATGCCGATAGTCAAGCAAAGATCCTAAGGGCTCTATCAACATGTATTAGCGATATGTTAAAAGAAACATATACACATGTTAAGATGGAATCGATATGTTAAAAGAAACATATACACATGCTAAGATAGAATCAAACCAGATAGCATACTATCATATTGAGCAAGACTGTTATTATATATGTGTATATCCCAAGCTTCCAAAATGTAATATACAATCCAGTACTATATAATAATGGACACTCGGGCATATAACACTAACATTACTTTCTACGCATTGATACATCCACGTTAGGACACATGCACCATTACCAATGGTTTTATGCCACACGTGCACAAACTACCATGTACAGACACACCATTGGTAATTGTTATACCACGTACACTATAGAATTTGCCACGTTATCTTGCATTGTACTATATCCTTAGTGGTAGTAAAATCTTCATCTATTTCATACTAGCATGCATCATGCCAAATTCAAGTACATTTGCTATTATCTCCACATTCTCACATGATGATGTTTTCATGGGATTTCTATTTTCATGAGATTTGAGAAACCGCACAACACATTTTCAAAAGCTTGGATTCATTTTTAAACATGCGGTTTTCTCTTGATATGATATTTAGCATCCACCATAAGTTTTCTCGATTCTGAGTTATGAGTATACCCGATTCGAGGAGTGAGGAGTCACCGTCTGCGGGTATATAGAGGACCCGGTACAGTACTCTGGGGCAAGAAGATCGTATAGAAAGGTGTTGAGCCTGACAGGGGAACACTACCTACCAATGATATTATGGACACTCGACAGATATACGGAGGATACCGACTGGAGTTATATGATCATATGGATATGAAGGCCGATTCGAGTGACAGTGCCTGAGATATTGGGATTTTGAGTGTCGATACTTGGTACAGGATTTATGATTATTTATTGATGGTATCTCTGTTTTTACCTTATTAGAATAGTTACGAAATTTTCAGTTTCATATAGCTGCTACATCTCTGTTACTATACTTTGCTTATTCATATGTCGCATCCATAACATTATACATCATTATAACCTCATACTTATGATTTGTCGTTGTTTCATTCATGCATTCGATTGCTAGTTATGATTATTTACTACTCACGAGCCGGCAACTCACCCCCATTGTGCCATAGTTTCTTGCAGAGCCGATCCTCCAGTGTAGTCGCGGCGGGGGCATACTACTACCACCACCTTTTGGGCGTGATCTTTTGTAGGTGGGTTGCGAATATTCTTTTTTCCACTATCTTGTACACTTGTTCATTGTATCTAGTATACTCCATCCGCCACATGTATATTTGACTTAGAGATGAGACGGAGAGATTGTATTACACGTGACTCTGGGTGTCGTGCTCGTGCGAGCTGACTTTTGTGATTGTGTTGTGGTTATTGTTTTCTTTTCTTATTTGCTTATTTCTTTGCCTATGGCGTCGTATATTTTACTGTGTGGTTGTGTTCCGCCAAAAGGTGTTGAGATTTCTCCTAAGTGGGAATGCTTATATATTTTTTGCTTATGTATCGGTTTGGATCAGATCTTACAAAGGAGATACTGCCGAAAATATTAACGATAACTTGATTTTCGAAAAGGTTATGAAATGACTCTTCTTCTCTTTAAATTAACACTCTTAACAAAGATTTCACCTCTTTACCTCTATTCACGATTTAGATTCTGGGATTCGGCTTACTTGAATTACTTTACGTCTTTAGACGTTGCATGATTTAAGTGTCGGTCACGTTCCTCATTTGAGTCGTGTCACTTCTCAATTGATGGACGCAAAAAATGTCTAGGCTCAAGGAATAATGGCTCAAGTGGGGGATTTCCCACGTATACTATTAGAGTAGACTCCTCTAAATAAGCAATCTCTTCTTTAAAGATTTCCTCTATGCTTTGCTCAAAATAGTAGTTCTTGAAATCAACTTTCTCCTCATATGAAAATTCATTGATTATATTGACTTCAAAGGACTATTTATAAGGGTTACTTGGCCGGCTTCCAAGATTAAAGATATTTTAATCAATTTTTATGTTCGCAAAAGAAAGTTTTATTGAAGCATTCCAACAGTCAATCAAGGCATTAGAAGTGACTAGAAATGGCCGACCTAATATCACTGGAATTTGATTCCTAGGATTTGATATTGGTTGTGTTTCTAAAACAGTAAAGTCACTAAGGATTATGAATTCCTCTAGCTTGATCAACACATCCTCTTTCTCACCCTTAGGCATCTTAATAGAGCGATCGACCAACTTCAATGTGACTTTGGTGGGTTTAAACTCATCTAAACCTAACTGCTCATAGACCGAAAAAGTGAGGTTCATACTAGCACCTAAGTCAAGTAAAGCTTTATTAATAACCTAGTTTCCTATAATGCATGAAATAGTAGGACAACTGAGGTCTTTGTACTTTATAGGCATAGCATTAAACAAGATGTCACAAATATTTCCAGCCAGAATTACCTTCTTAGGCACATTCGTTTTCCTCTTCTTTGTACATAGGTCTTTTAGAAACTTATCATAGCTAGGAACTTGCTTAATTGCATCTAAAAGAGGTATATTCAATTTAACCTGCTTGAACATGTGCAATACCTTCTCTATGTGTGCAGCGTGCTTCATAGCCTTCAAATGGTGTGGGAAAGAAGCTCATAGCTCAAGAGCCCTATCAGTAGAAAGAGCTTAGGATGTCGGTGCGGGATAGGAATATAACCAGGCTGTGCATCTGAATCGGAAAAAGATGGCTCATCATCAGCGGGTGTCTCTATGGAATTATCAGGCATCCTAACTTAGTTATCAACCTGTTTTCCTGATCTTAATGTAGTAATAGCATTTGCTTGAGCAGGATTCGTACTCGTATCCTTGGAATTCGTAACAGGTTGATTAGGGAAGGTGCCTCGTTCTCTTTCTCCTACTACTGCAGCTATCTCGCCAATCTGCATTTCAAGTCTTGCTATTGCTTGTTTGTTAGCGGTTACAATGGCTAACTACTTTTCTATGTTAGTAGATGCTTGAGCAGATGTTTTCAAAAAGGCATCAAGTCTTCTCTCTAGATTAACAAGTCTTGTATTCTCATTCCCAAACTGTTGAGGTGTGTATTGTGTGTTGGGTTAGGTAGGATTGGATGGGAGACCCACTTTTTTATTTTGGAATCGCTGGCCATTATTGGAATTGTACGTACCTTGATTCTAATATAAGTTTGTATGGTTCCTTTAACATTGATTATATTTTTAAGAATATGGGTTATTAATTGATCTTTGAAATGTAGCATTAACAAATTCTTGGCCTTGAGGACTGCCTATGAAGGGACATTGCTCAGATAGATGAGGGGAATCTTAACAGTTTGAACAAGAAGACTGATTGACTTGATTGACAGGGGAAGGGTTCATGACTTGCATCGACTCCAGCATGCGCATGATAGAAGCTAATTTTTGTTTCACACCCAATCCAAAATAGGAAGACTTTCGCTTGAGCTGATAGAAGCCTCTACAATGTGCATCCCTCCCTTAGATGTAGTTTTTGCCCTCTCATTTGTGCCCTCCCATTGCATGGACTTATTAGATAACTCTTCTAGAAAGATCCATGCATCATCTTCGCTTTTGTTCATAAAATCTCCCTAGCACATCGATTCGAACATCACCTTGGATTCTAACCCGTCATACACTATTTGACATAGTTTCCACTTTGATATCCCATGATGTGGACATTTAATTAGGAGGTATTTAAATCGTTCAAAATATCTCCAAAAAGACTTACCCCCCATTTGACGAAGTGTCATAATTTCGTTTCTAAATTTAGATGTTTTTAAATGAGGGTAGAATTTTTTAAAGAAAGTTTTGGTGAATTCCTCCCAATTGTGGATAGTGTTGATGGTAATACTATAAAACCAATGTTTAGTTTTATCAGTGAGTGCAAAAGGTATGAGCTTAAATTTTACTGCATAGCATTTAATTGTTTCAACTTTAGCATTTGGTAAAAGCCCTCAAATTCCTAAATAAAGACGTATGCGTCTTCAGATTAAAGGCCATGGAATTTGGGAAAAGAGTTTATGAAGGCAGGTTTAACCTCATAATTGTCACCAGCGACAGGTGGAAACATTGTTAGGTATATATGCCTTAGAGGCTATTATTGTATAGTACTGGATTGTATATATTATATTTTGGAAGCTTGGGATATATATATGTATTAGACAGTCTTGCTCGATATGATAGTATGATATTTGGTTTGTCTCTATATTAACATATGTATATGTTTCTTTTTACATATCGCTAATACAAGTTGATAAAGCCTGTAGGATCTTTGCTTGACTACCAGCGTTGTGATGGCAATCATACTAGTGGGGGCTGGGTAGTCTATAAGCACATCCTTAGAATTGTCCCTAGTCATAGAATTATCGTGAATGAGTATCGATACTCCAGAGTAAACTAGTGTATACGTTTCTTATTCCCGTCAGGGAAGATGGCCGGTCCTACAGCCTGTTAGTTGTATGTATGCCCTAGAGGCCAGTATTGTACAGATGATGTATATTATATTGGATGCTTGGACATATATAGAGATGACTTTCTTGCTCGACATGATAGTATGCTATCTGGTTACTCTTTATCTTAACATGTACACTAGTCTCTTTATACTGTCTTATAGTTACATGTTGGTAAAGCCCTTAGGATATGTACTTGACTACCTGGACTGTGATGCAGATCATACTAGTGGGGACATGGTAGTCCATAAGTACATCCTTCAAGGTCCCTAGTCGTGGGTGTATCGAGACGGAGCATCGATATACCAGAGTAGACTAGCGTATACGCTTCTCGACCCATGAGATGGGCGATGGATGATCCCATATCCATTGGTGTTTGACATCAGAGATGGTGTACGGGTGCTCAGTGGAGACTGGGTACACTGGACGGACTCGCCGAGAACTCCCAGATGGTATTATACCTCACGTCAGATGGCAGTTCTCAGGTGACACTTGTACAGGTTAGTCTGTAGACCCGAGATCGTCATAGAGTCTTGTGTAATTCCCACTGTGCTTTGATCTCCACCTTACCACGTCCATGAGGGCGTGCAAAACGGTGGTCTTTGGGCACAGTCCCGAGTCACATGGAGGCAATGAGCGATAGGAGGGGTTTCGTCTCTCCCGATATTGGGAGTTGATGTTGCGCTGTGCTCGATTGGCCGTAACAGGGAAGTCCCTGGCCAGGGCTGATCAGAGATTTGCTGGTAAGTGTTACCAGTAGTTTCTCGACCCGTTATGAGCCTCACATCGGCACGACTTATCGGTTATTGGGGTCTGACGTTTACCACCCCTAGACTTGATATGCGACGTATCAGACGAACAGACCGGACTGTACGGTAAGTGTTACTGGTTGGATTCACAAGAGTGTGAGCGGGCTAGCTCGTCGATCTTCTGATCGCTCAATACCCGGGTGGCCATTACGTTTAGCAGACCGCTTGCGGCTTGTGGGTGCTTGATATGATCATCATCTGCTACCGGCGTATTGACGAGTCTTTAGAGTCCTACACAGAGGTTTCCTGGTTCAAGCGAAACGAAATAGGAGCGCATATGAGATATGTGCAGGACCGAGAATAATGCGTGTATGTGATACCGCATTTCATTCTCGCGATTAATGTTTCGATTGGTTGTATGTGATATAACCTAGTTATCGAATCGAAGATCGATTCGATAAGCCGATACATTGAATACTAGTCGGTCATGTGCGACATGACCGGATCATTGAATCAAGTGTTGATTTAATGATTTAATGTATAATTATCTTATTGATATATTACTTTACATTAACTAGTATTGGTTCACTTTAAACGGATTTTTCTCACTTAATGCACATTGTATATGTGATATGCTTTTGTGCACTTTTTGTATTATGTTTGATGATACTTGATCATTTAGTTAAGTATATAGAATTAATCCATGGTTAATTTGATAATTAGGGTTTTGCATATTCATTTATTTATTTATTTGTTTATTTATTTATTTGGAAAAGATAAAGATAAGAATGGTGGCTTTCTTTGTCATTAGTTGAAGCTTCATGAAGCCTTGACTTTTGTAACCATCCTTATCTTCATGCCCATCCAAGTGACCATGGTTTATTCTCTACACTTAACCTAGGTTAGAACATGATAAGTATTTGATTTTATTATTCTTTTTCACAATACTTATCATATTCTATTTGCTTCTTCATCTTCTTCTTCAAGAAAAGCTCAAGGTCCATCAATGGCAACTTGAGCTAAAGTGAGATAAATCCAATTCTAAAGTGAACCCACCTCCTATTTCTTCACCCTCTACCTCTTGCCAAGTTGTTTTGGGTGTTTTCTTCATAAGTTTCACAACTTTGTGAAGTCGGAGCTTGAACTTGTGATGCCTCGACGTAGATCGTCTTTGACACGAAGCCGACGACCTATTCCGCTCGCTTTCCCGATGAAACCGATGAACGAGTCTAAGATTGGAAAAGGACAGCGAGAGGAGCACTACGTGGAGCTAAAGAAGTGGATATCCGGATCTACAAAGGTTGAAGCTTCTCACTTCTAGTTAAGTAGTTAACTAGTTTACTGTTTCGCCTAGAAATCTAGCCAACGATCCGTTAACTAGGGTTTCTCGGCACCATATTTTTGTAAAATGGCATGGTTGATGCCTTGTGAGACCTCTACTGTGTGCCTAGGAACCCTACAGTGGTATCAGAGCCTAGCTAGAGCCTTAGGCGAAGTCTAGACGCGATTTGAAGCCCGAACGAACCCGAAACCCTAAACTTAACATGCTCTCTGTACATTTTCTAAAATCTGAGATTTTTCAATATTAAAAATATGCAGAAAAATAAGCAAGAAATTATAAGGTTTACTGTGAAATTCGTGAGCGTAATTCCACCAAGCCAGCGCGGATACGCGGCATGAGTACGGCTCATGCGGCGGATCCGCGGTCGTACGGCCTCTATATTTAAAGAATTTTACACAGTAATTCTTAGTTTCCAGTGGTGATTTTCCTGGGTATTTTTAATAATTATTCAAGAGTTGAATTTTCTGGGGTTGCTTTGGGGATTCGGTGTTTCGATCGGGGTATCAAATTTCGTCTTTGTGTTTTTCCGGATAATTTTTAGAATATGTTAAAAAGTTCGACCGGATATAAATATCCAATTTTTCCCCTGTCGGGAAATTTCCAAGTGTTGGATTTTTCCGTAGTTTAACGACGTTCTAAGTAGTGCAAGTAACGCGATGGACCCTCTAGAAGACAACAAACCTTAACTCGATTATATGACCGTCTTGAACTGCCCTTTGAACCTTCGGGTTTGGGGCTGTACGGCGTGCCACATGTGAGGCGTTGGCTTGACCTTTCTACGGCTGGACCGTTGGTACTGAGGCACGAACTGAATGTTGTTAGACTTATTTCATTTGTTGAGCTGTATCGGGAAAACTTGGGTATTCGACTGTTCGATCGGAAAGTTTAACATTTTCTGTTATCTGGAATGTGATACAATAATTGGAATTCACAAACAGTTATGAGATAACTGAATGAATGTTATAAATCTAGCAGTTTAGTCCCATACGATATTGAAAAGAGTTTTCGATAATGAGACTAAAATGCGGGGTTTGTAACTGTTAGGCATGTGATGTCTAAAGAGGTTGCGGATTCCAATTGTTGTAGTTTTACACTTTCTTTTCTGTGACCGTAAGTGTAGTATGTTCATATCGCCGGTTTCGTTGCTATACGTCAACGACAATTGGGGTATGCATACTTACTTACGTTGATGACATGTGATGTTATGTGTTGCTGGATATGTTATATTGGATCGTCGTGTTTGAATAGCCGGGGGTTTTTATGTGAGATGAGTGTTTTTCATTTTCATTCATGTAAAAACTTGTATGTAATATTCTTTTATTTGGGGCACTTCCAGGTAGCGGAAGCTGTCACCCTTTGTATATTATTTACTTTTCCGCATTAGGATAGACCCAAGGAGGGGAGCACAAGTAACCGGGTTCTGGGGTCCAGTGGGAGACCAACTCGAGGAGTCGAGTCCGGGTCTCCTAACCCTAGAATTGGCAGGGTTGCTTGCCGCTCTCGTAGGGGTCTAGGGGTGTGGGATTCGCTATTCATCACGACCGTGGAATCCGTGTTTTATACTGGCTCGTATTAAAAACACGGACGTCCTAGTATATCCAATATTTCATATGTTTATTCTGCTGCGATATCTGTGATGTGATTCTGTGATGGATATAGTATATAGTATATATGATATGTTATATAGACGTTACTTATGTTTTACACCCGCGCTAGCCCTGCCCTGCTCTGTCGTTAGTTACCTAACCTAACGGTGCACGAGGGGACATCGAGGCGAATGCGGATGGCATATGTGTACGTCATATCTATCTGTGATGTTTAGGTATTTAAATGATGGGACTTCATTAATGTGATTAATGAAAGAAAAGAAACCTAAGATGTTGTAGAATCAGATTTTAAACAAAACAGGTAGCTACAGTTCTTGCTTTGCATAGCGGTATATATGATATACCCTGCACCTTATTCGATGAGGAAAGGACCGAGATCCCTTCACCGGAAGTGACTCCTTTAGCAATAACTGGCAGATGCTACACACTCGGTTTGGCTTTGATTGCTTTTAAGAGTTTTTGCTTTGCACAGTGATATATATGATATATCCCGCACCTCATTCGACGAGGAAAGGGCCGACGATCCCTTCACCGGGAGTGACCCCTTTAGCAAAACTAGAAAAGCCTCAAAATCATTCCATTTTAAAACTTCATTTGATTCTACAACGATATCAAGTTCATTACGCAATAGGTTTTCAGAAAAACCTGTCGTAGCCCTCCGTCATTTCAGATAAGTACTAGTTAGTATTCGTGCTACGTTTGTTGACTATGTTAAGGCGTAGTGTGCGGTAGCTAATTAATGCTTATCTGTATAAGCATATGATGCGATTGGATTAGGGTAGTCGTGCGACTTTGTTGACTATGTTAAGGGTCGTGCGGGTGGGTTTAATTCAATCGGGAAATGACGGGTTGAACTTGACTAGCACTTATGATTTGTTGACTATGTTAAGGTCATATAGCTGCTAGGGGCGAAAGATTATCGGGAATTTCAAGTGTTGAAATTTGCAATGAGATTGCATACCTTCTATGAGATAGTTGGATCCCGATACCCACTGCGAGTAAGAGTTACTCCTGGGAGAGTTTTACACATTGCAATTAGCCGATCAAGTAGGTGTCTAGAAAGGTGTTAACGAGGTTACGCCTCTGGGAAAACGAGGTTTACATTAATTAGGTTCGTGCGAAAGCACGGGGGACCTCCCTCAAAGTACCGACACTGGCCTGGCTGAAAGATTGGCGAACTTGTAGTGTGTAATTAATTCCGGCTAGTCTTTCCTTTTAAGGTTTGAAGGAAGATTTGATAAAAAGCAGTGGGAGCCATCCTGATTAGATCAGATAAAAACCAATCTGATCTTGCACGAGCATACGCTAAAGTGTTTTTTTCTCTCTCTCTCCAGGTAGCGACCATTTCATGCCTTAATCAAGATAATAATATGGATGTATTGACCAAACCCGCATGTTATACTGTGCTGGGGAACGTTGGTTCCGTTCTTTCTTATAAGAGTTATAGGAATGAACAGGATATAGGGGAATACCAGGATTCCCATGCCACCCGAATGAAGAAAGTACATGATGATGCATTTTCTTCGGGTGTGTTCGTTACTGAGAACTGTTTCTCTATTTGCTCTACGTCCTGGGTATTAGATACCGGGTCAGGATCCCATTTATGTAATCAGTTACATGGGCTAAGGAAAGGTAGAGAACTTGGAGAAGGTGATAAAGACATAAGAGTTGGAAATGGTGCAATTGTTGCAGCTAAGACTGTCGGGGAGTATCACCTTGTATTACCAACTGGTAATACATTGGTTCTGAACGAATGCTATTACATGCCGAACCTGATATGCAACATTATATCGGTTTCTTTATTAAGCAAAGAAGGATATAATTTTGTATTACAGGACAATGTTATGAACATTTTCCGTAACCAAAAGTTGGTTGGATCAGGCACGTTATGCAATGGCATTTATGTTCTAAATCAATCAACAGTTCTGAGCATAACAAACACACACAAGAGAAAGAGTTCTGAACTCAACGAATCCTTCTTGTGGCATTGTAGACTGGGTCACATCAATGTGACACGACTGGCTAAGTTGCATAAGGATGGATATTTGAAACCTTTCGAATTTTCATCTTATGACACTTGCCAGTCATGTCTCAAAGGCAAGATGACCAAAACTCCGTTTACGGGACACGGAGAAAGAGTTACCGAACTCTTGGGACTTATACATAGTGATGTATGCGGTCCCATGTCAACACATGCCAGGGATGGTTCTTCATACTTCATTACATTCACTGACGATCTCTCTAGGTTCGGGTATGTGTTCCTGATGAAACACAAATCAGAAGCTTTTGAGAAATTTAGGGAATATAAACAAGAAGTTGAGAACCAAACCGGAAAAAGTATTAAAATCCTACGATCTGATCGAGGAGGGGAATACTTGAGCAATGAATTCCTAGACTTCCTAAAAGAGAATGGGATTCTCTCTCAGCTGACTCCTCCATATACACCACAGCACAACGGTGTATCTGAATGGAGGAACCGCACCCTATTAGATATGGTGCGATCTATGATGAGCACAGCTGAGTTACCTATTTCCTTCTGGGGATATGCACTGGAGACGGCTGCATACCTATTGAATCAAGTTCCATCTAAATCTGTACCTACCATACCATATGAGATATGGAGTGGGAAGAGACCATATTTTAAACGAGTTAAGATATGGGGTTGTCCGGCCTATGTCAAAAGGCAAAATCCAGACAAACTCGAGGCACGGTCAGTTCTCTGCAAGTTTGTGGGATATCCTAAGAATTCCCAAGGATATTTTTTCTACCATGCTGAAGAACAAAAAGTGTTTGTTTCTCAATATGCCACCTTTTTAGAAAAGGAATTCCTTGAAAAAGAAATTAGTGGCAAAGTGGTAGAGCTGGAAGAAATTCCAGATACACAAACTATAACTGAAGATTTAGTGGAATCAGAAGATTCGATAGTACCCGACGAACCCCAGCCTCTCCGCCGATCTAGTAGGGTTTCTCGTCCACCTGAGAGATACTACGGTTTTCTCATTGATGGTGGAAGCGAGGATTGCATCATGGATGATGATGACCCAACTAGCTTCGAGCAGGCCATCACGAGTAGGGACTCAGTGAAATGGCTGGATGCTATGCGGTCCGAGATGGAATCCATGTACACCAACAAAGTATGGACTTTGGAAGTTGCTCCTAAAGGGGTAAAACCCATTGGGAGCAAGTGGATCTTCAAGAAGAAATTTGGTGTAGATGGGAAAGTGGAGACTTTCAAAGATAGACTTGTAGCAAAGGGTTTTCGTCAAAGACCAGGTGTGGACTATGACGAAACCTTTTCTCCAGTGGCTATGCTTAAATCCATCCGAATCATGCTTGCCATTACTGCCTTTCATGACTACGAAATCTGGCAAATGGATGTTAAGACCGCCTTTCTAAATGGTGATTTAGAAGAGTGCGTGTACATGACTCAGCCAGAGGGCTTCGTAGACAGTGGGAGCAGCGGGAAGGTGTGCAAGCTGCTTAAATCCATTTATGGATTAAAGCAAGCATCGCGAAGTTGGAACATCTGCTTTGACGTCGTTATCAAAGAGTTTGATTTCGTCAAAAATCCAGATGAACCTTGTACCTACAAAAAGGTGGCAGAGAGTAAGGTTGTCTTCCTCGTATTGTACGTGGACGACATACTCTTGATAGGAAATGATATTCCTATGCTGCAATCGGTCAAGCTCTTCTTATCACAAAGATTCTCAATGAAAGATCTTGGTGATGCCTCCTGCATATTGGGAATCAGGATCTATAGAGATAGATCCAAAAGGATTTTGGGATTGTCCCAATCCCGGTACATTGACACCATACTAAATAGGTTTAGTATGGAAGAGTCCAAGCGTGGGAACTTGCCCACGATCTCTGGAGTCACTCTCTCCAAAGAGATGTCTCCCAAGACTGATTTGGAGAGAGCTCGCATGCAAGGGATACCCTATGCTTCGGCAGTAGGCTCTATCATGTATGCGATGCTATGTACCAGACCCGATGTAGCATACTCACTAAGTGTAGTGAGCAGGTATCAAGCCGATCCTGGAGAGAATCACTGGACAGCTGTGAAGAGCATTCTCAAGTACTTGCGAAGGACTAAAGAGATGCTCTTGGTGTATGGTAACGGAGAACTCCAAGTGGAGTCCTTTACCGATTCGAGCTTCCAGAGTGATAAGGACGACTCTAAGTCGCAGTCGGGATTTGTCTTTACCCTTTACGGAGGGGCGGTTAGCTGGAAGAGTTCCAAGTAGGAAACCGTGGCAGACTCGACGATGGAGGCTGAATACATCGCTGCCAACGATGCTGCTAAAGAAGCTGTTTGGATCAAGAAGTTCATTACTGAACTTGGTGTGGTTCCATCCATTGAGCATCCAATACCTTTGTATTGCGATAACAATGGAGCAGTGGCTTTGGCCAAGGAACCCAGGTCCCATCAGCGATCCAGGCATATTCTGAGGCGGTATCACCTGATCCGGGAGATAGTTGATCGCCGGGAGATCGAGGTCAGGAGGGTTGACACGAAGGACAACACTGCGGATCCACTCACGAAGGCCATTCCCCAGATACAGTTTGAGAGACTCTTCGGGATGCTCGGTATGCGATACTACAGCAGCTGGCCCTAGTGCAAGTGGGAGATTGTTAGTTGTATGTATGCCCTAGAGGCCAGTATTGTACAGATGATGTATATTATATTGGATGCTTGGACATATATAGAGATGACTTTCTTGCTCGACATGATAGTATGCTATCTGGTTACTCTTTATCTTAACATGTACACTAGTCTCTTTATACTGTCTTATAGTTACATGTTGGTAAAGCCCTTAGGATATGTACTTGACTACCTGGACTGTGATGCAGATCATACTAGTGGGGACATGGTAGTCCATAAGTACATCCTTCAAGGTCCCTAGTCGTGGGTGTATCGAGACGGGGCATCGATATACCAGAGTAGACTAGCGTATACGCTTCTCGACCCATGAGATGGGCGATGGATGATCCCATATCCATTGGTGTTTGACATCAGAGATGGTGTACGGGTGCTCAGTGGAGACTGGGTACATTGGACGGACTCGCCGAGAACTCCCAGATGGTATTATACCTCACGTCAGATGGCAGTTCTCAGGTGACACTTATACAGGTTAGTCTGTAGACCCGAGATCGTCATAGAGTCTTGTGTGATTCCCACTGTGCTTTGATATCCACCTTACCACGTCCATGAGGGCGTGAAAAACGGTAGTCTTTGGGCACAGTCCCGAGTCACATGGAGGCAATGAGCGATAGGAGGGGTTTCGTCTCTCCCGGTATTGGGAGTTGATGTTGCGCTGTGCTCGATTGGCCGTAACAGGGAAGTCCCTGGCCAGGGCTGATCAGAGATTTGCTGGTAAGTGTTACCAGTAGTTTCTCGACCCGTTATGAGCCTCACATCGGCACGACTTATCGGTTATTGGGGTCTGACGTTTACCACCCCTAGACTTGATATGCGACGTATCAGACGAACAGACCGGACTGTACGGTAAGTGTTACTGGTTGGATTCACAGGAGTGTGAGCGGGCTAGCTCGTCGATCTTCTGATCGCTCAATACCCGGGTGGCCGTTACGTTTAGCAGACCGCTTGCGGCTTGTGGGTGCTTGATATGATCATCATCTGCTACCGGCATATTGACGAGTCTTTAGAGTCCTACACAGAGGTTTCCTGGTTCAAGCGAAACGAAATAGGAGCGCATATGAGATATGTACAGGACCGAGAATAATGCGTGTATGTGATACCGCATTTCATTCTCGCAATTAATTTTTCGATTGGTTGTATGTGATATAACCTAGTTATCGAATCGAAGATCGATTCGATAAGCCGATACATTGAATACTAGTCGGTCATGTGCGACATGACCGGATCATTGAATCAAGTGTTGATTTAATGATTTAATGTATAATTATATATTTGATATATTACTTTACATTAACTTGTATTGGTTCACTTTAAACGGATTTTTCTCACTTAATGCACATTGTATATGTGATATGCTTTTGTGCACTTTTTTGTATCATGTTTGATGATACTTGATCATTTAGTTAAGTATATAGAATTAATCCATGGTTAATTTGATAATTAGGGTTTTGCATATTCATTCATTTATTTGTTTGTTTATTTATTTATTTGGAAAAGATAAAGATAAGAATGGTGGCTTTCTTTGTCATTAGTTGAAGCTTCATGAAGCCTTGACTTTTGTAACCATCCTTATCTTCATGCTTAACCCTAACCCATCCAAGTGACCATGGTTTATTCTCTACACTTAACCTAGGTTAGAACATGATAAGTATTTGATTTTATTATTCTTTTTCACAATACTTATCATATTCTATTTTCTTCTTCATCTTCTTCTTCAAGAAAAGCTCAAGGTACATCAATGGCAACTTGAGCTAAAGTGAGATAAATCCAATTCTAAAGTGAACCCACCTCCTATTTCTTCACCCTCTACCTCTTGCCAAGTTGTTTTGGGTGTTTTCTTCACAAGTTTCACAACTTTGTGAAGTCGGAGCTTGAACTTGTGATGCCTCGACGTAGATCGTCTTTGACACGAAGCCGACGACCTATTCCGCTCGCTTTCCCGATGAAACCGATGAACGAGTCTAAGATTGGAAAAGGACAGCGAGAGGAGCACTACGTGGAGCTAAGGAAGTGGATATCCGGATGTACAAAGGTTGTAGCTTCTCACTTCTAGTTAAGTAGTTAACTAGTTTACTGTTTCGCCTAGAAATCTAGCCAACGATCCGTTAATTAGGGTTTCTCGGCACCATATTTTTGTAAAATGGCATGGTTGATGCCTTGTGAGACCTCTACTGTGTGCCTAGGAACCCTACACAGCCATTGGTGTACGGCATCAAAGATAGTATACGGATGCTTATTAGGTTATGAGTTACACTGGACAAACTCGTCCAGAGTTGTTGGATGGTACTATACCTAATATCAGATAGCAGCTCTCATGTGACATGAGTACAGGTTAGTCTGTCGATCTGAGATCATCATTTGTCTTGTGTGAGTTCCCACTGTGGCTCAAATGAGTCGTGCAAACAGGTTTTAGTTGGGTACAGTCCCGAGCCACATGGAGGCAGTGAGCGATTATCATGGATTCATATTTTCGGGTATAGGGAGTCGATGTCGCGATGTGTATGGTTGGACGAAACCATAAGGCCCTGGCCAGGACAGTTGAGATTTACTGATAGTTAGATCTGTAGTTTCTCGAATGGTCTTGAGCAGCATCGATACAACTTATCAGGTTATTAGGGGTCTGACGTTTTTCCACCCTCTAAACTTGATATGCGATACTCTCAAATGAACAGACCGGACATTATAGAGATTGTTACAGATAGGCTCAGTAGGGATACATACGAGTTTGCTTGTTTCCCTTTCTTTCGACAGATACCTAGGTAGCTGTTACGTACAGCTAGTGCCACTGACATACTTGTAGTTAAACCCACTGCCAGCGTATTGTCGAGTCTTTAGAGTCCCACACAGCGGTTTAGGCGAAACGGTGTAGTATGCGTATTTTGATACGCTCGGGTGTTCAATAAAATACGTGTATTTTATACACGTACTTTAATAGGAAATTTTGGTAATACTAGTATGTTTGAAATATACCAGGATATGGAACTAGTATTATATTGCTCTCTTTTAGGTAATTGTATTTTAACACGAATACGTGTATTTGTATGAACAAGGGTATTTCTGTCATGATACAAATACATGAATTTCTTTCTTAATATGATTACGAGTATTTTGTATTTTCGATACAAATACGGTATTCATATTTTGATTTCTAACATTTTTTCATGACCATTATGATGGGACTCATGGCAACTGAAAAGCTAGTATAATTGGAAACTCTTATTTTCAAGTTCTTTTTTTTATAGTTCTTATCTTTGTACGTAACTTTCATCTTCTTTCTTTTATTATAGGATTTTGTAGGTGTAATCTACTGAAAACCCTCAGGAGACAACACTCCTCCTACTAGGGGCACCTAGAGGTTTAACTGCTTGTTGCACGTGCTCAATGCAATCGTGTTGCCTATGAAAGTGTGCTACATAGGTTTTTCTTTTTTCATTTTCTCCCTCTTTTGAATAAATAGTTTGCTCGAAACGATCAAAGCTAAGTTTGGGAGTATTTGTTCAATCGAAAATATCGCGCGTTAGATATAATATTTTTCTTACTTTTCTTAAATATCTAAAAGTGTTTATTATAAATATGACACATATGAGAGTTTATCTGTAAGAATATCTATTGTCATATGTTTATATATTATAATTAACATTATGAAGGAAAATGTATGCATATAATATTTATATAATATTTTGGTAATTAAATATGCATATTATATCAAATATTCTAATCAAGATTCTTTAAAAGATATAACATCATACAAATTGTTAGAATAATATCTATATTACTAACATTATTCATTGAGATGTTGTGTGAGATTTGGCTCAGGTCAGGAGATCGGGATATCGAGATGTTGGGAATCAAAAATCTGCCGATACAGTTAAATAAAATTGAAGAATCAATACTGCCAGAGACTCAAAGAATATATGAAGATTCCAGACATCACATAAATCTCCATGTGTCACAATATAGAAGTCCCAGAAGTTTGAAACCATAAATCCATCAAACGGCCGCGGTTGCGCGGCTAAAACCACCAATAAGCGGCGGATCCGCGGCCGATCCAACGAGTTAGGGTGTGGGATTTTTTTTGTAGGATCTTCACAACCCTAATACTTTGGATCTAGAGTTTCTGGCTTTAGGACTATATAAAGGACCGAGGGCTAAAGTTAAGAATCATCACCTTTTACACAAAACAAATCATCGTCAAAGAACAAGTGATCCACGACGGGTCCGCGATTCAACTTGATAAGGCGACGTGAGATTCAATGGAACATCTACTTCCTACGAGGCAGAGATCGAAAGCAACTTCTTCTTCCTCTTATAATCTAAACTCGAAGAAATTGTACTTGTGAAGTTGATTAATAAAGGTAGATCATTAGTTTAATTATTTAGTATTTAATTTCTGCATTATGATCTCATTCTCTATCCGTTCTTCTTCTATCCCCATCATGCGCGAGTAATTCTCTGCTTGATAGGGTTCGTAGAATTAGGGTAGAATAATGGATGAGAAAACAATTTTACTTCTTTTAAGTCTTATGAAGTTTTTTAGCAAAAGAATTGTTAATTTCCTTATCGGGCGCGCTACCAATTTATTGCTAGTCTCGACCGCGATTTGAGATTAGATTAACAATTGTTTTGTTAAAGGCTAAACATGAATAGAGATCAATGAAAAGACAAGGATCAATAGTGGAGTAACCCTATTTTCTTCTAAGAACCCTAATCTTCATTCATCACTATTTATCTAGTTTTAATTTTATCAATAGATAAAAGGAGTCATCTTTATTAGTCATCCATGACTACTAAATCCTAACGAACCCTACAAGACTCTTCTTATATATCTATATCCGTATTTAAACTAGATTATAAAACTATAAATTTGTCTAAAGTAAGATTGAAAGTTCCACACATCCCTGAGGACGACCCATACTCATCTCGGCTAGCTACACGCGACACCGTTATTGACTGCGGTTAACTACAAACACACTTTCAAACAATCAATCAAATGGCGCCATTACCAGGGATACTGTGTAATTTTTTTCTCTTGCTATTCGGGTTAAATTCTTATTCGATACATATCATAAAAATAAAATAAAACCGCAACTTGCATATTTAACTATTAGTATGCGATTTTTGCGAGAGATTCTGGAGTCACTTGAACGAGGAAATCGAGATTCAGAGACTTTTAGAGAGGACTAGAGGAGCAAAGGAGGCCACAGTGGAAAAATTATCAATAGAACCCTCCTTTCTGCGGCGGAACCGCGGCCAAAGCACCATATTTGCGGCGGAACCGCGGCGGAGTTGGAGAGTTGTGCCACCAAACTTCTCTAGTATCTTCTTCATATCTTTCTCTCTTCTCTAGAAATCCAATAATATATTTTTCTGCAGGATTCATTGCAAAAATATCTCCGCTTACAAATCTTTTTGTGTGTTTTTTTTGCGATTTGTTTTTGCATATTTTTAATACGTACTTTAAGGGGCAAGCCACAATTCAGATTAGGTGGGGATTTCATCACCCTTCCTAGGCCCCATAAATCACAAAACGATCATCCGCATCACCCTACATAAATTAAAAAAATATCTAGACCAAGACTCTGAGGACCGTCACGCTCAATTAGGACAGAGGAAGGTCGTGGATAATCTATCGCTTATCCGCATTTCTTTTGTAGTGTCTAGAGAAGTGTGTCTAGGAAAGTGGTTACTTAATTAGGCCCGCTATTTTCGGTGATTCGTATAGAGAATACATCCCACTTACCTGGCACTTACCTAGCCACAAGAGCGATAAAAAGGTGGTAGAGGATTGATCATGCGGCGTACCTTTTGGAAGTCTATGAGCGATCTTGTAACTTGACCTAGGTGACCTTAGTTCTAGGGTTGTTTATGCATTTTTTTGTTATTTGTCTCACGTCCGACATTTTTCAAAACAAACCTATTTTAAATCGTTGACACACTGCCACTTGCGCTAAACCCTCGCAATGCATGCTCAGCTAGACACGGGATTCTAATTCCCGTCTTGTCCACGTTTCTGCTATCGACTCTAAAGTCGGTACTTCTTCATTTTCTTTTCCCCTCCACCCACCACATCGACTGAGATGGACGGTTCTCTATCAGATTATAACACTACCCTGCCACCACCCATAGGTGCGCAGAATCCACCGCGCATCTCTCTCCAAGAGAGATGCTACCCTATGCATGGACCCCTTCCTACTTGTATATCTATTCCACCAGCCAATGGGGATAATTTTGAAATTAAACCCCACTTCATCAAACTGTTGCCCAAATTTCAAGGGCTTGAATCTGAAGACGCATCGTTTTTATAAACAAATTCGAAAACGTATGTGCAATGATGGGCACGTCACAAACTTTCTTTGGATGCTATGAGATTACGTCTTCTCCCTTTTACCTTGTGCGATCTAGCAGAAAAATGGCTTTATAACACTGCCGCAAACTCTATTGCCAATTAGGATGAATTCATTATAGCATTCCTTAAGAAATTTTATCCCAGTCATAAGACCGTCCGTATTCGAAGCGAGATCAACCAGTTTACCCAGCTTCCTAATGAACCATTCTGGAAATGTTTTGAACGGATTAAGAATCTTCTTCTACAATGCCCTCATCACGGAATCAATAGATGGGACCTTTTCCGCATTATATATAAGGGTATTATTCCTGCAACAAAACAGATGGTTGAAATTATTTGTCAATGTCATTTCCTGTCTAAAGACGATGGTGATGCTTGGCAATTTCTTGAAGATCTCGCTGAACAAACTTTACAATAGGAAAGTGTTAGACCATCATCTTCATCTAGGGCAGGCATCCATCAGCTCGATGTTTCCATCGCAATGAAAGCCGAAATGGCAGCGATGCAGAAAAAACTCGAAGCTATGGAAAACAAATTTTCATCAGCCTCCCTAAACCAGATTACACTCCCCAAAACCGTATGTGGTTGCTGTTTGGACCAATCATATTTGACGGAAGAATGTCCTTTGAGTCCACCGTTTCAACGTAAGAACAAATTAATGCTACTTTTCAGCAAGTACCTAGAAACGAACCTCATTCTTCCACATACAATCAGGGATTGAGGAATCATCCTAATTTTTCTTGGAACCAAAACCAAACTCAAAATCAAAACCAGCTCCCAAGCAACTATCAAAGACCTCCCCCACAGAAACAGCAGCCACCACCACAGAGTCAGCACCCCTTTCAATCACAAACTTTTCAAAATCCAGCCAACAATTCTGCACCGATTAATGATTCTTTCCAAACGACTGGTGTCGAAAAATTCTCTGCACTCGAACAAAGTGTGGATATGTTTATTAAACATTCCATGCAAACGACGGATGATTTAAAGTCTTCTATCCAAACGTTAACGCAGAACACCGCTTCCCACAGTGAAAATATAAAATCGATAGAACCACAACTTGCACAGTTAAATGCCGCGATAAGTACGAGAGAGAAAGGGAAATTTCCATTTCAACCCCTACAGAATCCCAGCCACTCACAAAGTTATAATGTGAGTGTCGTAACCATGTTTAGATCAGTAAGAGTGTTGAACAACCAAGTCGGTGAACAAGTTGATGATGAGGAAACAATTGAAACCCCGGCTTCCACTTCTAATCCTATTTTGTCTCGTCCACCTTCTTCCGAGCCTATTCTCCGTGTTCCTCTAGGCTCGAACCCCCAGCCCACTTCCTCGAGTCTACCTAAAACGATCCCAACTCCAATTCTAGGATCCATTCCATCCTCACAATCTTCTCCAATGTTGGACCCAAACCTTATTAATGAAACCCCTTATCCACACAGATTAAGGGGCGACAGATTGAGTCCACAAATGAAGAAGATTGTGGAAATTTTTAAGCAAGTCAACATAAATATTCCTCTCCTATATGCTATTCAACAAGTTCCGTCTTATTCGAAAATTCTAAAGGACTTTTGCACTAGGAAGAAAAAAATTCAAGTACCTAAAAAAGTTTTCTTAGCGAGTAATGTGAGCACTGCATTTACCCAACAATTACCCAAGAAATCAATGGACCCCGGAAGACCTACCATATCTATTTCTATTGGGGGTAATACTATCAATCCTGCTCTACTCGATTTAGGTGCCAGTGTTAACTTTCTTACATATTCTGTCTATAAGCAATTAGGGATCGGAGAGTTAAAACCGGCGCACTGCACTCGTCGGATGGCCGATCGATCTATCACCCAACCTAGATGTGAGCTAGAGGATGTGTTAATCAAAGTCGGGGAATTTATATTCCCTGTGGACTTTATCGTTATAGATACACAGCCTGTAGCAAACCCCCGAAACCAAATTCCGGTGATTTTAGGTCGACCTTTTCTTGCGACTTCCAACGCAATAATCAATTGTCAAAACAACTCTATGACCCTATCCTTCAAGAAGATGTCAATTGAGCTTAACATTTATAAGTTGAGAAGTGAACCCTCCGAACCCTATGCTTAAGTATTTTCTATCGAAGCGATAAATTCCGACAGCAGCGAATTTGAACAGCTTCACGATACTGATCTTGACTTCGCGGTACATTATTGTTTGACCCTGCTATTTATTATATACATACGGACCCTTCTATCGAGCTTTCCGAGTCGACATCTAACGCTTAACATGAACCTTCTATGGAGTCCGAATATCATCCCGTTCTTTCCGATGAGATTATTATTCGGGATATCGATGAAAGTTTTGAAGAAATCTTCACTGAAGAACTCGCATTCTTAGAAGATATGGGCGTTGTAATGAATCAACCCTAACCCAAAGAAATTGAACTGCCACCCCTTCTTCTTATCCAGAACGAGAATGCGAGTAATCCACCATTATTGTTTCGTCTCTATAAACCGAGACGTAAACCCATTCTATTCCACCTCTTATCTCCTCCGCACTTCTTCACGTCGATAGGTGACATGATATTCTACCAACCAGTGCGTTACATCGATAAAATCTTTGAATGGTTGGTGTTGACTTTTGGTCTTTTTAAAACTTTATATTGACCAATAACTTTAACCCCTTCTCATAATTTTAAATGATTAATACTATTTTACTCAAGTTTGGAGGGATATATTTTGGCTCTTGAAAGAAAAAAAAATTACAAAAATTTAGAGCCAAAAATAAGTTTGGGGGAGGATTTCACTGTCATTTATTCATGATCCCTTTACTAACTTTTCCTCCCAAGTCTACAGTTTCTTTTAGCTTAACAGATGATATCAGTGAGGACGCTGCTGCAAACAGGTTTGAGAGAGCTTTGTGCCTATTCACGCATTATTTTGCATTATACTATATATAAGCACACAAAAAATTTGATAATGAAAGTTTGAAAGTGAAAAATTTACATATGAAAGATAGGAATAGTTTGAGAAAAGCAAGAAGTTAGATGTTTTCTTAAACGAAACTAATAATAAGTAGTTATGAGCCGTTGTCCCAAGGGTTAGTAAGATGAAGGAAATTACTAATCTGAGGATAAAAATAAGTCTGAAAAATAGTCCATATTCTTGTGGCCAAACATTTGAACGTTGATACCCTACTATACGCACTTGCACACATCTTGAAACTTGGGATAGTAGAGGATACCTTGAAATGCTCTTGTCTAAAAGCCTTAGTATGGAAAATAAAAGAAAAATAAAAATATGAATAAAAAATGGTGAAGAAAAATGAACACTGGTTTTGAAATTGCTTAAGGCAGCATAAGAAATTATAGCGAGAGTGTTTTATCATCTAGTGCCTTAGACCAACTGGTTTGGGAGCCACTGCTAAGCCTTAGGAGTTGCAAGACAAGAAATTACGTCTAAATGCGCGAACACATTTAGTAATCGGTCGGTTAGTACCTCAAGAAGTATTAACGGTCGCATGAAAGATGTGTGAGCAATTTCATCGAAATTATTCACCGACTATAAAATACTAAGGAAAATGGACAAGAGTATGATACCTTGAATTGAATTCTCTAAGTGTAGGGATTTATTTTACACATACGTAGAGGTATATAATCGATGTTTGGATAAAAGGTTGGGAGGAAGACTAAAGACGATGTTTTATTGAGGGATGATGTGATTTCTAACATTTTTTCATGACCATTATGATAGGGCTAATGGCAACTGAAAAGCTATTATAGTTGGAAACTCTTATTTTCAAGTTCTTTCTTTTATAATTCTTATCTTCGTACGTAACTTTCATCTTCTTTCTTTTATTATGGGATTTTGTGGGTATAATCCGCTGAAAACCCTCAGGAGACAACACTCCTCCTACTAGGGACACCTAGAGGTTTAACGGCTTGTTGCACGTGCTCAATGCAATCGTGTTTCCTACGAAAGTGTGCTGCTTAGGTTTTTCTTTTTTCTTTTTCTCCCTCTCTTGAATAAATAGTTTGCTCGGGACGATCAAAGTTAAGTTTGGGGTATTTGTTCAGTCGAAAATATCGCCCATTTGATATAATATTTTCCTTACTTTTCTTAAATATCTAAAGGTGTTTATTATAAATAGGACACATATGAGGGTTTATCTGTAAAAATATCTATTGTCATATGTTTATATATTATAATTAACATTATGAAGGAAAATGTATGCATATAATATTTATATATTATTTTGGTAATTAAATATCCATATTATATCAAATATTCTAATCAAGATTCTTTAAAAGATATAACAGCATACAAATGGTTAGAATAATATCTCTATTACTAAAATTATTCATGGAGATATTGTGCTAGATTTGGCTCAGGTCAGGAGATCGGGATATCGAGATGTCGGGAATCAAAAATCTGCCGATTAAGTTAAATAAAATCGAAGAATCAATACTGGTAGAGACTCAAAGAATATATGAAGATTCCAAACATCATATAAATCTCTATGTGTCACAATGTAGAAGTCCCAGAAGTTTGAAACCATAAATCCACCAAACGGCCACGGTTGCGCGGCTAAAACGACTAATAAGCAGCGGATCCGCGGCCGATCCAACGCGTTAGGGTGTTGGATTTTTTTCGTAGGATCTTCACAACAAACCCTAATACTTTAGATCTAGAGTTTCTGGCTTTGGGATTATATAAAGGACCGAGGGCTAAAGTTAAAAATCATCACCTTTTACACGAAACAAATCACTGTCAAAGAACAAGTGATCCACGATAGGTCCACGATTCGACGTGATAAGGCGACGTGAGATTCGACGGAACATCTACTTCATATGAGGCAGAGATCGAGAGCAACTGCTTCTTCCTCTTGTAATATTAACTCGAAGAAATGTACTTGTGAAGTTAATTAATAAAGGTAGATCACTATTTTAATTATTTAGTATTTAATTTCTGCATTATGATCTCATTCTCTATCCGTTCTACTTCTATCTCCAGCATGCACGAGTAATTCTCCGCTTGATAGGGGTTCGTAGGATTAGGATAGAATAATGGATGAGAAAATATTTTAACTTCTTTTAAGTCTTATGAAGTTTATGAACTTTAGCAAAAGAATCGTTAACTTTCTTATTGGGCGCACTACCAATTTATTGCTAGTCTCGACCACGATTTGAGATTAGATTAACAATTATTTTGTTAAGGGCTAGACATGAATAGAGATCAATGAAAGGACAAGGGTCAATAGTGAGGAAACCCTAGTTTCTTCCAAGAACCCTAATCCTCATTCATCACTATCTATCTAGTTTTAAATCTATCAATAGATAAAAGGAGTAATCTTTATTAGTCATCCATGACTACTAAATCCTAACGAACCCTACAAGTCTCTTCTTATATATTCTATATCCGTATTTAAACCAGATCGTGTTAGTTATATGTATACCCTAGAGGCCATTACTGTATATGAGATGTATATTATAGTGGATGTTTGGATATATATAGGGAGGACTTTCTTGCACTACATGATAGTATGCTATCTGGTTACTCTTTATCTTAACATATACACTGAATGTCTCTCTGTTACATGTTGATAAAGCCCTTAGGATGTGTACTTGACTACATGTATTATGATGCGGATATACTAGTAGGACAAAAATAGCCGGTAAGTATATCCTTTGATGTCTTTAGTCGTGGGTGTAACGAGACGGGGCATCAATATACCAGAGTAGACTAGCGTGTACCTTCTCAACCCATGTAGATGGGTGATGGATGATCCCATATCCATTGATGTTTGACATCAGAGATGATATACGGGTGCTCAGTGGAGACTGGGTACACTGGACGGACTGGCCGAGAACTCCCAGATGGTATTATACCTCACGTCAGATGGCAGTTCTCTGGTGACATTGGTACAGGTTAGTCTGTCGACCCGAGATCGTCATAGAGTCTTGTGTGATTCCCACTGTGCTTTGATTTCCACCTTACCACGTTCATGAGAACATGCAAAATGGTGGTTTTGGGGTACAATCCCGAGTCACATGGAGGCAATGAGCGATAGGAGGGGATTCGTCTCTCCCGGTATTGAGGGTTGATGTTGCGCTGTGCTCGATTGGATATAACAGGAAATCCCTGGCCCGGGCTGATTCATAGATTTACTGGTAAGTGTTACCAGTAGTTTCTCGACCAGTTATGAGCCTCATATCGGCACGACTTATCGAGTTACTGGGGTCTGACGTTTACCACCCATAGACGAGATATACGACATGGCAGACGAAGAGACCGGACTGTACGGTAGTGTTACTGATTGGATTCGTAGGAGTATGAGCAGGCTTGCTTGTTGATCTTCTGATCGCTCAATACCCGAGTGGACGTTACGTTTAGCGGACCACTTGCGGCTTGTGGGTGACTGATATGATCACCACCTACTGCCGGCGTATTGACGAGTCTTTAGAGTCCTACACAGAGGTTTCCTGGTACATGCGAAACGAGGTAGGAGCACATATGTGATATGTGCGGGACCGAGATTAATGCGCGTATGTGATACCGCATTCTATTCTCACAATATATGATATCGGTCGGTTATATGTGATATAGCCGGGATATCGGATCAAGTGTTGATTCCATAGATTGTTACATTTGATAATAGTCGGTTGTATGTGATATAGCCGGACTATTAAATCAAGTGTTGATTTAATAATTTAATGTATAATTATATATTTGATATATTAACTTACATTGACTAATATTAGCTAACTTAACATTTCTTTTTCTCACTAGTGTGCATATAGTATATATGTGATATATATTAATGTATATGTTTTTGTGTCATGCTTGATGCCACATGCAACATGGGTGTATGAGAATCACACCATGCTTAATATAATGTTAGGTTTTTATTTATTTAAGTAAATCACAAATTAGTGGAATAAAGTCACATGGTTGAAGGTTGTAGAAGCTTGTGGAACCATTGACCAAGTCTACTAATTTTGTTTTACTTGTAGTTATTTATTAACCTAATCATTATTAATTAGATATGGTTTATTCTCTACATGGGTTAGTGTATGACACTAACTCACCCATGATTGCTATTCTCACCTTATGAGTTCATTTTTCTCTTTTCTTGCTTCTTCACTTGAGCTTCTTCTTCTTCATGAGAAAAAGCTTACTAGCTTTTCTCAAGGTGAGAAAAGCTAGTGAGAAAAATAAAACTAAAGTGAGCACGTTTCCTACATCATCATCCTCTACTACTTCCCATTTAGTATAGGGTGTTTGCTTCACTAATTTCAGAATAAGTGAAGAGGTAGCATGAGCTTGAGTCTCCTCGACATAGATCATCTTCGGCCTCGAAGACTTCGAGCAAGCTTGTTCATTTCTCCGGGAGAACTCTTTCTAGAGTTCGGGTATTCATGACTTCCAGCGAAGGGACTACTACACAAAGCATTAGAACTGAAGGACCGATCTACAAAGGTTGTATTCCTCATTCACTTAGTGTAACGTTTGATTACATGCTAGCTTAACTCCTAATTTTCTAGTTAGATCCTCGGCATGGGTTTCATAGCTCTCTAGGTTTTTTAAAATTGTATACTTGATGCCCCAAAAATCCTAGTTAGGGTGCTATGGTATCAGAGCCAAGTTAGAGCATTAGGCGTTATCTAGACGAAGTTAAAAGTCCGATCGAACCCCGAAAACTAAAGCTTGCACCCCTCTCTGGAAATTTTCCAAAAAGTTGGATTTTTCCATGTTAAAAATTCTCAGAAAATCATGCAGGTAATTATATGGACCCGCCTGAAGAACGAGTCCCAAACTCGCTTTAGTGACTGGGGAACCGCGGCCAAAACATGCTTTTGGCGGCGGTTCCGCGGCGCCACTATGGAGGCTTAGGACGGGCCTTCAACTGATGCTCTATGTGTACTGGGGTATGTTTCTGGGTATTTGATTGACAGAATACGTGCGTGTTCAAGTTCTAGTTTAAATACCGCAATCAAGACGGTTTCGCTTGTAGCTAGCCGGTTGAGTACGGGTCGTCCGCAGGGAGATGGGAGTCTTTTTCAAAGTGTTTTAACGAGTTAAGTCCTGTTTTCAGATTTTGTTGTGGTTATCTAAGTGTTAAGTTGATATTTAAAGAGAGCTTGTTAGGGTTAGGATTAGGTTAGTTTGAGTTAGGAGTCTCCACATCTTTCGTTGCCCCTCTTAATATCAGTGTTACGGTAATCGGCAACAACGGGGATTAGCACGACTAGGAAGGACTTTGCGAGTATAAGCTAAGCTTTCCAACGCATAAGTCTTCCGTTTGGTGCTTGTCCGTCCGTTCTTGGCTCTTATCCATAACCTCCGGTTAATTCAACCACAACCGGTCTCACTACGGAATCACCGCTATCATGTAGGATAGGGTGCCGTAAGGAGCGGATTGTGGTTCAATTAACGGGAGTCGATTTAAGCTGTTGGGCAAGGAAAGAGTGAGAGAGATTTCCTTCTCTCAAACTTCCCTTATCCTACCCTAACAAGTATTAACTACTCACACTTCATTATAAGGAAAAACAAAACAAAACAAAAGAGGAAGATAGAAAGAAGGAGATTAGAAGAATACGACTAACTATTTGCGACCTCACCTTGGCGAGGATCGAGCGTAAGTATCATTGTCGTATGAATGATAAAGAAAAAGAGAGAAGAAAGAACAACAAGGAAATAACAACAACTACTTAACAAATTAAAATTACAACAAGCATAAAGATAAGGAGACAAGCATGATAATAAAAATGGTCTTCTTTATTCATCACTCTTCACTCAAAAGCTCACTACAAGTTTAATGGAGAAGAGGTGAGAAGAGGAAGAAGAGAAACACTAAAACTAGGCAAAATGAAAATACAAGAATTGACCCCCTTTCCTTCACAAAGTTCTGGGCTATTTATAGGCCAGAAAATGAAACCCTAGGGCAACCACCAGAACCCAAACGAAATGACCAAAATAACCCCCAAAGCCCTGCAGACTTGGCGCCAGAACGGCCGCGGATCCGCGGCCTGGACCCCACTTTAGCCGCGGATCCGCGGCCCTATAGTTGAATTGGGCTTTCCTATTTTTTGGGCTTCCCTGGTTTTCTGTCTCCTTTATTCTGGTATGTGTATTTTCTCAATTTGGCTCCACGATTTTTTCAGAATTTCTGTTGAGGGAAAGGTGGACTTTTTGTCAAGATTTTGTCATGATTGCCTCGAGCTCCGCGTAGATCTCTTGAATTTTGTGCTACCATTGAGCCTTGTGCATGAAGGTGACATTGATTTGACATTTTGTCTTCCTAAACTGGTATCTGGCAACATACGGATGACGAGCGGAGACCGTGTTTTCTCAGTGGTTGGCAGGAACCCGGATTTTGTTGTGTTTTCCATGAATTTCACCGTTTTAGAACCGAGAACCTGTATCCTGCAATTGACTAGCAAACACGGCTCAAGAGTATCTACGGATATGCAATGTGATAAAAATTGGGCGGTATGAAAATGCAAAAATCTGATATGAACAAATACCCCCAAACTTATCATTTGCTCGTCCCGAGCAAAGCCCATTTATTCACAAAAATTTTCCTAACCTCACTTTCACAGGGAACGCGATTGCACTGAGCATGTGCAACAAGCCGTTAAACCTCTAGGTGTCCCTAGTAGGAGGAGTGTTGTCTCCTGAGGGTTTTCAGCGGATACTACCCACAAAATCCGGTCAAGTTGGTTTGTAAAATGACTAAGATTCAAACACTAAAGTTTTGTTTTAGAAAATAACAATTCTATAATCCTAAGTTTAGACTATCGAACCTTTATTTTTCACACCTCGCATCTTATTTAACTACAGATTTTATATGTCTTTACGTGCAGTGCAAATAGTGTCGTTAAGTTCCAGAAGGATGGATTAAAGTCATCATGTCGTACAATAAAGCCCAGATAACAATTTAAAAAGGATCACATAAGTTTTATAAAGAGTTAAGCATTTTTCAAGTTTCGTTTTCCAGTAAGGTTTCAACTTCAGAATTTCTATCTTCCATAACAGAAAACTAAGTCGTATTTTTCACTCCACCTTTTTCTTGTTTTCATTTCATACACACCTCTGTGAACGTGCAATAGTCTTTATCATAGAATAAAACCTTCATATCTCCGCTAAAATTTGTTTTTTATAAAAGCCTGTCTTTTATCAAGATTATTCTCACACAAAGAACCGGTAGGAATTTTAACTCGGAGAGAACACTTGCTTGACTTTGTTTTAACCTGGACTTTCTAGGCTTCTTAGCGAGCTTTGGGCCAATGCACCCAAACCAGTTGGTTTTAGGGCATTAGGTGTAGAAACACCCCAGCGGACTTAATTACTCAAGTAACCTAGGTCCAAAAACAAAAGACAGTTTGGCGTGAAAATCAGATGATTTAATACGAACGGAGATATAACCGGCAGTTCAAATATTTTTTTGGATAAAAGACGTGTTTAGTGGGTTTGGTGTGTAATCATTCCAATCAAGTTTTAGATGGGTTATTTTTCAGACTTAGCTCCAATTACGGCATCAATAACATTCCTTCATATTCGCTTTACTTCATAAACTATTCTTGACATTACTTATTTCAGAACAAACCTATTTGATCCTCAGAAAATCATTTATCTGTTTAAAAGTTTAAACATGAAAGACTTGTCATCTAATTCCCAAAATTCACGACACGTGTAGTGTGATGTAAAGACGTATATCAGCTATAGTTAACATCAAAGGAGAGTTATCTTTCAGGTTTTCAAAATCTAAACATAAGATTTAGTTATTCCTATTTTTTCAAACAAAAACCGTCGAAATGTTGAATCAGTGTTCTTTCACAAGCTAACTTGACAGAAAAGTTTTTATGTTTTTAGAAAATTTTCAAATTTTTATGGATTTTATGGATATTAATATGCAGATGCAAAATATACATATGAATGCGAAGGTAAGAAATGCGTACCGAGCGTACCCCCAAACTTAAATTGGACAGTGTCCTCACTGTCGTAGCATGAAGAGAGCAGTTGGAAGGTTCAAAATTGTCGGATAGCGATACACCTAATTTTATTTTTTTTTGTTTTTAAAGAAAAGAAAAAGAATATACACAAATATAAACAAAATGGTTTGTACATACCCCCAAACTTATTTGGAACAGTGTCCACTGTTCTTGGCTGGATAACCGAAGTTTGGAGGTAGGCAGAGGAAGATCATTCAGGGTAAACCGGCTCCTGTAAGAACAGGAGCTCCTCTGTTGGTTCGGCGCTAAGGTACGGTTTGCATCGGTGTCCGTTCACTTTGAAGAGTGAACCGTCCTTTGGATTTTCCAAATCCACAGCGCCCTGCGGATACACATTCCGCACAAAATACAGCCCTTTCCAGCGAGATCTGAGCTTTCCAGGATGGAAGTGAAGTCGGGTGTCGTAAAGCAGTACCTGCTGACCAGGTACGAAGGTTTTGCGCAAAAGGTGTTTATCGTGAAACACCTTCGTTCGATTCTTAATGACAACCGCGTTGTCGTAAGCCTCATCCCTAAGCTCGCATAGTTCGTTCAGCTGCAGCTTCCGATGGCCGCCCGCGTCCTCAAGAGACAGATTCAGCTCCTTTATCGCCCAAAATGCGCGATGCTCGATTTCGACAGGAAGGTGGCAGGCTTTTCCGTACACAAGCCGATAGGGAGACATGCCAAGGTCGGTCTTATAAGCGGTTCTAAATGCCCAAAGGGCATCAGTGAGTTTCAGAGACCAATCCTTACGGTTCTTGGAAACCGTCTTCTCCAGTATCTGCTTGATTTGCCGATTTGAAACTTCGGCCTGCCCGCAGGTTTGGGGGTGGTAGGGCGTAGAAAGCTTATGATTAATGGAGTATTTCCGCATCAAGGCCTCGAAAGTCCTATTGCAGAAATGACTTCCATTGTCGCTAATGATCGCTCGGGGGTGCCCAAACCGGGAGAAAATGTTTTCTTTAAGGAACCTAACGACAACCTTGTTGTCATTAGTCCGGCTGGGCACAGCCTCGACCCATTTAGAGACGTAATCAACAGCTAGAAGGATGTACAAGTTCCCAAAAGAGCTGGGAAACGGCCCCATGAAGTCTATCCCCCAAACATCGAAAATCTCCACAACCAAGATCGGTTGGAGCGGCATCTCGTTCCTCCGGGATATCCGGCCCATGTGTTGGCACCGGGAGCAAGTCTTGCAATAGTCGTGAGCGTCTTTGAAAAGTTGTGGTCAGTAGAAACCACATTGCAAGATCTTCTCAGCTGTCTTTCTGGGCCCAAAATGCCCGCCACACGTTTGATCGTGGCAAAATGACAGCACACTCTTGAATTCCTCATCAGGGACACACCGACGAATAATCTGGTCGGGACAGTACTTGAACAAGTAGGGTTCGTCCCAGTAAAAGTGTTTTACTTGGGATAAGAAGCGAAGTCTGTCCTGACTCGACCATTCAGTCGGTAGTAATCCCGTGGCCAAATAGTTCACAATATCTGCGAACCAGGGTTCGCACGATACTGTCAAGAGTTGTTCATCCGGGAAAACGTCGTTGATCGGAATTGGAAGCGAAGGCGAAGAAGGAAGTCGTGAGAGATGGTCGGCAACTACGTTTTCACATCCTCGTTTGTCCTTAATGACAAGGTCAAATTCTTGAAGCAAGAGGATCCAACGTATTAACCAAGATTTGGCATCTTTCTTCGCAAAAAGATGGCGCAGAGCAGAATGGTCAGTGTAGACAATGACTGGAGAGCCGATAAGGTAGGGCCTGAACTTTTCTAAAGCAAATACAACAGCCAAGAATTCCTTCTCAGTTGTTGTATAATTGAGTTGGGCGTCGTTCAGGGTTCGGCTTGCGTAATAGATTACGTGCGGCATCTTGTTGATGTGCTGTCCAAGGACAACACCGATGGCAAAGTCGGATGCATCGCACATAATCTCGAATGGGTGCGTCCAGTCAGGAGAAGAAAGAACGGGAGCAGAAGTGAGTGAGCGTTTCAGTGACTCGAAGGCAGTCACACAGCTCGAGTTGAAGTCGAAAGGCGTATCCTTGGCCAGCAAAAGAGTCAAGGGCCTAGCAATCTTGCTAAAGTCCTTGATAAACCGTCTATAGAAACCGGCATGGCCAAGGAAGGCTCGGATATCTCTGACGCATCGGGGAGGAGGCAGATTGGAAATGACCTCAATCTTTGCTTTGTCAACCTCTATGCCATTTTGCGAGATGATATGTCCTAAGACAATACCTTCGCGCACCATAAAGTGGCATTTCTCCCAGTTCAAAGTGAGATTCTTGTCCTTACATCGGGTAAGGACAGCGTCAAGATGCAGCAAACACTCGTTGATGGAGTCGCCGAAGATGGAGAAGTCATCCATGAAAATCTCCAGAAATTTTTCCACCATGTCCGAGAAAATACCCATCATACACCGCTGGAAGGTAGCGGGCGGATTGCATAACCCAAAGGGCATGCGTTGATATGCAAACGTGCCGAAAGGACAAGTGAATGTGGTCTTGTCCTGGTCTTTTTCGGCGATGGGAATTTGATTATAGCCGGAGTAGCCATCAAGAAAGCAGTAGTACTCATGTCCGGCCAATCGTTCGAGCATCTGGTCAATGAAGGGTAGCGGAAAGTGGTCTTTCCGCGTTGCGGCGTTGAGTTTTCTGTAATCAATGCAAACTCGCCACCCAGTTTGGGTGCGAGTAGGGATTAACTCATTCGCCTCGTTGGTTATGACCGTGATGCCCGACTTCTTGGGGACAACGTGAATGGGGCTAACCCACTGGCTATCAGAGATAGGGTAAATGATACCACTATCTAGACATTTGACGATCTCCTTCTTCACAGCCTCCTTCATGACTGGATTAAGACGTCTTTGTGGATCCCGGGCTGGTTTGGCATCATCCATCAGATGAATGTGATGCTCAACGATCAGGGGACTAATCCCCTTGATGTCCGCCATGGACCAGCCAAAAGCTTGCCTGTTGCTGTGCAAGACCGCGAGAAGGGCTTTCTCTTGCTCTGGAGCTAGAGAAGCCGAAATGATGACAGGGAGGGTCTCGTTCTCACCTAAGTAAGCATACTTAAGGTGAGACGGCAACGGCTTGAGTTCGAGCGTTGGAGGTGAAATGATGGAAGGCAAGACTGGTGCAAAAGTCTCGAACTCAAAGGACTCCAGCAAAGGTTCAAAACGAGTGTAGGCAACCGAGTCGGATGGTTCAGGTAACTCATCCGGAAAGTCGAAGGATTCAAACTCGGGTTGTGCGCGGCTAAGATCGTTCAAGAATGTGAAACACTCGTATTCGTTGTCGGGCGCAGAAACAGCAGCAGGTTCGAAGAGAAACGCACTAGTGGCGTCAAGATTATCGTGTTCAAACAGAAACTCCTCGAATTCACACTCTTCGGGGGTGATCTCCTGGATCGAGCAGACATCCAGTATATGAGCATTAGGTTCGGCGGGCTGATTCCCCAACCTAAAAATGTTGAGTTCAATCGTCATATTTCCAAAAGAGAGGTTCATTGAACCATTGCGACAATTGATCACAGCATTTGAGGTTGCGAGAAATGGGCGACCGAGTATTACCGGAATTTGATTCCGGGGGTTAGCTACAGGCTGTGTATCTAAGACAATGAAGTCGACGGGGAATATGAAGTCCCCGACTCTTATTAACACATCCTCTAGCTCACCCCTAGGATGGGTGATCGATCGGTCGGCCATCTGGAGAGTGCAGTGTGTGGGTTTCAGCTCTCCGACGCCTAATTGCTCGTATACTGAATACGGAAGCAAGTTAACACTGGCACCAAGATCTAATAGTGCGCGGTTGATGTTCTTATCCCCAATAGTAATTGAAATCGTAGGACAGCCAGGGTCCTTCCGTTTTTGTGGTAAAGATTAGGTAAGGGCATCACTCACAGCACTAGCCAAGAAAACTTTCTTGGGTACCTGAGACTTCCTCTTTTTCGTGCACAAGTCCTTTAAGATTTTCGCGTAAGAGGGGACTTGTTGGACAGCATCTAAAAGAGGAATGTTAATGTTAACTTGCTTGAATAACTCCAAAATCTTCTCCATTTGTGGATTTTGTTTGTTAGACCTCAACCGGTTTGGAAATGGAACATTTTGAAAATTGGTTGAGTCTAATGCTGGAGGAGGAGATTTTGGAGTTGGAACGGATCCCAGAATAGGTGTTTTCGTGGAGTGAGAAGTGGGTCCGTTCAGAGCAGAAGAAGAGGAAGGAGAGCCTGTTGAAGAATGGAGAATAGGCTCAGAAGATGAAGAAGAAGAAGAAGAAGAAGAAGCGGCTGGGGTGTCATCGTTGATTCGCTTGCCAATGTTGTTTTGCAGCATCCTTCCCGATCTCAGTGTAGTCACGGCACTCACATTATGGTTTTGTTGTTCAAGAGCAACATGTGCATTATGTGGGTGACCGGGATTTGGAAGTGGCTGGGACGGGAGCTTCCCCTTCTCTCGCTCGCTCAAGGCCGCGTTCAGCTGTGCAATCTGGGCCTCGATGGTCTTGATGCTTTTCCCGTGTGCGGCAGTGTGTTGCACTAAGGATTGAATCGAAGACTGGATGTTGGCGGTAGATTGAGTCGATTGTTTAACGAACGCCTCCAGACTTCGCTCGAGCGAGGAAACCTTATCAGTGTTTGACGGAACAAAGTTGTTTGGTGGAAAAGAGTTGTTGGGTACAAAGTTGTTCGTCTGGTTTTGGAAAGGTTGGGGTTGGAAGGGCTGCTGATATTGGTGTTGAGTTTGTTGCTGCGCTTGTTGTTGCGGCGGAGGGGCCCTTTGGAAGTTGTTGCCCTGGAATTGATTCTGATTCTGATTCCAGGCGAAATTGGGGTGGTTCCTCCAACCGGGATTATAGGTGGAAGAGTATGGATCATTCCTCGGTCTTTGCTGGAAGGCAGCATTAACCTGATCCTATCCTTGCGGGGGTGGATTGTAAGGACACTCTTCGGTCAAGTGGGAAGGATCGAAACAACAAGCGCAGATGGTACGAAGGGGGAGAACAGGGGCAGGAGCAGAGAATTTGCTCTCTATTGCTTCAAGCTTTCTTGTTATAGCAGCCATTTCAGCTTTCATCGCAATAGAGACGTCAAGTTGGTGGATTCCTACCCTAGACTGACCGGTAGAAGTGGAGGTAGAAGAAGAAGAAGTCGGTCTGGTACTCTCCCACTGTAGCGTTTGCTCCGCAAGATCGTCAAAGAACTGACACGCTTCCTCGTCAGATTTTGATAGGAAGTGGCCCTGACAGATGGTTTCCAGCAACTGCTTCGTTGCTGGGTTCAGTCCCTCGTATAAGGTTTGGCAGAGCTGCCATTTCTCTATACCGTGGTGAGGACACTGAACAAGAAGGTCTTTGTATCGGTCAAAGCACTTCCAGAAGGGTTCAGAAGGAAGCTGGGAGAATTGGTTGATTTCATTTCGAATTCTTGCGGTCTTATGATTTGGATAGAATTTCTTCAGAAACGCTTTAACAAACTCGTCCCAGCTGGTGATTGAGTGGGAAGCGGTGCTGTACAGCCATTTTTCAGCGAGATCGCATAAAGTGAACGGAATGACCCGTAGACGTATAGCATCGTCCGACAGCTGGGTTATTTTCATCATGGCACAGACGTTTTGAAATTTATTGATGAAGATATAGGCATCTTCAGATTCGAGCCCATGAAAACGTGGAAGCATGTTGATGAAATGGGGCTTAATTTCAAAGTTGTCCCCATTGGCCGGAGGAAGAGAAAGGCAGGTGGGAAGTGCAGAACGGGTGGGGTAGAAACGATCCTGGAGCGCAATTCGCTGCGGCGCTACAACAGGCGGAGGTGGTGGGAGATTGGTCTCCGTAGGAGGTGGAGCCAATCCAGCAGTGGTCAAAGAGATGTTCGGATTAAATCCTGACATCGCGGAAGAAGAGGTTGGTGAAGGTGAAGGTGAAGGTGAAGATGTACGAACAGAATTCCGGTCAACGTCGGAGTTGGCCGGCAAAGGAAAGGGTGAAAGAGGAGTGGACGGAGTATCGACTTCGGAGTCGATCGCGTAGTCGGTCGCGACTAACGTAACGCGGACTAGACGGGCACTAGTGTCCCGAGTCCAAGCGGACATACACTAAACGAGTTTAGTATAGTCAAAGCGGAGAAGGTGAGGGTAAGAAAATGTCAATGAAGAAAGGCGATGGGTGGTGGGTGAAAATGGATTTGGCGACAAAGGGCAAGTTTTTATAAAAGTTTTTGATTTTTTTTTCTTTTTTTTTTTAGAAAGAGATTTACAGAAATATGTACGGAAATACGGCTTAAGCAATCACAAACAAGATATGCACAATCACACCTAGATCTAGGGTAACCTCGGTCTACTAGACCTGCTCCTGAACTTGATTGTCGAAGTTAAACAGTGTCGAGAAACAGGCTTAAAAATACACTTATCACGAGGCCAGGTAAGTGCATAGATAAGGGGAGGTTGTCCAACGCTTTCGCAAAGTTCCTTAATTAAATAACCCTTTCTCTTTCGGCGGTTGCGCCTTTAACACTTTCCTAGACACCCCGTAAACAATATACGGTTAAGCGAGGTTCTAAACAAGGTTTATCTTCTCCTAATGAGCGCGAAGTCCTTAGGGCTGAAGTCTAGTATTTTTTAATTTACAATGGACAATGCATATGCTTTAGTGATTTCCGGGGTCTTGGGAAGGGTGATGAAATCCCCACCCAATCTGGATTGGTTTCAAGCCCCTTAAGTCCGTATTAAAGAATGCAAAACAGTAACAAATCAACTGCAAACAATTTTTATTTGCGGCGCAAAGAATCCTGCACAAGAACAGTTTATTGGAAGGGGGAGAAGAATTTGCGCAAAGAAGGCTGCAGAAAACACAGTTCAGTGGAGTTCAGAGGAGTGGAGAGAGGCAGAGGGACTTACAGAGAGATTTTGGGGCTCTGAAGCCAACAGATGGACGCGTTTCCGCGGCCAAACGCATGCAATGGCCGCGGATCCGCAGCTATGTAGGGGAATTGGGGCTCTGAAAATTTTGGGTGTTCTCTGTTGGGTGTCCTCTGCTTGTCTGGATGTACTGAATCTTGATTTGCTCACTGTATTTGCTCCAGATTTGTACAGTAGACCGGATGCTTCGTTTTGTCCGTCGCGTTGTAGCCGCAAAAATGTGGGTCTATCTTCCCACGTCTTTGGCACTGTACTTGAACTCCGTATTTCCAACGTCTTTGGCGTCGATCTTGAGCTTCGTATTTCCTGCACACTTGCACAAAAACTAATCAAGAATAACAAGATGGTTTCTTTTACAAAGTATTTTTTTTTTCGTTTTTTTTTATACTTACAAATTAACCCGAAATTACACAAGGAAATAAACTACCGTCTCCCCGGCAACGACGCCATTTGATTGACAGAATACGTGCGTGTTCAAGTTCTAGTTTAAATACCGCAATCAAGACGGTTTCGCTTGTACCTAGCCGGTTGAGTACGGGTCGTCCGCAGGGAGATGGGAGTCTTTTTCAAAGTGTTTTAACGAGTTAAGTCCTGTTTTCAGATTTTGTTGTGGTTATCTAAGTGTTAAGTTGATATTTAAAGAGAGCTTGTTAGGGTTAGGATTAGGTTAGTTTGAGTTAGGAGTCTCCACATCTTTCGTTGCCCCTCTTAATATCAGTGTTACGGTAATCGGCAACAACGGGGATTAGCACGACTAGGAAGGACTTTGCGAGTATAAGCTAAGCTTTCCAACGCATAAGTCTTCCGTTTGGTGCTTGTCCGTCCGTTCTTGGCTCTTATCCATAACCTCCGGTTAATTCAACCACAACCGGTCTCACTACGGAATCACCGCTATCATGTAGGATAAGGTGCCGTAAGGAGCGGATTGTAGTTCAATTAACGGGAGTCGATTTAAGCTGTTGGGCAAGGAAAGAGTGAGAGAGATTTCCTTCTCTCAAACTTCCCTTATCCTACCCTAACAAGTATTAACTACTCACACTTCATTATAAGGAAAAACAAAACAAAACAAAAGAGGAAGATAGAAAGAAGGAGATTAGAAGAATACGACTAACTATTTACGACCTCACCTTGGCGAGGATCGAGCGTAAGTATCATTGTCGTATGAATGATAAAGAAAAAGAGAGAAGAAAGAACAACAAGGAAATAACAACAACTACTTAACAAATTAAAATTACAACAAGCATAAAGATAAGGAGACAAGCATGATAATAAAAATGGTCTTCTTTATTCATCACTCTTCACTCAAAAGCTCACTACAAGTTTAATGGAGAAGAGGTGAGAAGAGGAAGAAGAGAAACACTAAAACTAGGCAAAATGAAAATACAAGAATTGACCCCCTTTCCTTCACAAAGTTCTGGGCTATTTATAGGCCAGAAAATGAAACCCTAGGGCAACCACCAGAACCCAAACGAAATGACCAAAATAACCCCCAAAGCCCTGCAGACTTGGCGCCAGAACGGCCGCGGATCCGCGGCCTGGACCCCACTTTAGCCGCGGATCCGCGGCCCTATAGTTGAATTGGGCTTTCCTATTTTTTGGGCTTCCCTGGTTTTCTGTCTCCTTTATTCTGGTATGTGTATTTTCTCAATTTGGCTCCACGATTTTTCCAGAATTTCTGTTGAGGGAAAGGTGGACTTTTTGTCAAGATTTTGTCATGATTGCCTCGAGCTCCGCGTAGATCTCTTGAATTTTGTGCTACCATTGAGCCTTGTGCATGAAGGTGACATTGATTTGATATTTTGTCTTCCTAAACTGGTATCTGGCAACATACGGATGACGAGCGGAGACCGTGTTTTCTCAGTGGTTGGCAGGAACCCGGATTTTGTTGTGTTTTCCATGAATTTCACCGTTTTAGAACCGAGAACCTGTATCCTGCAATTGACTAGCAAACACGGCTCAAGAGTATCTACGGATATGCAATGTGATAAAAATTAGGCGGTATGAAAATGCAAAAATCTGATATGAACAGTATTTCTAACACTGCTCAAGTGTTGAGCTCTCTGGAAAATTTTGGGAATTCGTTGATTCGACCGAAACGTTTAACATCGTCTAGCTATCTGTGATTATGATACAATATTTGGAATCCACATAATTAGTTATGATATAACTAGTTTGAATTTTATAAATCTAGCAGTTTAGTCTCAAATTGATCGGTTGCCACAAAATTTTTCTACGGATCAAAAGTCTGTCGCAATCACGTAGCGTACGCGGATACTCGCCGAGTAACCTTATTAGATAGCCACGCCCCATAGCCCCGACCAAGTGACTGTAGGAGAACCCCGTTGCCAAAAGCATCCGTCCGGGTGCTCACGGCCGCGGTCTTCCGCCTAAGTGCACTTCATCGTCGGTATCGGGGGTACGGCCGTCTACTAAAGTTTCCGACGAGCATTCGATCGGGATATCGGGAATCTTGTTGAATTACCCGACTTCATATTGAAAAGTGCTTTCGATATCGAGACTAAAATGTGGGATTTATAATTGTTTGGCATGTGATGTCTAAGGAATTCATTTTGTTGGGCATGAAATCCATGGTATAAACCCACCGTTGCCGGTCCCAAGTCCGGATGAAAAAGGGTGAGGGTTGTGGTAGGCTTGTGACAGCCAATATAAAACTTTGTCACATTCTATGACATGAACCATAATAAGAATATCGTTGGGGCGTCCCCTACTCAGCGACACGCTACATCGGATCTCGGGTGTAGTGTTAAGTATGCAAGGGCTTCTTGGTCGTCGTCCAGAAACGTCATGCTACATCGGACCCCGGGTGTTGTGACAAATAAGCAAGGGTCGTCGTCCAGAAACGGCACGCTATATCGAACCCCGGTTATAGTGACAAATAAGCAAGGGTTGTCATCTAGAAATGGCACGCTGCATCAGACCCCGGGTGTAGTGACAAATAAGCAAGGGTTTCATAGGATCGGTCTAGCTTCCTGGAACATAGGTTCCCTTACGGGTTGACTAATAGAATTGGTGAAGGTGATGATTAGGAGGAGAGTTGTTATTATGTGTTTGCAAGAAACTAAGTGGGTAGGTGAAAAGAGTAGAGTCATAGAGCCTTGGGGTTATAAGCTTTGGTATACGGGTAGAGATAAAAATCGTAATGGGGTAGGCATAATCATAGATAGACGGTTGCTTGAGGATGTAGTTGAGATTAGGAGAAAATGTGATAGAATTTTACTGGTTAAGCTTATTCTAGGTGGAGAGATCCTTAATATTATTAGTGCTTATGCACCACAGATAGGTCTTGATGATGCTAGTAAGCGTCTATTCTGGAGGATTTAGACGAGATGGTGCAAAATATACCTAGTGGAAAGAAGTTATTTATTGGTGGTGATCTTAATAGACATGTAGGTACCAGTCGTAGTGAGTTTGATACTATCCATGGAGGTTTTGGTTTTGGACAAAAGAATGAAATAGGTGACTCGATTCTAGATTTTGCCTCATCTTATGACTTGATCTTAGCAAACACTTGGTTTAGGAAAAGAGGGTCCTACCTTATCACTTTTAGGAGCGGATCAAGTGCTAGTCAAATAAACTTTTTTCTGACGAGAAGAATAGATAGAGCTTGTTGTATCGACTGTAAGGTAGTGCCAGGTGAGAGTGTAACCACTCAACATAGACTTTTAGTTCTAGATTTTCAATTTAGAAGAGAACCTAGGAAGATTAGACGTAAGGTAGAGCCTAGAATTAAATGGTGGCGATTGAAAGAGGGTAACCAAAAGGCTTCTATAGATCGTGTAGTCCAAGAAGCGGATTGGCAGTCGGAAAATGATTCAAACAAAATATGGAACAAAATGGCTAGTTGTATCAAGAAGATAGCTAGAGATCTACTTGGTGAGTCGAGAGGTGGTGCTTCAACATCTAAGGACACATCATGGTGGAATGAAGAAGTAAAGCCTGCTATTAAAATTAAAAGGGATTCATATAAAGATTTGAAGAAAAGTAAAGATATGGAGAGATTTGAGAAGTATAAAATGGCTAAAAAGGAAGTTAAGAAAGCTGTTCGGGAAACTAAATCTAAACTCTACAAGGAGGTGTACGAGAAATTAGACACTAAAGAGGCTGAAAATGATATATACCGGATTGCTCGGATGCGGGAAAGGTAGACTAGAGACTTATGTGCGGTGAAGTGTGTCAAAAATGAAAATCAGAAGGTTTTAGTATGAGATGAAGATATTAAGGAAAGATGGAGAGATTATTTTGACAAATTGTTCAATGAGAGCTTTACTAAGAATTTGGATGGACTTGTCATTCAATCTCAAGATATAAACCGTGATTTCATGCGTAAAATAAGACTACCTGAGGTTAAAGAAGCTTTGAACAGAATGAGTTTAAGAAAAGCGGTGGGTCCTGACGGAATTCCTATCGAGATTTGGAGATGCTTAGGAGAAATAGGCGTTAAATGGCTGACAGATCTGTTTAATAAGATTTGGAAGACAAAAAATATGCCAAATGAATGGAGGAAAAGTATCCGTGTACCTATCTATAAGAACAAGGGTGACATTCAAAGTTGCTCAAACTACCGTGGAATAAAACATATGTGTCACACCATGAAACTTTAGGAGAGAGTGATTGAACACGGGCTAAGGAAGGATATTAAGATAACAAAGAACCAGTTTGGGTTCATGCCTGGACGATCAACGACAGAGGCTATTCATTTGCTTCGTCAACTTATCGAGCGTTTTCGAGAGAGGAGAAGAGATTTGCATATGATATTTATTGATTTAGAAAAAGCGTACGACAAGATACCTAGAGAGGTATTATGGGGGACAATGATGAAGAAGGGGGTCCCCGTCAAGTATATTGACATAATCAAGGATATGTACGATGGAGTAGTGGCAAATGTTAGAACTTGCGGCGGCTTAAAGAGTGATTTTCCGATTACAATTGGTTTACATCAAGGATCTACATTAAGTCCATTCCTGTTTACCATCGTGGTGGATGGGCTTACTAGAACTATCCAAGATGAGGTATCTTGGTGTATGCTATTCGCTGATGATATTGTTCTAGTAAATGAGATGAAAGCAGGGGTTAATGACAAATTGGAATTATGGAGGCAAACATTGGAATCTCGGGGATTCAGATTGAGCAGGTCCAAGACAGCATATATGCATTGCAAATTTTGTAACCAGAGAAGTCAAAACCATATTGGTATAACATTGGAAGGGCAAGAGATATCACCGAGCGACCAGTTTAGATATCTAGGTTCCATCATCCAAAAGAATGGGGAGATCGATAGTGTTGTTAATCAAAGGATCCAAGCTGGTTGGTTGAAATGGAGGAATGCAACAGGGATTTTGTGTGATCGTAACTTTCTGTTAAAATTGAAAGGGAAGTTTTATCGAAGCTCTATTCGGCCTGCCTTATTATATGGTATAAAATACTGGGCTCGTAAGAAGCATCATATACAGAAGATGCACGTAGCGGAGATGCGCATACTTCGTTGGATGTGCGGTAACACTAGAAAATATAAGGTGCGAAATGAGGATATTCGTACAAAAGTTGGTGTAGCACCTGTGGAGGAGAAGATGCGGGAAAACTGGCTAAGATGGTTTGGTAATGTGCGACGCAGACCTATGGAAGTACTGGTTCGACGAATAGATACTCTCGATATGGGCAATGGCAAAAGGGCAAAAGGGAGACCGAAGAAAACATGGATGGAGGTGATACGAAACAATATGGTTGCCAAAGGACTCAATGAAAGTATATTGTTCGATAGGAGTGAGTGGAGGTGGAGGATTCATGTGCTGGACCCGGCGTGATTCTCATGTTGGTTCATGTAGCCTACCCCATATGCTTGGGATAAAAGGCTCAGTTGTTGTTGTTGTTGTTGTTGTTGTTGTATAAAATCCATAGTATGTGATACATTGGGTTTAAGATGTCCAAGGTGGTTGCAGATTCTAATTGTTGTAGTTTTTCACTTTCTTTTCTGCGACCGTAAGTACAGGTTAGTCTATCGACCTTATAATTGTCCCTAGTCATATGATTATCGAGACCGGGTATCGTTACTTCAGAGTAGACTGGTGCATACATTTCTTATTCCTGTCAGCAGAGATGGATGGTCCCACAGCTATTGGCGTACGACACCAAAGATAGTATACAAGTACTCATTAGGTTATGAGTTACACTAAACAGACTCGCTGGATGACATGAGTACAGGTTAGTTTATCGACCTGAGATCATCATTTGTCTTATATGAGTTTCCACTGTGCTTTGATTACTACCCTACCACGGCTCAAATGAGTCGTGAAAATGAGTTTTAGTTAGGTACAGTCCCGAGCCACATGGAGACAGTGAACGATTGTCAAGAATTCGTCGCTCCCGGTATAGGGAGTCGATGTCGCGATGTGTAAAGTTGGCTAAAACCATAAGACCCTGGCCAGGGCAATTGAGATTTACTGATAGTTAGATCAGTAGTTTCTCGAATGGTCTTGATCCACATCGACACGACTTATCAGGTTATTAGGAGTCTGACGTTTTTCCACCCCCTAAACTTGATATGCGATACTTTTAGACGAATAGACCGAACTATATGGAGATTGTCACAGATAGGCTTAGTAAGGATACATATGAGTTTACTTGTCAGCCTTACTTTCAACAGATATCTAGGAAGCCGTTACATACAGCTAGTACCACTGACATGCTTGTGGTTAAACCCACTGTCGGCGTATTGTCGTGTCTTCAGAGTCTCACATGGAGAGTTTCCCGATTCAGGCGAAACGGTATAGTATGCGTATTTTGATATGCTCGGGTGTTCGATAAAACACGTATATTGTATACACGTACTTTAATCGGACATTTTGGTAATACTAGTACGTTTGAAATATATCCAGATATGGAACATGTATTATATTGCTCTCTTTTAGGTAATTGTATTTTAACACAAATACAGTATTTATACGAATACATGTATTTGTATGAATACGGGTATTTGTGTCTTGATACAAATACATGTATTTCTTTCTTAATATGAATACGAGTATTTTGTATTTTCGATATAAATACGGTATTCGTATTTTGGTAGAAATACAGGTATACATATTTATTATAAATACAGGGTATTTTGGTATACTTGATTTTATATATACATGTGTGTGTACACATGAGGTGGCCTATCTCTCTTCTTCTCCTCTCTTCCAGCTGTGTGTGAGCTTGCGACTCACACTACTGAGTCACATCCATCCACTTTATTTTTATATTTTATTATATAAAGAGATAACTTTGGAGAGAGAAAGAAAAAGATAGATGACATTATCACTTTGCTAGCCATTTCTTGAGTTGAGCTTCTTCCTCATTTGCTTTCTAGAGTTTGTAAGGAAAAAGAAAGAGAGCTTCTTTACACTAATACGACACCTCTAAGCATCAAGGCTTAGCAAACCTTGATCTTTAGTTGCTTCTTTCCTTGTTTACTAGAAGCTAGAGCTTGAACCGGAATCCTCGGATGAATCAACTTTGATGTAAGGAGACTACCTTGCAAGCTCGATCCCACAATCCTAGGAGCTTAAAAAGAGGACCACAAAAGACCCGAAGGTCGCGTCTTCAAAAGTTGTACTCCTTATCCTAGTAGATAAATTCTTTTATTTTTTTAGTTTAGTATTTGGATTCGATTTCTATGGTTATAGTTTATAGTGCTCATGTAAAATTTAAAGTTTTTGGTTCCGCAACCGCCGTAGTTGATATAGCACGAGCACTATGAACTTACAAACATGATACAGAAAGGTAAAGAGGTATGAACATGATAGCAAATATCTTAAAGCGTAGGTGCAGCGGGGACCATATCACCTATTGTGTTTTTTCAATAAAAACTAAATGCCGTCACGACCCCAAACTTGCATACACTAGAAAACAAGAATATGATAAATTATATTCTTATTTTTTAATAACTAATTAAAAATGCAGAAAAATAAAATACTAAAATTAAAACTAACTAAAATTTATTCTACTCAGGAACAGGAAATTGAAAACCTACAACCTACAACTTAGATCTAAGATTTGTCTGTGGTCTAGCCGCATCCAAAATCTTTGACCACAACCTCTGGAAGTAAGAATCTCTGCAAACCGGAAGTTGAAAATGCTGTGGATTTGCTTCGTTATGCTGGTACTGTTAACACTTCATAAAAAAATCAAACTGGAAAATAACAGCATATAAAAAATATTAACAGATGCCAAAACCTTAGCACCAACGATGTCAATGGGCGGCTAGGTAGCCAGTGGGGCCGGCCAAATAGCTGAAAAGTTCTGTAGTTTAGGATTCTATATTTTTCCGATGTCTCTGTTTGTCTCCTATTTGTTCTCCGCAGCTTTAAATTTTCTGAAATAAAATTTAAAATAAACAGAGTAAAATAAGGAAAAAAAGGAAAAAATAATTCGAAAAATCAACTAAAATTGCAACCGTCCTTCCCGGCAATGGCGCCAAAAACTTATTGGGATATTTTAAAGTTCTAATTTATACGGCAAAGTGCAAGTTCAATCAATATAGCACTTGTGGTCGATCCACAGAGAGTATAAGAATTCTAATTAGATTAAATTAATTAAAATAGAATTATTTGGAATAAAATAATTAAACTAATTAAAAGCAATGATTAAAAAAAGTAATTGCAAGATTTATTAAAATTGAATAATGAAAACCTAGGGTTTTGAATCCCCTAAATCTAATCATGGTGTGATTAATTAAAGTGCTTTTTTTTTCTTGATTTCTACCTTTATGATGATTATCTATTAAAAATTAAAAGAATAAAAAAATGCATTTATCACCATAAACCATCAAAACATAAGTAAGAATGATTTATACGAAGTTCAAATATCCCATCAATTATCAAAGAGGGAAATAATTACCCTAAAAATTAAGTACTAATTAATTAGAACTTACTTTGATCTACCCTTCTACTAGGTTTAGCTTAGTTGACAATCAAGACTCTACTTAGCTTTATTCGCTAGTCACATCTTACCCAAATTAATTAGATCAATCCTAAACTATAAAAAAAACTTTCTTTTACATCCCTTCCACTAATGAGATCTCATGCTTGTCATTCATGAGTTCATTAATTTTATTGGTGATGGATTGATAAAAATAGATTGATATAATTAAAGCAGTTGTCATTAAACATAGAAAAGAAAAACAAAAAAGTTAGGACTAATCACCATTCATAGATCTAAGATCATCAAACCCTAGATGGAAGAATTACCTACTCATTGGATAAAAATAAAAACAAGGAATTGAAAGAGAGATAATTAAAAATAAAATAATTAAAGTAAAGAAAATTGCTTATAACCTAGACCTTGCTCTTGAAAACCCTAACCTCTAAAATAAAAGAGAAAAAAATCCTTTTGCCCTCTATTTCGATAATTATTTATAGTTGTTTTATAGAATACAAGGTACAAACATACAAATAATAAAATAACAAAAGCCTATAACAAAACACAACCTAATTGGCTTCACTGGGTCGGCAAAATAGCCGAAATTTAGGCCAAGCGGTCGGCCACTGATAAGCGGGTGGGTCCCACTTGGGTCTGTGTCTTTGTTGCGCTAACTTGTTCCTTTTAAGTTTTGTGTATCTCTTTAAATCTGATCACGCACTTCGGTTCTTCAATTAACTGATTTGCATCATGAATCGCACGTATTAGTATCTTTTCTTCTCTATTTTGCATTTAGAATCATGTCACATGCAAATATCACAAAATACATCCGCGCGGCATTAATAATGACAAATTAAAGTAAAATATGGATATAAAATATAACTAATCAAAAACCTTATGGTATTCTACTGAAAAAGTTTATTCTCGTGACATTGGGTGTCGGACAAAGGATCACACAATATTAAAATACATCAACCTAATTAACATGATATAGGCATACGTGTCATAAGATGTCGAAAAAATGAAATTCAAATATAGCCAACATGATATTAACACCTATGATATAGGGTGTCAAAAATGAATATTATTCGATAGCAACAACATAAAAAGGACACATGTGACCTAGGGTGAAATAATAAAGAAAATATAATAGATTTAATCGCAACAATCATAATATGGACACCGTAATGTATAGGATGTCAAAACATTTAAAATTCAATTGTAATCATTATGAAATGGACACCCATGATTAGGTGTCAAGATAACTATAAGGAAATTTGTAGCAACGAAGTTAGAATCAATATAATAAAGATGACATTTGAGTGTCAAAATAAACATGTGAAATTTTTAACGACTAAGATAGAACCAATATAACGAGATCACAAATTATAACAAAGATGATTTTCTTTCTTAAAAAATTTTAGGGATTTCAAAATTTGTGACAAAACTAAGATTTTTATTCAAGGCTATTATTCTAGAGGAAATAGTGAGTAAAGAAAAGGAATGAACTTACAATAAGTGTACTTGATCTTTATATCAAATCACACACCTGGTAGAGATAACATCGAAATTGGATTTTGAGACTCCGTCAAGGAATCGGCAGCCCCTTCTTATCCCCAAGCGATGGTTTCCTTAAGTTTTGAGGAAAGAGAGATTGGGGATAAGAGAAAAGCAGAGAAGAAAAGTTTATTTTTTTGTGTAAGGAAATATATACTTATAGAACGATTTTAAGGTTTTCTGTTAGTTTAAAAAAATGAATTAAATGTATTAAAATCCTATCAATCCCCAAAAATCAAAACAACAAAAAAAATCAAAACAAACATATCAAAATAAATAAATTTTATTTTTAATTGAAAGAAAAAAATTCTCTTCTTTTAAAATTGTAACACCCTAATACGGTTATACGACATTAATTGGTATTTTAACACTTGCTTTATATTTCTTCTATTCTATCTATATGGTCGCGAATGATTCGAATACTAGTAGTCGTTATCCGACCCGACCCGCAAGTTTAAAACCCAATATGGTGCAAGATTGTATTTGAGATTTACCAGTAAAGTGTATCTATGTGAATCTAGTATAATACCTATATTATATTTTTAGATCTTTATATATCATATATCTAGATCATCATATATCTTTTAATAGCTACAAGTTAAGAATAAATTATATTTTGTTAACTGTCATCATATGGTTATCATCCCATATCTTATTTTGCTTTTATCTTTTACGTTTAAATATCAAAATATCTAATATCAAATACTTACTAAATCAGGATATATTTTTAGAATCCTTTTAAATCTTAAATTAAGGGTATGAGTTATTTAAAATATATTCTTGCATTATGCTTGTGAAGTTTACATATGTGAATTATTTTCCAAAATATATTTTTGATGAGATTTTGGTGGAGATTGGTTGTAGTTTGATATTATCTATATACATTAAAACTAATATATATTTATAATGTAATTTAAACTATACTATATATATTTATATTAAACACAAAACCTCTCTCTTTCTCTCCCCCACTCTCTCCACACAATATATCTCTCCCACGTCAATTTATATATTCTTCTTCTTCGTTCTTCAAGCCCACATTCGTTCTCGCCGACACAACTCGAGCCGCATCCTAAAACCTTAATCAAGCCATCAAAACTTGTTGTTGATTTGTATAGCGTCATGTTGCTTCCGTTCATCGCGTTTATTTTGAGGCAAGTTTACAACTTGCTACATGCTATGCTTTATGTAATTTACTTATATGTTGTCATATTATTATTATTGTTATCATCATCATCATACAGCTATATCTATATAATTTATGCACCATAATTATTTAACGTTAATCAATTTTATAATATACAATGTATGCAAGTTTACAACTTGCGACAAGCTATAATTATATATATATATATATATATATATATATATATCGTCGTAATATTTTGTATTATTATCATTAATTAGTTTATAATCTACATTTTATAACGTTATACAAAATGTATTTTGAAAATAGTATAGGTTACACATGAAACGTCGTCGCAAAGAGGATACGACAAATCTGAAATTTACTGTATACCTTACCTTATTAAACTCATTGTAAATCATAGAAAAATCATTAGCACACGTTCATTAGTTCATTACGAAGCTAACTCAGAATAATATAACCCTATGAAATATTTACTTACAAAATAAAAATTTTAAATAACGTAAACTGTAAATGAAAGTACCTATGAACGGCTGTCCAGGGAAATTCCAGCAACAAACTTTCAATTTCGAACGTTTATAATTTTTGTAGAAACAACATGAGATACTTTAACTTATAAAAATGAAAACCTTATTGAATTAGATTTGTTTTCGTATATGACACATCCCTTTTGGAGGACGTTTGTTATTTTTAAACTATTTTACAAATCAGGGTGACGCTGAATTTCTGAACGAAACTTTCTTGTGCATGGTTAATCAATACCACTTTTATAGTTATTAATCGGATTGAATATGTTATCCCTGTTAATATTATTATATCAATATCTATTTAAGAAATAATAGTGCATGTATTTTATTATGTAGCAAATATTATAGATTTACAGTTTTACGATATCTGTTCGTATCCGTAGTGACAATAGCATATCTAGTTGCATGCCGGAACATCATGATATCATTATACTATTACATTAGTACAACATGTTATTTAGTTTGCATCATATATGGTAATGAACTTATAATGGTTATTACAGATAAATACATATGCATCCTTGCATTACCTTTGTTTCGATACTGGTTACAATTTCAAATGGGGTATCTATTTGGTTGATGTGCATCACATGACATGTTCACCACACAATACTTAACTTGTTACTTAGATCTTGTTAGTAATGCCAACAATATTGACGTGTTGTCCTGACGGACGTGATTTGTTGTCTGCATAGACAAGAACTGTACATACTTGATCCTGTGTTGGCATTAGATCTATATTGGAAATACCTGACTCGATCACAAACCTTGGGGGAAGGGGGAAATCAAGAATGTAACCGAAACGTAACTCAAGAGAATATTACATGTTTGTCATTTTTCCGGGTGTTACGGAATAATTACATGTTAGCTGATTTTACGGGCGTTACGGAATAATTACTTGTTTCCCGTTTTTCCAGGCGTTACGGAATAATTACATGTTTGCCATTTTTCCGAACGTTACGGAATAATTATTTGTTTGTCGTGTTTCCGAGCGTTATGGAATAATTACATGTTACCATGGTCCCGTGGGGAATGAACGGAATATATATTGTTGGGTTACGATGAGAATTACATTAATTGATTTCAAAGACTTGTAGAATAGATAACCCATAGGCACAGACTTTAGGATACACATCACATACATATACCTCACTGTTTTATATCTGTGTTTATCATTCGCATTCTTATTTAATCATATTATCATATATTGGTTATTACTATTGTTTGATATTTATGACGCACTAACGTCTTGGTTTTGCATGGCGTGATTCATCTACCTTTATCGCAGGCTAAATAGGAGTACTTTAGCCATCAAGCCGAGCAATGTTAAGCTAGCTTTTTAGACTCTTAGTTTATTTATTACCGCAGTTTTATTTTTATTGATGAGAGCCTATATTGGGACGTGATTCATATGCTATTGTTTTATTGGATCTTGATTCGTTTTCGCTACATTTATTTCTTGATTTTATTTACTGTAGCAGATGGACATGTGTTAGCTAGATTATATTTATTTTACTGTTCTTGATATCCGCTTGACAGCCTTAATGTGACAGTGGAACGATGATTCCTAGCCACGGGTAGCATGGTTAGCTCTGTCACGTGCCGTGTTTACGTATCTTGGGAAGCAGGGCGTGACAAGGTTTGTTTGGTATCAGAGCCATATGTTTTAGGTTAGCTGGGGATTGGTTCAATTTGTAGTTTGGTATGATACCCAATAAATTGTCGTTAAGAGCTAGAATTTTAGGAACATGTTCTGCCACATTATTGTCTTATCATTCGAATTCTTGAATCTTATCCTTCTCTCAAACTCTTTTATGTCAACGATTTAGAAATGACTTTGCATCTCGGCTTTGAATCCTTTTGGTTCCTTATTGTTTCTCCATCTTATTCTCTCGATTCTGTTAGTAGGATTTCGGCGACTTGAATGGAGTTATGTAGTTTTAACTATGTACCGCAGCATGGTTACAATGCGGTACTCTATTTAGGTAACCTGGAGTCCTATTTCGATTCATTTTCTTGACTTATGGTCGTTGTATTACCTTGTTTCCTCTCGGCGTCATTGCTTACAATTTTATGTCTTATCACGAGATTGAATCCAGCAACCACGATATATCTTTCCTCTCGTCCTGTAAGAACCAATCCGTTTGCGTATCGAAGAATATGGAGAAATACAGGAGAAGTTTCTTATGATTGCAGTAGTTCGAGATTAACGCCAGCGGGAGCTGGTACAGACCACTTCAAGGACGATCAAATGTAAGATATTTGATTGAAGAAGTTTTGACAGACCCGTCTCAAATTATTAGAGTAGCGCAGCGGAAGAGTGGTGGCTAATAACCCACAAGTCTTAGAACAAACTTGCAAATTCATGATGAAGGGAACCGTTTACTGAAGGGTGAAGTTCGTAAATAAGTTGCAGATGATGAGCTGATAGTAGTTCGGGATTTCATGGATGTGTTCAAGGACATCTCGAGTTTACTGTCTAAATGAGATGTGCAGTTTACGATTGATCTTATTCCTATAGCAGCGCCAATTTCGAAGGCTTATTATCTAATGGCACCGGTGGAACTAGAAGAGGTAAAGAAACATGTTACCAGATTGTTAGAGAAGGGTTGGATTTGCAGCAGTAATTCACCCTGAAGAGCTCCAGTTCTTCTAGTCAAGAAGAAGGATGGCACGCGGAGGATGTGCATCGATTATCGAGAACTAAACCGGGTGACTATTAAGAACAAGGACCCAATCTCTCGCATCGGTGAATTATTCGAGAAACTTAGTGGTGCGAGAGTATTCACGAAGTTAGATTTACGATCCAGATATCATCAAGTTCGAGTGAAATCAGAAGATATTTGCAAGACAGCATTCCGAACTCAGTATGGGTATTACGAGTACTTAGTGATGCCATTTGGAGTTACTAACGCACCGAAGATATTTATGGACTTGATGAACCGAATCTTTTCACCGTATTTAGACCAGTTCATAGTGGTGTTTATCGATGATATTCTGGTCTATTCATGGAGCAAAGAAGAGCATGCAGAACACTTGAGGATCGCACTGCAAACGTTGAGACAAGAAAGGTTATATGCTAAAGATGAGCAAGTGCGAGTTTTGGCTCGAAGAAGTGAAGTTCTTGGGTCATGTTGTATCCGGAGATGGAATTTTCGTTGATCATGAAAAGATTACAGTTGTTCATGATTGGCCAATTCCAAAGAATGTAGGGGAGATCAGAAGTTTTCTTGGGCTTACCGGATATTACAGAATGTTTGTGGAGAACTTTGCTCGAATAGCTAAACCATTGACCAAGCTAACACAAAAGGAGGTACCATTCGTATGGACGAAGAAATGTGCATCAACTTTTGAAGTATTGAAATAAAGATTGACCACTGCTCCTATCTTGACAGTGCCAGACAGTTCCGGAGGGTTGGTTATTCCCAGCGACGCATCTGGGAAAGGCTTGGGATGTATTCTAATGCAGCATGAGAAGGTTATAGCCTACGCGTCAAGAAAATTGAAGACTCGTGAGAAGAACTACCCAACTCATGATTTGGAGCTAGCAGCCATGATTTTTTCTTTGAAGATTTGGAGACACTACTTATTGGGTGAACGGTAAGATGTATTTACCTATCACAAAAGCCTAAAGTATGTGTTCACACAGAAAGAGCTTAACATGAGACAGCGTAGATGGTTGGAGCTGATGGCTGACTAGGATCTTGATCTAAAATACCATCCGGGGAAAGTTAATGTAGTGCCGGATGCTCTAAGTCGGTTTCCAGCAATACGAATGTTGACTGCACAAAAGGAGATTATGACTGATTTTCAGAGATTCGAGTTGGAGATTGTACTACCACATTATTTGGGACAATTGATGCAATTGCAAGTACAGTCGTCCTTGATCGATAACATTAAATAAGCACAGTCGCACAATCCAAGATTGTAGAAGTTTCGAGAACAGGTAGAAGCGGGACTTCGAACGGACTTGTTAATTCATGAAGATGGTTCGTTACGATATGGTAGTCGTCTATGTGTGCCTAAAGGAGATGCTTATGAAGAAGTCATGAAGGAGGCTCATAGTTCCGCATATTCCGTACATCCGGGAGGCATAAAGATGTATAGAGATCTGCGACAACATTTCTGGTGGGAAGGCATGAAAAGTGAGATTGCTCGCTACGTATCGAAGTGCTTGGTGTGTCAGAAAATTAAGGCTGAACATCAAAGGGTAGCTGGTTTGTTGCAACGACTTTTGATTCCTCAATGGAAGTGGGAATATATAACCATGGATTTCGTTACAGCGTTACAACGGAGTCCAAAGGGCAATAACGCAGTTTGGGTGATTGTTGATCGATTGACCAAGGCAGCTCATTTTATACCGTTTTGAGTTGGTCAGTCGACGAAAGCTTTAGCAGAGTGATACATGCAGGAGATTGTAATATTACATGGAGTACCCGTGAGAATCGTTTCGGATCATGATACTCATTTTCCATCACACTTTTGGAGGAGTCTACAGGAAAGTTTGGGAACTCGCTTGAAGTTTAGCATGGCCTATCATCCTCAGACACATGGCCAGTCAGAAAGAACGATCCAAACTCTTGAAGATATGTTGAGATCATGCATGCTAGACTTCAAGGGTTCATAAGAGGATCATTTACATTTAGTGGAGTTTTCATACAACAACAGTTTTCAGGAAACTATACAGATGGCTCCATTCGAAGCATTATACGGTCGTAAGTGTCGCTCGCCTGTTTTTTAGGACTATATTGGAGAAAGATGATTGTTGGGACCGGAACTCATTGTGCAAACTATGTAGAAAGTTAACTTGATCCGTAATCATATGAAAGCGGCACATGATCGACAGAAAAGTTGGGCTGATTCTAGAAGAAGACCTTTGGAGTTCGTTGTTCATGATCTTGTGTTCTTAAAGATATCACCGACTAGAGGAGTAATCCGATTTGGTAGTCGAGGAAAGCTTAGTCCTCAATTCGTGGGGCCTTTCGATATCATCGAGCATGTTGGAGAGGTAGCTTATCGATTGGCTTTACCACCATCCTTAGCGGGTGATCATGACATGTTTCATATATCTCAACTCCGCAAAGTATGTTTGAGATAAGACGCACGTCCTAAATCACTCAGAATTGACAGTGAAAGAAGATTTGACTTATAAAGAGCAACCTATGACGATTGTGGATCGACGAGAAACAGTTCTCAAGAATAGGGTGATCCCTCTGGTGCTAGTTTCATAGGGAAATCGTTCGTATGGAGAATCTACTTGGGAACGTGATGATGAGATTCAACAAAAATTTCCTCATCTCTTTCCTCAGATTCGTATCTTCTTATCTTTTCCTGTTTCATGAATTTCGAGAGCGAAATTGTTTTGTAGTTGGGTATAATATAATACCCTAGTACGGTTATACGACATTAATTAGTATTTTAACACTTGCTTTATATTTCTTCTATTCTATCTATTGGGTCGCGAATGATTCGAATACTAGTAGTCGTTATCTGACCCGACCCGCAAGTTTAGAATCCAATATAGTGCAAGACTGTATCTGAGATTTACCAGTAAAGTGTATCTATGTGAATCTAGTATAATACCTACATTATATTTTTAGATCTTTATATATCATATATCTAGATCATCATATATCTTTTAATAGCCACAAATTAAGAATAAGTTATATTTTTTTAATTGTCATCATATGGTTGTTATCCCATATCTTATTTTGCTTTTATCTTTTACATTTAAATCTCAAGATATCTAATATCAAATATTTACTAAATCTAGACATATATTTTTAAAATCCTTTTAAATCTTAAATTAGAGGTATGAATTATTTAAAATATATTCTTGCATTATGGTTAAAAAGTTTACATATGTGAATTATTTTCTAAAATATAATTTTGATGAGATTTTGGTGGAGATTGGTTGTAGTTTGATATTATCTATATACATTAAAACTAATATATATTTATAATCTAATTTAAACTATACTATATATATTTATATTAAACACAAAAGCTCTATCTTTCTCTCTCTCTCCACATAACATATCTCTCCCTCATCAATTTATATATTCTCCTTCTTCGTTCTTCAAGCCCATACCCATTCTCGCAGACGCGACTGCAGCCGCATCCTAGAAACCTAACCGAGCCATCAAAACTTGGTATTGATTTGTATAGCGTCGTATTGCATCCGTTCATCACGTTTGTTTCAAGGCAAGTTTACAACTTGCAACATGCTATACTTTATGTAATTTACTTATATGTTGTCGTATTATTATTATTATTATTATCATCATACAGCTATATCTATATAATTTATACACCATAGTTATATAACGTTAATCAGTTTTATAATATACAATATTTGCAAGTTTACAGCTTGTGACATGCTATAATTATATCTATAGATATATATAGCGTCATAATATGTTTTATTATTATCATTAATTAGTTTATAATCTGCATTTTATAACGTTATACAAAATGTAGTTTGAAAATAGTATAGTTTACACATGAAACGTCGTCGCAAAGCGGATACGACAAATCTGAAATTTACTGTACACCTTACCTTATAAAATTCATTATAAAATATAGAAAACTCATTAGCATACGTTCATTAGTTCGTTACGAAGATAACTCAAAATAATATAACCTTATGAAATATTTACTTACAAAATAAATTGTTTAAATAACGTAAACTGTAAATGAAAGTACCTATGAATTGCTGTCCAGGGAAATTCCAGCAACAAACTTTCAATTTCGAACGTTCATAACCTTTTTTAGAAACAATATGAGATACTTTAACTTATAAAAATGAAAACCTTATTGAATTAGATTTGTTTTGGTATATGACATGACCCTTTTGGAGTAAGTTTGTTATTTTTAAGCTATTTTAAAAATCAAGGTGATGCTGAATTTCTGAACGGAACTTTCTTGTGCATGGTTAATCAATACCACTTTTATAGTTATAAATCGGATTGAATATGTTAACCCTGTTAATGTTATTATATCAATATCTATTTAAGAAATAATAGTGCATGTATTTTATTATGTAGCAAATATTATAGATTTACAGTTTTACGATATCCGTTCGTATCCGTACTGACAATAGCATATCTAGTTGCATGCTGGAATATCATGATATCATTATACTACTACATTAGTACAACATGTTATTTAGTTTGCATCATATATAGTAATAAATGTATAATGGTTATTACAGATAGATACATATGCATCCTTGCATTACCTGTGTTTTGATACTGGTTACAGTTTTAAATGGGGTATCTATTTGGTTGATGCGCATCACATGACATGTTCACAACACACTACTTAACTTGTTACTTAGATCTTGTTAGTAATGCCAACATTATTGACGTGTTGTTCTGACGGACATGACTTGTTGTCGGTATAGACAAGAACTGTACATACTTGATCCTGTATTGGCATTAGATCTATATTGGCAATACCTGACTCGAACACAAACCTGGGGGAAAAGTGGAAATCAAGAATGTAACTGAAACGTAACTCAAGAGGATATTATTACATGTTTGTCGTTTTTCCGGGCGTTACGGAATAATTACTTGTTTTCCGTTTTTCCGGGCGTTACGGAATAATTACTTCTTTGCCGTTTTTCCGGGCGTTACGGAATAATTACATGTTTGCCATTTTTCCGGGCGTTACGGAATAATTACTTGTTTGCCGTGTTTCCGGACGTTACAGAATAATTACTTGGTACCGTGGTCCCGTAGAGAATGAACGGAATATATACTGTTGAATTACGTTGAGAATTATATTAATTGGTTTCAAAAACTTATAGAATAGATAATCTATAGGCACAGATTTTAGTATACACATCACATACATGTACCTCACTGTTCTATATCCGTGTTTATCATTCACATTATTTTTTAATCATATTATTATATCCTGATTATTGCTATTGTTTGATATTTATGATGCACTGACGTCTAGGTTTTTCATGGCCCAGTTCCTCTACCTTTATCGCAGGCTGAACAAGAGTATTTTAGCCATCAAGCCAGGCAATGAGGAGCTAGCTTTTTAGACTCTTAGTTTATTTAATACCGCGGTTTTATTTCTATTGATGTGAGCCCATTTTGGGACGTGATTCAGTTGGTATTGTTTTATTGGATCTTAATTCGTTTCCGCCACATTTATTTCTTGATTTTATTTACTGTGGCAGATGGACATGTGTTAGCTAGATTATATTTATTTTACTGTTCTTGGTATCCGCTTAACTGCCTTAATGTCACTGTGGAAGAATGATTCCTAGCCGTAGGTAGCATGGTTGGTTCTGTCACATGCTGTGTTTACTTATCTTGGGAAGCGGGGCATGACAAAAATGCTAATGAATATTTGGCTATATAAAAAAAATGTTATTAGTTTAAAACATAGGGATTTAAAATAAAACTAAAATATTTCAGTCGATATTCGAACACGCAACCTATAGATTAAGACTAAAAATCCTGAATTGAAAGCCAACAGTGCACACTGAACTTCTTAAACTAAACATACTATTTTATGTAATATGAAACTGTTAGTGTATATGCCCTAGGGGCCATTATTGTATCATACTAGCATGTATATTACTTAATGGAATCTTGGGATATTCACAGATGTATTGACAGTCTTGCTAAATATGGTAGTATGCTACTTGGCTTGTGTCTACTTTAATATGTGCATATGTTTCTTGTAACGTATCACTTATACATATTAGTAGAGCCCATAGGTTCTTTTCTTGATTACCAGCGTTGTGATGGCAGTCACACTAGTGGGGGCTGGGTAGTCTATAAGCAACATCCTATAATTGTCCCTAATCGTAGGATTATCGAGACAGGGCATCGATACTCCAGAGTAGACTAGTGTGTATGCTTCTCATCCCAGTTGGGGAGATGGTATGTCCCACAGCCATCAGTACGTTGTACTGGAGATAGTATACAGGTGCTCGTTAGGTTACGGGTACACCAGACAGGACTCGCAAGGGAATTGTTGGTTGGTTTTATACCCGTCGTCAGTTAACAGTTCCCAGGTGACATGAGTACAGCATAGTCCGCAGACTTGACACTGCTACTTCGCCTCGAGTGTGTCCCACTGTTCTTAGATTGCTACCCTACCACGGCTCAAAGGAGTCGTGCAAACAGGTAGCAGTTGGGTGCAGTCCCGAGCACTTGGAGGAAGTGGCGGTTAGACAGGATTCGTCTCTCCCGGTATTGGGAGTTGATATCGCGCTGTGTCAGAGAGCCATTACGCAAAGTCCCTGGCCAAGGCAAGCGAGATTTACTGGTAGGCTCCAGTAGTTTCTCAGGGTGTAATGGGCTACGCTCCGACACGACTTATACCTCTATTAGGGGACTGATGCTTGCCGCCCCCAGGCTCGATATGCGATAGTCTTAGACGAACAGACCGGACTGTACGGAGATTGTCACATCGGGCTCAGTAGGAGTTCGGATGGGTTTCCTCATCGGCCTTCTTATCGACATCTACCTGGGGACCGTTACGTACAGCTAGTGCCGCTTGCGGTCTGTGGTTAAACCCACTGCCAGCGTAGTGTCGAGTCTTTAGAGTCCTACACAGAGATTTTCCCTGCTCCAGGCGAAACGATATAGAGGTCGTATGGTTTTACGACAAGGGTTCGGACGCGTACGTGTGTTTACGCACGTACGACGTTCGGACAGTTTTTACTAGCAGGCTTTGGTTTAAGCCAGATTCTAGTATCGGGTTATTGGATTTATACAGTCTAAAGTTTTTTCCGTGTTTTCACGGATTGTAGGGGCGTTCTCGTAATTTGTCGGGAAGCTTCTAGAAGCATGGTGACTTGGGGGGTAAGGTGGCATTAGCATTAAATGATATTGTGACTCATTATGTGTGATTCATCATGTCATTAATGCATTATTAAATGCTTAATGACTCACATAGTGAATCACTCATAATGCAATTATGTAGCATGATGAATAATCTCATTTTATTCATTCTTATAATCACCTTCTCTCTCCTCAAGCTCTCTCATTCTTCAAACCCTAACCCTAACCTCTCATGTGTTGAGATCAAGGGTTAGCTAGACTAATACATCCATAACCTCACTCTATATCCCTTAGGTAGCTTAGATTAGCACTTTGAGCAACCTAGTTATCTTAAGTTAGAGATCAAACTTGGCGTAGGAGCTCTCGGGTGGATTGTCTTTGACTCGAGGAGGCCGTTGAGGTGCCGATGTTCCAAGGAGCCTATGAGGAGTGGAGGACAGCGATGAAGACTCGAAGGACATGTAACGTGATGTATAACTTCGAATCCGAGTAGTTAAACCTCTCGTAGATAGCTAGTAACGGTTTAGATACGATTCCTGCGCTCAAGTCCGTGTTACGAAACTTTAATAATCGTTTTTCATATATTCCGCCTCCCCGCAAGTTCGTGGGGTGCGTGACATGGACTTACAGTGGTATCAGAGCCAACTAAACCATTACTAGCTTATTAGCAACTAATTGAACTTCGATCGTCGGAAAACACGAAAACGAAACCCCGGAAACCCTTAAGTTTCTGTTAATTTTAAACATGTCTAAAAAATTATATGATATGCCTTAAAATTCACAGCAGGGAAATATAAGAATACTGGGAAAATACGAGCCCCTAACTCGGCAAGACGGCCGCGGATCTGTGTCAAAATGGTGCTTTTGGCTGCGGATCCGCCGCCGAGTCAACCCCGAGTTGAATCTGATTTGCACAGTAATTCATATTTTCTGGAGTTTTGTTTTCCTGTATATTCTGTTTCTGCCCAGGTTACTTCTGTGCTGGCTTGCAATTGGGGTAGACATGGAAAATGGTTGTCGATCGATGTTCTAAGATATTTGCTAATTGGGTTTTTATCTGTAATGTTTAATGTGTTCGTAAACCTCCCCTAACTGCTAGTATGTCGGTTGGCAGGGGGTTGCACATTTCTGTAATGTTTACTGTTTGTGTATATGGACTTGATTGGAATGTTGTGATGATTAGCCGGGGTTTGAGATGTATTTTATATTCATTCATTTGATGTAATTGTAATATGATGTAATATTATTCATCCAGGTTGCGGTTGTTGCCACCGTTGTATTATTTCTTTTTACTGTTTTTGCTCCTAGGATAGACCCAAGGCGGGGTACACAAACTACCGGGTACGTTGAAGTGTTTAGTGGCCTACTCACGTTGTTGAGGGAGACCGCTTCACTTCGGGTACTTGGCGGGTAGTTTGCCGTACCCGTAGGGGTCTAGGGTTGGGGTAATGGCTATTCATCACAACTGTGTAATTTGTCTTTTATTGCAGGCTCAAAGCAAATGCGGATTGCTAGTATATCCAATAAAGTTCATCTGTGATCTGGAATGCTTATTATTGCGTCTGACGAATGTACAATATCTATATATGATAGCTATTAGACGTCACTTATGTTTTACACCCGCGCTAGCCCAGCCCCCGCTCTGTCGTTAGTTAAGTAACCTAACGGGCGATGACGGGACCCCGTGGCGAATGCGGATGGCATAAGAGGACGTGGTATTTTCGTTGTTTTCTGCAATGATAAGATAAAAGATGGGACGCATTATTATAATGCAAAGAAAATAAACCAAAGTTAAGTCGTTGGAACAAATTTAAAAGAAACCACTCGGTTATTTTAAAAGATCAGAATTTTTAATTGCGGAGCTTTAACCACTCCTTTTAAAAAGTATCAGGTTCCTTCGATTATATCAAGTTCACTACGTTCACGGTTTTGCCAAAACCATTCGTAGCCCTCCATCATTTCATATGAATATTCAATAGTATTCAAGCTATATTTGTTGACCTTCGTCAAGGCATAGTGATTGGTAGCTGTTGGGTGTTCATATGTTGCATAGATAGATGCGTTGGTTTGGGACAGTCGTATTACCTTGTTGACCTTCGTCAAGGGTATGTACGGGTGGGTTCAAATTAACCTGGATAATGACGGGTAGAACCTGACATGTGACTTACGATTTGTTGACCTTCGTCAAGGTCATAAGAGCATGGGGCAAAAATCCACATCGGGAATTTCTAAAGAAACTGAAATTTGCAGAAAGATGCATACCATTTTGGTGTTTGATGAATGTTGGTAGGATTCCTTCAACATTATCATACGATGATATTTTGGATCCCGATCCTACTGTGAGTATATACTACTTATCAGGACATTCGTCACTTAACGATCAATACTATAAACCAAGAAGGTGCCTAGAAAGGTCTCAGCGGGGCTACGTGTTAGTTGTATGTATGCCCTAGAGGCCATTACTGTACATTGGATGTATATTGTAGTGGATGCTGGGACATATATAGGTAGGACTTTCTTGCTCGACATGATAGTACGCTATCTGGTTGCTCTTTATCTTAACATGTATACTTTCTGTCTCTCTGATTACATGTTGATAAAGCCCTTAGGATGTGTACTCGACTTCCAAGACTATGATGCAGATCATACTAGTGGGGCCTGGGTAGTCATGAGTACATCCTTCATAGTTCCTAGTCGAGGGAATATCGAGACGGGGCATCGATATTCCAGAGTAGACTAGCGTATATCTTCTCGACCCATGCGATGGGCAATGGATGATCCCATAACCATTGGTGTTTGACATCAGAGATGGTATACGGGTGCTCAGTGGAGACTGGGTACACTGAACGGACTCGCCGAGAACTCCCAGATGGTATTATACCTCACGTCAGATGGCAGTTCTCTGGTGACACTGGTACAGCTTAGTCTGTTGACCCGAGATCGTCATAGAGTCTTGTGTGTCTCCCACTGTCCTTTGATTTCCACCCTACCACGGCTCTACTGAGTCGTGCAAACAGGTGGTTTTTGGGTACAGTCCCGATTCATATGGAGGCAATGAGCGATAGGAGGGGATTCGTCTCTCCCGGTATTGGGGGTTGATGTTGCGCAATGCACGACTGGCCATAACAGGAAATCCCTGGCCAGGGTTGCAGTGATATACTGGTAAGAGTTATCAGTAGTTTCACGAATGTTATGGACTTTACGTCGGCATGACTTATCAAGCTATTGGGGTCTGACGTTTACCACCCTTAGGCGAGATATGCGACATATCAGACGAACAGACCAGACTGTACGGTAAGTGTTACTGGTTGGATTCACAGGGGTGTGAGCGGGCTTGCTCGTCGATCTTCTGATCGCTCAATACCCGGGTGGCCGTTACGTTTAGCAGACCGCTTGCGGCTTGTGGGTGTTTGATATGATCATCACCTGCTGCCGGCGTATTGACGAGTCTTTAGAGTCCTACACAGAGGTTTCCTGGCTCAAGCGAAACGAAATAGGTGCGCATATGAGATATGTGCGGGACCGAGAATAATGCGTGTATGTGATACCATATTTCATTCTCGCGATGAATGTATCGAATGGTTATATGCGATATAACCTAGTTATCGAATCAAGGATTAACTCGATAAGCCGATACATTGGGTACTAGGCGGTTATATGCGACATGACCGGATCGTTAAATCAAGTGTTGATTTAATGATTTAATGTAGAATTATATATTTGATATATTACTTTGCATTAACTAGTATTGGTTCACTTTAAATGGATTTACTCACTTGGTTTGTGCACATTGTATATGTGATATATTTTGTGCACATGATTGTATCATGTTTGATGATACATGCAAGCTAGGGTTAGTGTAAAGAATTAGACCATGGTTAAGTTTATGATTAGGGTTTTCTTTTTATTTACTTATTCATTTATTTATTCTTTTTGTTTATTTTAGAAAAATAAAATGATAAAGAAAATAGAATGGTGGCTTGATTTGTTTGTAGTTGAAGTTTCTTGAAACTTTAACTAAGTCACCATTCTTGTCTCATCCTTAACCCTAACCATTCAAGTTAACCATGGTCCATTCTCTACAACTAACCAAGGGTTAGTAAATGATAAGTATTGATTTATTTATCATTTACATAACACTTATCACATCATCTTCTTCTTCTTCATCTTCTTCTTTCAGGAGAAGAAAGCTTGCTACATCAATGGTGATTGATGAAAAAGTGTGAGAAATCCAAATCTAAAGTCTACCCACTTCCTATTTCTTCATCCTCTACCTCTTGCCAAGTAGTATAGGGTGTTTCCTTCACAAGTTTTCTTGACTTGGTGAAGTTGGAGCTTGATCTAGCGATGCCTCGACGTAGATCATCTTCGGCATCGTCGTCGATGACCTAGCCCGCTTTTTCTCCGATGAAGCCGACGCTAGAGCCCAAGATATGATATGGACAGAGAGGAGACTTCATTGCGGAGCTATGGAGGTGGAGAACCGGATCTGCAAAGGTTGTATTTCCGTATTCTAGTAGTTAAGTGTTAACTAGTTTGTTTTATCGCCTATATATCTAGTCAACGATCCGTTCTAGGGTTTCTCGGCACCGTATTTTTTGATTTGTGCATGTTTGATCACTTGTGAGACTCCATTAGAATGCCTAGGAAACCTACAGTGGTATCAGAGCCTAGCTAGAGCCTTAGGCGAAGTCCTGACGGAGTTAGAAGTCCGATCGACCCAAAACCCCGACTTTAAAATGCTCTCTGGACTTTTTTGTAAAATGTGGATTTTTGCAGATTAAAAATATTCAGAAAAATCAGCAGGAAGACCTAAGGATTACTGTAAAATTCGAGGACCTAATTCCATAAAGGCACCGCGGATCCGCGGCATGAGCATGCTCATGCGGCGGTTCCGTGGCCATTTTGTCGTTTTGTGCATCTAATTTTGCACAGTAATTCTTAGTTGTCTGTGCTGGTTTTCCTGGGGATTTTTAATATTTTTTTCCAGAGTTTCATTTTCTGGGTTGTATTGGGGACTCAGTGTATCGATCGGATTGTCTAATTTTGTCAGTGTGTTCTTTCGGATAAATTTTAGAATATGTTAAAAAGTTCGACCGGATATAAATACCCAATTTTTCCCCTGCCGGGAAATTTCCAATTGTTGGATTTTTTCCGTAGTTTAACGACGTTCTAAGTAGTGCAAGTAACGCGATGGACCCTCTAGAAGACAACAAACCTTAACTCGATTATGTGACCGTCTTGAACTGCCCTTTGAACCTTCGGGTTTGGGGCAGTACGGCGTGCCACATGTGAGGCGTTGGCTTGACCCTTCTATGGCTGGACCGTTGGTACTGAGGCACGAACTGAATGCTGTTAGACTTATTTCATGCGTTGAGCCGTATCGGGAAAACTTGGGTGTTCGAATGTTCGATCGGAAAGTTTAACATTTTCTGTTTATCCGGAATGTGATACAATAATTGGAATTCACAAGTAGTTATGAGATAACTGAATGAATGTTATAAACACAGCACTTTAGTCTCACTTGATTGGTTGCCACGGAGTTTTGATGTGATCAAAAGTCCGTCGCAATCACGTAGCGTACGCGGATACTCGCCGGGTAAACTTAATAGACAGCTTCACCCCATAGCCCCGACCAAGTGACTGTAGGAGAACCCCGTCGCCGAAAGCATCCGTTCAGGTGCTCGCGGTAGCAGTGTTCTGCCTTGGTGCACTTCGTCGACGGCATCGGGGGTGCGGCCGCCTACTGAAGTTTGCAACGAGCATTCGATCAGAATGTCGGGAATCTTGTTGAATTGCCTGACTTGATATTGAAAAGTGTTTTCGATAATGAGACTAAAATGCGGGGTTTATAATTGTTAGGCATGCGATGTCTAAAGAATTCATTTGGTCAGGCATGCGATGTCTGAAGTGGTTGCGGATTCCAACTGTTGTAGTTTTACACTTTCTTTTCTGTGACCGTAAGTGTAATATGTGATATCGCCGGTTTCGTTGCTATATGTCAACGACAATTGGGATACGCATGTTTGCTTACGTTGATGACATGTGATGTTATGTGTTGCTGGATATGTTATATTGGATCGTCGTGTTTGAATAGCCGGGGGGGTTTTATGTGAGATGAGTGTTTTTCATTTTCATTCATGTAAAAACTTGTATGTAATATTCTTTTATTGGGGCACTTCCAGGTTGCGGAAGATGTCACCGTTGATGTATATTATTTACTTTTCTGCACTAGGATAGACCCAAGGAGGGGAGCACAAGTAACCGGGTTCTAGGGTCCAGTGGGAGACCATCTCGAGGAGTCGAGTCCGGGTCTCCTAACCCTAGAATTGGTAGGGTTGCTTGTCGCTCTCGTAGGGGTCTAGGGGTGTGGGATTGGCTATTCATCACGACCGTGGAATCCGTGTTTTATACCGGCTCGTATTGAAAACAAGGACGTCCTAGTATATCCAATATTTCATATATTTCTTCTGCTGTGATTTATCTGTGATGTGATCATGTGATGTTCTGTGACAGATATTATATATAGTATATATGATATATTATATAGACGTTGCTTATGTTTTACACCAGCGCTAGCCCTGCCCCGCTCTGCCGTTAGTTACCTAACCTAACGGTGCAGACGGGACATCGAGGCGAATGCGGATGGCATAAGCGCACGTTATATTTATCTGTGATGTTTAGGTGGACTTAAATGATGGGATATTCATTAATGAGATTAATGAAAGAAAATAAACCTAATTGATGTTGTGGAATCGAATTTCAAAATAAAAACAGGTAGCTACAGTTCTTGCTTTGCATCGCGGTGTTCATTATAGAACATCCTGCACCTTATTCGATGAGGAAAGGACCGAGATCCCTTCACCGGGAGTGACTCCTTTAGCAATAACTGGCAGATGCTACACACTCGGTTTGTCCTTTGATTGCTTCTATAGTTTCTTCTTTGCACAGTGATATATATGATATATCCCGCACCTCATTCGACGAGGAAAGGGCCGACGATCCCTTCACCGGGAGTGACCCCTTTAGCAAAACTAGAAAAGCCTCGAAAACATTCCATTTAAAAACCATTTGATTCCGCAATGAGATCAAGTTCAAAGCGTTAAAGGTTTTCATAAAAACCATTCGCAACCCTCCGTCATTTTAGGAAGTAGAGTACTTAGTATTCGTGCTGTGTTTGTTGACCATAGTCAAGGCACAGTGTACGGTAGCTAAGTGATGTCTTCCTACACCGCATATGATGCGATTAGTTAGGACAGTCGCGTGACTTTGTTGACCTTAGTTAAGGGTCATGTGGGTGGGTCTAATTAATCACGAAATGACGGGTAGAACTTGACTAGTACTTATGATTTGTTGACCATAGTTAAGGTCATAGGTGCTAGGAGTAAAAACCTTTATCGGGAGTTTCAAGTTTTGAAATTTGCAATGAGATTGCATACCTTCTATATGATAGTTGGATCCGGATACCCACTGCGAGTAATTGTTACTCCTGGGAGAGTTTTGCACATTGCAATTAGCCGATCAAGTAGGTGTCTAGAAAGGTGTCAACAGGGTTACGCCTCTGGGAAAACGAGGTTTACTGTAATTAGGTCCGTGCGAAAGCACGGGGAACCTCCCTCAAATTACCGACACTGGCCTGGCTGAAAGATTGGCGAACTTGTAGAGTGTAATTAATCCCGGCTAGTCTTTCCTTTTAAGGTTTGAAGGAAGATTTGATAAAAACAGTGGGAGCCATCCTGATTAGATAAAATACATAACCAATCTGATCTTGCAAGAGCGCACGCAGAGTGTTTTCTTCTCTCTCTCTCCTGGTAGCGACCATATCACGCCCTAATCAAGATAATAAAATGGATGTATTGACCGAACCCGCTTGTTATACTGAGCTGGGGAACGTTGGTCCCGCTCCAACTTATAATTGTTATAAGACAGAGCAGGAAATAGGGGAATACCAGAATTCCTATGCCGCCCAAACGAAGAAAGTGCATATGATGCATCTCCTTCGGGTGTGTTCATTATGTAGAACTGTTTCTCAGTATCCTCTGCATCCTGGGTATCTGATACCGGATCAGGATCCCAGATATGTAATATGTTACATAGGACTACAAAAAGGTAGAAAAACTGAGAACGGGTGATAAGTTTCATAAGACAGAAAACGGGGCAAGTGTTGCAGCCAAGTCTGTTGGTCACTGTCACCCTGTATTACGAATACATTGATTCTGAACAAATGCTATTAGATACCGAACCTGATATACAAAATCATATCGGTCTCTTTATTAGTAAAGAAAGGATATAATTTTGTATTGATGGATAATGTTTTGAACATTTCCTATATCAAAAGTTGATCGGTTTAGGCGCGTTATCTAAAAGCATTAACGTTCTAAATCAAACTACAGTTCTTAGTATTCAGAACACACACAAGAGGAAGAGTTCGGAAATGAACGAATCATTCTTGAGGCATTGTACAGTAGGTCATATCAATGTGACCCGACTAGCTGAAGTTACATTTTAGATGCATATTTAAATCAGTTTGAATTTACATCTTGTGAAACTTGCCAGTCATGTCACAAAGATAAGATGACCATAGCTCTGTTTGTTGGAAACAGAGAAAGAGTTAGTAAACTCTTGGGACTGATACATTATGATGTATGTAAGGTCTCCTGTCTACACATGCCAGGACTGGTTCTTTATACTTCATTACGTTCTCTGACGATCTCTCAAGATTCTGACATATGTTCTTGTTGAAACATAAGTCCGAACCTTTTGAGGTATTCACAGAATATAAGTTAGAAGTAGAGAACCAATAACCGGGTATAAGTATTATGTCCTTTGATGAGATCAAGGAGGAGAATACTTGTGCATGGAATTCCTGGATTATTCTAAAGGAGAATGAAATTCTCTCTCAGCATTACTCCTCCGAATAATCATAGCACATTGGTGTATCGGGGCGGAGCAATCACACCCTATATGATAAGGTGTGCTCTATGATGAGTACTACTGAGTTACCTGTTTCCTTTTTGGGGTTTATGCACTTGAGAAGCTGCATACTTATTGAATTAGGTTCGAATCAAATCTGTGCCTACCACTCCATATGAGATATGGTGTGGGAAGAGCCTATCTCTTAAGTAAGTTAAGATTTAGGATTGTTCGGCCTATGTTTAAAGCAAAATCCGGACAAGATCGAGGTAAAGTCAGTTGTGTAGAACTGGAAAGGTTCCAGCTATACAAAACTGCAGCTGATGATTTGACAGAACCAAAAGATTCAATAGTTCCCGACGAACCTCAGCCTCTCCGCCGATCTAGCAGGGTTCCTCATCCGCCTGAGAGATACCTCGGTTTCTCGATGACAGTGGGAGTAAGGATTGCATCATGAGATGATGACCCAACTAGATTCGAGCAGGCCATTAAGAGTAGGGACTCTGTAAGAATGGCTGGATGCTTAGCCATCTGAGATGGAATCTATATACACCAACAAAGTATGGACTTTGGTTGCGATATCTAAAGGGTTAAATCCCCATCAGGAGCAAGTATATCTTGAGAAGATTACTTGGTGTAGATGGACAAGTTGAGACTTTCAAAGCTAGACTTGTTAAAGGTTTTCGTCATCGACCAGGCACGAATAATGATGAAACCTTTTCCAGGGACTATGCTCAAGTCCATCCAGATCCTACTTGCCACGGCTACATACCATGACTACGATATCTGGTGGTTGGGGGCCATGACTACTTTTCTAAATAATGATTTAGAAGAGAACGTCTATAAGAACACAGCCAGAGGGCCTCGTAGACAGTGGGTGCAGCGGAAACGTGTGCAAGATGCTTTATAGGATAAAGCAGGCATCGCGGAGTTGGAACATCTGTTTTGATGTGGTAGTCAAAGTATTTGACTTCATCAAAATAGTAGATGAACCTTGTATATACAAAACGGTAGTAAAGAGTAAGGTAGGTGTCCTCGTATTGTACGTGGACAACATACTCTTGATAGGAAAAGATTTTCCTATGCTACGATCGGTCGATCTCCTATTATCACAAAGATTCTCCAATAGGATCAAAGTGATACCTACTAAATCCTAAGCTTTGGATCTATGAGATAGATCTAATTGGATGCTAGGATACTCACTAGTTGTAGTGAGATGGTATCAATCGTGTAGGGTTCCTAGGCACCCTAATGAGATCTCACAAGGCATCAACCATGCCAATTTCAAATTTAAACGGTGCCGAGAAACCCTAGAACGGATCGTTGGCTAGAATTCTAGGCGAAAAGTAAACTAGTTAACACTTAACTATAAGAATACGGAAATACAACCTTTGTAGATCTGGTGCTCCACCTCCACGGCTCCGCAATGAAGTGCTCTCCGCTGTCCAAATCGAACCATGACTCTCACGGTGGTTTCATCGGAGAAAAGACCGGGCTAGGTCGTCGATGTCCATACCGAAGACGATCTACGTCGAGGCATCGCTAGATCAAGCTCCAACTTCACCAAGTGATGAAACTTGTGAAGAAAACACACTCTACTACTTGGCAAGAGGTAGAGGATGAAGAAATAGGAAGTGGGTAGACTTTAGAATTGGATTTCTCACTTGTTTTCATCAATCACCATTGATGAAGCAAGCTTCTTCAAGTGAAGAAGATGAAGAAGAAGAAGATGAATAATATGATAAGTATATTTCAAAAAGGAAATAATAATAATACTTATCATAATGTAACCATGGTAATGTGTAGAGAGTTAATCATGGTTGAATGGAATGGTTAGGGTTAAGCATGAGACAAAATGGTCACTTGGTCAAAGTCTTCATGAAGCTTCATGAACAGAACAAAACAAAACAAGCCACCATTTTCTCATTTGCTTTTCTTTTTCCAAAAGAATAAATAAATGAATAAAATGAATAAGGAAATAGTAAACCCTAACCATTTCATTAACCAAGGTTTAATTCTTTACACTTAACCAAAAAGCATGTATCATCAAACATGATACAAGCATGTGCACAAAATCATATCGCATATGCAATGCGCACATCCGAGTGAGAAAATCCATCTTAAGTGAACCGATACTAGTTAATGCAAAGTAATATATCAAATATATAATTATGCATTAAATCATTAAATCAACACTTGATTTAACGATCCTGTCATATCGCATATAACCGACTAGTATCCAATGTATCGGCTTATCGAATCAATCCTCGATTCGATAACTAGGTTATATCGCATACAACCATTCGACACATACATCGCGAGAATAGAATACGGTATCACATACACGCATTATTCTCGGTCCCGCACATATCTCATATGCGCTCCTATTTCGTTTTGCTTGAGCCAGGAAACCTCTGTGTAGGACTCTAAAGACTCGTCAATACGCCGGCAGCAGGTGATGATCATATCAAACACCCACAAGCCGCAAGCGGTCTGCTAAACGTAACGGCCACCCGGGTATTGAGCGATCAGAAGATCGACGAGCAAGCCCGCTCACACTCCAGTGAATCCAACCAGTAACACTACCGTACAGTCCGGTCTGATCGTCTGATATGTCGCATATCTCGCCTAGGGGTGGTAAACGTCAGACCCCAATAGCTCAATAAGTCGTGTCGATGTGAGGTCTATAACATTTCGAGAAACTACTGGTAACACTTACCAGTAAATCTCAGCAACCCTGGCCAGGGATTTCCTGTTATAGCCAATCGAACACAGCGCAACATCAACCCCCTATACCGGGAGAGACGAATCCCCTCCTATCGCTCATTGCCTCCATGTGACTCGGGACTGTACCCAAAAACCACCGTTTTGCATGCCCTCTTGGACGTGGTAAGATGGAAATCAAAGCACAGTGGGAACCACACAAGACTCTATGACGATCTCGGGTCAACAGACTACTCTGTACCAGTGTCACCAGAGAACTGCCATCTGACGTGAGGTATAATACCATCTGGGAGTTCTCAGCGAGTCCGTCCAGTGTACCCAGTCTCTACTGAGCACCCGTATATCATCTCTGATGTCAAACACCAATGGATATGGGATCATCCATCGCCCATCTGTATGGGTCGAGAAGGTATACGCTAGTCTACTCTGGTATATCGATGCCCCGTCTCGATATACCCACGACTAGGGACTTTGAAGGATGTACTTATGGACTACCATGTCCCTACTAGTATGATCCGCATCATAGTCCAGGTAGTCAAGTACACATCCTAAGGGCTTTACCAACATGTAACAGAGAGACAAACAGTATACACGTTAAGGTAAAGATCAACCAGATAGCATACTATCATGTCGAGCAAGAAAGTCCTCCCTATATATGTCCCAGCATCCACTATAATATACATCCTATGTACAGTAATGGCCTCTAGGGCATACATATAACTAACAATCTCCCACTTGCACTAGGGCCATCTGTAGCAGTGGTTGTAGTATCTCATACTCAACTATCCCATAAAAATCTCTCTCTGGGAATAGGCCTTTGTGAGTGGATCCGCTGTGTTGTCCTCTGAGTCTACTCTCCTGTCCTCGATCCCCTGGAGATTAACCATCTCCATGATCAGGTAATACTACCTTAGAATATGTCTGGATTACTGATGGGACGGACGTTCCTTGGCATAAGCCACAACTCCATTGTCTCACAATGGCAGGAACGAAGTTCATCTCATGAACTAATATACACCCAAACAGCCTCTTTGGTAGCATCTTAAGTAGCGATGTATCGAGCCTTTATCGTCTAGTATGCCACGGTATCTAGCTTGGAACTCTTCCAACATACCGCCCTTTTACTGAGGGTAAAGACAATGCCTGTGACTGACACTCAGTCGTCTTTATCACCCTGGAACACTTCCAGTGATTCTTCCCAGGATCAATTGATACCATCTCACTACAGCTAGTGAGTATTCTAACATCCACTTGGATCTATCTCATAGGTCCAAAACCCAGGATTTAGTAGGTATCACTTTGATCCTATGTGGAGAATCATTGTGATAACCGGAGATTGACCGAGCGTAGCATAAGAAACTCTTTTCTTATCAAGAGTATGTCATCCATGTATTCTACGAGGATCGTCACCATACTCCCTACTACCTTTTTGTTTATACAAGGTTCATCTACCATTTTGATGATGTCAAACTCTTTGACTACTTCATCAAAACAGACGTTCCCACTCCGCGATGCCTGCTTTATCCTATAAAGCATCTTGCACATGTTTCCGCTGCTCCCACTGTCTACGAAGCCCTCTGGCTGTGTACTTATAGACGCTCTCTTCTAAATCATCATTTAGAAAAGCAGTCAAGACACCCAACCACCAGATATCGCAGTCATGGTATGTAGCCGTGACAAGTAGGATCTGGATGGGCTTAAGCATAGCTACTTGAAAAGGTTTCATCATTATCCACACCTGGTCAATGATGCAAACTTTTAACAAGTCTAGCTTTGAAAGTCTCAACTTTTCCATGTACACCTAGTAATCTTCTCAAGATATACTTGCTCCTGATGGGGATTTAACCCTTCAGATATAGCAACCAAAGTCCATACTTTGTTGGTGTATATGGATTCCATCTCAAATCACTAAGCATCCAGCCATTCTTACAGAGTCTTACTCCTGATGGCCAGCTCAAAACTAGTTGGGTCATCATCTCATGATGCAATCCTCGCTCCCACTGTCATAGAGAAACTGAAGTATCTCTCAGGTGGGTGAGGAACCCTACTAGATCGGCGGAGAGGCTGAGGTTCGTTGGTAACTATTGAATCCTTTGGTTCTATCAAATCATCTGCTGTAGTTTGTATAGCTGGAACCTTTCCAGTTCTACATTACAGACCTTGCTTCGAGCTTGTCCGGATTTTGCTTTTTGACGTAGGCCGGACAACCCCAAATCTTAACTAGCTTAAGACATGGGCTCTTCCCATTCCATATCACATATGAAGTGGTAAGCAACTGATTTGATTTGAACCCTGTTCAATAGGTATGCAGCTTCTCAAGCGCATAACTCCCAAAAGGAAATAGGTAACTCAGTAGTACTCATCATAGAGCACACCTTATCACATAGGGTGTTATTGCTCCGCCCCGATATACCATCGTGCTATGGTGTATACGGAGGAGTAATACTGAGAGAGAATCTCATTCTCCTTTAGAAAAGTCCAAGAATTTCGTGCCCAAGTATTCTCCTCCTTGATCTCATCAAAGGACATAATACTTATACCCGTGTTTTGGTTCTCTACTTCTAACTTATATTCTGTGAATATCTCAAAAGGTTCGGACTTGTGTTTCAACAGGAACATATGTCTGAATCTTGAGAGATTATCAGAGAATGTAATGAAGTACAAAGAACCGGTCTTGGCATGTGTAGACAGGGGACCTTTATACATCAACATGTATCATCCCAAGAGTTCACTAACTCTTTCTCCGTTTCCAATAAACGGAGCTATGGTCATCTTATCTCTGTGACATGACTGGCAAGTTTCACAAGATGTAAATTCAAACTGATTTAAATATGCATCTAAATGTAACTTAGCTAGTCGGGTCGCATTGATATGACCTAGTCTACAATACCTCAAGAAGAATTCGTTCATTTCTGAACTCTTCCTCTTGTGTGTGTTCCATATACTAAGAATTGTAGTTTGATTTAGAACATCAACGCTTTTAGATAACGTGCCTGATACGATCAACTTTTGATATAGGAAATGTTCAAAACATTATCCAACAATACAAAATTTTATCATTTCTTTACTGATAAAGAGACTGATATGATTTTGTATATCAGGTTTGGTATCTAATAACATTCGTTCAGAATCAATGTATTTGTAATACAGGGTGACAGTGACCAACAGACTTGGCTGCAACACTTGCCCCGTTTTCTGCCTAATGAAACTTATCACCCGTTCTCAGTTCTCTACCTTTCTGTAGCCCTATGTAACAGATTACATATCTGGGATCCTGATCTGGTATCACATACCCAGGACGTAAAGGATACTGAGAAACAGTTCTCTGTAATGAACACACCCGAAGATGATGCATCAGCATGCACTCTCTTCATTTGGGCGGCACGGGAAATCTGGTATTCCCCAATTTCCTGCTCTGTCTTATAACAATTATAAGTTGGAGCGGGACCAACGTTCTCCAGCTCAGTATAACAAGCGGGTTCGGTCAAATATCCGTATTATTATCTTGATTAAGGCGTGATATGGTCGCTACCAGGAGAGAGAGAGAAGAAAACACTCAGCGTGCGCTCTGCAAGAATAGATTGGTTATTACTTTATCTAATCAGGATGGCTCCCACTGCTTTTTATCAAATCTTCCTTCAAACCCTAAAAGGAAAGACTAGCCGGGATTAATTACACACTACAAGTTCGCCAATCTTTCAGCCAGGCCAGTGTCGGTACTTTGAGGGAGGTGCCCCGTGCTTTCGCACGGACCTAATTAATGTAAACTTCGTTTTCCCAGAGGCGTAACCTCGTTGACACCTTTCTAGACACCTACTTGATCGGCTAATTGTAATGTATAAAACTCTCCCAGGAGTAACTCTTACTCGCAGCGGGTATAGGGATCCAACTATCTCATAGAAGGTATGCAATCTCATTGCAAATTTCAACACTTGAAATTCCCGATAATATTTTGCCCCTAGCGTCCTATGACCTTGACAGAGGTCAACAAACCATAGGCTGCTAGTCAAGTTCAACCCGTCATTTCCTGATTGAAGTAAACCTACCCGCACGACCCTTGACAGAGGTCAACAAGGTCGCACGACTACCCTAAATCAATCACATCATATGCTTATGCAGATAAGCACTAATCAGCTACCGCACACTACGCCTTGACAGAGGTCAACAAACGCAGCACGAATACTAACCAGTACATATCTGAAATGACGGAGGGCTACGACAGGTTTTTCTGAAAACCTATTGCGTAATGAACTTGATATCGTTATAGAATCAAATGATTTTAAAATGGAGTGCTTTTGAGGCTTTTCTAGTTTTGCTAAAGGAGTCACTCCCGGTGAAGGGATCGTCGGTCCTTTCCTCGTCGAATGAGGTGCGGGATATATCATATATATCACTGTGCAAAGCAAAAACACTTAAAAGCAATCAAAAGACAAACCGAGTGTGTAGCATCTGCCAGTTATTGCTAAAGGAGTCACTCCCGGTGAAGGGATCTCGGTCCTTTCTTCATCGAATAAGGTGCAGGATATATCACATATACCTCTGTGCAAAGCAAGAACTGTAGCTACCTGTTTTATTTTGAAATTCGATTCTACAACATATTAGGTTTCTTTTATTTCATTAATCACATTAATGAAGTCCCATCATTTAAGTACCTAAACATCACAGATAAATACGACGTACACTTATGCCATCCGCATTCGCCTCGATGTCCCCTCGTGCACCGTTAGGTTAGGTAACTAACGGCAGAGCGGGGCAGGGCTAGCGCGGGTGTAAAACATAAGTAACGCCTATATAATATATCATATATACTATATACTGTATCTATCACAGAACATCACATGATCACATCACAGATATCGCAGCAGAAGAAACATATGAAATATTGGATATACTAGGACGTCCGTGTTTTCAATACGAGCCAATATAAAACACGGATTCCACGGTCGTGATGAATAGCCAAACCCACACCTTTAGACCCCTACGAGAGCGGCAAGCAACCCTACCAATTCTGGAGTTAGGAGACCCAGACCCGACTCCTCGAGTTGGTCTCCCACTGGACTCCAGAACCCGGTTACTTGTGCCCTCCTCCTTGGGTCTATCCTAGTGCGGAAAAGTAAATAATATACATCAACGGTGACAACTTCCGCAACCTGGAAGTGCCCCAATAAAAGAATATTACATACAAGTTTTTACATGAATGAAAATGAAAAACACTCATCTCACATAAAAAACCCCGGCTATTCAAACACGACGATCCAATATAACATATCCAGCAACACATAACATCACATGTCATCAACGTAAGTAAATATGTCCATCCCAATTGTCGTTGACATATAGCAACGAAACCGGCGATATTACATATTACACTTACGGTCACAGAAAAGAAAGTGTAAAACTACAACAGTTGGAATCCGCAACCACCTCAGACATCGCATGCCTGACCAAATGAATTACTTAGACATCGCATGCCTAACAATTATAAACCCCGCATTTCAGTCTCAAAATCGAAAACTCTTTTCAATATCAAGTCGGGCAATTCAACAGGATTCCCGACATCCTGATCGAATGCTCGTCGCAAACTTCAGTAGGCGGCCGCACCCCCGATGCAGTCGACGAAGTGCACCAAGGCGGAACACCGCTACCGGGAGCACCCGAACGGATGCTTTCGGCGACGGGGTTCTCCTACAGTCACCTGGTCAGGGCTATGGGATGTAGCTGTCTATTAAGTTTACCCGGCGAGTATCCGCGTACACTACGTGATTGCGACGGACTTTTGATCACATCAAAATTCCGTGGCAACCGATCAAGTGAGACTAAACTGCTATGTTTATAACATTCATTCAGTTATCTCATAACTCCTTGTGGATTCCAATTATTGTATCTCATTCCGGATAAATAGAAAATGTCAAACTTTCCGATCGAACAATCGAACACCCAAGTTTTCCCGATACAGATCAACACATGAAACAAGTCTAAAAACATTCAGTTCGTGCCTCAGTACCAACGGTCCAGCCGTAGAAGGGTCAAGCCAACGCCTCACATGTGGCATGCCGTACTGCCCCAAACCCGAAGGTTCAAAGGGCAGTTCAAGACGGTCACATAATCGAGTTAAGGTTTGTTGTCTTCTAGAGGGTCCATCGAGTTACTTGCACTACTTAGAACGTCGTTAAACTACGGAAAAATCCAACACTTGGAAATTTCCCGACAGGGGAAAAATTGGGTATTTATATCCGGTCGAACTTTTTTTAACATATTCTTAAAATTATCCGGAAAGCCACACAGACAAAATTTGATACTCCGATCGAAACACCGAATCCCCAAATCAATCCCAGAAAATTCAACTCTATAATAAATATTAAAATATCCCAGAAAATACAGCACAACTAAGGAGGAATTACTGTGAAACTTTTACTGTGTAAATCGACCGTACGGCCGCGGATCCGCCGCATGAGCCATGCTCATGCCGCGGAACCGCGGCGGTTTAGATGAATTAGGTCCACGAAATTTACAGTAATTCCTAGAAAACCCTGCTTGATTTTCTGCATATTTTTAATTTCGAAAAATCCATGATTTCAGAAAAAGTACAGAGAGCAAGTTTTGAGTTGGGTTTCGGGTTCGTTCGGGTTTCAAATTCCGTCTAGACTTCGCCTAAGGCTCTAGCTAGGCTCTGATACCACTGTAGGGTTCCTAGGCACCCTAATGAGGTCTCACAAGGCATCAACCATGCCAATTTCAAATTTAAACGGTGCCGAGAAACCCTAGAACGGATCGTTGGCTAGAATTCTAGGCGAAAAGTAAACTAGTTAACACTTAACTATAAGAATACGGAAATACAACCTTTGTAGATCCGGTGCTCCACCTCCACGGCTCCGCAATGAAGTGCTCTTCGCTGTCCAAATCGAACCATGACTCTCACTGGGGTTTCATCGGAGAAAAGACCGGGCTAGGTCGTCGATGTCCATGCCGAAGATGATCTACGTCGAGGCATCGCTAGATCAAGCTCCAACTTCACCAAGTGATGAAACTTGTGAAGAAAACACACTCTACTACTTGGCAAGAGGTAGAGGATGAAGAAATAGGAAGTGGGTAGACTTTAGAATTGGATTTCTCACTTGTTTTCATCAATCACCATTGATGAAGCAAGCTTCTTCAAGTGAAGAAGATGAAGAAGAAGAAGATGAATAATATGATAAGTATATTTCAAAAAGGAAATAATAATAATACTTATCATAATGTAACCATGGTAATGTGTAGAGAGTTAATCATGGTTGAATGGAATGGTTAGGGTTAAGCATGAGACAAAATGGTCACTTGGTCAAAGTCTTCATGAAGCTTCATGAACAAAACAAAACAAGCCACCATTTTCTCATTTGCTTTTCTTTTTCCAAAAGAATAAATAAATGAATAAAATGAATAAGGAAATAGTAAACCCTAACCATTTCATTAACCAAGGTTTAATTCTTTACACTTAACCAAAAAGCATGTATCATCAAACATGATACAAGCATGTGCACAAAATCATATCGCATATGCAATGCGCACATCCGAGTGAGAAAATCCATCTTAAGTGAACCGATACTAGTTAATGCAAAGTAATATATCAAATATATAATTATGCATTAAATCATTAAATCAACACTTGATTTAACGATCCGGTCATATCGCATATAACCGACTAGTATCCAATGTATCGGCTTATCGAATCAATCCTCGATTCGATAACTAGGTTATATCGCATACAACCATTCGACACATACATCGCGAGAATAGAATACGGTATCACATACACGCATTATTCTCGGTCCAGCACATATCTCATATGCGCTCCTATTTCGTTTTGCTTGAGCCAGGAAACCTCTGTGTAGGACTCTAAAGACTCGTCAATACGCCGGCAGCAGGTGATGATCATATCAAACACCTACAAGCCGCAAGCGGTCTGCTAAACGTAACGGCCACCCGGGTATTGAGCGATCAGAAGATCGACGAGCAAGCCCGCTCACACTCCAGTGAATCCAACCAGTAACACTACCGTACAGTCCGGTCTGATCGTCTGATATGTCGCATATCTCGCCTAGGGGTGGTAAACGTCAGACCCCAATAGCTCAATAAGTCGTGTCGATGTGAGGTCTATAACATTTCGAGAAACTACTGGTAACACTTACCAGTAAATCTCAGCAACCCTGGCCAGGGATTTCCTGTTATAGCCAATCGAACACAGCGCAACATCAACCCCCTATACCGGGAGAGACGAATCCCCTCCTATCGCTCATTGCCTCCATGTGACTCGGGACTGTACCCAAAAACCACCGTTTTGCACGCCCTCTTGGACGTGGTAAGATGGAAATCAAAGCACAGTGGGAACCACACAAGACTCTATGACGATCTCGGGTCAACAGACTACTCTGTACCAGTGTCACCAGAGAACTGCCATCTGACGTGAGGTATAATACCATCTGGGAGTTCTCGGCGAGTCCGTCCAGTGTACCCAGTCTCTACTGAGCACCCGTATATCATCTCTGATGTCAAACACCAATGGATATGGGATCATCCATCGCCCATCTGTATGGGTCGAGAAGGTATACGCTAGTCTACTCTGGTATATCGATGCCCCGTCTCGATACACCCACGACTAGGGACTTTGAAGGATGTACTTATGGACTACCATGTCCCCACTAGTATGATCCGCATCATAGTCCAGGTAGTCAAGTACAAATCCTAAGGGCTTTACCAACATGTAACAGAGAGACAAACAGTATACACGTTAAGGTAAAGATCAACCAGATAGCATACTATCATGTCGAGCAAGAAAGTCCTCCCTATATATGTCCCAGCATCCACTACAATATACATCCTATGTACAGTAATGGCCTCTAGGGCATACATATAACTAACAAATCGATCCTGGGGAGAATCACTGGAAGGGTTCCAGAGTGATAAAGACGACTGAATGTCAGTCACAGGCATTGTCTTTACCCTCAGTAAAGGGACGGTATGTTGGAAGAGTTCCAAGCTAGGTACCGTGACAAACTAGACGATAAAGGCTGATAACATCGCTATTAATGATACTACCAAAGAGGCAGTTTGGGTGTATAATGGTTCATAAGATGAACTAGGTTCCTACCATTGTATGACAATGGAACTATGGTTTTGGCCAAGGAACCCTGGTCCCATCAGTGACCCAGACATATTCTGAGGCAGCATCACCTGATCATGGAGATAGTTGATCTCCAGGGTGATCGAGGTTGGGCGAGTAGACTCAGAGGACAACACGGCGGATCCACTCACGAAGGCCTTTTCCCAAAGAGAGACTTTTAGTGGATGGTTGAGTATGTGATACTGCAACCACTGCTACAGATGGACCTAGTGCAAGTGGGAGATTGTTAGTTGTATGTATGCCCTAGAGGCCATTACTGTACATTGGATGTATATTGTAGTGGATGCTGGGACATATATAGGTAGGACTTTCTTGCTCGACATGATAGTACGCTATCTGGTTGCTTTTTATCTTAACATGTATACTTTCTGTCTCTCTGATTACATGTTGATAAAGCCCTTAGGATGTGTACTCGACTTCCAAGACTATGATGCAGATCATACTAGTGGGGCCTGGGTAGTCAATAAGTACATCCTTCATAGTTCCTAGTCGAGGGAATATCGAGACGGGGCATCGATATTCCAGAGTAGACTAGCGTATATCTTCTCGACCCATGCGATGGGCAATGGATGATCCCATATCCATTGGTGTTTGACATCAGAGATGGTATACGGGTGCTCAGTGGAGACTGGGTACACTGAACGGACTCGCCGAGAACTCCCAGATGGTATTATACCTCACGTCAGATGGCAGTTCTCTGGTGACACTGGTACAGCTTAGTCTGTTGACCTGAGATCGTCATAGAGTCTTGTGTGTCTCCCACTGTGCTTTGATTTCCACCCTACCACGGCTCTACTGAGTCGTGCAAACAGGTGGTTTTTGGGTACAGTCCCGATTCACATGGAGGCAATGAGCGATAGGAGGGGATTCGTCTCTCCCGGTATTGGGGGTTGATGTTGCGCAATGCACGACTGGCCATAACAGGAAATCCCTGGCCAGGGTTGCAGTGATATACTGGTAAGAGTTATCAGTAGTTTCACGAATGTTATGGACTTTACGTCGGCATGACTTATCAAGCTATTGGGGTCTGACGTTTACCACCCCTAGGCGAGATATGCGACATATCAGACGAACAGACCGGACTGTACGGTAAGTGTTACTGGTTGGATTCACAGGAGTGTGAGCGGGCTTGCTCGTCGATCTTCTGATCGCTCAATACCCGGGTGGCCGTTACGTTTAGCAGACCGCTTGCGGCTTGTGGGTGTTTGATATGATCATCACCTGCTGCCGGCGTATTGACGAGTCTTTAGAGTCCTACACAGAGGTTTCCTGGCTCAAGCGAAACGAAATAGGAGCGCATATGAGATATGTACGGGACCGAGAATAATGCGTGTATGTGATACCGTATTTCATTCTCGCGATGAATGTATCGAATGGTTATATGCGATATAACCTAATTATCGAATCAAGGAATGACTCGATAAGCCGATACATTGGGTACTAGCCGGTTATATGCGACATGACCGGATCGTTAAATCAAGTGTTGATTTAATGATTTAATGTAGAATTATATATTTGATATATTACATTGCATTAACTAGTATTGGTTCACTTTAAATGGATTTACTCACTTGGTTTGTGCACATTGTATATGTGATATATTTTGTGCACATGATTGTATCATGTTTGATGATACATGCAAGCTAGGGTTAGTGTAAAGAATTAGACCATGGTTAAGTTTATGATTAGGGTTTTCTTTTTATTTACTTATTCATTTATTTATTCTTTTTGTTTATTTCGGAAAAAGAAAATGATAAAGAAAATAGAATGGTGGCTTGATTTGTTTGTAGTTGAAGTTTCTTAAAATTTTGACTAAGTCACCATTCTTGTCTCATCCTTAACCCTAACCATTCAAGTTAACCATGGTCCATTCTCTACAACTAACCAAGGGTTAGTAAATGATAAGTATTGATTTATTTATCATTTACATAACACTTATCATATCATCTTCTTCTTCATCTTCTTCTTTCATGAGAAGAAAGCTTGCTACATCAATGGTGATTGATGAAAAAGTGTGAGAAATCCAAATCTAAAGTCTACCCACTTCCTATTTCTTCATCCTCTACCTCTTGCCAAGTAGTATAGGGTGTTTCCTTCACAAGTTTTCTTGACTTGGTGAAGTTGGAGCTTGATCTAGCGATGCCTCGACGTAGATCATCTTCGGCATCGTCGTCGATGACCTAGCCCGCTTTTTCTCCGATGAAGCCGATGCTAGAGCCCAAGATATGATATGGACAGCGAGGAGACTTCATTGCGGAGCTATGGAGGTGGAGAACCGGATCTGCAAAGGTTGTATTTCCGTATTCTAGTAGTTAAGTGTTAACTAGTTTGTTTTATCGCCTATATATCTAGTCAACGATCCGTTCTAGGGTTTCTCGGCACCGTATTTTTTGATTTGTGCATGTTTGATCACTTGTGAGACTCCATTAGAGTGCCTAGGAACCCTACACTACGCCCCCATAGAAAAGAGGTTATTTAATTAAGGAACTTCGCGAAAGCGTTGGAAAACCTCCCTCGAAGTATCGACACTGACCTGGCTGAACGGTTAAGCAAGAATTGTACGGTGAGAATAGTCCTGGCTAATTCTTCTTTTATGGTTTGAGGAGGGATTCGAGAAACAGTGGGAGCCATCCTATTTAGATAAATTAAAAACCACTCTAAACATGCAAGAGCATCATGCTAAAAGTGTTTTCTTCACTCTCTCTTAATTGCAGCGACCTTGTGACCATGACTAGGTTACATCTAGATAACAAATTGACTGATTCTGACTTATATGACTGGCAAAGGTCTGTCCAGATGTCCATTGCCTATGACAAGCTGGACCACCCTATTACTACTCAAGATCCCGCCGTCCCAGGTCCAGTTTCCACTGTCACGGATATGAATATCCGTCAGACAAGGGAAATGGATAAAGCGAAACCCAAGTGCCTCGTGTTAGCTTCAGTTGATGGTGCATACCAGAAGCAGCACGAGAAGATGGACTCAGTTTCCATCTTTCTCCATAACAAAGATTTATATGGAAAGCAATCTCATATCACAAGATATGAGACCTCGACCGAATTAATTCAAGCGAGGTTGGCCGTCGGGTCATCTATAGGGGACAACGTCCTTACAATGACTAGCTGTATTGATCAGCTCAAGGACCTGAAGACCACGTTGGAGAATGAGTCAGATACTGACTTGATTCTACAGTCTCTACCTTCTACCCTGAAGGAAATCAGGGAAGTAGAAGGAAAGAGAAGGGCAAAAGTTTCGGGACTGGATATAGTAAAAGTGGGACGTTCCTATTGTTATGGGATTGGGCATAGGCAGAAAGATTACAGGGCTTTAGAAGCCAGTAGCCAGGATACGAAGCGTGTTGTGGCTTCAGCCTCAAGTATGTTAGTAATTGAGAACTGTTTGTCAATTAACTCTACTTCCTAGATACTTGATACCGGAGCAGGATCTCATATCTGTAATTCATTACATACTTTGAGAAACCGTAGAGTTATAAAGGTAGGTGATTGGTCTCTCAGAGTTGTAAACGGAATGAGCGTGGACGCTGAATCCGTGGGAGAATATCGCCTAGGTTTGAAAAGGGGGCAGATATTGATTGCACGTAACTTTCTGTATGTACCTAGTATGACTTTTAATATCATATCAGTATCCTCACTTTCGAGAGAGGGATATGATTTTAGATTCGTAAGCGATGTAGTACACATCCACCTAAATCAATTTCTGATTGGGCCTGGTACATTAGATAACAGCATATACGTATTAAGTCAAGCTCAGGTTTTCAATATCCAGAACACACTTAAAAGAAAGTCTCCGGAATTAAATCAGGCTTTCTTATGGCATTGTAGACTAGGTCACATCAATGAGAGAAGGTTGACTGAGTTACATAAAGAAGGATATTTGGATCCGTTTGAATATCAAACATATGCAATTTGTCAATCATGTCTCAAAAGAAAGATGACAAAGACTCCGTTCACTGGACACGGAGTAAGAGCAAGCGAGCTCTTGGGACTCGTACACAGTGACGTGTGCGGTCCAGTGTCTACACATGCGAGAGGTGGTTATTCCTACTTCATTACTTTTACGGATGATTTCTCTAGGTATGGATATGTCTTCTTAATGAAGCATAAATCTGAGGCCTTTGAGAAATTCCAAGAATACAGGAATGAAGTGGAAAAACAAACAGGAAAGAGTATAAAGACACTGAGATCTGATCAAGGTGGTGAATACTTAAGTGCCGAGTTCCTGGGTTACTTAAAAGAGAATGGAATTCTCTCTCAGCTTACTCCTCCATACACACCACAACACAACGGTGTATCAGAAAGGAGGAATCGAACCCTATTGGATATGGTTCGTTCCATAATGAGTAAGGCTGAGTTGCCGAGATCTTTCTGGGGTTTTGCGTTAGAAACAGCTGCATATCTTTTGAAAAAGGTTCCAACCAAGACTGTGCCTACCACACCATATCAGATGTGGAGTGGGAAGAAACCCTGTCTTAAGTATCTTAAGACATGGGGATGTCCAGCTTTTGTAAAGAAGCAGCATGCGGACAAGCTCGAGGCACGCTCAGTACTGTGTAAGTTTGTGGGATACCCAAAGAACTCCAGGGGGTATCTTTTCTATTACGCAGAGGAACAAAAGGTTTTTGCTTCTCAGCATCCCCACTTCTTGGAAACTGAATTTTTAGAAAAGGAAACAAGTGGGAGAGAAATAGAACTGGAAGAAATTCCAGAACCACAAACTACTACTGAAAGTATGATAGAACCAGAGGTTTCAGAAGAAAGGGACATCCCGACGCCACTCCGCAGGAGTAGTAGGCAGTCTCATCCGCCCGAGAGATACTACGGTTTTCTCATAGACGGGGATCGAGAAGATTGCATCATTAATGATGATGACCCTACTAGCTTCCAGCAAGCCATTCAGAGCGGTGACTCAGTAAAATGGCTGGATGCAATGCGGACGGAAATGGAGTCCATGTACACAAACAAAGTATAGAATTTGGACATTGCTCCAGATGGGGTAAAACCCGTAGGATGCAAATGGATCTTCAAAAAGAAGATTGGTGTAGATGGAAAGGTTGAAACCTATAAGGCTAGACTTGTTGCAAATGGTTTCCGTCAAAGACCTAGTTTGGACTATGACGAAACCTTTTCTCCAGTGGCTATGCTTAAATCCATTCGGGTCCTTCTTTATATTGCTGCCTTCCACGATTATGAAATCTGGCAGATGGACGTAAAGACGGCCTTTCTAAATGGAAATTTGGAAGAGAGCGTCTATATGGATCAGCCAGAGGGATTCATTCAGAGTGGGAGCAGCGGTAAAGTATGAAAGCTGCTTAAGCCCATTTATGGACTAAAACAGGCATCGCAGAGTTGGAACATCTGTTTTGATGATGCCGTCAAAGAATTTGACTTTATCAAAAATCCAGATGAACCATGCATATACAGAAAGATTGTAGGGAGAGCTGTAGTATTCCTCGTCTTGTACGTGGATGACATTCTCCTAATAGGAAATGATATTCCTATGTTACAGTCAGTCAAAAGATTCTTGTCACAGAAATTCTCCATGAAAGACCTGGGTGATGCCACCTACATTCTGGGAATCCAGATCTATCGTGATAGATCAAAGAGAATGTTGGGACTTTCGCAGTCCAGGTACATAGACACCATATTGAAAAGATTCAGTATGAAAGATTCTAAGCGCGGTAACCTACCGGCTTGTCACGGAATCACCCTCTCCAAAGAGATGTCTCCCAAGACTGATTTGGAAAGGGATCGCATGTCGATTATACCCTACGCTTCAGTGGTAGGCTCTATAATGTATGCGATGTTATGTAACAGACCAGATGTAGCATACGCATTGAGCGTTGTAAGCCGGTATCAGGGAAACCCAGGGGAGAATCACTGGATTGCAGTAAAGAACATTCTCAAGTACCTGAGGAAGACTAAGGAGATGTTCTTGGTGTCTGGCGGAAAAGACCTCCAGATGGAGGCCTTTGTTGACTCCGGCTTCCAGAGTGACAAGGATGACTCCAAGTCCATGTCGGGTTATGTCTTTACCCTCAATGGAGGGGCGGTCTGTTGGAAGAGTTCCAAACAAGGGACCATTGCTGCCTCAACGATGGAAGCAGAGTATATAGCTGCTTGCGATGCCGCAAAAGAAGCTGTCTGGATGAAGAAGTTCCTCACAGAACTTCAGGTGGTTCCTACCAGTGTTGATCCAATACCTCTGTATTATGACAACAACGGCGCTATAGCTTTAGCTAAGGAACCCAGGTCCCATCAGAAGTCCAGACACATCTTAAGGCGGTATCACCTGATCAGGGAGATCGTAGATCGCCGGGAGATCGAGGTGAAAAGAGTGGAGACGGAGAATAACATTGCTGATCCATTCAAAAAGGCCATTCCTCAGAAGTAGTTCGAGAGGCTATTCGAGATGATAGGTCTACGATATGCCAGCTCATGGCCCTAGTGCAAGTGGGAGATTGTTAGTGTATATGCCCTAGGGGCCATTAGTGTATCATACTAGCATGTATATTACTTAATGGAAGCTTGGAATATTAACATATGTATTGACAGTCTTGCTAAATATGGTAGTATGCTACTTGGTTTGTGTCTACTTTAATATGTGCATATGTTTCTTGTAACGTATCACTTGTACATATTAGTAGAGCCCATAGGTTCCTTGCTTGATTACCAGCGTTGTGATGGTTGTCACACTAGTGGGGGCTGGGTAGTCTATAAGCAACATCCTATAATTGTCCCTAGTCGTAGGATTATCGAGACAGGGCATCGATACTCCAGAGTAGACTAGTGTGTACACTTCTCATCCCAGTTAGGGAGATGGTCTGTCCCACAGCCATCAGTACGTCGTACTGGAGATAGTATACAGGTGCTCGTTAGTTTACAGGTACACCGGACAGGACTCGCAGGGGAACTGTTGGTTGGTATTATACCCGTCGTCAGTTAACAGTTCCCAGGTGACATGAGTATAGCATAGTCCGCAGACTTGACACTGCTACTTCGCCTCGAGTGTGTCCCACCGTTCTTAGATTGCTACCCTACCACGGCTCAAAGGAGTCGTGCAAACAGGTAGCAGTTGGGTGCAGTCCCGAGCACTTGGAGGCAGTGGTGGTTAGACAGGATTCGTCTCTCCCGGTATTGGGAGTTGATATCGCGCTGTGTCAGAGAGCCATTACGCAAAGTCCCTGGCCAGGGCAAGCGAGATTTACTGGTAGGCTCCAGTAGTTTCTCAGGGTGTAATGGGCTACGCTTTGACACGACTTATACCGCTATTAGGGGACTGATGCTTGCCGCCCCCTAGGCTCGATATGCGATAGTCTTAGACGAACAGACCGGACTGTACGCAGATTGTCACATCAAGCTCGGTAGGAGTTCGGATGGGTTTCCTCATCGGCCTTCTTATCGACATCTACCTGGGGACCGTTACGTACAGCTAGTGCCGCTTGCGGTCTGTGGTTAAACCCACTGCCAGCGTAGTGTCGAGTCTTTAGAATCCCACACAGAGAGTTTCCCTGCTCCAGGCGAAAAGATATAGAGGTCGTATGGTTTTACGACAAGGGTTCGGACGCGTACGTGTGTTTACGCACGTACGACGTTCGGACAGTTTTTACTAGCAGGCTTTGGTTTAAGCCAGATTCTAGTATCGGGTTATTGGATTTATACAGTCTAAAGTTTTTTCTCTGTTTTCACGGATTGTAGGGGCGTTCTCGTAATTTGTCGGGAAGCTTCTAGAAGCATGGTGACTTGGGGGGTAAGGTGGCATTAGCATTAAATGATATTGTGGCTCATTATGTATGATTCATCATGTCATTAATGCATTATTAAATGCTTAATGACTCACATAGTGAATCACTCATAATGCATTTATGTAGCATGATGAATAATCTCATTTTATTCATTCTTATCATCACCTTCTCTCTCCTCAAGCTCTCTCATTCTTCAAACCCTAACCCTAACCTCTCATGTGTTGAGATCAAGGGTTAGCTAGACTAATGCATCCATAACCTCACTCTATATCCCCTAGGTAGTTTAGATTAGTACTTTGAGCAACCTAGTTATCTCAAGTTAGAGATCAAGCTTGGCGTAGGAGCTCTCGGGTGGATCGTCTTTGACTCGAGGAGGCCGTTGAGGTGCCGATCTTCCAAGGAGCCTACGAGAAGTGGAGGACAGCGATGAAGACTCGAAGGACATGTAACGTGAGGTATAACTTCGAATCCGAGTAATTAAACCTCTCGTAGATAGCTAGTAACGGTTTAGATACGATTCCTGCGCTCAAGTCCGTGTTACGAAGCTTTGATAATCGTTTTTCATATATTCCGCCTCCCCGCAAGTTCGTGGGGTGCGTGACATAGACTTACAGAAACAAAGCAAACATCAATGAGATCGAATCAAATTCTATTTAAAATAAAATAACTTCGTTTCGAAATAAATTCGTTTTTATTTTTTCTAAAACTATTTCAAATACTCTTTTCCACTTTTTTTTGAAAAAAAAAACTGAAAACAAACAACAACAATAAAAATCTTATTAAAATTCAATAAAAATTTAATTTATTGCTTTTTGCAAAACAAGGTAATCCCTTAAAGTAATTTTTCAAACTTCGGCTTTAATTAAACAAACCATTTTAAAACAAGTGAATTTTTATTTATATAAAATCATTATAACGATGGCACAGTGGATACATTCCACCCTCCTTAAAATAAATTTCGTTCTCGAAATTTTTACAAGGAGAACGCCAGGAAAAAAATAAGGATAACATTGCCCAGTAGCAACATACTCCAACCAAAATGAAGACATGAAGACATGGGACTAAAATAGACTGTGATACAACAAATTGAGGGTCAAATAATTACGAGATACTTTTGAATCAATGAATTCAAAAGTCGGAACAAAAACTACTAGGATAGTACTTAGGTTAACAAGAACAGTTTAGGGATGCTTGATCAGCACATTTAATGCACATTTTTACTAGCTTTTCCCTATCTTTTGGTTAATTAATAAATGCCATTAATTATAATTTAAGAACATTTATGAATTTATCTATTAAAATCACATTTATATGTATCTTAAATAATAAATGAATAATTATGAGTTAAATGATCTAAATATTTTCTAAATAAAATAGATGCTACTAAAGATTTGTTGTGAAATATTTTGCAGGTTTAAATGCATCCAAATCAATTCAAAATCAACAAAAAAAATCAAGATCAGCAATCATATCAACTTAATCTGGTAAAAATTGAGAATCAATGTAATTGCAAAGAGACGGAAAGATATTCGAGTTATTATTGGTGTAAAACTAACCAAATCAAATCAGGAGATCACAGAAAAAGATCGAGCCAAAACAAACGCAAACGGACCGCTAAAACACGGCCAATGCAGTGCTCAAGACTGCTAAAATGCAGCCAAATTTCAAGATTAGTTGTTGAGTTTTTATGTGCGGTTTGTATTTGTTTTAGGGTTAAGGTTTTTATTGTGACTCTGTAAATATATGGTCTTGAGAATTGCAGAGAGCGTCTTCTACCTTAGGGTTAGTTTCTATCCACCAAAAAAATGTAATTCTTTACTTTTTATGCATGGTGAAGTAGAAGATCAAGTCCTCAAGTTTCTAATCGGAATTTAATCAATAAGGTGATACTTTTATTTTAATGGTTTTCACAATTTATTCTTTCTTGTTTTTCTTTTATTTGCATTTATTTTCATTCATGTTTCTCTCTTTTAATTCATTCAAATCTTGTGTTTTTAATTTGAGTATGAGTAGCTAAATATTAAACATGCCTAAGGTAGGATGAACCTATATTTGTCAAAAAGTTAATCGCATAAACCATTTATCTAAAAAGATGAACTTAAAAGATTAATGTTGGATGAACATAAATCAATATTTCTAGATCATTTTGATAGGTTATTTAGCAATTCTCATAGCCTATACTTAGAATTAGTAAGATTGTATTTAGGTTTAACTTGTATTATAATACTAAAGATTATGTTTCTATTGTCTTACAAACTAGATAGTTTGATAGGTTATATAGGATCAAAATCCATATAATCTATACTTTCAAACTAGATCATAGGTTGAAAATTACGGACTTTAAGAATATGGTTTTTACAGAATTTCTTTGCAACTAGTCTAGGGGATTCAACACCCTAGGTATGCCTTTTACCATTAAATTTAATTAAGTTTATTTGCTTTTAATTTTAAATAGTAAAAATCGTTCTTTTAATTTTTAATTATAAAAACTATACTTTTATTATTAATTTGATTGAGCAAAAACTAAACTAATAGTTTTCTCTATGTATCGACCCATAAACGCATATTACAACAAACCATGCGTTTGCGGTAGATAAAATTTATTAATCAAGTTTTTGGCGCCATTGCCGGGGAAGACGGTTTTAGTTTTATTTGTTTTTCGGATTATAAGTTATTTGTAGTTTAGTTTTTTTAAAAAGATTTTAGGTTTTTGAAGAAGCAGCAAGGAACCAGGGAACACTATGCAAAAATTGGGTACCAGACGCTGCAAGACGACCGCGAAAACGCGGTCAAATACTCTGTTAAGACCGCGGAAACGCGGCCGTATTAAGGCATCTGAAGCTCATTTTTCTGTAAGTGCTCTCTGCTTATTTTCTCTTCTCAACTGTCATATTTCTCTTCTCCGTTTCTTGCAGGATTTCTTTGCACCGCTTTTTTTTAATTTTTTTCTAATTAGATTTGATTGTTACACTTATATTTAAAACGTCTTAAGGGAAAATTAAAAAACCTGAAAGATAAGATGGGATTTCATCACCCTTCCTTTACCCACAAATCATCTTTCATATTACATGAACCCAAGCCTCTGATTAAAATCGATTAGATGTCAAACCCTAAGGACTCAAATAGCTCACTAGGGAAAGTTTATTTTTAGTCTAAGTAATATTTCAAGGGGTCTAGTCAGTTGGTTTCTACGCAAGTGTGACTAAGGCAAATGGTTACTTAATTAGATCCACTATTTCGGTGATTCGTATAGAGTAGACCGTCTACTTATCTGACACTTACCTAGCTGACTGATTAGTCTACTTTGAGTTTAGCCAGCCTAACAGTTAATTTAGGGGTTTTCTAGGTCTAGATTCATCCGAGTTGATTAGTATTTGGTTGCTTGGTGTGTTTAGTTAGGATTATATATATATATATATATATATATATATATATATATATATATATATATATATATATAAACAAACAAAAAAATGAATTTTTCTTAGAACAACCTTCCTTCCAATATAAATTTTCCATCTAATAACGGCAATTATTGTAATATGAATCCTCATTACATGAATATGCCCCCCCCCATTTCACTGGTCCCCAGGACTGTAATCAAGAAAATGCAACATATTATTGGCCTAGGAATGGTAATTATGATCCAACTTACGATCCAGATTATCCTAAATTTTCTTGTAACCAAAACGTTACTAATCTTAGCTATAACAATCAATCTCAACCGTACCAAAACCATACAATAGGTCCATATTCTCACCTTAATCAACCAAATCTAATGTGCAATCCACTAGATTTTGCTGATAATAGTAATATGCAGTTATCCAGTTTAAAACTAGTGTTGGAAGAATTTGTTAGGGTAACCAATCAAAATACTTCAAACCTAACCAATTTCATGCAGCCCACTGGTCAACTTAATCAACTAAACCCTACTTTTATCCTACCAGATCTTTGTGATGGGAATGATAAGCAGTTTTCCACTTCAAAAGAGAGGTTAGAAACTTGTTTAGTCCTCCATTCAAGTTGATACCAACATAACTAATATAGATAAGGGAGTGACCAATTTAGAAAAAAAATTGGAAATGTTTATGAAAACTTGTGTACAGAATGCTTAAGTTTTCTAGGTTAGAAATTTAAATGAATCGGTTAATTGCACAAATTAGTGAAAAGGAAGAGGGGAATTTTCCTAGTTTGGTTCAATACAATATGTTTCAGGTGGACCCAATTAATTTTGCCAATTCCCTAAAATCTTTAAGGTTCGGCTTGGAAGTTGATACACACATTGACAGACCTAACTATTTGTCACGTCCTGCCTTCCAGTAGACAGAAACGATGATGTGGTAAGCCTGCAACGTATTTACTATGAAATAAATATGTTAAGCATGATTAAGCAATATAACAATGAACAAAAATGACAAGATTAAAAATGAAATATCAACTTTATTTACATTCAACTTTGCATACAACTGTTTGAAAATGAAAGATACAATAAATAAAGCAAATGCTTAAATGATGGCATACAGAAAGTAAGTGCAGACTGGAATGAGCTAGTAATCAGGCTGAGTTGTAAGCTTGTCCAAATCCTCCTGGCTCGGCGCTATCTCCTTAGAGTTCGTTCCTCCTGAAGAACATTCCAAAGAAAGAAAATAGAGAGGAATGTCGTCAGTGAACTAGTGATCGGTATGTTCCAGAAAAAGGAAGAGAAGATAGTATATAATGTGAAATGAACAGGTAGAGTTGTATACGATAACTCACAGGTATATGATAGTTGTTCTAACGTTGTTGTTTGTAGTTTGATAAAGAAGGTATTCATGTATACGAGTGGATTCCATCTTACCCTGTGAACTATGGTAACATGTAGTATAAGGCCCCGTCAAAACCCACGGGACAACGGCACGTGAATTCATGTAGGTGTCTTTTAAAGTAACCTCTCGTGCCACGATATACGTTTTGTACCAATCTACCCCTTTATCCCCGCGTATTGTATTGTATAGATTAAGATTACAGGTCTGGGCCGTATCCATGGATATAAAATGTTCAGGTTCATATTCAGGATATAATCATGTGTTCAAGTAGTCATGTCAAGTTTATGTCACGTTATAACCATGGTTCGGTCAAGTCGAGTCAAGTATACAAGTTTGAGTTTGATATTTGAATTCGAGTATTCAAGTTCATGATCAAGTATTCAAGTTTGTATTTGATTTTGGATTTTGGTTTGAGTTTGGACTCAGATTGAGTCAGACACTTGTGAATGGATTTAACTCATGATTTTCTTAGGTTCGGGAGTAATCAGCAACTGCTGCATATGTACGACACGATTTGTGTTTTTTTTTAAGATAATTGCCATTGATAATTCCGTTAAGTTGTCTAACCTGAATAGGCAAGGACTCTTTTCTCCGGGTCCTTGGGGCTCAAGAGAATTGATCCCGCTTAAACCTATATTAACTCAGAGTCCTTAAAATATTGTTTTGCATATCTCGAGGGGGTTTTATGAAAAAATATTTTAATATAGTTTTAAAAAATAAACCTTGAGGGTGATATATAACATTTAGGGTTTTCATGAGCATGTATTTTAATTATTGGAGTACTTTAATGATAAATACCTAGATTTTAAAAGTTTATGGTATTTTATTGAAAACTAGCCCTTTTTAGTAACTTGATAGTATTTTATTAACATTTTAATCTTTCATTTTTAAAAATATAGTTTCATAATATGTTTTTATTGAAAATACGGATTTATAATTTTTATATAATTTTTTAAAAATTAGTTTTGTTTAGAAAATTCACGTTTCTTAAAAATCGTATTTTATTTCCTTTCGCTATCGAATACTCCGTGAGGAGTTCTGCATCTCGCTCTACTATTCCAAGGATGTACGATAATCTGCATCATCTATTAGCGGGTCCCCTAACGAGGGTTGTAGAGGCGTATTTGCCAAGAATTACAAAATACCGCTTTAAAAGAAACCCGGTTTTTAAAAGATTCGGTATTTTAATGAAAAGCATTTGTTTGAACCAACCATACATATATATAGACATCGTGCTATGAAACCAAAGTGTGCGTGTGGGGTAGGTCGTTACGCCGTGAATTTTTCCTAAAATTATTGTTTTAACAATTATAGAAAAGAGGCCTATACTAAGTTCAAGATATTTTAATGAAAAAGTTCGTTTATATTTGTTTCACATGAACATTTTGGTTAAACTTAAAGCTATAAGATTGTAATAAAAATTATAAGAAGGGTGGTAAAATTAGTTTGACTTATGTATAAAGGAAAAGAGAGTTCTAGGTTTTAAAAAGAAATGTATCGGAAATAACTCCAATTTACCGATATATGTTTAGGGAATGAAATGAGATGAAAAGAAAGAGAGTTGAAAGGGACTTACGGTTTGGTAATATTGAGAAAATGGTAAGGAAGGAGGGAGGGGGATTCATGGCGTAGCGGGAGCTCCGGAAACGGCTTCGATCTTCGATGAAACAAGCTTGGTCGCTAACTCCACTTGACTCCACTTGCACTTAGGAAATTTTGAGGTGATTTTGCTAGAAATTTTTAGAATAGAGCGGAGCTAGGGCATAGAGTGGTATTTATATTGGAGAGTTAGGGTTTGAGAATTAAAATTTTGGATTAAAAAGCATTAAAAAGGTGTTAAATGGTGAATTGAAGGGTCTCTGTTAATCAAACAGTGCAGGGGAGTTAAGGGGAGTGAGGTGTGTGTGCAAAGCACGGAGCCATTTGGGCTCATATCAACCGTCAGCGCCGGCCAATTGGGGGAAACGGGTGGGCGGGATTGAGGCAATTGCCTCAAGATTCATGCCATGTAGGTTTTTGGGTGTGTACATCTCATTGCGCCTATTTGATTTTTCTGAAAATTTTTCAATCTCCCGTATATTGCACGTGCAACTCTTGGGCTTCCAAAAATTAAAAAGAAAAAAATCTAAAAAAAAGGTCTGATGGGAATCGAACACACAGGTTATGTCATAGCAGTGTAGAGGTTTTACTAGTGAGCTACAAGTTATTTCTTACTTTTATTTAACAAAAATAACTCGTAACTCTTACACAGGCTGTAATATTCTTTTTTGTACAAAAACAGGAAAATTCTATACAGTGATTTCAGAGTCGTTACACTATTCGATCGATCCATATTCTCAAACAAATTCTTCTCAGTCTAGATATCACTTTAAGTTTGATCCTATGGATAATTGCAGTGAAACGAATGATCAATTTTTTTTTCGAAGAAGTGTCTAAGGAGGAGAAAATAATCTTGAGGAGCATAATATTGAGAAACCACCATGGTCAAAGCCTAAAAGTTTTGATCACAATATTGCAAATCTAGGAAGACAATGTACCGACTCTTTTTTCCATATTCCTAATATCAATGCTTTTAATGATAAGTCGAAGGAAGAAACGTTTTACTTTGATAAGTATTCTTTAAAGGAACCCAAATTTATAAATGAGTTAGATGACTTTAATTCTCAAATTTCAAATATTCCATGGGAATCTAATTTTGAACCCTTATTCATACAAGTCAATGAAATTGATGAAGAGTCTACATAAGAAACATTTCCTTTTGATGATTCGTCTGAAGAAATTTATAATGAAAAATTTGTGCTTCTAGAAGAGTTGGAGGATAAAACATTTGATTTTGATTTGGGAGAATTTTTCTAAAAACAATCTATACTTTTTTGGGAGAATTTTTCAAAAAAGAATCTATCCTTTTTGAAGAATAACATCAAACCATTTATCCAAGTTTACAAAACAAGTTTGAGAGGAATTGTTTCTCTTAGATAAATTAGATTATTCAACCCTTCTAGCTTCGCAATCAGCACCTCATCTTGAACTCATTATTAAAGAAGATCGTGTGATTCCACCTTTTATTAATACACCTTCTAATGAGTCACTATACTATTATTCTTCTTTTGTCGACAACTTATCATTTGAAAATCTGATTGAATCTTCTTATATCCATATTTCTTATTTTCTGCGGAGTCCATCAGAATTTGATTTTATAAGTCGACATCGAGATGCTTTAGTGCAAAAAAGAGCTAAAAAAACATATCTTCAACTTCTTTTTTCTGCATTATATTATCCACAACACTCAATTATTGTATATCGCATTAGTTGTGGCTATAACCACTCGTACTTACAGGAGAAATTTTTTTTTGAATGGTTAATACTCATAACAAATATTGATAAATATGACCAGATAAATTTTTATAATGATGGATTTTTTGAATGGTTGATTCTGGCGTTCGAATAAGTCTGGTCCAATTATGAATCACTTATGTTTTTTGATACAATAGATCACCCAAATTCTCAACCATTTTCCCTTATTATGAAAACTTATGATTTAAGAACGACACTTTTAAGGAAATTTTTAAAGACCTTATTCTGTTAAAAGAGCTAGATCACCACAGTTCTCAAATTTCACACTTTGAAATGGAACCTCATGTTGCACCTTTTATTACTCAAAATAAATTACTTTTTATATATAGAGAAGCAATTCGGTCGGAGCTTAAATCATTGATGAATTCATGGAATGAGAGGTTCTTGAGGAATCTTCAAGGTGAGTTTTTCATTTTTTAATAATTTATATTTACCCCTCCCTAAATGTTCTCTTTTAATAAATAATGAAAATTATTTGATACCGAATTGGAAAAAACGGAAAATGGTTAGGGCACGAAGACACTGGGGATAGTGTCTAGTTTAGATGTGGCAGTGGTCTGTATATTATTTGGTTTTCTTTCTTTTTAGATGTTCTTTTCTTTTTTTTACTGCTAAAAATTTTTTTAGAAAAAAAAATTGAAAAAGAAAATATGATAAAGAGCGTTTTCTTACGATCAAACTAGTTTGTTTAGAAATAAGTAATCTTGATTCTAATTCATGTGTTAAGTTAATATGAAAGAAAAGTATTGAAATCTTTAATAGAGGCCAAGTCTTACAAATAACACATCCTGAACTTGACTTGAGTGATTACACACCTTATCTACACATACATGCCTTTAATTTTGGGATAAAAAGAATAACTTGGCATATCTCTGTTATTTTTATTTCTAATTTTTTTTTAAAAAATCGCATTCCTTAAATAAAATATAATAATAGGTCTTCGTTTTGTGGCCTTAGTTACTTAAGTAATTAAGTTCTAAGGGTGTTTTTACACCTAATGCCCTAAAACCATTTGGTTTGGAAGTCATTGACCAAAACCTCATTACATGGGTATCTTAGAAAGCCGAATAAAATAATGACATTTTAATAAAATATTGAGTAACTAGTAATGGTACCTCAAGAAGCATGAATAATCAAGTTGAAAGGTGCATAATAAATTATTAAAAAAAATTTATATATATATATATATATATATATATATATATGTATATATATATAAAATTTTGGAAAGGGAAGTTAACGGAGATATGATGGTTTGAATTGAAGTTCCAAGATCAAAAGACTATTGCACGAGCACGAAGGTATGTAGAACCGAAATCAGTAAAAGGTGGAGTGAAAAATAAAACTAAGTATTTTAGCTTTAGGATGAAAACTCGAGAAAACTTAGGAATTTATAAACTAGAAGGATACATTGGTAAACCCTTTTCTTATCTTTAATTTTCTAGTTTCTTTATTTTATTTTCTTTTTGAATTTTGTGGGTGTAATTCAGTGAAAACCCTTAGGAGACAATATTCCTTTCTAGGTCCGCCTAGGGGTTTAACAGGTTGTTGCACATGCTAAGTGCAATCACGATACCTACAAAAGTGAGCTAGAATTTATCAAGGTTTTCTTTTTCTTTTTTGGATTTTTCTTTTTTTAGTTTTACTCGAGAACGAGCAAAAGATAGGTGTGGGGGTATTTAATCAGCACATTTATTGTACATTTTTACTAGCTTTTCCCTGTCTTTTGGTTAATTAATAAATGCCATTAATTATAATTTAAGAACAATCATTGGTCTATCTGTCAAAAACACATTTATGTGTATCTTAAATAATAAATGGATAATTGTGAGTTAAATGATCTAAATCTTTTCTAAATAAAATAGATGCTGCTAAAGATTTGTTGTGAGATATTTTGCTGGTTTAAATGTAGCCAAATCAATTCAAAATCAGCAAAATCAAATTAAGAGACCAGATCAAATCAAGATCAGTAATCATATCAGCCTAATCTGGTAACAAATTGAGAATCCACGTAACTGTAGAGAAATGGAAAGATATTCGAGTTATTATTAGAGTTAAACTCACCAAATCAAACAGAAGATCACAGAAAAAGATTGAGCCAAAACAAACGCAAACTGACCCCTAAAACGCGGCCAATGCAGTGCTCAAGACTGCTAAAATGCGGCCAAATTTCAAGATCAGTTGTTTAGTTTTATGTACGGTTTTGATTTATTTTAGGGTTAGGGTTTTTATTGTAACTCTATAAATATATGGTCTCGAGAATAACAAAGAGTATCTTCTACCTTAGGGTTAGTTTCCAGCCACCAAAAAAATGTAATTCTTTACTTTTTATGCATGGTGGAGTAGAAAATCAAGTCCTCAAGTTTATAATCAGAATTTAATTAATAAGGTGATACTTTTATTTTAATGGTTTTCGCAATTTATTCTTTTTTGTTTTTCTTTAACTTGCATTTATTTTCAATCATGTTTATCTCTTTCAAATTCATGCAAATCTTCTGTTTTTAATTTTAGTATGAGTAACTAAATATTAGACATGCCTAGGATAGGATGAACCTAGATCAGTCAAAAATTTAATCGTATAAACCATTTATCTAAAAAGATGAACTGAAAAGATTAATATAGGATGAACATAGATCAATCTTTCTGGATCACTTTGATATGTTACTCAGCAATGCTCATAATCTATACTTAAGATTAATAAGATTGTATTTAGGTTTAACTTACTTTATAACACTAAAGATTATATTTTTATAACCTTACTAACTATATTGCTTAATAGGTTATGTTGGTTCAAAATCCATATAATTTATACTTTCAAACTATATCATAGGTTGAAAATTACGAACTTTAAAATTATGGCTTATGCAGATTTTCTTTGCAACTAGTTTAGGGGATTCAACATCATTGGTATGCCCTTTACCATTAAATTTAATTAAGTTTATTTTCTTTTCAATTTTCAACAGTAAAATTCGTTCTATTGATTTTTAATTATAAAAACTATATTTTCATTCTTAATCTGATTGAGTAAAAAGTAAATTAATAGTTTTCTCTGTGGATCAACCCGTAAACGCATACTACAACAAACCGTGTGCTTGCGGTAAATAAAATTTATCAATCAATGCTTGAAAAGACAATTTAAAAGATAAAAGTAAGGAAGAACCTATCAATAATGGAAATAATCTTGAAGGTTACAAGAAAGATCGGGAAGGAGATGAAGAGTTCACACTTTTGTTCCTTTTTATCGAGACATGATCATCGAGAGAAGAAAGAAAAGATTCAAGGGTAAAGGGTTTAGGAATGAAATCATTTTCCCCCAAAATATAACCAATTCATTTCTTAAAACAAAAGTAAGGTCTCTAAACCATTTTAAAACCAAAAATTTTATGAATGATGCAGCTGTTATAATCTACCCTCCTTAAAAAAAATTCTTCTCCAAAATTCCCTTAAGGATTATGTTGTAACAGGATAAGGAAAACTAAAGAGAATGCCGCCACAATTCGTTTTTGCGCTCCCGATTGTCGATGTTCTATTCGAAAGAAAAGAAGTGCAGGAAAGAGATTCTAAGAGAAGAAAGGAAGAAACTAGTAGAAATTTAAGGAATCATAAAAAAATTGTCGAGGTAGATCTTCAAGGAATGACAAGAAATGATCAGAGTTGATTCAAAGGATATGAGTTTTCAAGTAAGGAAAATAAATGTTATTTGATTTTTAAATTCTTGTATTATCTGCTTTAGAAGGTCATGCAGAACTGACTTACATGGTCCACCAACAAAACCTGTCACGCTCTGCTTTCTAATAGAAGGGAAGCGAGAATGGACAAGACCCATAACCTACTCACATCGATAAGTACACCTTCCTAATAATATGAATACGCTAAACGTCTAGATAAGTAAATAGATAGTTTATAAAAAAAAAAATCCAAGAATTTAAAAGCAATTAAATAATGTCCAACAACACTTATTACATAGTCCAAATAAAGAACTGAGCATGTTCGAAATTTTAAATGAAACTGTAAATCCCCGTTTCCTTCAATGAGAATCTTCCCGTATTTTTCCCAGGTCCCCGAATGTTATCCCATTTTTCCCGTATCATTATTTTGTGTGAAGATTAGTGCGTAAGTGGTAGTATTTGTTTTTCTAAAACCAAATAAAAATCAAAGCTCAAACCAAAATTTAAAACCACCAAAATATATTTTCCAAGCCTAACAAATAAAATAAAAGATTAACAATAAATTTTAAATCCCCAGCCCGTTCCCCTTTAAAGTTAAACCACAGCCCAACATCCCTGGCCCATTCTCTTTTTCCCTAATAAATTCTTTAAACTTTTCTCGGCCCAACACCCCATCCCGCCTTCTGAACCCGACCCGACACATTCTAATCTTCTTCTTCTCCCCAACGGTAACTTTCCGGCTCACTTTTTATGCCTACCCTCGCGGCCACGTCGCGTGCCGTTGCCCCACGACCCGCGCACCTCCTCGCGATCCTCTCAAACCGCTCTTCGCTTACTCCTTACTCCTCATCTCCCTCTCGCTCTCCAACTCCTTCTCAAAACTCTCCTCCCTCTCAAAAAAATTTCCCACGAAACCCACTGCCAACTTCTGCACCTCGCCATTCCCTCCGACAACGACGACGACAACGAATCACCTCGTCCTCCTCCCTCATTTCTCCCCTACCAACACCACTACCACTGCAGCCTCCTCCTCCTTCAACCGAGCACCCCCTGCCAAGCTCCCCTGCACACCGAACCCACTCACCACCGGGCTTGACCACCACCGGCCCCCACGATGCTGGCGAGCCCCACTGCACCTGAAACCCCTCATCGACCCCCTTCGTCCTCAACATCATCATCTTTGTCACCAACCCGAGCTCCACTGCCCCTCTCTCTCCAAAACCATAACTTCCCCCCTCACTGCGTACATCGTCGGAGCGACGCCGCCGACCGTCGTCAACCCCAGCGCACTCCCTAAGATCCACTGAGCACCCTCTCCACTTCCAGCAAGCACAAGCCATCTCCAGGAAACTCCGATGTCGCACCCGAATCGCGAGCTGAGGCCGTGAAATCAAACCATGTCATTCGTCGCGCGTTCGTGACGTTGCCGCTGTCGTGCATCGCCCAAAACGTTTCCAGGCAAGTACCCTACTTGCTACATGCTAATTTATTCGTGTTACAAACTAAAATCGTATAAATTTCATATTTACAATACCCGATAAATTATATGACATACCTGTTCGATGCAAGATCCCAATGAAAATCTTCATTTAATTTGATGGAACTCATTTGCATAGTCTGGCCCGTATGGCAGTGAACCTTGTGTATAAATTCCACTAGAAAATATGACTGTTAATGACTAAAACGAACACCCCCAAATACACCCGTAAAACTGGGAATTTCCCGCATCTGAAAATTGTTAAAATCACCATAAATCGTGTACTTATTTAAATGGTGTGTTCGAGGGCTCAAATCGAAGACGACTCGACAACCTGTAACCCTATGGAATTTTATAATGGTTTCTGTACTGAAATTGAGACCATAATTGGGTCAGAGAGCGGCTCTGGACTGCAGTCCAGAGCGACTCTGGTTACAGCTTTCTGTCCCGTAATGTGTACTACCTCGTTTCCTGAACTCGTATGTTGCGGAACTCTGCAGTTTATTAAAGGAGAATCTGTTAGATAAATAACACAAGTGGTTTCATCCCATTTTATCGTCGTTTCCTATTTAATCTGTAATTTAAAAGAACAGGACGTATAACAGTCCAAAACAGAATCAGAATTGACATACTAGTGTTGAACAGTGCATAACTTTTGACGTACAGACACGATTGAGAATCCGTCTATTGTATTGAACACCTATTGGAAACCCTAGATTTTATTCAGCTGTAGCGTCGCTAAATTCTGATCCCAACTGGGTGAAATTCGTGTCGCGAAACGGACATTCAGTTCAGAAACTGAATTTACTGCAGCGAGCACTTAAAATGAAACGGCTGTAACTTGAATACCGGAAACCCGATTGAACTGAAACCAATTTTGATGAACTTCTGACAGAGTGTACTTATTATCGTATTTGTATCATTTCGTTGAATTCTGAACATATGAATTACTGCAATTTTTGTAAGCTTATGACGTGCATATCGGTTCATATCGTACATGACTTGTTAACTACATATATACACATACCTTACCCAATTGACATATACATAGTATTAGTGCGCGTCATTAATCAGTGGACATTGAATTATCGTGCGTGAATGATATTGGTTTAGGAGTGTCAAGTACACCAATGGAAAGTGAATGATTCGTGACAGTGATTAATTCAGTGAACAGTGATAAAACCGTGCTATTGGTATACTTGTACACGACTAAGCCATAATCATCAATAGTGTAAACCCTGGGGAAAAAGGGAAAATCGAAGTGGAAAGAGAATCGTATTTAGCGGGACCGTGTTTTAGAGGATGATCATTCGAGCAGTGATATATATATTAGGTAGGATCTAGCGATCTGGCTGACAGGGTTATGTCCCGGGCATGTGGGTTGTTGTCTCGGGTATGTACGAGACTCCTGTTAAACATGATTCTCCTTTCCACTATACGATTTCAAACATGACTTAGACACCGATAGGGACTCAGGTCATACTTTGCATCATTTAGTGACATAGTGATTACCCGCATTTTTCTTTCACTGTTATTACCTTATTTACCTGTTTCACATCATTCTAATAACATTGCTATTACGTCGCTCTGACGACCTAAGTATGCATGCTCAGATCTCGTAGAAGAACCAGCGTAGGAGTCGGATTTACCTTTCGAGCTGACGGAGATCTAGTCTAGAGTACTTTTCTTCCTTTCTGCTTTCCATAAAGAGATCTTGTACTTGAACTTGGTTAGTAGCTCTTCTTGTATATTTGTAAGCTGTGAACAATGGATTTTAATGTAATAATTTAGTGATGTATTTTCTTTACTGTTGTGCTTTGTTTACTGATTACCATGTAATGCTAGAAACCGAAGTGTGACTACGGCGGAATTATTCCTTGACCGTAGGAGCATGGCTGGCCTAGTCATCCCTCGTTTTCCGTATTTTAGGAAGCGGGGTGTGACATGGTTTTGCTGGTATCAGAGCCGTATTTAGTAACAAGGGATAACATTAACTATACTGTATTACGTTATTTTCGTTTCACTATTCCTGATTTTCATCCTTGAATCTAATCTTATCCTTTTGAATCTTCCAGCGATATGACGTCCCCGAACGACCCCTCCTCGGACTCCAGTTCTCAGGACCGCATAGAAAGAATACTTAGTGTACTGACCTCTCTCGCGGAAGCTCAGGAGAGGAAGACAGATTTACTCGCCGAGGGACTCAGGGCAATTACCGCTGCAGGAGGACCCTCCGCACTCATTACCGCCCCCGAGGGCACTACTCCACCAGCTTACCCTGCTAGGGCTGGTACCGTATCAGACTTCCAGAGGTTGCATCCAGCTGCATTCACAGGGCTAGCTGAACCCCTCGAGGCCGAGCAATGGCTAGTGAACATGGAGAACTTACTGACGGCCGCCAAGGTACCAGATGAAGATAGGGTGAACGTGATAAAGATCCAATTGGAAGATGAAGCCCGTACATGGTGGTCAGTGGAAGAAAGCAGGCTAGACGAGCCGATTGAATGGGGAAAATTCAAGGAGTGCTTCCTAGACAACTATTTCCCTTCCACCGCCAAGGCAGAGATGGAGGAAAGATTCATTCTATTGAAGCAGAATGGACGTTCAGTGGACGTATATGTGGCAGAGTTCAACCATCTGAGCCGTTTTGCTCCATACATGGTCGCCTCAGAGGCCACTAGGGCCAAACGCTTCTTGCAGGGACTTGATTTCGAGCTGCAGCAATTGATCGCATCACTGGAGCTGCAGACTTTTGCATAGGTACTCAACGCGGCGAGAGATCAGGAGCAATTAATCAACAAGTTCAGGAAGCCCCCAGTCGTTCCAGCACGTACCCCTGCACCTTCTCGAGGAGCCATACCGGTTCACAGGCCTGGAACGGCACAAATGAAGCACCCGTTCGTGCCACAGCATCGCCCCCAGAGAAGGAACGTAGTTTGCGGCTACTGCAATAGAGATGGGCATACCCAGAAGGACTGTCGACGCGCCAAGGGACAGTGCTTGATTTGCGGATCCAGTCAGCATAGGATTAGCGGTTGCCCCGAGTGAGCAGAGATACAGGGAGGTTTTGGACCGCCGCAGCAGAGGCCACAGGAGCAGAGGCAACCCTCTACAGGTCGTGGTCTGGGACGGGCTTTCACCTTGACCGCCGAGGAGGCAGAGGCATCAGGAGACGTTGTTACAGGTACTCTACTCGTACATTCCTTGCCAGCTAGAGTACTATTTGATTCTGGGGCAACACACTGCTTCATATCGGAGCATTTCTTTGATACACACTCCATACCACATGAACCACTAACCAAGGGGTGGGAGATACATACGGGTAATGGCATTATAATATCTAGTCGAGAATGTAGATCATGTCCTGTTGTAGTGTGTGGCAGGGAATTCTATACGAATTTCCTTCTGATTGGGACAGGCAGTTATGACGCAATTCTCGGGATGGATTGGATGAGTACCTTCCATGCAGTTATTGATTGCCGTGCAAGGAATGTGATCTTCCGCATTCCCAATCACCCGGAGTTTATTTTCGAGGGCGGAAGCGAATCTTTGGAGCCAGCCAAGTACAGAGCCAAGCCCAAGGAGCTGACAACTATGGAGATTGATGAGAGCCCAACCCCAGAGATTGTTCGGGACTTTCTGTACGTATTTCCTGAAGATCTACCAGGTCTACCACCTCCTCGCATCTTGGAGTTCTTGATCGATTTGACTCTAGGTACGGCACCAGTATCCAAGGCCCCATACAGAATGGCACCAGTTGAGTTGTCGGAGTTGAAGAAGTAAATTGAAGAACTATTGGAGAAGGGATTTATTCGGCCGAGCGCTTCACCGTGGGGTGCACCAGTTCTGTTAGTAAAGAAGAAGGATGGATCGCTGCGGATGTTTATGGATTATCGGGAGCTGAACAAGGTCACAATAAAGAAAAAGTACCTAATCCCGCGCATCGACGACTTATTCGATCGGCTAAGTGGGGCCAAGGTATTCTCGAAGTTGGATCACCGTTTTTGATATCATCAAATCAGAGTGGCAGCCGAGGATGTATGCAAGACGGCTTTCAGGACCCGATACGGACATTACGAGTTCCTTGTGATGCCGTTCAGTGTTACCAATGCACCAGCGATATTCATGGACTTGATGAACAGGGTGTTTGCAAGGCACTTGGACACGTTTGTCGTTGTATTTATCGACGACATACTTGTCTACTCGAAGACCCGGGAGGAGCATGTCGAGCATTTGCGCACGGTTCTACAAATTCTTCGAGAAGAAAAGCTGTATGCGAAATTAAGCAAGTGTGAATTTTGACTCGACAAGGTTCAGTTCTTGGGACACATCGTTTCGGGCGGAGGCATCTCGGTGGACCCGGCAAAGATAGAATCTATCAGAGATTGGCCAACGCCGAAGTCAGTGGCCGAGATCAGGAGCTTTCTGGGATTGGCAGGTTATTATCGGAGGTTTGTCCAAGACTTCTCAAGATTCGCAGAACCGTTGACGAGGCTGACACGGAAGGATGTAACATTTGCGTGGACAGAGGAGTGTACTCAGGCTTTTGGCACACTGAAGCAGAAGTTAACCACGGCGCCCATTCTTACAGTACCAGATGATTCCGGTGGTTTGGTGATACACAGTGATGCCTCAGGGAAGGGTATAGGCTGTGTTCTTATGCAGCACGGCCGATTGGTTGCTTACGCTTCTCGACAACTGAGAAATCATGAGAAAAACCATCCTACACATGACTTGGAGTTAGCTGCAGTAGTCTTTGCGTTGAAGATTTGGAGGCACTATCTTTTGGGCGAGAAAGTGGAGGTGTACAGGGATCATAAAAGTCTGAAGTACGTCTTCACTCAGAAGGAACTAAACATGAGGCAGCGCCGATGGCTAGAGCTGATGGCAGATTATGACTTGGACCTTCAGTATCACCCGGGGAAAGTGAATGTTGTACCAGATGCGCTCAATCGCAAGCCAGCGGTCATGACGTTGACCAATCAGAGGAGCATTATTGAGGACTTTCAGAGACTCGAGCTTGAAGTCGTTACACCGAGCGCACTCAGTCAACTTTGGCAACTACAGGTGCAGTCTTCCGTGGTGGATCGCATCAAGGTTGCACAAGCGGATGATCCCCGATTGCAAAAGTTCACAGCGCAAGTAGAAGTCGGGCTGAGAACGGACTTGATCATACATGAAGATGGTTCTTTGAGATTCGGTAGCAGACTCTGCGTACCCAAGGGGGTGTTCGAGAAGAGGTACTGGCTGAAGCGCATAGTTCAGCTTATTCTGTGCATCCGGGAGGTACAAAGATGTATCGGGATCTAAAGCAGCATTTTTGGTGGAACGGAATGAAGCGGGAGATTGCGAGGTTCATATCCAGATGCTTAGTATGCCAGCAGGTGATGGCGGAACATCAGAGGACAGCAGGATTGTTGCAATCGCTTCCGATACCAGAATGAAAGTGGGAGCACATTACCATGGATTTCGTGACGGCCTTACCACGGAGCCCTAGGGGCAATAACGCCATTTGGGTTATCGTCGATTGCCTCACGAAAGCTGCACACTTCATACCATTCCGAGTGAGACAGTCGACAGAGTCACCGGCAGAGAGATATATGCAGGAGATAGTGCGACTTCATGGTGTTCCAGTCAGCATTGTGTTAGATCGGGACACAGATTCGTGTCGCACTTTTGGAGGAGCTTACAGGAGAGCTTGGGTACCCGCCTCAAGTTCAGCACATCTTATCACCCGTAGACGGATGGACAATCCGAGCGTACGATTCAGACGCTCGAGGATATGTTGAGAGCCTGCATGTTGGACTTTCAGGGTTCCTGGGAGGACCATCTGCATCTAGTCGAGTTTTCTTATAACAATAGTTATTAGGCCAGCATTCAGATGTCTCCTTTCGAAGCACTTTACGGGCGGAAGTGTCGATCCTCAGTGTGTTGGGATGATGTAGGAGAGCGAATATTACTGGGTCCCGAGCTCATTGTTCACACAGTCGACAAGGTCCAAATGATTAGGCAGCGAATTAAGACGGCTCAGGATCGACAGAAGAGTTGTGCATATCCCCAGTCTTGAGCCGTCTTAATTCGTTGCCTGATTATTTGGACCTTGTCGACTGCCTGAACAATGAGCTCGGGACCCAGTAATCTTCGCTCTCCCACATCATCCCAACACACTGGGGATCGACACTTCCGCCCGTAAAGTGCTTCGAAAGGAGACATCTGAATGCTAGCCTAATAACTATTGTTATAAGAAAACTCGACTAGATGCAGATGGTTCTCCCAGGAACCCTGAAAGTCCAACATGCTGGCTCTCAACATATCCTCGAGCGTCTAAATCGTACGCTCGGATTGTCCATCCGTCTGCGGGTGATAAGCTATGCTGAACTTGAGGCGGGTACCCAAGCTCTCCTGTAAGCTCCTCCAAAAGTGCGACACGAATCTGGTGTCCTGATCTGACACAATGCTGACTGGAACACCGTGAAGTCGCACTATCTCCTGCATATATCTCTCTGCCGATGACTCTGTTGACTGTCTCACTCGGAATGGTATGAAGTGTGCAGCTTTCGTGAGGCGATCGACGATAACCCAAATGGCGTTATTGCCCCTAGGACTCCGTGGTAAGGCCGTCACGAAATCCATGGTAATGTGCTCCCACTTCCATTCTGGTATCGGAAGCGGTTGCAACAATCCTGCTGTCCTCTGATGTTCCGCCTTCACCTGCTGGCATACTAAGCATCTGGATACGAACCTCGCAATCACCCGCTTCATTCCGTTCCACCAAAAATGCTGCTTTAGATCTCGATACATCTTTGTACCTCCCGGATACACAGAATAAGCTGAACTATGCGCTTCAACCAGTACCTCTTCTCGAACACCACCCTTGGGTACGCAGAGTCTGCTACCGAATCTCAAAGAACCATCTTCATATATGATCAAGTCCGTTCTCAGCCCGGCTTCTACTTGCGCTCTGAACTTTTGCAATCGGGGATCATCCGCTTGTGCAGCCTTAATGCGATCCACCAGGGAAGACTGCACCTGTAGTTGCCAAAGTTGACTGAGTGCGCTCGGTGTAACGACTTCAAGATCGAGTCTCTGAAAGTCCTCAATAATGCTCCTCTGATTGGTCAACGTCATGACCGCTGGCTTGCGATTGAGCGCATCTGGTACAACATTCACTTTCCCCGGGTGATACTGAAGGTCCAAGTCATAATCTGCCATCAGCTCTAGCCATCGGCGCTGCCTCATGTTTAGTTCCTTCTGAGTGAAGACGTACTTCAGACTTTTATGATCCGTGTACACCTCCACTTTCTCGCCTAATAGATAGTGCCTCCAAATCTTCAACGCAAAGACTACTGCAGCTAACTCCAGGTCATGCGTAGGATGGTTCTTCTCATGATTTCTCAGTTGTCTAGAGGCGTAAGCAACCACTCGGCCGTGCTGCATCAGAACACAGCTTAAACCCTTCCCTGAGGCATCACTGTGTATCACCAAACCACCGGAATCATCTGGTACTGTAAGAATGGGCGCCATGGTTAACTTCTTCTTCAGTGTGCCAAAAGCCTGAGTACATTCCTCTGTCCACGCACATGTTACATCCTTCCGTGTCAGCCTCGTCAACAGTTCAGCGATTCTTGAGAAGTCTTGGACAAACCTCCGATAATAACCTGCCAATCCCATAAAGCTCCTGATCTCGGCCACTGACTTCGGCGTTGGCCAATCTCTGAAAGATTCTATCTTTTCCGGGTCCACCGAGATGCCTTCGCCCGAAACGATGTGTCCCAAGAACTGAACCTTATCGAGCCAAAATTCACACTTGCTTAATTTCTCATACAGCTTCTCTTCTCGAAGAATTTATAGAACCGTGCGCAAATTCTCGACATGCTCCTCCCGGGTCTTCAAGTAGACAAGTATGTCATCGATAAATACAACGACAAACGTGTCCAAGTACCTTGCAAACACCCTGTTCATCAAGTCCATGAATATCGCTGGTGCATTGGTAACACCAAACGTCATCACAAGGAACTCGTAATGTCCGTATCGGGTCCTGAAAGCCGTCTTGCATACATCCTCGGCTGCCACTCTGATTTGATGATATCCAGAATGGAGATCCAACTTCGAGAATACCTTGGCCCCACTTAGCCGATCGAATAAGTCGTCGATGCGCGCGATTGGGTACTTGTTCTTTATTGTTACCTTGTTCAGCTCCCGATAATCTATACACATCCGCAGCGATCCATCCTTCTTCTTTACTAACAGAACTGGTGCACCCCACGGTGAAGCGCTCGGCCGAATAAATCCCTCTCCAATAGTTCTTCAATTTTCTTCTTCAACTCCGCCAACTCAACTGGTGCCATTCTGTATGGGGCCTTGGATACCGGTGCCGTACCTGGAGTTAAATCGATCGAGAACTCCAAGATGCGAGGAGGTGGTAGACCTGGTAGATCTTCAGGAAATACGTCCAGAAAGTCCCGAACAATCTCTGGGGCTCTCATCAATCTCCATAGCTGTCAACTCCTTGGGCTTGGCTCTGTATTTGGCTGGCTCCAAAGATTCGCTTCCGCTCTCGAAAATAAACTTCGGGTGATTGGGAATGCGGAAGATCACATTCCTTGCACGGCAATCAATAACTGCATGGAAGGTACTCATCCAATCCATCCAGAGAATTGCGTCATAACTGCCTGTCCCAATCAGAAGAAAATTCGTATAGAATTCCCTGCCACACACTACTTATCTACATTCTCGACTAGATATTATAATGCCATTACCCGTATGTATCTCCCAGCCCTTGGTTAGTGGTTCATGTGGTATGGAGTGTGTATCAATGAAATGCTCCGATATGAAGCAGTGCGTTGCCCCAGAATCAAATAGTACTCTAGCTGGCAAGGAATGTACGAGTAGAGTACCTGTAACAACGTCTCATGACGCCTCTGCCTGCTCGGCGGTCAAGGTGAAAGCCCGTCCCTTACCACGACCTGTAGAAGGTTGCCTCTGCTCCCGTGGCCTCTGCTGCGGCGGTCCAGAACCTCCCTGTATCTCTGCTCGCTCAGGGCAACCGCTAATCCTGTGCTGACTGGATCCGCAAATCAAGCACTGTCCCTTGGCGCGTCGACAGTCCTTCTGGGTATGCCCATCTTTGTTGCAGTAGCCGCAAACTACGTTCCCTCTCTGGGGGCGATGCTGTGGCACGAACGGGCGCTTCATTTGTGCCGTTCCAGGCCTGTGAACCGGTATGGCTCCTCGAGAAGGTGCAGGGGTACGTGCTGGAATGACTGGGGGCTTCCTGAACTTGTTGATTAATTGCTCCTGAACTCTCTCCGCGTTGAGTACCTGTGCAAAAGTCTGCAGCTCCAGTGATGCGATCAACTGCTGCAGCTCAAAATCAAGTCCCTGCAAGAAGCGTCTGGCCCTAGTGGCCTCTGAGGCGACCATGTATGGAGCAAAACGGCTCAGACGGTTGAACTCTGCCGTATATACGTCCACTGGACGTCCATTCTGCTTCAATAGAATGAATCTTTCCTCCATCTCTGCCTTGGCGGTGGAAGGGAAATAATGGTCTAGGAAGCACTCCTTGAATTTGCCCCATTCAATCGGCCCGTCTAGCCTGCTTTCTTCTACTGACCACCATGTACGGGCTTCATCTTCCGATTGGATCTTTATCACGTTCACCCTATCTTCATCTGGTACCCTGGCGGCCGTCAGTAAGTTCTCCATGTTCACTAGATATTGCTCGGCCTCGAGGGGTTCAGCTAGCCCTGTGAATGCAGCTGGATGCAACCTCTGGAAGTCTGATACGGTACCAGCCCTAGCAGGGTAAGCTGGTGGAGTAGTGCCCTCGGGGGCGGTAATGAGTGCGGAGGGTCCTCCTGCAGCGGTAATCGTCCTGAGTCCCTCAGCGAGTAAGTCTGTCTTCCTCTCCTGAGCCTCCGTGAGAGAGGTCAGTGCACTAAGTATTCTTTCCGTGCGGTCCTGAGAACTGGAGTCCGGGGAGGGGTCGTTCGGGGACGTCATATCGCTGGAAGATTCAAAAGGATAAGATTAGATTCAAGGATGAAAATCAGGAATAGTGAAACGAAAATAACGTAATACAGTATAGTTAATGTTATCCCTTGTTACTAAACATGGCTCTGATACCAACAAAACCATGTCACGCCCCGCTTCCCAAAATACGGAAAACGATGGATGACTAGGCCAGCCATGCTCCTACGGTCAAGGAATAATCCCGCCGTAGTCACACTTCGGCTTTTAACATTACATGTTAATCAGTAAACAAAGCACAGCAGTAAAGGAAATACATCACTAAATTATTACATTAAAATCCATTGTTCACAGCTTACAAATATACAAGAAGAGCTACTAACCAAGTTCAAGTACAAGATCTCTTTATGGAAAGCAGAAAGGAAGAAAAGTACACCAGACTAGATCTCCGTCAGCTCGAAAGGTAAATCCGACTCCTGCGCTGGTTCTTCTACGAGATCTGAGCATGCATACTTAGGTCGTCAGAGCGACGTAATAGCAATGTTATTATAATGATGTGAAACAGGTAAATAAGGTAATAACAGTGAAAGAAAAATGCGGGTAATCACTATATCACTAAATGATGCAAAGTATGATCTGAGTCCCTATCGGTCTCTAAGTCATATTTGAAATCGTATAGTGGAAAGGAGGATCATGTTTAACAGGAGTCTCGTACATACCCGAGACAATGGCCCACATGCCCGGGACATAACCCTGTCAGCCGGATCGCTAGATCCTACCTAATATATATATCACTGCTCGAATGATCATTCTCTAAAACACGGTCCCGCTAAATACAATTCTCTTTCCACTTCGATTTCCCCTTTTCCCCCAGGGTTTACACTATTGATGATTATGGTTTAGTCGTGTACAAGTATACCAATAGCACGGTTTTATCACTGTTCACTGTATTAATCACTGTCACGAATCATTCACTTTCCATTGGTGTACTTGACACTCCTAAACCAATATCATTCACGCACGATAATGCAATGTCCACTGATTAATGACGCGCACTAATACTATGTATATGTCAATTGGGTAAGGTATGTGTATATATGCAGTTAACAAGTCATGTACGATATGAACCGATATGCACGTCATAAGCTTACAAAAATTTCAGTAATTCATATGTTCAGAATTCAACAAAATGATACAAATACGATAATAAGTACACTCTGTCGGTAGTTCATAAAAATTGGTTTCAGTTCAATCGGGTTTCTGGTATTCAAGTTACAGCCGTTTTATTTTAAGTGCTCGCTACAGAAAATTCAGTTTCTGAACTGAACGTCCGTTTTACGACACGAATTTCACCCAGTTGGGATCAGAATTTAGCGACGCTACAGTGAATAAAATCTAGGGTTTCCAATAGGGTGTTCAATGAAATAGACGGATTCTTAATCGCGTTTGTACGTCAAAAGTTATGCACTGTTCAATACTAGTATGTCAATTCTCATTCTGTTTAGGACTGTTATACGTCATGTTCTTTTAAATTACAGATTAAATAGCAAACGACGATAAAAAGGGATGAAACCACTTGTGTTATTTATATAACAGATTTACCTTTAATAAACTGCAGAGTTCCGCAACATACGAGTTCAGGAAACGAGGTAGTACACATTACGGGACAGAAAACAGTAACCAGAGTCGCTCTGGACTGCAGTCCAGAGCCGCTCTCCGACCCAATTATCATAACAATTTCAGTACAGAAACCATTAGAAACTTGCATAGGGTTACAGATCGTTGAGTCGGCTTCGATTTGAGCCCTCGAACACACCATTTAAATCAGTATACAATTTATGGTGATTTTAACAATTTTCAGATGCGGGAAATTCCCAGTTTTACGGGTGTATTTGGGGGTGTTCGTTTTAGTCATTAACAGTCATATTTTCCAGTGGAATTTATACACAAGGTTCACTGCCATACGGGCCAGACTATACAAATGAGTTCTGTCAAATTAAATGAAGATTTTCATTGGCATCTTGTATCGAACAGGTATGTCATATAATTTATCGGGTATTGTAAATATGGAATTTATACGATTTTAGGTTGTAACACGAATAAATTAGCATGTAGCAAGTAGGATACTTGCCTGGAAATGTTTTGGGCGATGCACGACAGCGGCAACGTCACGAAAACGCGACGAACGGCGTGGTTTGGTTTCACGGCCTCAGCTCGTGATTCGGGTGCGACGTCGGAGTTGCCCGGAGATGGCTTGTGCTTGCTGGAAGCGGAGGGGGTGCTCAGTGGATCTCAAGGAGTGTGCTGGGGTCGACGACGGTCGACGGCGTCGCTCCGACGATGTACACAATGGGGCTCGCGGTGAGGGGGGAAGTTATGGTTTTGGAGAGAGAGGGGCAGTGGAGCTCGGGTTGGTGACAAAGATGATAATGTTGAGGACGAAAGGGGTCGACGAGGGGTTTCAGGTGCAGTGGGGCTCGCCGGCGTCATGGGGGCCGGTGGTGGTCGAGCTCGGTAGCGAGTGGGTTGGGTGTGCAGGGGAGCTTGGCAGGGGGTGCTCGGTTGAAGGAGGAGGAGGCTGCAGTGGTAGTGGTGTTGTTAGGGAAGAAACGAGGGAGGAGGACGAGGTGGTTCGTCGTCGTCGTCGTCGGAGGGAGTGGCGAGGTGCAGAAGTTGGCAGTGGGTTTCGTGGGAAATTTTTTTGAGAGGGAGGAGAGTTTTAAGAAGGAGTTGGAGAACGAGAGGGAGATGAGGAGTAAGGAGTAAGCGACGAGCGGTTTGAGAGGATCGCGAGGAGGTGCGCGGGTCGTGGGGCAACGGCACGCGACGTGGCCGCGAGGGTAGGCATAAAAAGTGAGCCGGAAAGTTACCGTTGGGGAGAAGAAGAAGATTAGAATGTGTCGGGTCGGGTTCAGAAGGCGGGATGGGGTGTTGGGCCGAGAAAAGTTTAAAGAATTTATTAGGGAAAAAGAGAATGGGCCGGGGATGTTGGGCTGTGGTTTAACTTTAAAGGGGAACGGGCTGGGGATTTAAAATTTATTGTTAATCTTTTATTTTATTTGTTGGGCTTGGAAAATATATTTTGGTGGTTTTAAATTTTGGTTTGAGCTTTGATTTTTAATTGGTTTTAGAAAAACAAATACTACCACTTACACACTAATCTTCACACAAAATAATGATACGGGAAAAATGGGATAACATTCGGGGACCTAGGAAAAATACGGGAAGATTCTCATTGAAGGAAACGGGGATTTACAGAAACTATGAATAAAAGAATAGCATTAAACAAAGGCATACTGTGAATGCACTAAAACTCGGCTTGAGCGGAAAAGTAGTTATTGTCTTGCTCGCTCAGCTCAAACTCGTACTGAGCTTGGCCTCCTGTCTCAAAGTCACCTAACAGAAATTCCCAAAAGAAAAAGAAAATGGAATGCCCGTCAGCGAACTAGAGTTCGGTAAGTTCCCAAATTTAAAAAGAATGTTAACATTATATATATATATATATATATATATATATATATATATATATATATATATATATAGCAAGAAAGACAATCAAATACATATGATGGCGTAAATTAAAGCAACAATATCATGATATTTGTTCTCTAAGCGGTACTATTGTATTTTAAATCATTAAGTTCGACTAGTGAGGGTTTTACACATAATGAGGATGTTCCGTTTCCCCTTGGAACAACAGAAACACAGATTCAAGAGATTCATGAGTTAGTAATACAATGTCCCATAATACCCGGCACTGCGGCGATCATGTATGATCCTCGTTACACGTATTTACCCCATTCATCGAACTTCCCCATCCCCATGTGAATTATTTATTAAGTTTTAGGAGATGACATAAATGCTAACATGAATTTATGAATGCTTAAAAACTGTAGATACATGTCAGATTCAAGGGTTCCTGGATTCATGGATTCACAGATTCACGGATTCACGGGTTCATGTGTTCATGCATTCATAATTCACATTGAGTACGTGTCAAACATATAAAACTCAAAAAGGCAGATCATTGAAAGAAAATATTAGCATACACAAGGGCAGGAAACCAACAGAAAATAAAATATTTTTAACACATTGTCGACACAGGAACGTAGACTTGGATGTCAGGTACACGTGTTCCTAAGTTTCGCCTAGTTTGGAGTTCGTATGAGTAAGTAATAGGGTTTTTGGTGTCGTTGCGCACAACATCCCCGAACCATTTCAAAAAACGACTCTGGAGTTAAGGTGTGTTTTCGGAAGGGTTCTAATAAGTAAATGTGCAAAATTACAAAAAAGAAAATGAACGTCTATCTGTTAAGAGCAGTATCTAAAAAGAATTTCTATACTTCGATAAACAGAGAAAGAGTTATGCGTGATTTATGACAGCTACGCAAATATTTCCAGCTGTTGACCAGATTCGTTGCATGTTTTTAAAACACGGATTACACTATTTTCTATTAGTTTTCAGAAAAATTTACCAAGTGTGAAAATCTAGCTCTTTCTCTGTGGATATTCCAGAATTCAAATTTTACCGGATTTGGGTTTCGGTGCTAGGAGATATGACTGTCCTAAGTTGGGTGCAAAAACCTGTTTAAACTGCACTATAAACGGCGATTTAAAATAGCTGCAAGTCCTAATCCTGAAAGCAAACTGAGCCTAAATTTTTACAGCGGCTAGGAAAAAGAGTATCATTTTACAAATTTTTTTCCTTGAATTTTAGTGGTGATTAAGTTAATAAAATAAAGTGAGAAATCCGACTAGGTACAAGTATCCATGAAACGTTAAAAATTATTATTATTATTTTTAAAAGAAAACCCTGGTAGTATTCTATTGAAAAGTTTAATACCGCGACATAGGGTGTCGAACAAAGGATCGCACAATATTAAAATCCGTCAACCTAGTTAACATGATATAGACATTTAGGACTTGGAATGTTGAAAAAATGAAATTTAAATACAACCAACATGATGACACCTATGACATAGGGTGTCAAAAAAATAATGGATATGATTCGATAGCAACAACACAAAAAGGACATCCGTGACCTGGAATGTCGAATTAAACAAAATATAATAGATTTAATCACAGAAATCATAATATGGATACCCGTAACATACGATGTGAAAACATTTAAAATTCAGTAGTAATCATTATGAAATGGACACCCATGACATAGGGTGTTAAGATAACTATAAGGAAATTTATAGCAATTAAGGTAGAATCAATATAAACAAGGTGACATTTTGGTGTCAAAATAAACATGTGAAATTTTTAACGACCAAGTACCAATATAACGAGATCATCATACTAAAGATGACTTTTTTTATTAAAAATTATATGGTTTTCAAAATTTATGAAAAAACTAAGATTTTTATTTAGGGTTATTATTCTAGGGTAAATAGTGAGTATAGTAGAGGAACAAACTTATAATAATTGAACTTGATCTCTATATCAAGTCACCAACCTAGTAGAGATAGCCTCGAAATTGGCTTTCGGGACTCCCGTCAATGAATCGGCGGCCCCTTCTTCTCCTTTAGTGATGGTTTCCTTAATTTTTGAGGAAAGAGAGATTGGGGGTGAGAAGAAAGGTTTGTTTTTCGGAGTTGGGAAAAATATAGGGTAGAGAAGGATTTTAGGGTTTTCTGTTAGTTTTAAAAGTGACATGAATCTAACATATCAATCCCCAAAAATCAAAACAATCAAAACTAACATATCAAAACAAAACAAATAAATTTTATTTTTAATTAAAAGAAAAACTTTTCTCTTCTTTTAAAATACTAATAAATATTTTGCTATATAAAAAATTGTTATTAGCTTAAAACTTGAGGATTTAAAATAAAACAAAAATATTTCAATCGGGATTGAAACACGCGACCTATTAACTAAGACTCAGACTCATGAATTGAAATCCAGCAAAGCATATTGAAATTCTTGAAGTAAACATACTATTTTATGTTATATGAAACAAAGCAAACATAAATGAGTTCGAATAAAAATTCTATTTAAAATCAAATAACTCTGATTCAAAGTAGATTCCTTTTTAATTTTTTAAAACCATTTCAAAAACTCTTTTCCACTTTTATTTTTTAAAAAGAAAACAAACACCTACAATAAAAATCTTGTTATAATTCAATAAAACTTTAATTTATTGCTCTTTTGAAAATAAGGTAATTCTCTAAAGTAATTTTTCAAAACATCTATTTTAATAAAACGAACCATTTTTTTAAATTTTTATTTATATAAAAACATTATAACGATGGGAGAGTCGATTACACAACTAGTATTTCTTACGTCAGAATAGAACTGGATATTCAATAGCAAGGGAAAAAGAAAATTGAATGTGACAAACAACAAAAAAGCCATGGGTTATATGGGTTGTGTGGATGATAAAGGTGGCCTTCATAGAACCGAAATTCAAGGTTTAAATCAGAAGTTGTTGTGATGAGATAAAAGAAGGGTAAATTGTCATAAACCCCTAGCTAATATTCCAACTGTGAATAAAACCCGACTAAAGAATCTCCGTACTCACCCACCCCCGTCACACCCCAAACAATTCCATTCTCCTACTATTAAAAAACCCCTGGCTACAATATCTGTATAGTTTCCTGAATGCATATTGCAAGAAGCTATATAGATCTATATGTAAATTAGTTGCATATATTGTAGGAAACTATATAGATATATAAGTTAGCTGCATATGTTGTAGGAAAATACACTACATATATACAGGTAAGCTAGATATTGCAGGAATCTATATAGATATTGAAGCCAAGGGTTTTTTGATAGTGGCAGAATGGGCCGCGGTTTTTGACAAGATTCTTTGGGCCAGTTTTTTTTTTCTTTCTTTTTTACAATTTACCCTGAAAAGAACTACTTCATCCAAACAATTATAAGAGATTCTGTGAGCTTAAGAGTGTGTCATTGTGTTGTAGCAATTGATATTGTTGGATATAGTGCCCTCAGAGTCAATTATTGGATCACAGGCACGTGATTGCAATGATTGAGGGAGGACCTATACCGGTAGGACAGTCTTACTCGAGATGATAGTATGCTATCTGGTTTATCTTTATCATTGTGTACTGTTTTAGATGACCTTACGAGTCGCTATTACACGTTGATAGAGCCCCTAGGATTCTTGCTTGACTACCAGCAGTATGAGGGCGATCATATACGTGAGAGCTGGAGTCTATAAGCACATCCTTAAAAGGTCCCTAGTCGTGGGAGTTTCGAGACAGGGCATCGATTCTCCAGAGTAGACTAGTGTATACAGTCGAGACCCCGACGAGGGGCGGTGGCCGGTCTCACAAGCCACTGGTGTCAGTTGGTTCACCTAAGATGTATACAGGTGCTCATTGGGTTATGAGTACACCGGACAGGACTCGCCGGGAACCTGCTAGTTGGGATTATACCAGACGTCTGATAGCAGTTCCCTGGTGACATGTGTACAGGTTAGTTCATCGACCTGAGATCGTCATTTGTCTCGTGTGAGTTCCCACTGTACTTTGATTACTACCCTATCACAGCTCAAAGGAGTCGTGCAAACAGGTTTTAGTTGGGTACAGTCCCGAGCCATATAGAGGCAGTGAGCGGATCTGCAGGGGTTCGTCTCGAGGTTGCGCTGTGTCTAGGAGAGCCATTACACAAAGCCCTCGGCCGAGGTAAGAGATTTACTGGTAGGTATTCCAGTAGTATCTCAGGGTGTTCTAGGCTACACTCCGACACGACTTGTACCGCTTTTGGGGGTCTGACTTTTACTAACCCCCTAGGCCCGCCATGCGATACTTATAGACGAACGGACCGGACTGTACGGATATTGTCACTGATAGGCTCAGTAGGGTGTCAGGATGAGTTCGCTCATCGACGTCCCTTTTGGTCAATAGCTGGTAGCCCGTCACGTATGGCTAATACCTCTGACGTGCTAGTGGTTAAATCCACAGCCATAGTATTGACGAGTCTTTAAAGTCCACCACACACAGTTACTCAAGTTTCGGGCGAAACGCTGTAGAGGCCGTATGGAGATATGGCAGGGTTCGATCAGATACGTGCGGTATTGCACGGATCGTGATCGGACGGATTTTACTAGCTGGCTTTGGTTTAAGCCGGATCCTAGTATTAGACAGTGTAGTTTTTGTCTCTTTGCATTTGTGTTCAGTGGGAATACAAATGCGGGCATGTATATGCAGTAGCGGGGTTTTCCTGTAATTTATTACGGGATCAGTTTTCTGAAGTTGCCAGTTTGCATTCCGTTCCGGCCGGTTTTCCTTTGTTCCTTCACGGCTGGACTTTATCGATGAAGGGGGTTATTTGCAGTTTGCAAATAACTTATTTGTGGAGGGGTTTATTGCATTTGTGGCTTCATAATCATGAGATTCCATTTTAATCTCATCCTTTGCATTTATTGTGATGAGAGTTGATTTGCTTTTTGATGAGAGGTTTGCTTTGGATGTGGTCACCTCTTTCCTTTCCTACACTCACCTCCCTTCTTGGTTTTGTTTTTTCTCTCCACCATTTGTTTTGTGAGGGGCCGGCCACACTTGAAGGGAGAGAGAGGTTCATTTTATTTTGGTGTGGGAAAAAGTATCATTCATTTCTTTTTAGCTTGCCACAAAAAATTCCCAAGTTCATCTCTTTTCTTTACCTCCATCCAAAGGCAACTTCAACCCCAAAAATGAGACAAGCATTCTACACTACACCTACAGTACCCTTGGACGCGTCGGCTAGCCAACATCGCGCCCGAGTTGCCTCGGTCAAGAGGTGGGAGCCCGTAAAAGAATTTGGCTACGTGGTGCCCTTTTCGACGAGGAGGCGACGACCGGAGATTCCGCGAGGAGATCGGAGTGGAGACGAAGACCGAAGGACACGGATCGCTCGGTATAGCATTCTACCCCATTCTCTTGATAGCTAGGATTAGGTTAATGGTTTCGATTCGGGTTTATTGTCCGCGGTAGCGCCGGTTTAAAGTTAAGAAAAATTTTGATTCCGCATTTTGGCCTCGGATAGACGGCCGGGGCGCTGCCGTGGCGCAACATGGTATCAGAGCCACGCCATTAACTTAGCCTAGCTTGCTCTAGTATGTTTAGAACTTCGATCGAACAAAATCCCAAAAACCATATTTTTAGTGCATCGAGTTTCTGTCGAAATTTTTTGGGCTCCAAAAATTTTTCAGGTTGTTGCAGAATACTGTGCATAGAAATCTAAGCACTCTGTGAAAATTTGGTCGCGAGATCTCACCATACCACCGCGGAACCACGGCCAAACCAATGCTTGGGCCGCGGTTCCGCCGCGCTTTTAACTATTCATTGGACCAAATTTTTTCAGTGAGCTTCTTGGTTGAAAATGGGGTTTTTGGAATATTCTTTTTGGGCCCAGATTTTCTTTAAGTGCTACAGTAATGCTTGGGGCCTAATTGGGTAAATTTGATCGATCGAAAATTTTTAAACATGTTAGTTCACAGTATTTACATTATATATGCGACCGTGAATGTCACTCGATCGGTAAATCCTGTCTAACTGCTATAGCCCGGTTAGACGGATTTGCGAACGTGACATTCACGTTGATGTTCTGTGTTGTGCTGTGATGTTGCGGATTGGTCGTAAAGGATAGCCTGGATGCAATGTAGTACAGTTTCGTTTTATATGTACATTTGATATTGCGGGGCGAGCGTCCGACATGTGGACTGCCGTCACTGCCTGTTTGTATTATTCTTTTGGGGCACGACCGGGTCGAGGTCGATGTACCCGTTGTATGTATATTTTACTTTCTGTACTAGGATTACCCCGCAGAGAGGTGCACGGATAGCCAGATTCTAGAGGGCAACGGGCCCGCATCTCATGGCATTGAGACGGAGGGGGCTTCGCTCTAGAATTGGCGGGCTATTCGCCGCACTCGTAGGGGGTATAGGTTGACCTAGGAGGGGTGCCCAAGTTACCGGATTCCGTGAAGTGCTGGGTGGTCCATTCACGTTGCTGAAGGGGGCTGCCTCGCTTCAGGTCTTGGCGGGTAACTTGCCGCGCCCGTAGGGGTCTAGGGTTTTCATTGCACAGGCTATCCACATGACCAGGGGAACGTCGGGTTTTAGTAGCGGCTCTATGAAACCCGGGGATCCCAGATATCTGTATTGTTCTGTGATGCTGATTACATTTCTGTGTTGTTGCATTTTATCACGCCTTGAGCGAAAATTATATATTATATATATACTAGTAGATGTTGTATATGTTTTGCATCCGCGCTAGTCCAGTCCCCGCTCTGTCATTAGTTAGCTAACCTAACGGGTGATGACGGGACCCAGTGGCGAATGCGGATGGCATATACGTACGTCATTATTTTCGTTCTTTATTGGTGTGATCAATTGATGGGACCGCGTTGATTCGGATCAATGCAAGATAAACAAACCTATTCTGATGTTGTTGGAACATTTTTCAAAAAGCTGTTATTGCAAGAACGTTCACTTTTGTTTTGCACAGTGGTATTCAGTTGGAATATCCTGCTCCTCAGTCAACGAGGCAAGGGCCGAGATCCCTTCACTGGGAGTGACCCCTTGGAAAGAAGTTTGCATCAGGGCAATAACTTCACTATAGCCGATTACTTTTGCTTTGCATCGTGGTATTCAGTTGGAATATCCTGCACCCCATCCTACGGGGAAAGAGCCGAGATCCCTTCACCGGGAGTGACCTCTTTAGCAAAGGTTTTCGTCACTATATTTTTATAAAAAGTTATGCGGTTCCTTCAACGATATCAAGTTCATTACGTTAAAGGTTTTTCGCCAAAAACCAGTCGTAGCCCTCCGTCGTTTCTTACAAGTATTACTTAGTATTCGTGCTGCGTTTGTTGACTGTGTCAAGGCGTAGTGTGCGGTAGCTAAGTAGTGTTTGTTTGTGGCATATTAATGGGATTGGTTAGGATAGTCGTGCGGCAAGGGCTCGTACGGGTGGGTTTAATGCAATCCAGGATAATGACGGGTTGAACTTGACTAGGACTCTTTGATTTGTTGACTGTGTCAAGGTCACTTGGGTCCTAGGGGTAAAAATCACATCGGGAGTTTCTAAAGAAACTGAAACTTGCCAGGCATGCGCATACCTTCTGGAGTGTGATAACGTGAGCGGATTCCGTCACGTTATCATGCGATGATAGTTGGATCCCGATTCCCACTGATGAGTTGGTTTACTCCTCGGGTGATCCCGACTAATTCTTTTTTCAAGTTTGGGGAAGAATTTGACGTTACAGTGGGAGGTTTCCAGATTAGATAAAGTGATAACCATTCTGATCTAGGTTAGAGTGCACGCTGAGTGTTTCTTTTCTCTCTCTCTTTGGCAGCGACCATTGACCCGACCCTAGACTATGACTCAGTGACCAAGTTGACCGAACCTTCATAACATTGGCTTTTGGATTGTCAGAGTTGCAGACCTCATTGCCACTCCTACTTTTACCCTTTTCTCCAGAACACCCCGTATTACTACGAACGTCCACTTCCATTGGACAAAACCATCGTATGGTTATATACGAACTCGAAGGAATTTATTCGAGGATGGTTTCCGGTTCTGGAGAAAACGAATAGGACTATTCAGTTGTCTTTTCCTTTTACCTTCTCTCAAGTTGCGAGTACTCCTTGGTTTAGGAGATAGTACACCTATTACGCAAATTGGATAGTCTTCTTCCAAACCATAGGCAGGTGCCGACCGGTAGGGAATGAAGAAAACCAATTAGCCTAAACGGTGTATAGAAGGTATTAAGTTAAGACAAAGAAAGGGATTAGTAAGAGGGCAAAGTAAATTGCGACTGCTATTCACGACCAAACCAAGTATTTCTTCGCCAATCCTAAACCACCTTTGTATTTCTCCAGGACACTCCGTATCAATACGAAGATCCCAAGTTTATTGGATAATCCATCGTATGGTTATATACGAACTCGAAAGGAACTTGTTCCAGTTCGGGGATGGATCCTGGTTCAGGAGAAATAGGAATAAGGTTTATTCGGTTGTCTTTTATCTTCACCTTCTCTCGTATTGCGAGTGCTCCTAGGATTTGGACAGTACACCCATTATGCTTATTGGATAGTCTTCTTCCAAACCATAGGCTGGTGCCGAACGGTAGGGAAGGAAGAAAACCATTTGGCCTAAAGGGGTGTACAGAAGGTAATGACTAAAGACATATAAAGGGATTTGGAGAAGCGGCAGAGAAATATACGGTTACAGTTGTGAATATGGATAATGGAAGAGGCATTACTAGGAATACCAGGATACCCCATCGAAACATTTCAATGTTTCAGTTTCACTGTGTACTGTTAAAAGAAAACTGATTTCCCAATTAGACACTTGCTCCAGGGTATGTATTTACCAGGTTTGATTCTCACATCTATATGGTTTTACAGATGTTGAGTGGGAGTAAGTTATTGGGAATTAGGTGATCATCCTCATTATATCGGAATTCGTTGTAATTGGTGATATTTGAGGAAGTCACCTGGGTTGTTTGCCGGACGGCAAATATTTGGTTTTGAATATCCGTTGTTATGCACCAATTTCAAATTGATATATCTGTACGTCTATTTTTATAGAGTGAGATATGACTTTTTGAAATTATGTCTATGACATTTACCTATATCAGTGGATGGTTAGATAAGGAGCATTGAACAGCGGTGTAATTCTTCTTAACCATAAGTACAGTTTTCAACCTACGACACACAGTGAATGAGTTATTACACTCAGGGGACTTATACAGAGTATTGTATGTTGTCCAGTGTCCATTAGGACAGAGGGGTTGGTCCTCGCACTATATTCGGTTTACTTATGACTTCTCTAGTTCTTAGACAGGTGTTTCGTAGAAACACAGGGTCTAAGTTTTGAGAAGTTATAGGTGTATGAATAAAGTAGAGAACCAGGAGTTGCAAGTATCGGAATTCTTCAAGGTGATCGAAGATGTAGATACTTGTGTATGGTATTCAGTTGATAGTAATGATTAAGAGAACTTGCTTCTCTTTCAGGTTACTCATAATTGGAAGCATTCCTAAGTTGAGTAACGCTGATCGGCCTCTCTCCATTTAGTTGACATGCACTGGAGATAGCTGCATGATTTGAATCTGGTTCAATTAAATCAGTGCCTCTATTTCTATATTGGATATAGAACAGTTCATATCTTAACGATGTTAAGGTACGGGGAGTTGTCCGGCTTATGCTTAAAACCAGACTCCGGATAACTCAAGGCACATTTCTGTAATGGCTGTTTGTGGGTTGACACGGGCTATGACGAGGGTTGACTTTCTACCATCTGGAAGATCAATAGTGATATTGTTCTTGACTCGCCACATTTTTAAAAGAAATGGATTTTTTTTCAGAAAACAGTAGTGAGAGTATGGTAGAACTGGAAGTGATTCCAGAACCGCAAACGATTACTGAAGATTTGATAAGAACCTAAACATTCAATCTGATTTGACATTCCATTGGCCACTCCACAGATATGGTGGGTAACCTCAGGCACTCGAGAGATACTCCGGTAGCCTCAAGGACGGTGACAGAGAGGTTCTTGTTTACCCAGACTTGCCATTGCTGTTGTTCCAGACTGTGGGACCCGGCAGGAGGATGAGTATAGCGTCATTCTAAAGTGGCTTTAGAAGTGTACGTATATATGACTCTGCCAGAGGGTTATCATAGTCAGTGGGAGCAACGGAAGCACAGTGGGCAAGAGGCTTATGTCTATTTATAGACTTAAGCAGATATAGCGGAGATAGATCATCTATTTCTGATGTGACAGTCATAGGTTTGACTTCATCAGAATAGGGGATGGATCTGTTAAGAAGGTAGTAGGGTGTGATGTCCTGGTATTTGGATGACATACACAGAGTAGGAAGTGATATTCCTATACTACGATCAGTAATTCTTTGGTTGTCACACAGTGGTTTCTCCACATAGGACTTAGATATTATACATTCTGGTTACTGGATCTATGGTTTTAGATCTAGATTTGGGTGGTTTCCCAATCTGGGTACGTAGACAGTATTCTATAAGTATTTAGAATGAACGACTCCTGGCACGGTAGTGTACCTGCAGGTGATGGAGTCACCCTCTCTAAAGGTGTCTTACAGACTAAAGGGGAGAGGGATGTGCATGATTGGAAGATCACTTGCTTAGGCAATTGAGTCAATTATGAGATGTCAAGTACCACACCAGATGTTGTTTTTGCAATAGATGCAATAAGTTGATATTGATCCAATCCTGGAGAAACAGTCGGAAGCAGTTTTAGAACATAAGTGGATGTTCTAGGGATATGATAACGACAGCCTCCTTTAGGAGACGGTTATCATTCCAGGCTTCCAAGGTGACCTGGACGGCAGAGTGGCCGTCAGAGTTTTAGTTTTCCCTCTGACGAGGGGCAGTATTTTGGACAGGTGGTCCAGGAGGATACTGAGGGAGGCATGGCGCAGGATACTGATTAAGTTCAGTTGACGATACAGTCTAAGAAGCTTGGATTTGGAGTTCATTTATGAACTAGGTCCTATCAGACATCCAGACATTCTAAGACAGGTATTGCTCATTTCGGGAGATGGCTTTCTCCGCAAACTTGAGATATAGAGAGACATAGAAAGAAACATCAAAGCGGATCCACTCACTGAGGCTATTCCTCGAACGCAATAGTTTCGCAAACGAGCTTTGTGAGACTGACTAGTAGAGGAGTTGGGTGTTCGGTATCACACGGGCTGTGAGCATGCGACATCGCAATAATTAGCCTTGAGTGCAAATAGGAGATTGTTGGATATAGTGCCCTCAGAGTCAATTATTGGATCACAGGCACGTGATTGCAATGATTGAGGGAGGACCTATACCAGTAGGACGGTCTTACTCGAGATGATAGTATATTATCTGGTTTATCTTTATCATCGTGTACTGCTTTAGGTGACCTTTCGAATCGCTATTACACGTTGATAGAGCCCCTAGGATTCTTGCTTGACTACCAACAGTATGAGGGCGATCATATACGTGAGAGCTGGAGTCTATAAGCACATCCTTAAAAGGTCCCTAGTCGTGGGAGTTTCGAGACAGGGCATCGATTCTCCAGAGTAGACTAGTGTATACAGTCGAGACCCCGACGAGGGGCGGTGGCCGGTCTCACAAGCCACTGGTATCAGTTGGTTCACCTAAGATGTATACAGGTGCTCATTGGGTTACGAGTATACAGGACAGAACTCGCCGGGAACCTGCTAGTTGGGATTATACCAGACGTCAGATAGCAGTTCCCTGGTGACATGTGTACAGGTTAGTTCATCGACCTGAGATCGTCATTTGTCTCATATGAGTTTCCACTGTGCTTTGATTACTACCCTACCACGGCTCAAAGGAGTCGTGCAAACAGGTTTTAGTTGGGTACAGTCCCGAGCCACATGGAGGCAGTGAGCGGATCTACAGGGGTTCGTCTCTCCCGGTATTGGGGGTGAGGTCGCGCTGTGTCTAGGAGAGCCATTACACAAAGCCCTCGGCCGAGGCAGGAGATTTACTGGTAGGTATTCCAGTAGTATCTCAGGGTGTTCTGGGCTACACTCCGACACGACTTGTACCGCTTTTGGGGGTCTGACTTTTACCAACCCCCTAGGCCCACCATGCGATACTCATAGACGAACGGACCGGACTGTATGGATATTGTCACTGACAGGCTCAGTAGGGTGTCAGGATGAGTTCGCTCATCGACGTCCCTTTTGGTCAATAGCTGGTAGCCCGTCACGTATGGCTAATACCTCTGATGTGCTAGTGGTTAAATCCACAGCCATAGTATTGACGAGTCTTTAGAGTCCACCACACACAGTTACTCAAGTTTCGGGCGAAACGCTGTAGAGGCCGTATGGAGATATGGCAGGGTTCGATCAGATACGTGCAGTATTGCAAGGATCGTGATCGGACGGATTTTACTAGCCGGCTTTGGTTTAAGCCGGATCCTAGTATTAGACAGTGTAGTTTTTGTCTCTTTGCATTTGTGTTCAGTGGGAATACAAATGCGGGCATGTATATGCAGTAGCGGGGTTTTCCTGTAATTTATTACGGGATCAGTTTTCTGAAGTTGCCAGTTTGCATTCCGTTCCGGCCGGTTTTCCTTTGTTCCTTCACGGCCGGACTTTATCGATGAAGGGGGTTATTTGCAGTTTGCAAATAACTTATTTGTGGAGGGGTTTATTGCATTTGTGGCTTCATAATCATGAGATTCCATTTTAATCTCATCCTTTGCATTTATTGTGATGAGAGTTGATTTGCTTTTTGATGAGAGGTTTGCTTTGGATGTGGTCACCTCTTTCCTTTCCTACACTCACCTCCCTTCTTGGTTTTGTTTTTTCTCTCCACCATTTGTTTTGTGAGGGGCCGGCCACACTTGAAGGGAGAGAGAGGTTCATTTTATTTTGGTGTGGGAAAAAGTATCATTCATCTCTTTTTAGCTTGCCACAAAAAATTCCCAAGTTCATCTCTTTTCTTTACCTCCATCCAAAGGCAACTTCAACCCCAAAAATGAGACAAGCATTCTACACTACACCTACAGTACCCTTGGACGCGTCGGCTAGCCAACTTCACGCCCGAATTGCCTCGGTCAAGAGGTGGGAGCCCGTAAAAGAATTTGGCTACGTGGTGCCCTTTTCGACGAGGAGGCGATGACCAGAGATTCCGCGAGGAGATCGGAGTGGAGACGAAGACCGAAGGACACGGATCGCTCGGTATAGCATTCTACCTCATTCTCTTGATAGCTAGGATTAGGTTAATGGTTTCGATCCGGGTTTATTGTCTGCGGTAGCGCCGGTTTAAAGTTAAGAAAAATTTTGATTCCGCATTTTGGCCTCTGATAGACGGCCGGGGCGCTGCCGTGGCGCAACAGATATGAGGTATTCAAGTATGCTTAGTGAGACATGGCAAGTGTAGGGTTCCTAGGCACACTAGTGAGGTCTCACAAGCCATCAATCATGCCAATTTCAAATTTAAATGGTGCCGAGAAACCCTAGAACGGATCGTTGGCTAGATGTCTAGGCGAAACGATAACAAGTTAACACTTAACTAAGAGAATACGGAAATACAACCTTTGTAGATCCGGTGCTCCACCTCCATAGCTCCGCAACGAAGTCCCCTCGCTGTCCAAATGTATTCCCGGGCTCTAACGTCGGCTTCGTCGGAGAAATGGCGAGCTAGGTCGTCGATGTCCATGCCGAAGATGATCTACGTCGAGGCATCGCCAGATCAAGCTCTCACTTCACAAAGTCAAGAAACTTGTGAAGAAAACACACTCTACTACTTGGAAAGAGGTAGAGGATGAAGAAATAGGAAGTGGGTAGACTTTAGAATTGGATTTCTCACTTGTTTCATCAATCCACCATTGATGAAGTAAGGTTTTCTTCAAGGAAGAAGATGAAGAAGAAGAAGATTATCATATGATAAGTTAAAAGAAAAAAATACTTATCATATTATAAACCATGGTCAAGTGTAGAGAACTAACTAAGGTTATGTGAATGGTTAGGGTTAAAAGAACAAGACAAAATGGTGACTTGGTCAAAGCTTCATGAAGCTTCAAAAAGCTTCATGAAAGAAAAGAAAGAAAACCATTTTTCTTTTTCTTTTTTATGCTTTTATTAATATCCAAAATAAATAAACAAATAATAAAATGAAAAAGCAAAACCCTAATCATTAAGGTAACCATGGTTCAATTCTATACACTTAACCAAAGAAGCATGTATCATCAAACATGATACAAACATTTGTACAAAAAGTATATCACATATACAACTTGTACAACGAAGTGAGAAAATCCATTTAAAGTGAACCGATACTAGTTAATGCAAAGTAATATATCAAATATATAATTATGCATTAAATTATTAAATCAACACTTGATTTAATGATCCGGTCATATCGCATATAACCGACTAATATCAACAGTAACAACTTATCGAATCAACACTTGATCCGATAACCCGGCTATATCGCATATAACCGATCAATGTCACAAATCACGAGAATCGAATACAGTATCACATACTGGTATCATTCTCGGTCCCGCACATATCTCATATGCGCTCCTATTTCGTTTCGCTTGAGCCAGGAAACCTCTGTGTAGGACTCTAAAGACTCGTCAATACGCCGGCAGCGGATGATGATCATATCAAACATCCACAAGCCGCAAGCGGTCTGCTAAACGTAACGGCCATCCGGGTATTGAGCGATCTGAAGATCGACGAGCAAGCCCGCTCACACTCCAGTGAATCCAACCAGTAACACTACCGTACAGTCCGGTCTGATCGTCTGATATGTCACATATCTTGCCTAGGGGTGGTAAACGTCAGACCCCAATAGCTCGATAAGTCGTGTCGATATGAGGTCTATAACATTTCGAGAAACTACTGGTAACACTTACCAGTAAATCTCAGCAACCCTGGCCAGGGATTTCCTGTTATAGCCAATCGAGCACAGCGCAACATCAACTCCCTATACCGGGAGAGACGAATCCCCTCCTATCGCTCATTGTCTCCATGTGACTCGGGACTGTACCCAAAAACCACCGTTTTGCACGCCCTCTTGGACGTGGTAAGATGGAAATCAAAGCACAGTGGGAACCACACAAGACTCTATGACGATCTCGGGTCAACAAACTACTCTGTACCAGTGTCACCAGAGAACTGCCATCTGACGTGAGGTATAATACCATCTGGGAGTTCTCGGCGAGTCCGTCCAGTGTACCCAGTCTCCACTGAGCACCCGTATATCATCTCTGATGTCAAACACCAATGGATATGGGATCATCCATCGCCCATCTGTATGGGTCGAGAAGGTACACGCTAGTCTACTCTGGTATATCGATGCCCCGTCTCGATACACCCTCGACTAGGGACTTTGAAGGATGTACTTATGGACCACCATGTCCCCACTAGTATGATCCGCATCATAGTCCAGGTAGTCAAGTACACATCCTAAGGGCTTTACCAACATGTAACAGAGAGACAATCAGCATACACGTTAAGGTAAAGAGTAACCAGATAGCATACTATCATGTCGAGCAAGAAAGTCCTCCCTATATATGTCCTAGCATCCACTACAATATACATCCTATGTATAGTAATGGCCTCTAGGGCATACATATAACTAACAATCTCCCACTTGCACTAGGGCCATCTGTAGCAGTGGTTGCAGTATCTCATACTCAACCATCCCATAAAAATCTCTCTCTGGGAACAGGCCTTTGTGAGTGGATCCGCCCTGTTGTCCTCTGAGTCTACTCTCCTTACCTCGATCACCCTGGAGATCAACTATCTCCATGATCAGGTGATACTGCCTTAGAATATGTCTGGATCACTGATGGGACCGGCGTTCCTTGGCATAAGCCACAACTCCATTGTCTCACAATGGTAGGAACGTAGTTCATCTCATGAACCAATATACCCCCAGACAGCCTCTTTGGTAGCATCTTTAGTAGCGATGTATCGTGCCTTTATCGTCTAGTATGTCACGGTATCTAGCTTGGAACTCTTCCAACATACCGTCCCTTTACTGAGGGTAAAGACAATGCCTGTGACTGACACTCAGTCGTCATTATCACCCTGGAACCATTCCAGTGATTCTCCCCAGGGTCGATTGATACCGTCTCACTACAACTAGTGAGAATTCTAACATCCATTTAGATCTATCTCATAGATCCAAAACCCAGGATTTAGGAGGTATCACTTTGATCCTATATGGAGAATCCTTGTGATAAGCGGAGATTGAACGAGCGTAGCATAGGAAACTTCTTCCCCATCAAGAGTATGTCATCCACGTACTCTTCGAGGATCACAACCATACTCCCTACTACCTTTTTGTATATACAAGGTTCATCTACCATTTTGATGAAGTCAAACTCTTTGACTACCACATCAAAACAGATGTTCCAACTCCGCGATGCCTGCTTTATCTTATAAAACATCTTGTACACGTTTCCGCTGCTCCCACTGTTTACGAAGCCCTCTGGCTGTGTACTTATAGACGCTCTCTTCTAAAACATCATTTAGAAAAGCTGTCATGACACCCAACCACCAGATATCGTAGTCATGGTATGTAGCCGTGACAAGTAGGATCTGGATGGACTTAAGCATAGCCACTGGAAAAAGGTTTCATCATTATCCACGCCTGGTTGATGACGAAAACCTTTAACAAGTCTAGCTTTGAAAGTCTCAACTTTTCCATGTACACCAAGTAATCTTCTCAAGATATACTTGCTCCTGATGGGGATTTAACCCTTCAGATATAGCAACCAAAGTCCATACTTTGTTGGTGTATAAGGATTCCATCTCAGATCACAAAGCATCCAGCCATTCTTATAGAGTCTTACTCCTGATGGCCAGCTCGAAACTAGTTGGGTCATCATCTCATGATGCAATCCTCGCTCCCACTGTCATAGAGAAACCGAAGTATCTCTCAGGTGGGTGAGGAACCCTACTAGATCGGCGGAGAGGCTGAGGTTCATTGGTAATTATTGAATCCTTTGGTTCTGTCAAATCTTCAGCTGCAGTTTTGTATAGCTGGAACATTTCCAGTTCTACATGACTGACCTTGCCTCGAGCTTGTCCGGATTTTGCTTTTCAGACATAGGCCGGACAATCCAAATCTTAACTAACTTAAGAAATGGGCTCTTCCTTTTCCATATCACATATGAAGTGGTAGGCAACTGATTTGATTTGAACCTAATTCAATAGGTATGCATCTTCTCAAGTGCATAACACCCAAAAGGAAATAGGTAACTCAGTAGTACTCATCATAGAGCACACCATATCAAATAGGGTGTATCTGCTCCGCCCCGATATACCATCGTGCTATGGTGTATACAGAGGAGTAATGCTGAGAGAGAATCTCATTCTCCTTTAGAATAGTCCAGGAATTCCATGCACAAGTATTCTCCTCCCTGATCTCATCATAGGACATAATACTTATACCCGTATTTTAGTTCTTTACTTCTCGCTTATATTCTGTGAATATCTCAAAAGGCTCGGACTCATGTTTCAACAGGAACATATGTCTGAATCTTGAGAGATTATCAGAGAATGTAATGAAGTACAAAGAACCAGTCCTGGCATGTGTAGACAGGGGACCTTACATACATCAACATGTATCATCCCAAGAGTTTACTAACTCTTTCTCTGTTTCCAATAAACAGAGCTGTGGTCATCTTATCTTTGTGACATGACTGGCGAGTTTCACAAGATGTAAATTCAAACTGATTTAAATATGCATCTAAATGTAACTTCAGCTAGTCGGGTCACATTGATATGACCTAGTCTACAATGCCTCAAGAAGGATTCGTTCATTTCTGAACTCTTCCTCTTGTGTGTGTTCCGTATACTAAAGAACTGTAGTTTGATTTAGAACATCAACGCTTTTAGATAACGTGCCTGAACTGATCAACTTTTGATATAGGAAATGTTCAAAACATTATCCAACAATACAAAATTTTATCGTTTCTTTACTAATAAAGAGACAGATATGATTTTGCATAACAGGTTCGGTATCTAATAACACTCGTTCAGAATCAATGTATTGTAATACAGGGTGACAGTGACCAACAGACTTGGCTGCAACACTTGCCCCATTTTCTGCCTCATGAAACTTATCACCCGTTCTCAGTTCTCTACCTTTCTGCAGCCCTATGTAACAGATTACATATCTGAGATCCTGATCTGGTATCACATACCCAGGACGTAGAGGATACAGAGAAACAGTTCTTTGTAATGAACACACCCGAAGATGATGCATCAGCATGCACTCTCTTCGTTTGGGTGGCATGGGAATTCTGGTAATCCCCAATTTCCTGCTCTGTCTTATAACAATTATAAGTTGGAGCGGGACCAACGTTCCCCAGCTCAGTATAACAAGCGGGTTCGGTCAATATTCCGTATTATTATCTTGATTAAGGCGTGATATGGTCGCTACCTGGAGAGAGAGAGAAGAAAACACTCAGCGTGCGCTCTTGCAAGAATAGATTGGTTATTATTTTATCTAATCAGGATGGCTCCCACTGCTTTTTATCAAATCTTCCTTCAAACCCTAAAAGGAAAGACTAGCCGGGATTAATTACACACTACAAGTTCGCCAATCTTTCAGCCAGGCCAGTGTCGGTACTTTGAGGGAGGTCCCCCATGCTTTCGCACGAACCTAATTAATGTAAACCTCGTTTTCCCAGAGGCGTAACCTCGTTAACACCTTTCTAGACACCTACTTGATCGGCTAATTGTAATGTATAAAACTCTCCCAGGAGTAACTCTTACTCGCAGCGGGTATCGGGATCCAACTATCTTATAGAAAGAATGCAATCTCATTGCAAATTTCAACACTTGAAATTCCCGATAATATTTTTCCCCTAGCGTCCTATGACCTTGACGGAGGTCAACAAACCATAGGCTACTAGTCAAGTTCAACCCGTCATTTCTTGATCGAATTAAACCCATCCGCACGACCCTTGACGGAGGTCAACAAGGCCGCACGACTACCCTAACTCAATCTGCATCATATGCATAAACAGATAAATACTAGTTAGCTACCGCACACTAGGCCTTGACAGAGGTCAACAAACGTAGCACGAATACTAAATAGGACTTATCTGAAATGACGGAGGGCTACGACAGGTTTTTTCTGAAAACCTATTGCGTAATGAACTTGATATCGTTGTAGAATCAAATGATTTTAAAATGGAGTGCTTTTGAGGATTTTCCAGTTTTGCTAAAGGAGTCACTCCCGGTGAAGGGATCGTCGGTCCTTTCCTCGTCGAATGAGGTGCGGGATATATCATATATATCACTGTGCAAAGCAAAAACTCTTAAAAGCAATCAAAAGACAAACCGAATGTGTAGCATCTGCCAGTTATTGCTAAAGGAGTCACTCCCGGTGAAGGGATCTCGGTACTTTCCTTATCGAATAAGGTGCAGGATATATCATATATACCGCTGTGCAAAGCAAGAACTGTAGCTACCTGTTTTATTTTGAAATTCGATTCTACAACATCTTAGGTTTCTTTTATTTCATTAATCTCATTAATGAAGTCCCACCAATTAAGTACCTAAACATCACAGATAAATACGACGTACCCTTATGCCATCCGCATTCGCCTCGATGTCCCCTCGTGCACCGTTAGGTTAGGTGACTAACGGCAGAGCGGGGCAGGGCTAGCGCGGGTGTAAAACATAAGTAACGTCTATATAATATATCATATATACTATATATACTGTATCTATCAAAGAACATCACATGATCACATCACAGATATCGCAGCAGAAGAAACATATGAAATATTGGATATACTAGGACGTCCGTGTTTTCAATACGAGCCAGTATAAAACACGGATTCCACGGTCGTGATGAATAGCCAAACCCACACCCCTAGACCCCTACGAGAGCGGCAAGCAACCCTACCAATTCTAGAGTTAGGAGACCCGGACCCGACTCCTCGAGTTGGTCTCCCACTGGACTCCAGAACCCGGTTACTTGTGCCCTCCTCCTTGGGTCTATCCTAGTGCGAAAAAGTAAATAATATACAAAGGGTGACAACTTCCGCTACCTGGAAGTGCCCCAAATAAAAGAATATTACATACAAGTTTTTACATGAATGAAAATGAAAAACACTCATCTCACATAAAAAACCCCGGCTATTCAAACACGACGATCCAATATAACATATCCAGCAACACATAATATCACATGTCATCAACGTAAGTAAGTATGCATACCCCAATTGTCGTTGACGTATAGCAACGAAACTGGCGATATCACATATTACACTTACGGTCACAGAAAAGAAAGTGTAAAACTACAACAGTTGGAATCCGCAACCTGCATAGACATCGCATGCCTAATCATTATAAACCCCGCATTTTAGTCTCAAAATCGAAAACACTTTTCAATATCAAGTCGGGCAATTCAACAAGATTCCCGACATCCAGATCGAATGCTCGTCGCAAACTTCAGTAGACGGCTGCACCCCCGATACCGTCGACGAAGTGCACCAAGGCGGAACACCGCTGCCGGGAGCACCCGAACGGATGCTTTTGGCGACGGGGTTCTCCTACAGTCACTTGGTCGGGGCTATGGGGTGAGGCTGTCTATTAAGTTTACCCGGCGAGTATCCGCGTACGCTACGTGATTGCGACGGACTTTTGATCACATCAAAATTCCGTGGCAACCGATCAAGTGAGACTAAACTGCTACGTTTATAATATTCATTCCGTTATCACATAACTTCTTGTGAATTCCAATTATTGTATCCCATTCCGGATAAATAGAAAATGTCAAACTTTCCGATCGAACAATCGAACACCCAAGTTTTCCCGATACAGATCAACACATGAAATATGAGTCTAACAACATTCAGTTCGTGCCTCAGTACCAACGGTCCAGCCGTAGAAGGGTCAAGCCAACGCCTCACATGTGGCACGCCGTACAGCCCCAAACCCGAAGGTTCAAAGGCCAGTTCAAGACGGTCACATAATCGAGTTAAGGTTTGTTGTCTTCTACAGGGACCATCGCGTTACTTGCACTACTTAGAACGTCGTTAAACTACGGAAAAATCCAACACTTGGAAATTTCCCGACAGGGGAAAAATTGGGTATTTATATCCGGTCGAACTTTTTAACATATTCTAAAAATACCGGGAAAAGCACACCGACAAAAATTAGACAGTCCGATCGAATACACCGAGTCCCCAATACAACCCAGAAAATACAACTCTGGAATAAATATTAAAAACATCCAGAACACACAAGAAACACCAACAGAAACAACTGAAGAAAACACACATCCTGATCATCACAGACGGCCGCGGAACCGCCGAAAAAGGGGGGTCAACGCCGCGGTTCCGCGGCCGTACTGTTGAATTAGGTTGTCGTTTTCTCCAGTTTTTCTTAGAATTTCCTGCACATTTCTCTGCATATTTTTAATTCCAAAAAATCCACAATTTACAGAATTGTCCAGAGAGCATTTTTCAAGTCGGGGTTTTGGGTCGATCGGACTTCTAACTCCGTCGGGACTTCTCCTAAGGCTCTAGCTAGGCTCTGATACCACTGTAGGGTTCCTAGGCACACTAGTGAGGTCTCACAAGCCATCAATCATGCCAATTTCAAATTTAAATGGTGCCGAGAAACCCTAGAACGGATCGTTGGCTAGATGTCTAGGCGAAACGATAGCAAGTTAACACTTAACTAAGAGAATACGAAAATACAACCTTTGTAGATCCGGTGCTCCACCTCCATAGCTCTGCAACGAAGTCCCCTCGCTGTCCAAATGTATTCCCGGGCTCTAACATCGGCTTCGTCGGAGAAATGGCGAGCTAGGTCGTCGATGTCCATGCCGAAGATGATCTACGTCGAGGCATCGCCAGATCAAGCTCTCACTTCACAAAGTCAAGAAACTTGTGAAGAAAACACACTCTACTACTTGGCAAGAGGTAGAGGATGAAGAAATAGGAAGTGGGTAGACTTTAGAATTGGATTTCTCACTTGTTTCATCAATCCATCATTGATGAAGTAAGGTTTTCTTCAAGGAAGAAGATGAAGAAGAAGAAGATTATCATATGATAAGTTAAAAGAAAAAAATACTTATCATATTATAAACCATGGTCAAGTGTAGAGAACTAACTAAGGTTATGTGAATGGTTAGGGTTAAAAGAACAAGACAAAATGGTGACTTGGTCAAAGCTTCATGAAGCTTCAAAAAGCTTCATGAAAGAAAAGAAAGAAAACCATTTTGCTTTTTCTTTTTTATGCTTTTATTAATATCCAAAATGAATAAACAAATAATAAAATGAAAAAGCAAAACCCTAATCATTAAGGTAACCATGGTTCAATTCTATACACTTAACCAAAGAAGCATGTATCATCAAACATGATACAAACATTTGTACAAAAAGTATATCACATATACAACTTGTACAACGAAGTGAGAAAATCCATTTAAAGTGAACCAATACTAGTTAATGCAAAGTAATATATCAAATATATAATTATGCATTAAATCATTAAATCAACACTTGATTTAATGATCCGGTCATATCGCATATAACCGACTAATATCAACAGTAACAACTTATCGAATCAACACTTGATCCGATAACCCGGCTATATCGCATATAACCGATCAATGTCACAAATCGCGAGAATCGAATACAGTATCACATACTGGTATCATTCTCGGTCCCGCACATATCTCATATGCGCTCCTATTTCGTTTCGCTTGAGCCAGGAAACCTCTGTGTAGGACTCTAAAGACTCGTCAATACGCCGGCAGCGGATGATGATCATATCAAACATCCACAAGCCGCAAGCGGTCTGCTAAACGTAACGGCCACCCGGGTATTGAGCGATCTGAAGATCGACGAGCAAGCTCGCTCACACTCCAGTGAATCCAACCAGTAACACTACCGTACAGTCCGGTCTGATCGTCTGATATGTCGCATATCTTGCCTAGGGGTGGTAAACGTCAGACCCCAATAGCTCGATAAGTCGTGTCGATATGAGGTCTATAACATTTCGAGAAACTACTGGTAACACTTACCAGTAAATCTCAGCAACCCTGGCCAGGGATTTCCTGCTATAGCCAATCGAGCACAGCGCAACATCAACTTCCTATACCGGGAGAGACGAATCCCCTCCTATCGCTCATTGTCTCCATGTGACTCGGGACTGTACCCAAAAACCACCGTTTTGCACGCCCTCTTGGACGTGGTAAGATGGAAATCAAAGCACAGTGGGAACCACACAAGACTCTATGACGATCTCGGGTCAACAGACTACTCTGTACCAGTGTCACTAGAGAACTGCCATCTGACGTGAGGTATAATACCATCTGGGAGTTCTCGGCGAGTCCGTCCAGTGTACCCAGTCTCCACTGAGCACCCGTATATCATCTCTGATGTCAAACACCAATGGATATGGGATCATCCATCGCCCATCTGTATGGGTCGAGAAGGTACACGCTAGTCTACTCTGGTATATCGATGCCCCGTCTCGATACACCCTCGACTAGGGACTTTGAAGGATGTACTTATGGACCACCATGTCCCCACTAGTATGATCCGCATCATAGTCCAGGTAGTCAAGTACACATCCTAAGGGCTTTACCAACATGTAACAGAGAGACAATCAGCATACACGTTAAGGTAAAGAGTAACCAGATAGCATACTATCATGTCGAGCAAGAAAGTCCTCCCTATATATGTCCTAGCATCCACTACAATATACATCCTATGTATAGTAATGGCCTCTAGGGCATACATATAACTAACAGCAAGTTTGAATGAAAGGTAGAGAATGTGAGAGCTTGATTTCCTGAGAAAGGTTTTGTTGCAAGTGTTGGATGGTACTCTCATCAACTCTTTACTAGTGGCTTTAAGCCTTAGGATGCATATGTGACCCTCCTTAGATTGAGTAGGATCCTCTACAGTAGCTCTTTTAGTCAATTGCATAAAATCTAACAAGATGGTTATAAATAAAGCTCATACCCAAACTGTTAAAAACACATAAAAGCTATGGATGAACTAATTTTGAGACCACTCATATACAAACAGAAGTTGATGAGGCTCATAAGTGGGAATTTCTCATATCACGACACGTAGCAGATGACGTGTCGTCCATGTAGGCCCATTAGATTCCTAGGGGACTACGGAGCTGGAATAAGTATGATACATTGGGGCCTTTCCTCGGCACCTCGTCTCCGAGACTGCATCCGACCTTTTGGAGACCTCCCCGAAGTACCTTCTCTATATGCCTAGTGACTAGCCAACAGCTCCCCCCCGAACAATCCAACAGGCGAGCTTTCACAGCTTCCTTGCTCGTCTCCGAGCAGTTACAGAGCTGAGTTTCCTCGGCCTCCTCGCTCGCCTCTGAGCTATCCACCAAGCAAGGATTACTCGACTTCCCTTTTCAACTGAAAGCACGGAGCCCAAGCGCCCCCGTAACGGCTCCATGCATCTTGCCAAAACGAGATCTCCACCGCTCCACGTCTCGCATCCCACGTTGGTGCGTCTCTCCATTAATGAGCGTATTCCGCTATTAATGGACGCACCTTTCTATCAAAACGAACGTAACGCAGGGGCATAACGGACAGCGAGAATCCCGTGCCGGTTCGCTCCAAGCGACTGTCATATAAACCCTCTCTTCCAGACGACTCAGGTAACTCGAACTCATCCCAATACGCCGCTACCCTACTATTATTCCTCGCTACTTACTTGATCGTCGGAGGGTCTGATGGTGGTTTCCCACCCCAAGACTTCCCTTGCAGGTAGCTCAGCGTCAACGGCAACCAACAACCCATTGAGCCCCACACACTCAACCCTTACACCAAATTCCAACCGTTCAGCACCGCTGGCAGCAAGCTCGACAGAGGACAACATCTGAGGGAGAAACAGACTTCCATCAGTTAACGCCGTCTGTGGGAAAGTAAAAGGCTTTTCCACCAAAAAGTTGATCTTCCGCCTTCGATTCTATGGTCAGCAATAACCGTGACGATCCCAGCACGAGCCGTCCCATCCTTCACAACGGAGGCGGGAGAAATCCTACTCCACTTCCCAACATCGTCAATGCCTTATCTACACGGATCGATAGGCTCACGGTGATGGTGGACGCGCTAGCTCCTGTTCAAAGGGCCGGCTACGCCCGCTAAACCGTTGTCCCCACCCCTTGGAATGACGATGTGTGCAGGATGATGGAGGGGCACGTTCGGGCCCTCGAACTTGCTCAAGCTCATCTTGATGTCACCGAACACCGGCGTGCCGATTTCGGTAGTCATGAACCGCATACGAGGAATGATTCCATGGCCCATTGGACGCCGGACAGCTTGACACCAAAATCTCAGGGGAGACCAAGCTATCACTTCAATACCCGCCATTCTTTCTCGCCCCTTGAAGAGATGTAGGTCAGATCGCCTGATTCCAGGAAAGACCGACGTCACCACTCTTGTCGAGTCCATGCATATGGCAAAAATCGGGGCCATCAACGAAGGGTCCACTTCAAAGATTTGAGGAACAAGATAGAGCGAAGCCGAAACCGCTCCATCATGCATGCCCGAAGCAGGAATAGCAGGCATTCTGACTATGGAGAATTCTCGGGGTACCAACAGCGAATCGAGACCCTTGAGAAGAAAATTGAAGACATGTGACATGATACCCATTCGGTCGGCGGGGTTGCGAAGTACTCCGCTGATTCGCTTATGAGGCCCTTTACAGAGTAGCTACTAGGTGACTGGTCTCGTCCAAGAACAAACCGTCCAAAGTGGCCCTCTTTGACGGGAAGTCCGACTCGAAGGACCACTTGGACGCGTTTACTGCAGGAATGAGCTTCCAAGACAACTCAAATGCAGCTCATTGCCGAGACATCCCCACCACCCTCATCCGGGCGGCCGGGATTGGTTTCATGGGCTTGCGCCACGCTCAATCTTGACTTTTGACAAGCCGGCGACCTAATTCCTTGGTCATTTCGTCAGTAACCGGTGGCAGAAAAGGACGGTCGACTACCTATTCACCATCAAGAGCGGAGACAGTGAATCCTTTAAGGGATATGTTACCCGCTTCGATAATGCTCTCCTAGAAGTCCCCGAGCACCGCGATGAAACGATTATCACCCCTTTGAGGTCAGGTCTTAGGCATAAAGAGTGGCTCCGCTCTTTTGCATTGGCACAACCTAAGACCATGGCCGAAGTAAAAGCATGTACCGAGCGAGAAATCCAACCCGAGTCGGAGGTGAACGCTAACCTACCTCAAGGCGACCTAACGGACCGAAAAAGATGGGATAGAGAGGAGAAAAAGAAGGTCGATTGTCCAAAGCCCTATTCTCCGAGGTTTTATGCGTACACTCCTCTGAACGTCTCCCAGACCGAGCTACTAGAGGAGGCTAAGGGCGAGTGGTTTTTCAAACTCCCACCGACTACTCAGAGGCCGGGCAAGTGTTCATACCATAATATTGTATTATTATATTCCCCATTCTTATTCGTTGTATAAATAAACAGGTGCTTTTGACGTATGTCTGCTACATATTACAGGTTACAGGTTTTTGGATCTAAAACAGTGAAAACAATAAAAGACGACGCAAAAGTGGAACTTTTGACCAACAAATAGAAGGATCTTAGTCAAGCCTAGATGAAGAACAATTCACAATGTACAAGGCAATGCAAGGTCCAAGATTACAAAGCGAACGGTTAAAAGTCCACTACAATCTTCAATGGAGATCTGAAAGAAACCTAGAAGCCAATCTGAGAAAAGAACCTAAGATACAAAAAGCCCAAAACAACCAGAGCCAGCCCACGAAATCTCAAGGCCCAATTCCATCTTTTGGCCGTGGAACCGCGGCCAAACCAGGCCTCGGGCCGCGGTTCCGCGGCCATGTTGCGCAGTGAGGGGCTACGGTTTTTACCATAATTTGGAGTCTACTTTGACTAGGTCTACCTAGGGGTATTCTTGTAAATGCAGACATGCGGATCAATTGTAACCTAGGGTTTCATATCCTCTATAAATGGAACTCTAAATCATTGTAAAGGCCATACCTCCCCTATGCCTCTTTTTATGAATAAAATTTAGAATTCTTTTGGAGAGCATCGGTGTCTCTTTTCAATTCATGAATTCAGATCTGATAACCCTGTGTTGATGTTTGGAGAGAGCCATCTGTAAGTAGTTTTATTTAATTGCTCTCGTTTAAATTCAATTCTTGTCCTAGGTAATTTTTCATTCTCTGCCCTAGATTAAATTTAATTCCTTGCCCTAGTTAGATAATTAGATCTTTAATTCAATTGCCCTAAATTAATTTAGTTTTTAGATTTAATTAATCCATTCACACCGTTTGGAATTAACTCGTAAGAGCGATTAGGAAATTCACAACAACCCTGTGGACCGACCCGTACTCACCGGCTAGCTGCAAAGCGACGCCGTTCTTGATTGCGGTAATAGATAGTTTTTTAGACCAATCAAATGGCCCCGTTGCCGGGGATGGCATAGTATTTCCTTTTTGCAATTTCGGGTTAATCTAAATTAAAAAAACCATAAAAACTGAAAAATCACAAAAATATAAAAATATATCATATGTTATTTTTGGAAGGGTATTTTTTTTTTGAATCTCTGCAGGAACGACGGATCTGGAAAAATCCAGAGTTCGAAACAGAAAAAGATACATCAGAACAGAAAGAGGTTGGAAAAGCAGAACAGCTCAATTATTTTGGAGACCTGAAGCCTCCATACCGCCGCTAATCTACCGCTCAAGCGCTCTCCCGCCGAGGTTCCGTGGTCCATATGCAACGTCAGCACGTGAATTTTGCACTTTTTGCTCCCCTTTTCCCTCTTCTACCAATCCCCATATATCTTTTGTTAAATCTTCTGCAGGATTCTTTGCGCTTAAAAAAAATCTTCCCTTCCAAATAACAAATCTTGTGCAGGATTCTTTGCGCTGCGCATAAAATAAAAAAGATTTGATTGCAAGTGATTTACTGTTTTGCATATCTTTAATCGGACTTTAAGGGGCTTTTGACCAATTCAGATTGGGTAGGGATTTCATCACCCTTCCCAGGACCCCAGAAATCACATAAGGCATTTGCATTGACCAAATCTTTAATTAAAAAATGCTAGACTCAGCCCTAAGGACGTCGCGCTCAATAGGACAGAGGACTAGTTATAGGCATCGACCGTTTATCCTAACCTGACTTTGCGGTGTCTAGGCAAGTGTGTCTAAGGCAAGTGGTTACTTAATTAGGACCACTAATTTTGTAGTGGGGAGCCTCCTACTTACCTAGCAATTACCTGGCCGCAATTGGCGGTGAAGAGGTGGTTTGAGGTTCTATTTCTAGCCCTTTGGAACAGTTAGGATTGTCTAGCTGACCTAGGTGACCCTAGATCTAAGCCTGATTGTGCATTTTTGGTTGATCGAAAGTGTGTCTTAGCTCTTTTCTCGAAAATATTTTTGCAAACAGTTCTAAATAAAGAGAAAAAAGGAAAAAGGAAATTTTTTTTTAAAAAAAAGACTTGCAACTTTTTTCGCTAAGAAATCCGTGCACCCCAACCTTCTTTCTCTTCTCATTCTTACATCATGGGTACCTCACATCACAAATCTCTTGCCGAACTTTGGTATTCCGAACCTAACTTTGCTTCATACGTCAATTGTTTCGGTCGATTTAAGGAAGATCCCTCCGTACCCAAAATTTCTTTGAAAGATCAAATAGAAGCGTCTAGGAGAAACAGTTCGACGTCGCAACCTAATTTGTGTCAACCATGTCAACCTTCACCACCTTCGTACGTTGATACCACTTTTTCGAGTTCAGTTGTAACTCCTAAGCCGATGTCTATTGCTGAGCATATTGCACAATCTCGTAGCCGATCTTTCACTCCTCTCCACACATATAGTTCTAGGGATCCACAAGTCCATTCACCTTTTTATCCAACTGTTGATCCTACTCCTGTCCAACCATCCAATTCCTACCAGTCCTACCCGACTTTCCTATCGTCACTAGACACTATTTCTACACAGCCATTTGAGAGTTTCACGTATCCAAACAATTTCGAATCTTTTACCGAAACCCCCTCACCACCCATGTCTAGTTTGGAACAGTCGTTGGAGGCTTATATTTTAGCAATAAACAAAATAGTGAGGAATGTGGATGCATCCATAGCCGCCCTTATGCAACCTACTGAACCGGTAGCTAGTTTTCAACTAGCTACAAATTTTTCAATGTATAAGGAGGCGGTTGGACAGAGTGAGAATTTGAGTGGTGAGAGTGAGTTCTACACACTTCCAAATCAAACCTACCCATACCCAATTGAATCCCACAACTCCGGTTTTCAAAAAAGTGTCCCAAATGATTCACCAGTTGAAAATAAAACGTTTAATGAGTTGTGTGATTTTGTAGTGCTTGATTTGCCAAATTGTGAAGAAACCCTTTCGAGTGAAACCACACTTAATCCTTTCGATCTTTACACCTCCATTCTAGAACCTAAATCGATAAATATCCATGCTTTTGATGAGGTGTCAGAAAAAATTGATTTTCACTTGATTGAGGATATAGACGCCGGGAATATTTTGGATGATGAACCAGTAGATTTGATTGAAATTTTATGTCCAATTCATCATCCCGAGTCATTAATTGTTTCTCCCGAACTTCATATGCGTCTTGATTTTGATGATAATGACATGGATGAGTTAAATATTGAGGAGAATTATGAAGATAGTATTGAGGAGAGTATTGAGGATAATATTGAGATTGAACCATTTTTGTTTGATGTGTCGGATTTTCCAATTCATCCTCTTGAACCGTTAACTAAATCACCCTCCCTCCTTTCCATCGTTCCGACCACGCCTAATATCACGGTTAAAGACTGTGAGCTTGAAAACTTTTCCTTTGAATCTGACACAGTTCTCACAGCCGATGACACTTACGAAAGTTTCACTTTTTCAGACGATGTTGAAGTCTCACCGCCCGAGTTTGAGTCCTTTGAATTTTCAGATGAGTTAGTTGAACCATCAGACTCGGTTGCTTACAGTCGTTTCGAACCATTGATGGAATCTTTCAAATTCGAGACAGTTTACTACGGTGAGAATGAGACTATCCCTAATTCACTTCCTTTCATCCTTCCTATCGTTCCGATCGTACAAGAGACCGTTACGCTTTCATCTCCAATACCATGTTCGGCGTACCCATGTTTTCTTGCGAATCTTGAGGGATTTGACCCCATTGCTCGACGGGTTGATAGATTAGCGCAATCGCTTTTAATGCATCGGTCATCACAAATTGTGCTAATTTATTCACTCGATTTACACCCTCAAGATCGTACTCCACTTCTTTCTCTTTTTCGTCATTCTTCTCCTCCACCGAGACCATATTCCACTCTTCTTCCCATACGGTCTCGTGTGCTTATTATTTCTCTTCTTTCCACTCCCTCTTTTCACCAACTCTACCATTACCACGATAAGATTTTTGAATGGTTGGTGCTAACCTTTGGCTTGTGTAAGGCCTTGTTTAGTTTGGGGAGGACCTTGTTGCATATATGTATATATATTTTTTTGTTTTCTTTTTCTATAAAAAAATAAAAAAAAAATTTCAAAACATTAAAAAAATATAAAAAAATTTATCAATAAATAAACAGGGGAGTGCCGAAAATTTTAACTCTCTTGGTGCAGCATGACAGTGAGGACACTGTCAAGTTTAAGTTTGGGGGTATGCTCGGTACGTCTTCTTCCTTCGTATTCATTTGTATATTTTTGCATTTGCATATTTATTTGAAAAACCATAAAAATTGAAAAATTTTGAAAAATTATAAAAATTATTGTATTCAATTTTGGCTTATTTGACTAGAGTTTGACAGATAGGTTAACTAGCTAGGAACAACTAGATCTTAGACGTAGTAAATTAAAAACCGTAAAGATAACCTTCCTTAAAGTTTAGCGGTAGAAAATATATGTCTTTGTAGTTTATTTAGAAATAGGCAAATTTTGAGGTCAGTTCTTGGGCTAAGTTGAAACAAAGGAAAAGTATTAATGTTCTTATTAGAGTATAAGTTTGAAAAATAATTCCTAGCTTAAGTCTAGATTCTGAAAATGTATACCCTACAATTTGCACAATCACGCACCTTGAAACTTGGAATAGTAGAAGAGACCTTGAAATGCTCTTGTCTAAAGTCCTTAGTACGAAGAAAATAAAAGAAAAAAAAGTGAATAAAGAAAAAAATGAACACTGGTTTTTGTGATTACTTAAGGCTGTAAAAATAGAAAAATATTTAGCGAGGGTGCTTCATCACCTAGTGCCTTAGACCAACTGGTTTGGGAGTCACTGCTAAAAGCCTTGGGTGTTGCAAGACTAGGAATTACGCTTTAAAGTGCAAACATATCTTGTAATCGGTTGTTGGTACCTCAAGAAGTATTAAAGGTCGCATGAAGGATGTGTAAGCAAAATTCAATTAAAAATTCACCTACTAATAAGTACTTTGGACAACGGACAAGGGTATGATTGCTTGATTTGAATTTCCAAGTGTAGGGGTGATTTATACACATACGTGGGGATATATGATTGGAGTTTAGATGAGAGAAAAGTGTGAAGAATAGAACTTGTATCTTTAGTAGATTTGATAGAAATTCCTAAGTGGAGATGGAACCCTAGAAGGAAAACTAAAGAGATGCTGAAAGCTAAGTAAGTCTATAGAATATATATAATCTTAAGTTAGATGATGAGGAAGTATGAAGAATATGGGTGGATAATTTGCAAGTCGAAGATAATAGAGTTCCTTGTTAGAAACCCTAATTGGAGAATTAAAGTCAATGGGCCTAATTGATAGGATTTTATGGGTGGTATCCGCTGAAAACCCTCAGGAGACAACACTCCTCCTACTAGGGACACCTAGAGGTTTAACGGCTTGTTGCACGAGCTCAGTGCAATCGCGATTCCCTGCGAAAGTGCGGTTAGGATTTTGTCGAGAATAAAAAAATAAGTTTGCTCGAGGACGAGCAAAAGATAAGTTTGGGGGTATTTGTTCATACCATAATATTGTATTATTATATTCCCCATTCTTATTCGTTTTATAAATAAACAGGTGCTTTTGACGTATGTCTGCTACATATTACATGTTACAGGTTCTTGGATCTAAAACAGTGAAAACAATAAAAGACGACGCAAAAGTGGAACTTTTGACCAACAAATAGAAGGATCTTAGTCAAGCCTAGACGAAGAACAATTTACAATGTACAAGGCAACGCAAGGTCCAAGATTACAAAGCGAACGATTAAAAGTCCACTACAATCTTCAATGGAGATATGAAAGAAACCTCGAAGCCAATCTGAGAAAAGAACCTAAGATACAAAAAGCCCAAAACAACCAAAGCCAGCCCACGAAATCTCAAGGCCCGATTCCATCTTTTGGCCGCGGAACCGCGGCCAAACCAGGCCTCGGGCCGCGGTTCCGTGGCCATGTTGCGCAGTGAGGGGCTACGGTTTTTACCATAATTTGGAGTCTACTTTGACTAGGTCTACCTAGGGGTATTCTTGTAAATGCAGACATGCGTATCAATTGTAATCTTGGGTTTCATATCCTCTATAAATAGGAACTCTAAATCATTGTAAAGGCCATGCCTCCCCTATGCCTCTTTTTATGAATAAAATTTAGAATTCTTTTAGAGAGCATCGGTGCCTCTTTTCAATTCATGAATTCAGATCTGACAACCCTGTGTTGATGTTTGGAGAGAGCCATTTGTAAGTAGTTTTATTTAATTGCTCTAGTTTAGATTCAATTCTTGCCCTAGGTAATTTTTCATTCTCTGCCCTAGATTAAATTTAATTCCTTGCCCTAGTCAGATAGTTAGATCTTAATTCAATTGACCTAGATTAATTTAGTTTTTAGATTTAATTAATCCATTTACACTGTTTAGAATTAACTCGTAAGAGCAATTAGGAAATTCACAACATCCCTGTGGACCAACCCGTACTCACCGGCTAGCTGCAAAGCGACGCCGTTCTTGATTGCGGTAATAGATAGTTTTTTAGACCAATCAGCAAGCAACTCCACGGCCCGTCCTGCGGCTACTAAAGGTCGCAGGGACACCCGACCGAGAGCTACAAACAACTCCGTGACAATATTGTGGAACCGATTCACTCCGCTCACCTGGAGAAATACCTGCGAGATAAGTGGCAGGCAGAGCGGGAGCAAACGGACCAACCCCCTCCTGGAGGGTTAACAATCGGGCAGATCATGGTCGTCTCAATAGGTTCGGCTCCAGACAACGGGGGAGCCGCCTCCTGCGACCGGTCATGACCATGAGTGATCCGCCCCACAAGAAGTGAAAGAAGGACGATCTGATCACCTTCACCGAAGAAGACCTTCACGGCATGTCACTCCCGCATAATGACCCCCTTGTGATAATGTTCACACCAGAATATTGTATTTAATACCGTCCATTCTTCTGCTCGTTTGTTTATAGGTAGGTTCTTTTGATCCGTGTTTGCTACATGATTACAGGTTACAGGTTCCCAGTCCAAAATAACGCAAATCATGCAAAATCTCCATAGTTATGCCAAAATCTAGAACATCTGCCAAAAACAGATAAAATCCGGGTTTCGGCCATCCACACCCGTCAAGTGCCGCTTACCAGTTCAAGAGACAAGACGAAAAACAGTGTTCATTCGTGTCTCGGACAAGCACAGTGCATGAGGGGGCAGCACAAAGATCAAGAGGTGCACGAAGCTCGAGGGAGATCAATGTAAAAAAGATTAAAAGTGTAGCCATTTTGGACTGTTGAAAATCTGAAGATATTTTGGAACCATTTTGCAATGTTAGAACTACCAAACAGAAAAACAAATCAACACGAGGAAGCCCAAGAAAAACGACATGCCAAACCCTCCAAATGACCGCGGAACCGCGGCCAATAGGCATTTTGGGCGGCGGTTCCACGACCATGTCATGTCTACTCTAGATCATCTTTCAAGGGTAGTTTGGTAATTGTATATGGGCTCAGAATATGGCCCTAGGGTTTTATTTATCTTCCTATAAATACTCCAGTTTTGACCCAAGTTAGGAAGGCTTTTGTTTACAAGGATTTAGTGTAGTTTAGTTTGTATCTTCTTCTTCTTCATCATCTATTCTTCATGAAATTGTAGTGAGAGATTTTGAGTGGAAGATTAATGAAGATGAGGGTTTTTTCTTAACTTGTATCTTTAAATTCTTGTATTGTATTTTAAATTTCTAGTGTAACTTTTATTTTTTGTTATTAAGTAGTTGTTCTTATTTATTGTTCTTCTTTCTTTTCTTCTAAACCGTATTTTCAAGCCATGATACTTGATGGAGTCCCTTACTTAGGTGAGGGCCCTAGTAGTTAGCTTGCTATCATTTGTTAAAACCGTATTTTCATTTCTTTCTTTTCTCCCTTCTTTTTTTATTTTTCTTTTAAATGTGTGAATAATTTCCACACTTGTTAAGGCTAAGGAAGGTTAGTATGGGGGATGGAAAAATCCCTTGTACTTCTTTCGCCAAACACCTTAAAATAAACCTAGACCAAAAAAACACAACCCCCTCACTCAGGCGCGCCGCGACCTAAGTCGAGAAGTCCTTTGGACGCACTACAACATAATATGTAGTTGTGACTTAATTAGATACATGGATGCGTATGTTTGGCCTAGGGTTGGACAAAAGCATATGTAACGGACGGACAAGGAGCGCTAAGAATGGATTTAGCGTTGGAAAGCTTGCTTAAACTCGCAAATCTCATTCCTATGTCCTCCTAATCCCCGCTACTTCCGATTATCCCAACATCATTTCAAAAATGGCAAAAGACAAGCACCAGACTAATCCTAACTCTACTAACCAATCTTAACCCTAACAAGTTTACTTGAACATAAAATACGAACACTTAGGATATAATTGAACATACACATATACATTTTCATTGACTCGTCTAAAACAAGAACGAACATACGAACCATCTCCCAGTGGACGACCCGTACTTAACTGACTAGCTGCAAAACGACACCGTCTTGATTGCGGTAAGTAGAGAACAAAGTAGAACGCATATCATAACATATATCGCGGTTTTTCTTCTTGAATCAGATAACAGCCCGGGTTAACCGATACAGGATCCGGAGAATATTGGTCGACTCAGGGAGCTAGGCGGATATCCTGTTTTACGACTGTTTCTAGCGTATGGGATTAAATCTGCCCGACCTCCAACCGACCTCCCACATCCTCTCTGGGTTCACAAACCATTCCTCTTGGCCAAGGGATCAATCACCCTCCTTCTCAACATCGGGAAAGCAGGCAGAACACGAACCGTACCGATGAACTTCCTCGTTGCCAAGATCCTGTCGTCCTATAACATCCTCCTAGGATGCCCCATCCTAAATGCCCTCCGAGCTCAGATCTCAACCTACCACCTCGCGCTCAAGTTCCCTTTGGACAACAGAGGGTAGGCCGGGCCTACGGAGACCAGCAAACCGCCAGGGTCTGTCTTGCCTCAACATCTCCCGCCGAGGAAGAGGCTGACGATTTTGAAGACGTGCATGATCGTCAGGGGTCCCTGGACACACGCGACGACCGAAAAGAAATTCGAAGCACCCCAGTGGAAGCTTTAGTAGAAGTTCCCCTCGAGGAGGGAGTTGACGGCCGGACTATCCAGATCGGCTCTCTCTTGACAGGAGGCGCTCGCGACGACCTGATCCAGTTCCTCCAGAACAGCTCCGATGTGTTCGCTTAAACCCCGGTATACATGCCCGGGATCGACCCCAAGCTGATCTCCCACAAGTTTGGGGTTAACCCGAAAGACCGACCAATCCGACAAAAGAAAAGAAGTTTCACGCCAATGAAACAAAAAGCAATAGAGGAGGAAGTGGACCGACTGATCGCGGCCGACTTCATCAAGAACCTGGACTACTCGGATTGGCTGGCAAATGTGGTCATGGTGAAGAAAGAGAACGGGAAATAGCGCATGTGTGTTGATTTCACTGATCTAAACAAGACCTGCCCCAAAGACAACTACCTACTCCCTCGAATAGATCAACTAGTAGATAGCTCGGCCGGTCACGAATTACTAAGCATCATAGACGCCTTCTCCGGTTATAATCAGATCCGGATGAATTTGGCCGACGAAGAGCTAACCGCCTTCACTACCGATCAGGGAGTCTACTACTACAGGGTAATGCCCTTCGGTCTCAAGAACAGCGGGGCCACGTACCGCGACTAGTCAACAAGCTGTTCAAACCATAAATTGGGAAAAACATGGAAGTCTACGTCGACAACATACTCGTAAAATTTGCCTCATCAGCCGGGCACACTACAGGTCTCGGCAAAACATTCGACGTCCTGTGGAAGTACAAGATGAAGCTGAATCCAGCCAAATATGCGTTCGGCATCACAAGCAGGAAATTCTTTGGATCCATGGTTATCCACCGAGGAATCGAAGTGAGCCCAGAGAAAATTAGGGCCATCATCAACATGGCGACGCCCAAGAGCAATGTTGATATCATGCGACTTACCGGTAGGGTGGCTGCTTTTAGTCATTTTATGTCCAGATCCGGAGAAAAATGCCAGCCTTTCTTCAGAGCCATAAAGAAGATTGTTCCCTGGTAAAATATAAGAAAAAACCCCAATGGGGCATCACGTGCTGACACATGACCAAGGGTCACGTGCTGACACGTGATGATTTCCTGGGAACTCTGTTATAATAGAATTGAATTCTAATCAAAGGGAGTCACGTGCCCACACGTGATGAGCCCTTAAACCCGCTGAAATGAATTAAAAGGAATAATAAAACGACAGGGAAACACCCCAATGGGGCGTCACGTGTCCACACGTGACCAAAGGTCACGTGCTGACACGTGATAATTCCTGAGTTCTTTAAAACAACAGAATTAAATTCTGGTTAAATGCTTAATCGAGGGGGTCACGTGGCAACACGTGATAGGATCTTAAGATCTCTAAAATAGTAGAATTAAATTCTAATCAAGAGGGAATCGAGAACCTTACCTGGAAAAATATCTCTCTAAATCTTTCCAAACAAACAAAAAGGATGGTGCTCTGTAAAGTGGAGCACCGTTGGATTAAAAATCCAATGGTGATTAAAAATCACCAATTTATAGAAAGATTCTATACAAGGAAAAATTTCCCAGAAATTCACCAAGAATAACAAACAGAATAACTTTTGGATTAAAAATCGAATGGTGAATAAAATTCACTAAGTGATCTAAAAGATCATGTTAGTTACAAAATCAATTAAAATCTTTCAATGAAAGATTGACTAAACAAACTGATTATTTTCTTTCTCCTATAAATAGGAGCCAAGAAGAGAAGAAAAGGATCCTTGGATTTTTTTTAGAGAGATACAACAACAGAGAGAAAAGAAAAAGAGAATTTAATTCTCCAGAGAGAAGAGAAAATTTCCTCAGAAGAAAAAGAAACCCTATGTGAGAAAGGGGAAAGATATCTAAGCTCCATAAAACAAAAGAGAATTTAATTCTCAAATTAAGAGTTTAACTTTTCTGAATAAGAACTTAGTTCTTCCTTTGGTTGAAGATTTGCAGAAGCAGATCTCCCCACAAGTTGAGAATTTAATTCTCATCGGGGAGATTCTGCCATGCAGATCTAAAACTTAGAGGGAGGATTTAAGTTTAAGGAATTTAATTCCCCCAAATTCATAGGAATTTAATTCCTCCCAATGAAACTAGGGTTTAACCCTACGTAAAAATTTAATTCTTTCAAATTCATAGGAATTTAATTTCTCCAAATGAAACTAGGGTTTAACCCTACACAAGAATTTAATTCTTTCAAATTCATAGGAATTTAATTCCTCCAAATGAAATTAGGGTTTAACCCTACACAAGAATTTAATTCTCTCAAATTCACAGGAATTTAATTCCTCCAAACAGAACTAGGGTTTAACCTTATAAAAGAATTTAATTCTTAAAAAAAAAAGACTTAAAGCTCTCCATGCACGTAAAGATCAAGTATCCAACATGATCACGTGATAACACGTGACCCTTCATCCCAACGAACAAAAAGGAATAAATAAGGCATGCTCATGTTAGTTATGTATATGCCCTAGAGGCCATTGTTGTACATATGATGTATATTATAATGGATGCTTGGATATATATAGAGAGGACTTTCTTGCTCGTCATGATAGTATGCTATTTGGTTTTCCTTTATCTTAACATGTTGACTTATATTAGTTTACTGTCTTACTCTCACATGTTGATAAAGCCCTTAGGATCTGTACTCGACTACTGGGACTATAATGAGATCATACTAGTGGGGCCACGGTAGTCGATGAGTACATCCTATAACAGTTCCTAGTCGAGGGTGTGTCGAGACAGGGCATCGATACACCAGATTAGACTAGCGTATACGCATCTTGACCCATATGATGGGCGATGGATGATCCCATATCCATTGGTGTTTTGACATCAGAGATGGTGTACGGGTGCTCAGTGGAGACTGGGTACACTGGACGGACTCGCCGAGAACTCCCAGATGGTGATATACCACACGTCGGATGGCAGTTCTCCGGTGACACTCGTACAGGGTAGTCTGTAGACCCGAGATCGTCATAGAGTCTCAGTGATTCCCACTGTGCTTTGATTTCCACCTTACCACGTCCAAGAGGGCGTGAAAAACGGTGGCTTTTGGGTACAGTCCCGAATCATATGGAGGCAATGAGCGATAGAAGGGGATTCGTCTCTTCCGGTATAGGGAGTTGATGTGTGCTGTGTTCGGTTGGCTATAACTGGAAGTCCCTAGCCAGGGCTGATATAGAGATATACTGGTAAGTGTTATCAGTAGTTTCTCGACCCGTTATGAGCCTCACATCGACATGACTTATCGGTTATTGGGGTCTGACGTATACCACCCCTAGACTAGATAAGCAGCATATTAGATGAAGAGACTGGACTGTACGGGAGTGTTACTGATTGGATTCACAGGAGAATGTACATGCTAGCTTGTTGATCTTCTGATCGCTCAATACTTGGGTGGCTGTTACGTTTAGCTGACCGCTTGCAGCTTGTGGCTGTTTGATATGATCATCACCTGTTACCGGCGTATTAACGATTCTTTAGAGTCCTACACAGAGGTTTCTTGACTCAGGCAAAACGGAGTAGGGGCACATATGTGATATGTGCACGACCGAGGATAATACGATATGAGATACCGTATTATATTCTCGTGATATTTAGATATGAGCCGGGTCATTCGATCAAGTGTTGATTCGATGAATCGGTACATGATATATTAGTCGGTTATATTCGACATAGCTGGATTGTCGGATCAAGTGTTGATTCGATGATTTAATGTATAATAATATATATGATATATTGCATTACATTATCTAATATTGGCTCGCTTTATTATTTCATTTTCTCACCGGATAATACATTGATATATATGCGATATATATTAATTGTATTATTTTCTTTTTGTTACAAATATATAATATATATGTGATATATATTATTGTAACATGATATGATTAATAATGAAACATGTTTAGTGAAGATTAAACAAGGTTGGGGTTTGATTTGGGTTAGTTCTTTCTTGATGCTTCTAGAAGGATTTCTTTTGTTATGGAAAAGATATTATGGTTGATATTTTCTTATGACTCATTCTTTAACCCAACCCAAACCCTAACCTAGTTAATTCTCTACAAGGGTTATCCTTTTCATCCTTAACTATGGTTGCATTATTAATCATATATTCATTTCATTATTCATCACAAAAGAATGAATGCATTATTTCTTCTTCTTGTTCAACCTTGAGCTTTGAGAAAGCTTACTAGGTTTTCATTTTGTGATATTTAAGAGTGAGAATTTGATATAAAAGGAAAGCATAAATACTACTCCATCATCCTCATCTAATCTAGCCAATTAGATTAGGGTGTTCACCTCATTAGAGTGAGAGAGCTTGAGTTATAGAAACTTCGAGGTAGATCATCGGAGAAAAGGAAGACTACAAGCTAGCATGGATCGTTCGAGTTGTGGAGCCTCTCTTGAGTCCGAAAGATCATGGATTGCGGCGAAGGGACTTCTACTCGGAGCTTATGAAGCGAAGGAGCGGACTACAAAGGTTGTAATCCGTCACACTTAGTTGTAAAGATGTTTACTTGCATGTTAAACCCTAATAATCTAGCAAAGATCCCGGTTTTGGGTTGTTCGGCACGTCTAAAATTTTATTCGGGCATGGTTGATGCCTTATTAACCCTTGTAAGAGTGCCTAGGAACCCTACAGTGGTATCAGAGCCTAGCTAGAGCATTAGGCGGTGTGTTTACGAAGTTAAAACTCCGATCGAACCCCGATACATCAAACTAGACCCCCTCTTTGGAAATTTTGTAAAAATATGATTTTTTCTGTATTAAAAATACTCAAAAAATTCAGCAGGGAATTATAAGTATTACTGTGGAAAACGAGCAGGTAATTCGTACGGACCGCCGTGGAACCGCGGCAATACCTTGCTTGCGCCGCGGATCCGCGGCCGTACAGTCGAATTGTGCTTTTCTTTTGGCACAGTAATATCCTTAGCTATTAGTGTATATTTCTAGGTATTTTTAATCTGATTCAAGTGTTGAGTGTTCTGGGGATTATTTTGAATTCGTTGATTCGATCGGAAAGTTTAATTTCGTTTTGTTTTCCGGATATTTAGAAACTGTTAAAATGTTCGAACGGATATCATTAACTCGCTTTTTCCCGGCACGAAAAACTTTCAAGTGTTGAATTTTTCTTGAGTTTAAATCTTTCGGAAAAACGTGCAAGTAACGCGGTGGACCCTTTAGAAGAACACAAACCTTAACTCGATTATGTGACCGTCTGAACCGCCTCTAAACCTTAGGGTTTGGGGCAGTACAGCGTGCCACATGTGAGGCGTTGGCTTGACCCTTCTACGGCTGGACCATTGGTACTGTAACATATTCTGGGATTATTTGAACTCCGCTCAAGAGTTGAGCTATTTAGGAAATCTTGGGTATTTGATTATTCGATCGGAAAGTTTAATATTGTCTATTTATCTGGAATGTGATACAATATGTGGAATTCATATAGTTAGGCATGAAATGCGAAGTATGTGATATTTCGGATTTACGATGTCTAAAGTAATTGTGGATTCCAAATGTTGTAGTTTTACAATTTCTTTTCTGTGACCGTAAGCGTAGTATGTGTGGTATCGCTGGCTTCGTTGCTATACATCAACGACAATCGGGATACGCATACTTGCTTATGTTGATGATATGAGATATTATGTGTTGCTGTGATATGTTATATTGGATCGTCATGTTCTGAATAGCTGGGGGTTTTATATGAGATAAGGGTTTTTATTTTCATTCATGTAAAATTCATTTGTATGTAATATTCTTTTATTGGGGCACTTCCGGGATGAGGTTGATGTCACCAGTGTATATTATTTACTTTTCCGCATTAAGTAGACCCAAGGAGGAGAGCACAAGTAACCGGGTTCTAGGGTCCAGTGAGAGGCCATCTCGAGGAGTCGAGACCGGGTCTCCTAACCCTAGAACTGGCAGTGTTACTTGCCGCTCTCGTAGGGGTCTAGGGATGTGGGTTTGGCTATTCATCGCGATCGTGGAATCCGTGTTTTATATAGGCTCGTATTAAAACACGGACATCCTAGTATATCCAATATTTCATATATGTTCTTCTGCTGCAATGTTCTGTGATGAGATCATATTAATGCCTGAGACGAATGCTTATACTATATATATATATATATATGCTGATATATAAATATTACTGCTTTCGTTTCTTCTGTGATGCTTAGGAAGCATAAACTGATGGGTTTTATTAATGAGATTAATAAAAGAAAAGAAACCTAAAAGATGTTGTAGAATCAAAACTTTATAAAAAGGGTAGCTACAGTTTCGCTTTGCATAGCGGTATATATGATATACCTTGCACCTTATTCGATGAGGAAAGAGCCAAGATCCCTTCACCGGGAGTGACCTCTTTAGCGAAACTGGCAGATGCTACAAACTTACGGTTTAGTTTTTGACAGCTTATATAGTTCTTGCTTTGCACAGCGGTATATATGATATATCATGCACCTTATTCGATGGGGAAAGAGCCGAGACCCCTTCACCGAGAGTGACCTCTTTAGCGAAACTAGAAAAGCCTAAAAAACACTCCTTTTCAAAATCACATGTTTCTACAACGATATCAAGTTCATTACGCTCATGGTTTTCTGAAAAACCTGCGTAGCCCTCCGTCATTTCAGTTAGATATTACTTAGTATTCGTGCTATGTTTGTTGATTTAGTCAAGGCGTAGTGTACGATAGCTAAATAGTGTTTATCTGCTAAAGCATGAGATGTGATTGGATTAGGGTAGTCGTACGGCCTTGTTGACTTAGTCAAGGGTTGTACGGGTGGGTTTAATTCAATCGGGAAATATACGGGTTAAACTTGACTTGCGATTAATGGTTTGTTGACTTAGTCAAGGTCATAGATCGCTAGGGGCAAAATATTATTGGGAATTTCAAGTGTTGAAATTTACAATGAGATTGCATACCTCCTATGAGATAGTTGGATCCCGATACCCACTGCGAGTAAGAGTTACTCCTGGGAGAATTTTACACAGGAAAATTAGCCGATCAAGTAGGTGTCTAGAAAGGTGTTAACGGGGTTATGCCTCTGAGAAAATGAGGTTTATTTTAATTAGGTCCGTGCGAGAGCACGGGAAACCTCCCTCAAGTACCGACACTGATCTGGCTGAAAGATTGATAAAATTGTAGGGTGTAATTAATCCCGGCTAATCTTACCTTTTAGGATTTGAAGGAAGATTTGATAAAAACAGTGGGAGACATCCTGATTAGATAAGATAATAACCAATCTAATCTTGCAAGAGCATACGCTAAAGTGTTTTTCTTCTCTCTCTCTTCAGGTAGCGACCATGTCAGGCCATAATCAAGATAATAATATGGATGTATTGGCTGAACCCGCTTATTATACTGAGCAGGGGAACGTTGGACCCGTTCTATCTTATAAGTGTTATAAGACTGAGCAGGAAACAGGAGAACATCTGGATTCTCACGCCGCCCAAACGAAGAATAAGCATGTTGATGCACCTTCTTCGGCTGTGTTAGTTATTGAGAACTATTTCTCAGTTCACCCTACGTCATGGGTATTAGATACCGGATCAGGATCCCATATATGTAATTTGTTACATGGGCTGCGTAAAGGTAGATAACTGGGAAAGGGTGATCATTCCGTAACAGTAGGGAATGGTACACATATTGCAGCCAAAGCAGTTGGTGAATATCACTTTGTATTACCAAGAAGTAATACACTGATTCTGAATGAGTGCTATTATATACCGAACATGATGTGAAATATTATATCAGTTTCTTTATTAAGTAAAGAAGGATATAATTTTGTAATACAGGATAATGTTATGAACATCTTCCTAAATCAAAAGTTGATTGGATCAGGCTCGTTACATAATAGCATATTCATTCTCAATCAAAATACAGTCCTTAATATACAAAGCACACACAAGAGGAAAAGTTCAGAAATGAACGAATCTTTCTTATGGCATTGTAGACTTGGTCATATCAATGCGACACGTCTAGCTAAGTTACATAAGGATGGATATTTGAATTCGTTCGAATTATCATCTTATGATACTTGTCATTCATGTCTTAAAGGAAAAATGACCAAAACTCCGTTTAGTGGACACGGAGAAAGAGTTACGGAACTCTTAGGACTGGTACATAGTGATGTATGCGGTTCTATGTCTATGCATATCAGGAACGGTTCTTCCTACTTCATTACATTCACTGACGATCTCTCTAGATACGGACATGTGTTCCTGATGAAACACAAGTCTGAAGCTTTTGAGAAATTCAGAGAATATAAGCACGAAGTAGAGAACCAAACGGGCAAAAGTATTAAAATCCTTCGATCTGATCGAGGAGGAGAATACTTGAGCAATGATTTTCTAGATTATCTAAAAGAGAATGGGATTCTCTCTCAGCTTACTCCTCTTTATACACCACAGCACAACGGTGTATCGGAGCGGAGGAATCGCACCCTATTAGATATGGTGCGCTCTATGATGAGCGATGCTGAGTTACCTATTTCCTTCTGGGGTATGCGCTTAAGACAGCCATATACCTATTGAATCTAGTTCCATCTAAATCTGTACCTACCACACCATATGAGATATGGAGTGGGAAGAGACCATATTTTAAACGAGTTAAGATATGGGGTTGTCCAGCCTATGTCAAAAGGCAAAATCCGGACAAACTCGAGGCACGATCAGTTCTTTGCAAGTTTGTGGGATATCCAAAGAATTCTCTAGGATATTTTTTCTACCACGCAAAGGAACAAAAAGTGTTTGTTGCTCAACATACCACCTTTTTGGAAAAGGAATTTATTACAAAAGAAATTAGTGGCAAAGAGGTAGAGCTGGAAGAGGTTCCAGCACCGCAAACTACAACTGATGATTTATTGGAACCAGAGGATTCAGTAGTACCTGACGAACCCCAGCCTCTCCGCCGATCTAGTAGAGTGTCTCATCCACCTGAGAGATACTACGGTTTTCTCATTGATGGTGGGAATGAGGATTGCATCATGGAAGATGATGACCCGACTAGTTTCGAGCAGGCCATCACGAGTGGTGACTGTGTGAAATGGCTGGATGCAATGCGATCTAAGATGGAATCTATGTACACCAACAAAGTATGGACTTTGGAAAATGCTCCTGAAGGGGTAAAACCCATTGGGAGCAAGTGGATCTTTAAAAAGAAAATTGGTGTAGATGGAAAAGTTGAGACTTTCAAAGCTAGACTTGTTGCAAAGGGTTTTCGTCAACGACCAGGTGTGAATTATGACGAAACCTTTTCTCCAGTGGCTATGCTTAAGTCCATCCGGATCTTACTTGCCATTGCTGCATACCATGACTATGAAATCTGGCAAATGGATGTTAAGAACGCCTTTCTAAACGGTGATTTAGAAGAGTGCATGTACATGACTCACCCAGAGGGCTTCGTGGATAGTGGAAGCAGCGGAAAGGTGTGCAAGCTGCTTAAATCCATTTATGGGTTAAAGCAAGCATCGCAGAGTTGGAACATCTGTTTTGATGCTGTAGTCAAAGAGTTTGACTTCATCAAAAATATAGATGAACCTTGTATCTATAAGAAGGTAGCAGAGAGTAAGGTTGTCTTCCTCGTATTGTACATGGATGACATACTCTTGATAGGAAATGATATTCCTATGCTGCAATCAGTCAAGCTTACTCTACGAGCCAAATCTATAGATAATAAGGAGCTGAAATGAACCTTAAAATCCAGAGCTATAATGGTTAGTGCTCAGCCAAAGACAAAATGTTATCATAGCCCCCAAACTTTTGTTTAGCATTGCTAAATAATGAGGGGCTGAACCCAGACAAATGTTCAACAGTCCAATAAAGGGCCAACATTTCAAATTTAATTGGACTTAGCCCAAGTTGGCCATAAGTTCTCAATTCAGATTTAACTGAGCCAATGTGCTCATAATCTAATTAATTGATCTTAGTCCTAAATTGGACTACAGATTCCCCAATCAACTTTGGTTCAAGGGTACATTTCTTCACTCCTTTGAGATTTGTCGATGTAATCCTTCAACGTCTTCAAAGAGGTGACGGGTCTCGATAACCAATCATTCCATGGACTGTGGGGTCCTTAAACTCATGGACTATGATGTCCTTAAACTTTTTGGACTATGATGTCCTTAACCTCGGACTGTGGGGTCCCTTTAAACCCACGGACTATAATGTCCTTAACCTCGGACTGTGGGGTCCCTTTAAATCCATGGACTATGATGTCCTTAACCTTGGACCGTAATGTCCTTAAACTAATCGACCGAAATGTCCCTAAACTAAACAATATAGCCCAAATGCTCTTTTGTTAGATCTAAATGATCACGATAAGTTGATCTTAGTCTAAAATTAGACTAACGTATCCTTAACTAATGTTTAAGTTGATCTTAGCCTCAAATGAGACTAACGTATCCTTAAACCCAACCCCCAAACCCAAATCTAAGAAAAATACGGATTTGGACTAATCCACGCCCTACGGGCGACAACATAAATTAGTCTCCGTATACAATCCACGGACAACCAAAAAACAAAACAAACACATACGACACGAAGTGACCATCTGGAGAAGGAGAAAGTGATTACCGCGATGCGGTAGCATAATTAACTGCAGGGGTTTGCGCCTGCAGGGAAGAGCGTCCCCACAATCAAAACCCCTCAACGAGGGGGAATCTGACGAAATCTGCTACATCGGCCGCATCCGTTTAAACCTTCGATATATGGTGTCATAAATCAACTTGGCATCTTCGGAGAGGTGGAAGGATAACACTAATTAGCATCTGCCCCCAAATTCAGGAAAGACGAACCTACGCAGTCGCGTCTCTGTGTTTCGGAGGAGAACAGATTCTGGCACGCCCGGTGGGACCTCTTCCTCTTTCCACTCCAGACTTCGTGCGTCGTGTTCGCGAACGAATCGCGGTTTAATATGGTTGCCCTTGGGTTCGAGGTACTAAGATTTGGTTTTGCTCCCGTGCAGAAAACAGAACACCAATGGCCTCCAACTGTTCCAGTTGCAACTGCAACTCCCGTTCCGCCTCATCTGGAGGTGTAACCTACGGGCCCCAAGCGGCCTCCCTATTCAAGATGCCAATGGAGCAAGTAACTCAGGCCACCACTGGGCTGTTCTTTGGGACTATGATCCCACCGATGAACTTCAGTGCCCCACTGTTGTCGCAAGAAGCCCCAAAGAAGTCAGTCTTTGATCGACTTACCACTGCTGCGTCCCCTCTCAACGGGTCGCCCAACTCCACTGCCTCAGTCTTCAACCGACTGGGCCAGAACACCAACAAGCCCGCAATACCCGAAGCGGATAGCCATCCCGGCTCAAGCGGACGAAATTATTAGAGAGGCTTCTTCTGCCAAGAAGTCAGTCTTCACAAGGCTGGCCATTCCGGCTCCCGCTCCAGGCGAAGTCCTCAAAGCTGCTTCCCCTGCACAGAGGTCTGTCTTTGACAGATTGGACATTGTTTCTCAACGGACATCGGTCTTTATGAGGCTGACGCCGGCGATAACCCTTCGCCAAAACAAGGGGCATGATGAAGTCACCCCTACAGCTGAGACAATCCCATCCGCTTGACACGCTCGACGTCGCCACTGGCATTGAGTGAGGAAGGCTGGAGGCAAATCTCCTTCTGGATTGACTCCGCCGGCTCCAACGGTGGAAATAGACGCTGCTGTTCCAACTGGGAACAGCTTTGAACAACTAAGGAGGGTGCACAAAAACTCTCCGACTGCCGTGCTGAAGAGATCTCCTCCACCTGTAGAGATTGCTACAGAAAAGAAGCCGGAGCAGCCCCCTCAGCAGCTTTCTTCCAAGATTTACAAAGTCTGGAAACAGGTCCAGGAATCGGTGATTGACCAGGACTACTCTCGCCGGCCAAAGAAGCTTAAAGCTCGGTAAGAAAAGAGCCATCCCGTCGTACCACAGAAGATTTCATCCGTCTGGTGCCCGTTGCAATGGCTCCCTCAACTTCAACCGCTCACAAGAGAAGGAGGCCGGAGAAAGCCCCCGTAACCGCGGAGAACCGCAAGGATGCTGAATCTAAATGCCCCAGGTCTGGGGGCATGGTAATACATACCGTTTATATGGCTTCCGGAAAAGAGGAAAGCCGTGCTTCTACGGGTCATCGACTGCTTACTCGATCGATAACAAAGGCTCAGGAGCAGCAGCAGCAGAAACTTCAGGAGATGCTACCTGCAATGGCCGCACTTACTGGGCCGAAAGACAATCCGAAGACCTCGGAGCAGCGTCAGGAACAAGAAACTGATGCTGATTTCCTCCGAAGAATGCTCGAGAGGAAAGAAAAAGAGGCCGCGGAACAGGCGGCTAACATAAAACGAATGGCTCTTTTGTTTCAAGACATGGCCGGGATGATGTTACAGCCGGAACCTCCGGCTGAAGACCCCCCGATTATCATTGAAGATGACAGAGGAGAGACATCGAACCCTCTTCCGGCTCTTTCAGCAGCTAAGGATGAGACTATCTCCAAGGCCGCTCTAGATGATTACATCGCTCAGCAGATACGAGTTCACCAAGCGAATGAAGCGGCCGGGAAAATTGTTAGAACTGGGCGACCATATCTAGGATGGTAAGATCAGATCAAGTATCCGACAGGATACACGATCCCCAAATTCCACGTATATAAAGGGACGGGAAATCCGCATCAGCACGTCGCTCAATTCAGAGCCTTGTGCGGCAATACTGGAGGTGATGATAAACTTCTACTCCGCCAATTTGTTGGCAGCTTGTCGGAGACATCGTTTGAATGGTATTCCGAACTCCCGAACGACTCTGTCAAGACATTTGCAGAAATGGAGATGATGTTCACACAAAGATTCGCAAGCGCTAGTGAGCGTACTCCGATTACCACACTAATTAACTCCAGGGTGAAGCCAGGCGACAAATGGGTTCAATATGCAATACGATGGCGGAATTTATGGTCGAAATGCGAGCAGCGCATCGAAGAAGCACCTGCAGTAGGCATGTTCATGGGAACTCTTGATCCTCAGGCGACCATCTCCCAATTTATGATGTTTTTCAAGCCCACCACCTTCCAAGCCTTGATTGATAAACTGGCCCAAATGGACCAGATGGGTCACAGACCTTCTTCTTTAAAGGTGGAAACTCGAAATGAAAAGGGGAAAGCGAAAACGACCTTCATCGACAATGCTCAGCAGCAACCCGATGGTTCAAGGTTAATTGCTCACCATGAAGATAGGCAACGATTCTTTAACGAGAAGCTGAAGCACCCTTATTCGTTTCCCCGGGATAAAATGAAAAGACTATTTGAGATGGCAGTGCGCAACAGGCTCATCACCTTGCCAGATCCAAAACGCCCACTACAACCTGGTGAGGCTAATAATCCCAACTATTGTCCCTATCATCAAGCGATAGGCCATCCAATTGAGGATTACTTCGTCTTCAAGGGCTGGATTGAGGACCAGTACCAACAGGGCAAATTCGCCCTGTCCGAGAATTGGAAAGTAAGTCCACCTCAGCCGCATGCTCTTAAAAGGACGGACACACTGGGGGCATCATGCTCTTTTGTAGAAGAAGCTCCATGGGAGGTCGTTCTTTCAGCAAAGACTAAAAGAATGTTGAAGGGTCTCCAAACATGCCCGGCGATCAGGTGGAAAAGTCCACTGGGACCCGAGATCATCGAGGGAATGCTGAAACCGCATCCAACTTCAAAAATTGGTGGTGATAGTCAAAGTGCTCATACCCAACCGTCAAAATCTTCGAAGAAAAAGAAGACCAAAAATTCCGTGAAGCCTGGTGACAAGCGCACGGACCTGCAAAAATATATCGACGCGCTGGAAGAATATAACCAGAAATCACGAACCCCAGTCACACTCCAAGAATTTCTCAGCCACGTCCTTGAGGACGGAGATGATGACAATGGAGAAGACTCGTCGAATGAACCTGAAGATTATGTGGCAAGCTACCATATGATCTCTCACTCGTCGATAGACGATGAAGAATCTCCTGATGCAAAGAAACTGGGGGCAGATCCTGAGCCGGAACTTCCAGGACCATCAGACGAAATGATTGATGCGTTCCTAAAGGAAGCTCTTCTGAAAAGCAAAGCTGATCGAGAGCACGAGATGGCCATATTTGAATAGGCCAAACGCCGACGATTGGACGAAAGGGTTGAAACACTCCCAGCCGATCAAAGTACATCCGTCGCAAATAAAAGCAGGTTCAAGACGAGGAAGAGGTTCGCCAAAGCCATATCGATGGGAATGAAGCTGCCACCCTCCAAAGGAAACACTCCTGATGAAGCAGATATACATCCTACCTATTGCTTATATCATCGAAAGATTGCGCACCCCACCGAAGAGTGCATCGCTTTTAAAAGCTGGTGGCAGGGATATATTACCCACCGACAACATTTCAAGCGGATGAAACGCAAAACTCGTCGGGAGCAAAGAAATACGGCCGAGGAGCGTAAAAGAACTACCAGCAACTGTCACATGGTCAACGCTGAGGGATCGCAAGTTCTTACCTTTGGGAGCGATTCTGATGAAGAAATAGCCCTTGGCCCTCTCTTCAAAAAACCCACATCCGAGATGGAAGAAATGAAGACCTGTGAAAATATTCAGCTGCGCAATCGTACGCTGCCCGAAAAGAATCTCGGGCCCGCGAATAGTGGGTCGAATAGAAAAGATAAAGGGAAAGAAAAAGTCCCTGAGGATATCATCCTAGATGACCAAGTCGTCAAAGAGCTGACAGCCAAGGGCCCGCCAAAGAAAACAAGGTGGATTACAACGTTCTGGCACACATGAGGAAGCTACCTTCACAGCTAAGCATTCTCGATGCCCTCTTATTATCAAAAGAACCAAGAGATTCTTTGATCAAGGCATTTCAAGAGCCCGAGCAAATTCAAAGCTTTCCTCGCCGAAGAAAAGATGAAGGACGAGCTGGACGAAGTGCACACAGCCGATATCACCTTCGGCGATTAAGATCTCCTCCTTGGGACGTGCGAGCATAACGGCCCCCTTTATGTCTCCGGATACTGTCATGATATCAAGATAGGAAAAATCCTAGTGGACAATGGGTCATCCGTCAATCTCCTCAATGTAAGAGTGTTGAAGGAAATCTGCATGAGCGTTCAGCATCTTGCTGTGATAAAATCACCATCTCCGGGTTTGACTCCCAATCATCACGGACGCTCGGGTCTGTGATATTGACATTACGCTTTGGGCTGCTCATCACGGACATCAAGTTTCATGTCATAGACGCCAAGACTTGCTACAACACTTTGCTCGGCAGGCCTTGGTTACACGAGTACAACATCATCCCTTCTACAGAACATCAGTGTATAAAGTATTTCAAGGATGGTCTCGAATACACCGTGACAGGGGAACTGAACCCATTCTCAGTGAATGAAGTCCAAAAGTATGAAGATGCAAAATACTTCTTAGCGGATTTTGAAGACACGAAAAGATGCCACAAACCAAAGAACAAGGCTATCACCACCATTCCAGTCTTCGGGAGTGATACCGAGGAGGAAGAAGAAATAGTCTATTCAGCGCCGCCCCAATACAACAAGCCGGGACCATCCACTCCTATGTTGATTTTCGGCAGCGACTCGGAAGATGAGGTCAATGCCGTATTTTCCGTTCGGCCGTCAATACAAGCCTTCCCTGGCAATGATCGGAGTTTGCAAATTGCCACGGTTCCGCAAGAGCATTATAAAGAGCTCGACGCACTTAATACCTATAATGTGCAGGAACTGCAGATGTTCTATGTCCCTCCCAGGTGAGGAGATGAAAAGGCGATCCTCTTTTATCGATCAACGGAGACCAAAGTGGAAAATGAAATTTGGCATGGTGCCGATTCTACACTCGACAAGCTCCAACCCATTGGTCTGCCCAGATATTACACAGAAGGCTTAAAAAGGCTATTGAGGCGCCAAGGTGTACCCCTTAAGCAAACTACTCGACAAGCACAGTTCTATAACAGGATCTGGAACGTCTCCGGAACTCAACGAAAGTTGCCCAACGGGAGAATGGAAACGATTGGGCTTGGATATGTTCAATCCAAAAAACGGGAACGATTCCATGACTGCTATGTCATACATGACTTTGACGAAGAAGGAGATGTCCTGTTAAAAGAAGCTAATCCTGAACCAAAATGAGGTCCCGCCATAAAAATGTCGAGTCCGTCGTTCGAAGAACGAATGGACAAGCTAATAAGGGAAGCGGGTCAAAAGGTCCGGGATGACCATAACCGCGAAATGGCCATTTATGAGAAAGCCAGGACGCAGCGCCTCCTTCAACAGGCCGCAGAGAATGACAATGCTCCTCGTTGCCAACCCGTCATGCAAAAGACCCGGCGCAGAGGTAAAAATAAACCAAATAACGGAAAAAACGTTCGACAGCAACATAGCGGGGCTAAGAAGCCATGCGATCAAGAATCGAGCAGCCGGGACCCGTCTCTTATAAAGAAAATGGGTCGAGAATATTCTTTTCCCCAACACAAGACAAAGAAGATATTAAATCTTGTCGTAAAACATCAGATGATGACACTCCTGGAGTCCAAGCACCCCGAGCAAGCAGGCGAGGTCTCTCACCCGGATTATTGCTCTTATCACCGAGCGATAGGACATCGTCTCGAAGACTGTTTCACATTCAAAGACTGGGTAGAAGACCAGTATCAGCAAGGCAAGTTCGCTTTATCCAGCAGTTGAAGGGTAACCCCGCAGCAGAAGCATGAAAACCGAAAGCCACGTATGCAGCGAGAGTAGAACCAGACCAACATCGGTCCTGGAAGCGATCTCACACCTGTCACGTGATAACGCTGTCGGAAGAAGAACCCGAGGGTATGGATGACCTTTCTTGGTGCTTCGAAAACAATGAAGATGAGTTAATCTCAGAATTTCCACCGGCGCTAAAGGAGCTGGAAGATGGGATACATACTACTGCAGATGACCTCAGAAAAATCGACTTGGGAACGGCAAACGACCCACGGCCGACGTTCGTCAGTGAACTGCTGTCTGAAGAAAAGGAGGCTACGCTTAAAGACGTGCTCATGCAGTATAAAGATTTCTTTGCATGGAACTATTCAGAGATACCGGGACTCGATCCAGAGATTGTTGTCTACAAATTGGCGATTTCTCCAGACGTCAAGCCGATCAAACAAGCACCGAGAAGAATGCGGCTTGTTCATACCAGAATATTGCATTTTATACCGCCCATTCTTACGCTCGTGTGTTTATAGGTAGGTGCTTTTAATCCGTGTTTGTTACATATTTACAGATTACAGGTTTCCAGTACAAATATTGCAAATCAAGATAAAATCTCCACAGTTACGCCAAACGCAGAACATCTATTGACAGCAGATAAAAGCCGGGTTCCGGTCATCCATATCCGTCCAATGCCGAGTACCAGTTCCTGAGACAAGACATATGACAGTGGTCATTCGTGTCTAGGACAAGCACAGAGCACGAGGGGGGCTGCACAAGAATCAATGGGTGCGCGGAGCTCGAGGGAGATAAAGTCAAAAGTAAAGAAAAGAGTGCAATCTTGGACTAAGAATTCTGAAGATATTCTGGAAGATTTTGTACAGTTTAAAGTTGGCAAACACAAGGACAATTGAAACCAGGGAAGCACCCAAAACCCGACCACCTAAATCCACTATACGGCGGCGGATCCGCGGCCAATAGGGGGTCTAGGCCGTGGATCCGCGGCCGTATTGGATCCTCTCTGTGTCGTTTTTCATGGGTAGTTTGGGGACTTCATTTTATGCCAGATTCTTGCCCTAGGTTTCCCATTCCCTTCCTATAAATACCCCAGAACTGAGCTAAGCCAAGGGTCCAATTTTTGGTGTTCATTCTTTGTTCCTTTTTAGTGTAGTTCTTCTTCTTCTTCTTCTTCTTCTTCTTCATTCTTCCTCCATGGAAATGTAGTGAGAGTATTGAGTGGATGTTAATGAAGATGAGGGTTTTTGTATCTTTCTTGTTAGTTTAACTTCCCCTTGAGATTTTTGCTTCCTCTTGATCTTTCAACCTCTTCATTGAGCTTGAAAGGTTAAGGGTTAGTTATTGATCTCAAGGGTCGTATTTTCTTATGGAATTAGCGCTTCATTTCACATGCGTTCTCTACCCTTCTCTTGATCTTGCAACCTACTTGCAAGTTTAAGGGTTGGCTATTGATCCCATGCTTGTCTTGAGTTCTAGTTTCTTGTTCTTTTTATTGCTTATTTATTACTTGCTTTTTATTACCTTGCTTTACTTTCTTGAAATTTAAATTCATGCACTTACTTACTTGTAATCTTTTCTTTTCTTTGTTCTTTTTGTTCTCTCTTTTTTGCTCATTTTGTGAATGGTTGTGATTATTGTTGTTGTTAAGAATCAATACGATATTGTAAGTTAATACTTCCTTGCTCATTTCCTTTTCCCGTTATTTTCCATTGATCTCTGCCCAAACCGAACATAACCGGTCGCGGTTAGGAATCACCGTTACCTTGTTAGGGTAGGGTGCCTAACGGAGCGCTTGCGTATGGTTTGGGCGGAGATCAATTTTCTCGGAATGCCCACCAAATACCCCCAAATTTAACTTTTGCTCGTCCCGAGCAAAACCAATTATTCGCAAAAAAGTCCTAACCGCACTTTCGCAGGGAACGCGATTGCACTGAGCGCGTGCAACAAGCCGTTAAACCTCTAGGTGTCCCTAGTAGGAGGAGTGTTGTCTCCTGAGGGTTTTCAGCGGATACTACCCACAAAATCCTGTCAAGCTAATCTCATAAGTTAACATCGATTCTACTCCTACAGTTTAGTATTTACGTTAGAAATTCTATCATCCTAAGTTAGAAATATCCAACCCTTATGTTTCACACCTCCTATCTGTTTTAACTTTAGATCCTATACGTTCCAAAAAAGTTTAGAAAGATGTTGGTTCTCCTGAGTTTTCCTTCTAAAGTGCGGCCTCAAATCAGGGATTTTTATCAACTTTACAGAAAACACAAGTCTTATTCTTTATTTCTATCTCTTATCCAAACATAAATTGTATACCCCAACGTGTGTGTATATTTGCACCCCTACACTCAAGAATTCAATTCAAGCTATAATACCCTTGCCTTAATACCTAATACTACTTCTTTTCATTAAGGATGGACGGATTTGCTCACACACCTTTCATGCGACTATTAATGCTTCTTGAGGCACTAACGGCCGATTACTGAATGTGTGAGCTTAAAGCGTAAATAGCAGTTTCCAGGTCTTGACTTTATTCTATTTTTCTTTTTCTTTTTCTTTTTCTTTTTCTTTTTCAAGACCGGATATATTTTTCAACATGCTCTTTTGGTGTTTAGCTTTAAATACCGTTTTTTCTTTCATACTAGGCTTTCACGCAAGAGTATTTCAAGGTATCCTCTACTATCCCAAGTTTCAAGGTGCGTGTAAGTGCAGTTTGTAGGGTATATACTTTCTAAATTTGAACTCGAGAAAAGAAACTATTTTTCAGACTTATCCTTCAGTAAAGCATCAATACTTTCCCTTCATCTTGACTTAACTCAAGAACTGAACTCAAGATTACCTATTTCTCAAAAAAAAACTGTAAGGACGTATACTTACCAAAGTTAGACAGAATGAGGGTTATTTTTAGGGTTTTCAATCCCTAAGCCTAGAATTTAGTTATTTCTATCAGATCAACTAAACTTTCGGAATAAAGATCTAAGTTACCCTATTAGCTAACTTGACGACAAAGTTTTTATATTTTTTTGGAAAATTTTTAATTTTTGTGGGTTTTTAATAAGGTATGCAAATGCAAAATATACAAATGAATGCGAAGGAAGAAAGCTTACCGAGCACACCCCCAAACTTAAACTTGACAGTGCCCTCACTGTCAGGCTATACCAAGAGGGTCAAAATTGTCGGCGCTCCCTAAAAACAAATTATATACAAAAAAGGAAAACAAAAAATATATACAAAAAAGGGTCCCCCCCCCAAACTTAAGTAAAACAGTGTTTCCACTGTTAAGCGTTGAAGTTCAGGATTAGGGGGGAAAGAGAATGGTATCAAGCTATACAAGGCCTTACACAGGCCAAAGGTGAGCACCAACCATTCAAAGATCTTATCGCGATAAAGCAGTGGTTGGTCAAAGAAGGCGTAGAGGTAAGAAATGGAGACTACGCGAGACCATATGCAGAGAGAAGCGGGATACGGTCTCGGTATATGAGAGGAAGAATGGTGGAAAGGAGAAAGAAGTGGAGTACGAACTTGAGGGTGAAAATGGAGTGAATAGATTAGCACAATTTGTGATGACCGATGTGTGAAAAGCGATTGTGCTAATCTATTAACCCGTCGAGAAATGGGGTCATATCCCTCAAGATTCGTGAGAAACCATGGGTACGCCGAACTCGGTAAACCAGACACAGGAAGTGAAAATGATACGGTTTCTTGCAATGTCGGAACGATGGAAAGGATGGGGGGAAGTGATTAAGGAAGGGTATCGGTTAAGGGTTCTGGAGGGTGTACACAGTCAATGACAGGGACAGGATGAATTGGAAAATCCGACTCATCATCTAAAACTGTTTCATCCTCAAAAATATCCTCAAAATTCTCCTCAAAGTTAAGCTCATCCATGCATATTTCATCAATATCCAGACGCATATGGGGTTCGGGAAAAACATTTAATGACTCGGGATGATGATTTGAAGAGACAAACTCAGCCAAATCTATGGGCTCATCATCCAAAATATTCCCAGCGTCAATATCCTGAATCAAGTGAAAATCTATATTCTCAGACACCTCAACAAAAGCATGGATATCAATCAATTCAGGTTCTAGAGTGGAGGTGTAGAGGTCAAAAGGATTGGGTGTGGTTTCACTTGGCAAGGTCCCTTCACAATCGGGTAAATCAAACACTACAAAGTCGCACAACTCATTAATCATTCTATCTTCAATTGGTGAATCGTTGGGAACACTAGATAAACATTCAAAACTGGAGTTTTGGGATTCAATTTGAAATGGGTTGGCTTGATTTGGAAGGGGGTACAGCTCACTCTCTCCACTCAAATTCACAGCCTGTCCTACCGCCTCTTCATACATTGGAAAATTTGGAGCTAGTTGAAAACTAGCTACCGGGTCACTAGGTTGTATGAGGGCGGCCATGGACGCATTCAAATCCATCATCTGTTGGTACGACGCTACCCTAAAATCTTCCAAAGACTGTTCCAGACTAGACATGGGTTGTGAAGGGGTTTCAGTTAAAGATTCAAAGTTGTTTTGGTACTGGAAACTCCCAAATGACGGTTCAGAAGCAATGTCTAGAGAATGTGCAAAAGTCGGGTAGGACTGGTAGGAATTGAATGGCTGGACAGGAGTAGGATCAACATTCGGATAAGAAGGTGAATTGAATTGTTGATCCCAAGAATCTGTAGTGGTGAAAGGAGTGAAAGATCGGCTATGAGATTGTTCAATACGTTCAGCGATGGACAAAGGACGACTTGCAAAAGGGGTATCAACATAAGAGGGTGGGGGAGGTTGAAAAGGTTGATACAAAGTGGATTGCGAAGGGCAAGTGTTTGTCCTAGACGCGTCTATCCGATCTTTCAAAGAGATTTTGGGCATGAAGGGATCGTTCGACGTTCGGCCAAAGCAAGAACCGTAAGAAGTAATGTCTGGTTGTGGGTACCAAAGTTCGGCAAGAGTTTTGCGAGGTGGGGTACCCATGATATGAAGAGAGAAAGAAAGAAAGGCAGAGAAAAGGAGGGGGAAAAGAATGTGATTTTTTTTTTTGGATTAGGGGATTTAAGCGCGGTATTCGTGGAATCCGGCTTATTTACCCTCGTCCTTCTGTTCTTGTCTCTTGCTTTCGCCTCCGGCCAAACTGAACACAACCGGTCGCGGTTAGGAATCACCGTCTTGATTGCGGTTAACTTTAATTCTTTCAATCACGGCTCAAGCTTGAGATGAGCATCAACGCCGAGGTCAAGAAGCTGATCGACTCCGGCTTTGTCCAAGAGGTTCAGTATCCTAACTGGATCGCCAACATCGTCCCAGTAATGAAGAAAAATGGGACGGTGCGCATATGCGTAGACTTCCGGGATCTCAACAAAGCTTGCCCGAAGGACAACTTTCCAGCACCGGTCACCGAGATGATGATAGATAATATGTCCACTCACTAAGTTTTCTCCTTCATGGACGGCTCATCAGGATACAATCAGATAAAGATGCATCCTGAGGACCAGAAGCATACCGCTTTCCGGACCCCTTTGGGCATATTCTGCTACAAGGTGATGCCCTTCGGTCTAAAGAACGCCGGTGCCACCTATCAGAAAGCCATGACGAAGATCTTCGACGACCTCATACATGAAATCGTCAAATGCTATATCAACGACCTCGTAGTTAAAAGCAAATGATACGGGGAACATTTAGAGCATTTGAAGATCGTGTTTCAGCACCTTCGCAAATACAACTTGAAGATGAACCCTCTCAAGTGCGCGTTCGGAGTTTCCTCGGGCGAGTTCCTGGTATTCGTCGTCCGACACCGAGGCATCGAAATAGAACCGTCAAAGATCAAGGCTATCATGGAAATGCCTCCGCTAAGGACTCTCAAGCAATTGCGGTCTCTCCAATGGAAACTCGCATATATCCGACGATTCATAGCTAATCTCTCTGGCAAGTGCCGTCCTTACAGTCACCTAATGAAGAAGGGGACCCCGTTCGTCCGGGATCGCAAATGCCAAAGAGCACTGGACTAAATCAAGCAATACCTACAGAATCCGCCAGTATTGGCCGCTCCCGTTAAAGAAAAACCTCTCGTCCTGTATACAACAGCCCTCTAAGGTTCCTTAGGCGGGCTATGGGCACAGGAGAACGACCAAGGGAAAGAGAGAGCCCTCTACTATTTGAGTCGAGTTCTCCTAGGAGCAGAAAACAATTACTCCCCCATTGAAAAACACTGCCTGGCATTGATCTTCGCGATAACGAAGCTCAGACACTACATATTGGCACATGAGGTCCATCTCATATCAAAGGTGGATCCTCTCAAATATTTGATGTCAAAAGCTATATTAACGGGATGGCTCGCTAAATGGGCCCTACTCTTGATGGAGTTCTCGATAACTTATCGTCCCTTCAAGGCAGTGAAAGGCCAAGCCATCGCTGACTTCCTCACTGAGCATCCAATACCTGCCGATTCTCCTTTGAACTGCGAATTGCCCGACGAGCACGCGTTTGGCATGATCGGCGGGGAAAGAAGAGAGAATGATACCCGGTGGGAACTCTATTTCGATGGAGCATCTTCCATGAAGAAGCGCAAAAAAAGCACTCCCATAATCAAATCAGGGGTAGGCCTCATCTTCGTAACTCCACAAGGAGGGATAATGTGCTTTGCCTTCTCCTTAACAAAGCCGAGGACAAATAATGAAGCCGAATATGAAGCTTTGATAGCAGATCTTGAGATCGCTGTCAACATGGGAATCGAGAACCTTCTTATATACGGAGACTCCCAGCTGGTCGTTAGTCAAGTAAATGGCGACTATCAAACGTGCAAACCAGAGTTAGTGAAATACGGCGAGAGAGTGCAGTAACTGCTGACTCAAATCCCTGCCTATGCCCTAGAGAGCATACCACGTGCGGAAAATAGTAAGGCGGACGCATTAGCCAAGCTCGCTAAAGAATTGGCCGACGAAAACCTCGATGACGTGAGGATCGTTGTGCAAAGCCGTCGGGTTCTCGTACCAGCAGAAGTATCTCCGGAATCTTCCGAAGAAAAGGGAGCGACCGAGCAAATGGCTTTACATATAAAAGACCAAAAAAAGGTTAAGGATTGGAGAGAAACCTTTATAGACTACTTCAAATCCTGTCGAACACCTGAAAATGCATCGTCAAGATATCAACTCATGAAACGAGCTCTATCCTTCACCTTTGTCAATGATACTCTGTATAAGAGATCATTTGATTCTCTGTGGCTAAAATACCTGGGACCTGAAGAGGTAAGGAGAGTCATCCAAGAAACTCACGACGGACTCTGCGGTTCTCACCAAGCCGGGCCGAAGATGAAACTAAAAATCAAAAGGATGGGCTACTATTGGCCTACAATGATCCAAGACTGCATCGAATACACGAAGCAGTGCCACTCGTGCCAGATTCACGGAGACTTTATCCATCAGCATCCAAATCTGCTACACCCAACAGTGTCTAGCTGGCCGTTTGAAATGTGGGGAACTGACATAATCGGGCCCATTGGACCAGCATCATCCAAAGGACATCGATTCATTTTGGCGACAACTGATTACTTCTCCAAATGGGCGGAAGCAGTACCGCTGAGAGAAGTGAAGACGGAGAATATCCTCTATTTCTTTAAGACACGCATCATCTATCGGTTTGGCACTCCGCGATGGGTTGTCTCCGATAACGGACCGGCCTACAGAAGTCATAAGATTGGCCGCTTTGCACAGCAGCATAATATAGACTGGAGATACTCTTCGGTCTATAATCCCCGAGCTAATAGTCTAGCTGAGGCTTTCAACAAGACCTTGACGAAAATCGTGAAAAAGACTGTGACTCGAAATAAGAGGGACTGGCATGTGAGACTGCATGAAGCTCTCTGGGCGTATCGAACTACGTTCAAAACAGCCATGAACACAACGCCGTATGCATTGGTATTCGGCACAGAAGCGTTACTCCCTCTCGAGATTGAGTTACCCGCTCTACGAGTGGCGGTTCATTACGAGCTAACAGACGAAAAGAATGCTCACCTTCGGCTTGAGGAGCTCGATGCTCTAGATGAAACCCGGCCCGTGGCGCAACAGAGTCTGGAGGCTTATAAAACAAAGATGACGCGCTCATATGAAAGATTGACTAGGCCGAGAACATTCCGCCAAGGCAAACTCGTACTAGTGGTCAAAAGACCTATGATCCCCAATCGCGCCAAGCGGGGGAAATTCGAGCCGAACTATGAAGACCCGTATATCATAGACAAAGTTTACTAGGGTGGAGCCTATCTACTTATGGACATGCATGGTGAAAGACCTTTCAGGCCAATAAACGGTCGCTTCCTGAAAAAATACTACGCCTGATGAGTCACGACCTAGGTCAACGATAAATGACGACGCCTATGTCCACTCGCTATCTTCCTAAGCCCAAACTCTATAAGTAGTAGACGGCTTTCGGACCAAACTGTCTAAAACTAACAATGGATCGAAACGTCCTTAAATTAACAATGGACCACTATGTCCTAAAACTGTCTATTGACCGAAACGTCGATAAATTACTATGGACTGCAGCATCCCAAGGCTGACACAAAAAAAAATAATAAAACAAAAAAAAGAAAACGGTATGTCCATAAGCAAAATGGGCACGGATGAAAACCCGAAAGGGCTCCGTGAGTAAAAACAGCAGGGCTACCGGCGAGTTTTTGTGAAAACCCGAAAAATCGCAACTTCGTTAAAAGACACTTGCAAGGTCCTCTCGATCTTATGAGGAGAAACCACCTGCGTAAGATCCTTACGACTCACAAGGGAGCAACACACTTAGGGATCCCCACGATTTCTAGGGAGAAAACACACTTACGAGATCCTCACGACTCGTAAAGAGAATTCCTCTTTGAGACCCTCACGGCTCATAGGATTCAAAAGCCTTAAGCTATAGGGATCTGAACCTGTTCTTAAGCCATCACAACCCCCAATTTTGCCCTACAAGCGGTTCAATATCGACCCTTGTATACAATCCATGGGCGCGAATAAACATTTCCCTAACAAGAGTCCCACCAGAGACTGGGGATATGCTCATATGGCAAAAGACACTTGTAAGTCCTCCCGACTTATAAGGAGAAAATATTCTTGTAAGATCCTTACGACTTATAAGAGACCATACACTTAGGAATCCTCACGATCCCTAAAGAGAAACGCGCTTGCGAGATCCTCACGACTCGTAGGAAGAAATACCTTCATGAGACCCTTACGGCTCAGGAAGTCAAAAGCTTTAGTCGACAGGATCCTAACCCTGTTTACTAAGCCACATTTGTTCGACATCGACAAAGGCAAATAATGATTCGCTCCTAGCAATATCCCAGTAGTAGCGATTCTGATGCCTAAATCGGTATCAAATCCCAAACTCGCAGTGAAAAGCCAGCGAGCCACAAATGCACATGAAATAGCCGAAATGATTAGGCAACTTGCAAATCAGCAAGTAAAAATGTATGCATACAAAATAGACGAAATGATTGGGTAACTCGCAATAAAAATTAGCAAGTAAAAATAAAACAAATAGCCGAAATGATTGGGCACCACGAAAAATAGCCGAAATGATTGGGCAATCGCGACTTTCGCGATATAAAAGCTAAAATGATAGAGCATCGCGGAAAGAAAAATATATAAAATGAAACTATTTTTCCCTACAGATGAGATCACATCGATCCCTGTATACAATCCAGGGGCACAAATTAAGAGGGAACCATACCTTCCTACCAGGCTCCATCAGAAAAAGAAGCCACATCTCGATGGTTTACAGAAGCCTGGAGATCATCTCAACATTCGTCTCATTAGAACAGACGCAACATCAACAAATCGGAGCTGCGGCAAAATTCCTAGTTCCATGACTCGACGATGCACAGACAACCGAGAGTCAACCCCTCTTGGTTCCGTGAAACACTGCTTATGTCAATCCAGACCCCATGGGAAGCGTCCAGAGCGGATCCTGGTCCTTGCGGAATACGGCTTATGTCAATCCTGACCCCGTAGGAAGCATCCAGAGCAAATCCTGGTTTCGTGGAATACGTCCTATGTCAATCCTGACCCCGTGGGAAGCGTCCAGAGCGGATCCTGGTCCTTGCGGAACACGGCTTATGTCAATCCTGACCCCGTGGAAAGCATTTAGAGCAAATCCTGGTTTCGTGGAACACGGCCTTATATCAATCCTGACCCCGTGGGAAGCATCCAGAGAAAATCCTGGTTTCGTAGAACACGGCCTATGTCAATCCTGACCCCGTGGAAAACGTCCAGAGCGGATCCTGGTCCTTGAGGAACACAGCTATGTCAATCCTGACCCCGTGGGAAGCATCCAGAGCAAATCCTGATATCGTGGAACACGGCCTATGTCAATCCTGACCCCATGGGAAGCACCCAGAGCAAATCCTGGTCACGTGGAACATGGCCTATGTCAATCCTGACTCTGTGAGAAGCGTCCAGAGTGGATCCTGGTCCTTGCGGAACACGGCCATGTCAATCCTGACCCCGTGGGAAGCATCCAGAGCAAATCCTGGTTTTGTGGAACACGGCTTATGTCAATCCTGACCCCGTGAGAAGCGTCTAGAGTGGATCCTGGTCCTTGCGGAACACGGCTATGTCAATCCTGACCCCGTGGGAAGCATCCAGAGCGAATCTTGGTTTCGTGGAACACGGCTTATGTCAATCCTGACCCCGTGGAAAGCGTCCAGAGCGGAACATGGTCCTTGTGGAACACGGCTTATGTCAATCCTGACCCCGTGGGAAACATCCAGAGAAAATCCTGGTTTCGTGGAACACAGCTTATATCAATCCTGACCCCGTGAGAAGCATCTAGAGCGGATCCTGGTCCTTGCGGAACACGGCTATGTCAATCATGACCCCATGGGAACCATCCAGAGCAAATCCTGGTTTCGTGGAACACAGCTTATGTCAATCCTGACCCCGTGGAAAGCGTCCAGAGCGGAACTTAGTCCTTGTGGAACACGGCTTATGTCAATCCTGACCCCGTGGGAAACATCCAGAGAAAATCCTGGTTTCATGGAACACGGCTTATATCAATCATGACCCCGTGAGAAGCATCCAAAGCGGATCCTGGTCCTTACGGAACACGGCTAATGTAAATCCTGACCCCGTAGGAAGTATCCAGAGCAAACCCCGGTCCCATAGAACACGGCTAAAGTCAATCTTGACCCCGTGGGAAATAGCCAGAGTAACTCCTGAATCCGTGAAATGCGGATAAAGTCAACCCCTGATTCCGTGAAATGTGGATAATGTCAACCTCATCCATCACTTACGGGTCCTCACGACTCGTAAGGAAGAAAATTCTCTTGTGAGATCCTTACGACTCTCAAGAGAAAACGCACTTAGGAATCCTCACGATTCTTACGGAGAAATTACACCTACGGGGTCCTCTCGACCTGTAGGGAGAAAATTCTTTATGAGACCCTCACGGCTCATAAAGTTGAAAAGTCTTAGGAGGCAGATCCCAACCCTATCTCCCAACCCTATCTCCCAACCCATCGTTGCTTCGCAGAGAGGTCAAGGTAGATTTTCTACGGGCCACACTCTCCGACAAGAAAAGAAATAATCACTTACTGGTCATCTCGACTTGTGAGAAAGAAAATTCTCTTCTGAGATCCTTACGATTCTCAAGAGAGGAACACACTTAGGAATCCTCATGATTCCTAAGGAGAAATTACACTTACGAGGTCCTCACGACTCGTAAGGAGAAATACCTTTATGAGACCCTCACGGCTCATTAAGTTGGAAAGCCTTAGGAGGCAGATCTGAACCTGACTCCTAAGCCATCGCTGTCCTACAAGAAAATCAAAATAGATTATCCACAAGAGGCATTTAATAAAAGGGACACACCACCATGAAGCAAAATATGTCTTTTATTCATAAATCAAAATGAATACAAAGTACAATTTATGAAAGAATAAAAAATACTCTCATTCAGGAGTATGTACAAGAGAAGAATAAAAAAATATACAATTCTTCAAGCCAGCGGACGATTTAATAGGTTTGTCAGTTCATCCTTTTTCCGCTGGGCATCGGCTTCATAATTTATTATCGTTAAGAGACGGGCCTCCGCTTGAGCCTGTTGAGCCTGGTATGAGGCAAGCCGACTTTCAAGCTCTTTTCGGCAACCTTATGAGCTTCGACCATTTCGCGAGTGAAAATGATGGCCTTATCAATGGCTACCACCTCCTTGATAGCCTCTTGAAGCACCCACCAAAGTTCATATGCCCGAGTGGTCTTGGCCGTAAGATTGGCTTGAAGTTGCCTCAGCGCTTTGGAAGCCAGCTCCCTGTCCGAAAACTTTCGGCTGAGCCTCTTCTCGCATGATAGAATGTTCGCAGCGCACTGCTCAATCAGCATCCGTAAGCTCGCCTTCACGGACACAACCTCCGAAGGAAGGCATGTACATTCAAGACTATGCAAACAAGTCTCCACCTGACGACAGAACTCAACCCAGACTCGCACCAATGTTCTACTATAGTAAGTAGCAAGAAAGGGAAGAGAATCGTTGGCTTCAGCTGCAAATGCTTCGACCGTGATCAGACTGCCAACACGAAGATCTTCAATCAGAGCTGACAAGGAGTGAAGGCTTAGCTTTGCCATCCATTCCGAGAAACGTAGAGCGTAAGGGCCGGGCAGCATGACGATACGAGATTCCAGCGTGGTAAGAACTGGAAAAACTGTTATGATTCATAAAAGGAAATCAGCGAGACTTGCAAGCGAAGAGCAGGTGGAAAAGTGTCGAAACTTTACCTACCCACAGTCATGCAAGAGGTGTCTGAAGGCTCCCCAGGCCCGTCAAGAATCTCAACTTCGTCATCAGCTTTCAGAACTGTAGAAGACATCAGTGTTATTATATGAAATAATAATAATGTCGTGAAGAGATGGAAAATGACGCTAACCTTGCCCAGAAGAGAGAACGATACGTTGAGGGGATATCGTCTACGGTGCGGCCATCTCTAACAGACGCTGGAAAGACTTCCTGGGGGACAAGTCCACGATGGATGCCGTCAATCCACGCAATTCTGAAAAAAATAGAAAGGGTCAGATAATGGAAAGATTATTAATATAAAATATAGAAGGCTACCTTCGATGCTCCTCCCACTCTGGACTAGAGGGATAGCATCTTCGGTGGCCTCCTCCACGCCCCAGGCACCTCATCGGGGACGTGGGCCGGTATAATAACTTCCGATTGAGAAGCATTGGCCATCGCCGCAGGCTCCAATGAAAGGACAGTGGCCTCGACCACCTGTCCCATAGTCTTCGGGCCATCCCCCAGAAAGGTCTATTGAATCTACGGCCAATGAAGACGCCTCTTCCGGGAGATCAAGCACCGGGGGAACGGAAATCACCGATGGGAGCTCCGTAGCAGGAACAACAGTTGTATCGACCCCCTCTACACTTACTAGTGTCTCATCGGGGATATTTGCGGAGTCCATAGTAATGGCGTGACCCGAACTCAGATCCTCTGCCATTGCCGAAGTCCCTGCGAAGTTTTCACTAAGATAAGGATGTATATATATAAAGCAGTACAAAATACTACAAAAAAAGTGGGAAATATAAATATACCGATGCGCAGGGACAATGCAAAATACTACAAAAAAAGTGGGAAATATAAATATACAAAAAAAGCTTTTAATATGGCTTTATCAAGCCGACGTTCCTTCCTAAGGAGGTATGCTCGCCAGGGTTCGAGGGTAGACTCGTGGCCGTCGGTCCACAACGACAATGCATCTTCGGGATCGGCCGAGATAGGCTGCTTAAGGACTCTCTCGCCTTCCTCTTCCAAAGGACCAATAAATATCCGCCGTATCGATGGAGGATCTTCGCAAAAGATGACGGCAGGATAAGGCCTCTTCGGGATCCTTACATTCTCAGATTCATCCTGTGAGCGTCCTATAGCCTCAGCCAATTATGCGGCTTCCTCGGAAGATGAACCCGGAAAAAGCAGACCACCATCCGATTCTTGCATGGCTAGTGGTTCATCTTGAAGGATAGGCTCTGATTCCACGAAAAAGTCGAGAAGATTGGTGACCGTCTTCTTTCGCCTCTTGGACCCAGAACTAACTGCAGAAGACGATCGCTTCCTTCCCCTTGGTGCCTTGGCGCGGCGTTGACCCACTTCACCTTCGATATCCTCACTCGGCGGTGCTACCGATGACGACACGGCCATTGCTGACGCCGCAGCTGATGATACAGCTACCGGCGCCTTATTGGCCCTTGCTTGAGCTCTAGTACGCAACGGCATACCAGCTGTGGGAGTTAAATCCACTTCCGCCGCCTCAGGAATAAGCACGATACCAGTATCTCTCACGGGAGGGCGAACCACTGCCCGCAGTCGCGGCAGGACTCCCGTAGTCTGGATCAAAGTGGGAGCCCTATATCCGAGGAGCATCCTCCTCTCCTCAGTAATAATGGGACTGACTCGGTGGAGGTACCGGCCCGTGAAAGCCCCCACACATCGAGGAATGTAGTCTGCCTCAGGAATCACGAAGCGAGAGCCAGTGTTTAGCCGCATGAAGTGATGAGCGGCGTCATGAACAACTTCCGATGATGGGCTAGGCTCCACTATAAACGCCTCAAAGGGGACACCCTGGTCATATCCCAGTTGCCGAGCAAAGCAGTGTGGGTTGTACCGCATAAAAAGAGCTGCACCATTTTGACGAAATACCAGGTAACCCGGTGTGATCGAATATAAGTGCATGTCTTCCTTGGGCTTCAGGGAGGGTACTCCCTCTTTCGACGAGTCACAAAGCTATTGAATCGGTCCTGAAGGAGCAGAAAGGACTCGATCATTGAATACCATCCCGCCCGCATTGGCATAGGGACTAAGCAGCACACGAATAGCTCTGGACTGAGTCGGGTCAGGAGCAGAAGCGTCCACCAACCTCATAAGCCGCGGAAAAGTGTACGCGTCATAAAAGCTGGGTCTCTGATGCACGGCGAATGCCCCTGGCACGTGCATCTCAATCCATGACGTAAAGTAATAAAGAGAGAAGCTCACTACGTTCATGCCTGGGGTTGAGGTATTGGCGGCAGCGCTTAGCCCATGATGCAGATGCGCTAGCCCTGCAATACCCACGGCTAGTCGCGTCCCTCCAGCAATGCGATGAGCAGGGTAAATGACTGAAGCTCGCATGAATCGACGGTGTATTGGAATGACGAACCAGCTGAGCCAGACGCTGATAAAGCCCACGAAGAAAGTCTCTTCGCCTATGCCAGGAGCCATGATCGACTCGAAAGGTACAGCCGACAGGATTGGAATGTAGAACTGCGGCAAATCCTCTTCTTTAACCGGTAGCTTGTTTAAACGGAACCCAAAGGGGTCGTTGATACTCGCAAACTTTGGAGACGTCTTTGACAGAACGTCTCCGCGAAGGAAGCAGGCGATAAAGCTTTTGAAAGTGACGCCCTGCTCCTCCGACTCTGTGAATAGCTTCTTAAAAATGCCCAGAGTCTTAATTAGACTTGGGTGCTTGTGGCGGGCGGTATTTTCAGTCGACAGGCCGTCAAGCATAGCAGGCTCAGTTTCGAAAACATACTCATCAGGAGGCAGCAGTTCTTCATAGAGCGTCCCCCTGATCGGCAACCCCGAGATCTCGCAAAACTCTTCCAGAGAAAATGAAACTTCACGGTCCCCTAGCAAGAAGGTGTTGGTGGGAAGATTCCATTGATTTAAGAAAGCCTTAACCCACCAGACATGAGGGGACTGGTAGTGGAAGAGAGACGCGTACACCACCTGATAGAGCCCAACCCTCTGCAGTCGCGCATGATGAGAGGACATGATATAACGAGCCCAGAGAAGGTAACCCGTGGGTTGTCGAGGAGTAAGCCCTATTTTGTAAACCTGCCCCCAGGGCTGGGCTTCATCTTGGCAGATAGGACGCCCTAAGATGTCTATAGCAGGCACAGGGTGGTTTGGGATCCCAGTTCTTGATGGCTCGAGTCGTCCCGTAGGGGTCCAGTTCAACATCTCCACAGCAAAAGCAGTCCGTAGACGCTCCATCGGCAAAAATGGATAGGTAGGCTCCGTTGGTATCTCGCAAAGAAAGCTGCGGCGACCACGGATGATATGACTGTACCAGGTCCTCCATAAAAGCAAATTGGTGCAATTAGGGTCGTGAGCTCTAATCATCGCCATTACCTCTTCATCAGGCGGTGACTGAGGAAAGGTGGCCTCCGAGCGAGTGAAAGGGAAGTATGGAAGAGAAGCCATTGTTCCTGAAATAAAGGAAGGGGAAACTGTTAGTGAAGCAAGCACGTGTATATATAAATGTTTATAAATATATATATATATATATATATATATATATATATAAAGACAGTGGAAGAAAGCGACAAAGAACTTATTTTATGGGACCATTGGTTACAAAACACAGGGGCCCCACAAAGTCAAGATGGCGGCTCACTAATGACGAGGCAGGGTGATCATTATGGGAATAAATGGAAAATTCTCAATAAATGAACAGTGGATTGCAAACAACTCTACACATTCCCTAAGGAGAAAACCCACCGCAAGAACTCTATGCAAATCATGAAGAGTCTCTGTGGAAGCATTTTTGCAAAGAATAACTCAGGACAAGAAAATCCCAAGAAGTTCTCTGTGAAGAACTGAGTTCTTTAAAGGAATTAAATTCCTTTTGAATAGAGAAATTAAATTTCCAGAAAATATTTTTCAGAGCTAAAGCTCTTTGGAATGGAATTAAATTCCAGAAAGAAGATAAGTATCACCATCGATCCTTGAGATCAGAGAAGCCCTAACAAAAGGAGTTTATTATTTAAAGATTGGACATTATTTTAGAGAACTTGGAAAGATAGGTTCTTGTTAAAGGGAAAAACCCTTGGTGTGGATTTAAAATCCAAAGAAAAGTTCTTCAGCCGTTCAAGATCCTTACCTCAAAAAGGAAATCTTCTGTTGACAGAGTTAAACTCTGGAAATCTTTGAAACAGAGAACTAAGCTCTGAGAAAGAGAATTAAATTCTCAGAAGAAAACGAGCAAAGAAGAAGATGGAAAAAGTGGAGGTGCTTCTGAAGGGACCCTAGCATTTATAGGATGTGATGGGAAACGGTTCATCTGCCCCCTTCCCTAGACAGATCCAACAGCCACAAAAGATGACAGCGTTGCACTCATGTGCAAACACGTGAGAACAACGCTGTAGGGGTATTTGTTCCCTGGTAAAATATCAGGAAAAACCCCCAATGGGGCATCACGTACTCACATGTGACCAAGGGTCATGTGCTGACACGTGATGGCTTCCTGGGGACTCTGTTATAATAGAATTGAATTCTAATCAAAGGGAGTCACGTGCCCACACGTGATGAGCCCTTAAACCTGCTGAAAAGAATTAAAAGGAATAATAAAACGACAGGGAAAACCCCAATGGGGCGTCACGTGTCCACACGTGACCATGGGTCACGTGCTGACACGTGATAATTCCTGAGTTCTTTAAAACAACAGAATTAAATTCTAGTTAAATGCTTAATCGAGGGGGTCACGTGTCAACACGTGATAGGATTCTAAGATCTCTGAAATAGTAGAATTAAATTCTAATCAAGAGGGAATCAAGAACCTTAACTGAAAAAATATCTCTCTAAATCTTTCCAAACAAACAAAAAGGATGGTGCTCTGTAAAGTGGAGCACCGTTGGATTAAAAATCCAATGGTGATTAAAAATCCAATGGTGATTAAAAATCACCAATTTATAGAAAGATTCTATATAAGGAAAGATTTCCCTAAAATTCACCAAGAATAACAAACATGATATCTTTTGGATTAAAAATCCAATGGTGAATAAAATTCACTGAATGATCTAAAAGATCATGTTGGTTACAAAATCAATTAAAATCTTTCAATCAAAGATTGACTAAACAAACTGATTCTTTTCTTTCTCCTATAAATATGAGCCAAGAAGAGAAGAAAAGGATCCTGGGAATTTTTTTTAGAGAGATACAACAACAGAGAGAAAAAGAAAAGAGAATTTAATTCTCCAGAGAGAAGAGAAAATTTCCTCAGAAGAAAAAGAAACCCTAGGTGAGAAAGGGGAAAGATATCTAAGCTCCATAAAACAAAAGAGAATTTAATTCTCAAATTAAGAGTTTAACTCTTCTGAATAAGAACATAGTTCTTCCTTTGGTTGAAGATCTGCAGAAGCAGATCTCCCCACATGTTGAGAATTTAATTCTCATCGGGGAAATTCTGCCATGCAGATCTAAAACTTAGAGGGAGGATTTAACTTTAAGGAATTTAATTCCCCCAAATTCATAGGAATTTAATTCCTCCCAATGAAACTAGGATTTAACCCTACATAAGAATTTAATTCTTTCAAATTCATAGGAATTTAATTCCACCAAATGAAATTTGGGTTTAACCCTACACAAGAATTAATTCTCTCAAATTCATAGGAATTTAATTCCTCCAAACAGAATTAGGGTTTAACCCTATAAAAGAATTTAATTCTTAAAAAAAGAGACTTAAAGCTCTCCATGCACGTAAAGATCAAGTATCTAACATGATCACGCGGTAACACGTAACCCTTCATCCCAACGAACAAAAAGAAATGAATAAGGCATGCTCACGTGCCCCCACGCGACCCTTTAATGGACTCCTCAAAATAAGAAGGAATTAGCCCAGAGACAATGCCTCACGTGCTCCCACGTAACTCTTAAAATAAAATAGAACAAAGCCGAAGGCAATACTGATCTAGGGCGCCTCACGTGTCCCCGCTTGACCCCTGACAAATACCCTTTTCAAAAGAATAAAATGGAGGATGACAGAGGAATTGATGCCCAACGCAGAGGCATTATCACGTGTCCACACGTGATGATTTCAAAAGACCAAAAGTGTTTAACGCTTATTTGAATACTCCGAGAATAAAATAAAGGAAGTATGGCCCCCATCTTCAGATGCCTCACGTGACCCCATGTGACCAATCCAATTTTAGTGTTTAACACTATTTTAAGCACTTTGTCCTTAGTGTTTAACACTATTTTCAGCACATCACATGGGAGCACGTGATCGCCAAATATCCTTTAGTGTTTAACACTATTTTCAAACCAGTTTAGCCCAAATTGGCTAAATTTTCCAGAGGCAAATCTCCCCTTCAAATGAACCTTAAAATCCAGAGCTATAATAGTTAGTGCTCAGCTAAACACAAAATATTATCAGAGCCCCTAAACTTTTGTTTACCATTGGTAAATAATGAGGGGCTGAACCCAGACAAATGTTCAACAGTCCAACAAAGGGCCAACATTTCAAATTTAATTGGACTTAGCCCAAGTTGGCCATAAGTCCTCAATTCAGATTTAACCGAGCCAGTGTGCTCATAATCTAATTAATTGATCTTAGTCCTAAATTGGACTACAGATTCCCCAATCAACTTTGGTTCAAGGGTACATCTCTTCACTCCTTTGAGATTTGTTGTTGTAATCCTTCAACGTCTTCAAAGAGGTGACGGGTCTCGATAACCAATCATTCCATGGACTGTGTAGTCCTTAAACTCATGGACTATGATATCCTTAAATTTTATGGACTATGATGTTCTTAACCTCGTACTGTGGTGTCCCTTTAAACCCACGGACTATGATGTCCTTAACCTCGGACTGTGGGGTCCCTTTAAACCCATGGACTATGATGTCCTTAACCTTGGACCGTAATGTCCTTAAACTAAACGACCGCAATGTCCCTAGACTAAACAATAGAGCCCAAATGCTCTTTTGTTGGATCTAAATGATCCCGATAAGTTGATCTTAGTCTAAAATTCGACTAACGTATCCTTAACTAACGTTTAAGTTTATCTTAGCCTCAAATGAGACTAACGTATCCTTAAACCCAACTCCCAAACCCAAATCTAAGAAAAATACGGATTTGGACTAATCCACGCCCTACGGGAGACAACATAAATTAGTCTCCTTATACAATCCACGGGCAACCAAAAAACAAAACAGACACACACGACATGAAGTGTCCATCTGGAGAAGGAGAAAGTGGTTACCGCGATGCGGTAGCGTAATTAACTGCAGGGGCTTGCGCCTGCAGGGAAGAGCATCCCCACAATCAAAAACCCCTCAACGAGGAGGAATCTGACGAAGTCTGCTACATCGGCCGCATCCGTTTAAACCTTCGATATATGGTGTCATAAATCAACTTGGCATCTTCGGAGAGGTGGACGGATAGCACTAATTAGCATCTGCCCCCAAATTCAGGCAAGACGAACATACGCGGTCACGTCTCTGTGTTTCGGAGGAGAACAAAGATCCCCAGGTTCGAATAGTCCGAGGAGTGACAAAACGCTTTCGAACAACTCAAGGCATACCAGGCGACCCCGCCGCTTCCTACGCAACCGGTCGAGGGGGCGAACTGTTGCTATATCTAACCGTCTCCAACCAAACCGCCGGCATAGTGCTCATCAGAGAATTCGAAGGTATACAGAGACCAGTCTACTACATCAGCCATATTTTCAAGGACACAGAAACGAGATACCCGGCCATAGAAAAAATAGTCCTGTCACTTGTCGTCACCTCCAGGAAAATGCCGCACTATTTCCAAGGAAACACAATCCTCCTCCTTACTGAACGGCCCTTAGGGAATATCCTCAGCCCCCCCCCCCGAATCATCGGGCCGCTTAGAGAAATAGAGGTGGGAGTTGTCCCAATTCGACATCAAATACCGACCGAAATAGGCTATCAAAGAACGGGCCTTAGCCGATTTCGTGGCCGAATGCACTATTCCTACTAAGGAAGGAGCGGCAGCACAGGGCCCTAACCCATAACCCTCAGTCGAGGAGGCGCTCGGCCCGATCCCAGATTGGGTACTCTATGTGGACGGATCCTCCACAGAGGAAGGGAGTGGGGCTGACCTAATCATCCGCGGCCCAAATAAGGCAGAGATGGAGTACTCTCTGCAGCTTGGCTTTAAGGCGTCGAACAACGCAGCAGAATACGAGGCCTTATTGGCCGGGCTACGAATCGCTACCGAAGTAGAGCTAAAGACGATCAGGATACGCAGTGACTCCGTGCTATTTGTCGGCCAAGTGACTGGGCATTTCGAAGACCGAGAACCACTAATATAAAGTACTTGGCAGAGGTAAGAAGGCTTCGGAGAAATTTCGACGAGGTCCAAGTGGAGCAGATTCCCAAAAGCTTGAACGCCGAGGCCGATGCCCTGAGCAAACTCGCCTCTTCCTACTTGGCCTATCATAAAAGAAACATTCTCTTCGAAGTCCTGCCACGACACAGAGTGGAAGATGAAGAGGCAACACTCCAGATCTACATAACTCAAGGGGATGTCCCAGATTGGAGAAAAACCATTGTAGAACTTCTAAAAGATGGAGTACTCCCTGAAGACCAGGCCGAGGCTTACCGTCTTCGAGCGAAAGCTCACCACTTCGTGTAGAGCAAAGGAAACCTGTACAAGAAGTCGTACATTCAACCTCTACTCCGATGCGTCGATCTCCATAAAGCATACTACGTCTTACGAGAAATACATGAAGGGGTCGGAGGGGCACATCAAGGGTCCCGCGGCCTTGTTCAAAAGACACTATTGTAAGGGCATTACTGGTCGGCAATACACCAAGATGCCGGAAAGCTGGTCAGAAGATGCAAGAACTGCCAACTCTTTGGCAGCATCCCTCGGCTCCCTGCCACCGAATTGACACCGCTAAGCTGTTATTGGTCGTTTGCACAGTGGGGAATGGATATGGTAGGCCAGCTCCCCATAGGCACGGGGGGTCACAAATACATCCTTGTAGCTGTTGACCACTTTACAAAATGCATAGAAGCCGTACTGATCAGAAAACCAGACACCACCTCTACGATAAAATTCCTGTAGAATAATATAATCTCCCAATTCGGAATACCGAGGTGCATCTTCGTCGACTATGGAACTAACTTCGAAAATGACAAAGTCAGAGAATTCTGCAACGACTATCACATATTGATGAAGTTCTCCATGGTCGCACATCCCTAATGCAACGGGCAAGAGGAAATAGCGAACCGATGCGTTATCCGCGGGCTCAGAGCCCGCTTGGAGGGAAGACAAAGTAGTTGGGTCGAGGAACTGCCTCGGGTACTGTGGGCGTTGCGGACGTCAAGAAAAACACCTATAGGGGAAACCCTGTTTAGCCTCTGTTACCGCACCGAGGTAATTGTCCCCACGGAAATTGGGTTGCCCAGTTATCGAGTCAAACACTTCGACGATGAGACTAACACCTTGGCGCTATGAAGCAACCTGGACATTTTATTAGAAAAAATAGATCGGGCACAAATCAGGATGGCCGCTTATCAGTAGCAGACCGGCCGCTACTACAACTCCCGAGTTAAACATCGATCCTTCAAGACATGGGACTTGGTCTTACGGCGAAATGAATTCATGGACCAAGGGAAGCTATATAAGTTCTCCCCTATGTAGGACGGGCCATTCCTTGTGACGAAAACATTAATCGTCGGAGCCTACCATCTCCAAGACACCGGGGGCCATGATTTTCCTTGGCCATATAACGCCGAAAAGCTTAAATTGTACAGATGAACTTATACCCTTTCAAATAATAAAATTCACTTTTGTGTCGACTATAATTTCTAAGCTGAGTTCTCACGTGAGTAGATTCCTGCTCCGCCCTACCCGCCGCACTCACCTAAAATAGGCACTCCTCCACCCAACAAAACACGGCCTTTGTACCATCAGGCTATGGGCTTTCCTCAGACATATACCGAGGCACGCTCAAAGAGCAGCCGAACTGAGTCTAACTCTTCCCCAGGGCACCCACGAGCAATGAAGTTCGATGTTCCGTAATCATGAGCAACGAGAGGTCTTTACGCCAAGGAAAATTTATTAAGAATTTATTCAAAGGTATTCTCGGCTCCTCAGCTTTACAGAGAAAAAGAAAAGCACATAATCCCAAAACTATTACAACAAAGGGGGAAGTGGATTAAGAAAACATTGATGATGATACTCGAAAGAGAGTTCCTCCAGCCGAGCCCAAACGGCCTCCGCCCGCTCCCTCTGTCGGTACTCATGGACCCTAGAAGCTATGAATTCGCCGGGGGTTCCCGCCACTGAACACGACGCCACGACCAACCTCTGCTGTAAACATTCGAGAAGAATATCCGTCGAGTGATCCTGCCTGTTCTTCGAGATCAGACCCAGCTCGTGAGCCGTATTCATTTTGTCAAACGCCTCATCCATTGCCTGCGGGGACAGAGCATTATAAAGACCCGAGGAAGACTTCCATATCGCGTAGATTAGCACCTATAGGAGAGGAGATCGACGGGGAAGTAGACTCCCACAGTGGCCTTCCAGACGACCTATCACGGCCTCATAAGTCGCCTCGGAATGATCAAGACCATTGAAATATACGTCGTCCCGAGATACAATCTCCCTGATGGAGTATGCGCGGCCCGTCATCAGGAAGAAACGAAACGGCTAGAAGGAAATCAACGTGGGTATTCGAAGTGGAGACTATACCTTTGATATTTATAGACTCAACAAAATGTTAGAAATATGTATGCCCTAGAGTCCATTATTGTATGATATAGTGAATGCTTGGACATATATATATAGGACTTTCTTGCTCGACATGATAGTATGCTATCTGGTTGCTCTTTATCTTAACATGTATACTTGTTTTTTATATTATCTCTCTGATACATGTTGATAAAGCCATTAGGATGTTGGCTTGACTACCAGAACTATGATGCAGATCATACTAGTAGGGCTTATGTAGTCCGTAAGCACATCCTTTAACAATTCCTAGTCTAGGGAGTATCGAGACAAGACATCGATATTCCAGAGTAGACTAGTGTGTACGTTTCTTGATCCTGTATGGGGCGATGATTGATCCCACAGCCATTAGTGTTTGACATCAAAGATTGTACACAGGTGCTCATTAGAGAATGGGTACACCGAACATGACTCGCTGAGAACTCCTAAATGGTACCATACCTATCGTCAGATAGCAGTTCTCTGGTGATACTTGTATAGGTTAGTCTGTAGACCCAAGATCGTCATAGTGTCTTGTGTGGTTCCCACTTTGCTTTGATTTCCTCCTTACCACGGCTCAAAGGAGTCGTGCAAACGGATGGATTTTGGGTACAGTCCAGATTCATATGGAGGTAGTAAGCGATAGGAGGGGTTTCATCTCTCCCGGTATTGGGAGTTGATGTTCTGCTATACTCGATTGGCAATAACAGCAAGTCCCTGGACAGGGCTGATGAGATTTACTGATAAGTGTTATTAGTAGTTTCTCAAAAGGTTATAGGCCACACATCGGCATGATTTATCAAGTTATTAGGGTCTGACGATTCTACCCCCAGACTTGATATACGACATATCAGACGAAGAGACCGGACTGTACGGTAAGTGTTGATTATAGGCTCTACGAGAGTTTGGACAAGTTTGCTTGTTGATCTTCTATTCATCCAATACCTGGGTAGCCGTTACGTCTAGCTAATACCGCTGACGGTTTATGGGTATCTGATGTGATCATTACCTACTGCTGGTATATTGACGAGTCTTTAGAGTCCCACACAGAGCTTTCCTAGCTCAAGGGAAATGAAGTAGGCACATATGGCGATATGTGCGGGAGTTTGATTGAATATGAGTATGTGATACCGTATTCTTATCTAACGATATTTGATATTTGTCAAGTTATATGTGATATAACCGGATTACTGAATCAAGTGTTGATTCAATGATATATGTATATTTTGTTTATATATATTTGATATATATTTATATATTTGATATTAGCCGGATTATATTTGATATAGCCGGATTATTGAATCAAGTTTTGATTTAATAATTTGATGTATATATATATATATATATATATATTAACTAATATTGAATATTTTCCGGTTGTATGTGATATAACCCGATTATTGAATCAAGTGTTAATTTAATAATGTGATATACATACATACATACATACATATATATATATATAATATTAGTCAGTTATATATGATATAACCGAATTATTGAATCAAGTGTTGATTCAATAATTTGATATATATATATATATATAAACTAATATTAAAGCTCACTTAAGATTTTCTTCTCTTTATATACATTTATATATATGTGATATATATTTATATATGTATATGATATTGTATCATGGTTAATGATACATAGAACTAGGATGTATGAGAATCACACTTGAAGTGAGATGAGTAGATAATGATTTGATTAATGAATTAAAAATAAAAGGAAATGAGTCATTTTCAAAGATGCTTCTAGAAGCCTTGAGAAGTCATGACTCATCACTTCTCTCTTGGATTATTCAGTGATATTTATCACTATCTTAACTCATCTCACCACTCACCTCATAGTTGATTCTCTCTCATCCAAGTTCATCTCCCCCCTCCTTCCTTTCCTCTTGATTGTTAGAGATTTTCTGTGTCTAAATTTACCGCAATCAAGACAGTGTTGCTTGGTAGCTAGCCGGTTGAGTATGGGTCGATCCACAGGGAGAAGGAATCCTTTTCTTTATGTTATAACGAGTTAAGTCCAATTAAGTTGGGTTTTTTTTTAAGATCTATGAATGAGAATAAGTTGGTAAAAATCTTGCTAGGGTTAGGATTAGGTTAGTTCGAAATAGAGATCTTCTCACTTCTTTCAATGCCTTAGTTGTGAATAAAGGTGTTAGGGTAATCGGCAACAACGGGGATTTGCACGACTGGGAAGAAACTTAGTTTCTTCCTTTTGGTCCTTGCCCGTCCATTCTTGGCTCTTAGCCCTAACCTCCGGTTAATTCAACCACAACCGGTCTAACTAGGGAATCACCACTATCATGGAGGATAGGGTGTCGTAGTGAGCGGATTATGGTTGAATTAAAGGGAGTCCGTATTAAAAATTATTTGGGCAAAGAAAGGAGTGAGAAAAATTTCCTTCTCTCAAAGCTTCCCTCTCCTATCCTAACAAGTGAGGAATTACTCACTCATTAGAGAGATAAAAATAAAATTCATTATAAGGAAAAGGCAGATAAATTTCTATCACTAAATTAACAAATTAAAATTGCAGGTATTTAAAATACGATAAAAGAAAGAATTCGAGATAAATAAAAAAACTTACTTTATTGATGACCTCTCAAAAACACATTACAATGGAATTTAAATTTAGATCTAGAAATTAAAAAGAGAAAAAAATAAAGAGAGGCATCTAAGAACGGCACCGTAAAAGAGGCACAAAAATAAAGAGAGGCATCCTCCAAAGAGACACCCTGAAGAGGCACAATTTATTTTGGCTTTTAGCTCTCCTATTTATAGATAGGAAAACCCTAGGTTTACATTCTGATCCATACACGAAATTACAAAACTACCCCCAGTGAGCCGAGTCAAAGCACCGACACTGCCACCGACATGTGCAGAACGCGGCCGCGATCCCGCGGCAGAAGTGCCTGTTTGGCCGCGATTCCCCGGCCAATTGGTAGAATTGTGGGGCCATCTTTTCAGAGTTTCTCCATGTTGCTTTTATCTTCTGTTTTATTCACTTCGTTTCTCAGAATCTTTTCAATTTCCTTCCAGATTTCCAACAGTGCAGAATGATGTGGACTTTTGCCTTGAGCTCTGCGTTGAAGTCTTGGATCTTGTGCTGCCCTTGTGCTTTGTGCATTGAAGTGCCTAATAATTTTCCATTTATCCCTTAAACTGGTAGGCGGCATCATATGGATGGTTAGCGGAGATCATTATTCATCTGTTGTTGGTCGTAGTCCCGCATTTGTTGCAACTTTTCATGAATTCCACTGTAAAAAGCTAAGAACCTGTAACCTGCAACTATTTAGCAGACATGGATCAAAAATACCTACGTATATGCAATGTGATTAAGAATGGGCGATATAAAAATGCAAAAATCTGATATGAACAAATACCCCCAAACTTATCTTTTGCTCGTCCCGAGCGAAGCTAATTTTATTCTCAAAAAGACCTAACCTCACTTTCGCAGGGAACGCGATTGCACCGAGCTCGTCCAACAAGACGTTAAACTTCTAGGTGTCCCTAGTAGTAGGAGTGTTGTCTCCTGAGGGTTTTCAGCGGATACTACCCACAAAATCCGATCAATTTGGCCGTTGACTCTAATTCTTCAATTCAGTATTCTAGAAAGAAATTCTATTATCTTCAACTTAAAAATTATCAACCCGTATTTTTCACGCTTCCTTTTCATTTAACTTAAGATCATATACGTTTTGCAAGTTTATAAAGCTTTCAGTATCTCCTAAGTTTTCCTTCTAAGGTGCAATCTTAACTCAGGAATTTTTATCATCTCTACTTAAGATATAAGCCCTATTTTTTTATTCCTATCTCTCCTCCAAACTCCAATTATATACCCCTACGTGTGTGTAATTATCACCCCTACACTTGGAAATTCAATTCAAGCTATCATACTCTTGCGATACCTAAGGCTTAGCAGTGACTCCCAAACCAGTTGGTCTAAGGCACTAGGTGATAAAGCACCCTCACTATATTTTTTATTTATGCTTCCTTAAGTAATTACAAAATCAGTGTTCATTTTTTATCTCTTTATTCAACACTTATACTTTTATTTTATTTTCCTTCATACTAAGGATTTTAGACAAGAGCATTTCAAGGTATCCTCTACTATCCCAAGTTTCAAGATGCGTGTAAGTGCGTATAATAGGGTATATATTTTCAGAATTTGGTCTTAAGGTTCAGAATTATTTTTCAGACTTATACTTCAAATAGAGCTTTCAATACTCTTCCCTTATTTCGATTTAGCCCAAGAACTGAACTCAAAATCTGCCTATTTCTAAATAAATTACAAGAACGTATATTTTCTATAGTTAAACATTAAGAAAGGTTATTTTTTAGGGTTTTTAATTTACTAAGTTTAGGATCTAGTTTTTCCTAACTAGTCAACCGTCATATTGAACTTAAGTGAAATATGGCCAAAATTGAACTTTTCAATTTTTATAATTTTTAAATTTTTTTATTTTTATGGATTTTAAAATAAGTATGCAAATGCAAAAAATATACACATGAATGCGAAGGAAGAAAGCTTACCGAGCACACCCCCAAACGTAAACTTGACAGTGCCCTCACTGTCAGGCTACACCAAGAGGGTCAAAATTGTCGGCACTTCCCTGTTTTTTTATTATTATTATTAACAGAAAAAGAAAACAAAATATATATACACAAAAAGGTCCCCCCCCCCCCAAACTTAAGTGAAACAGTGTTTCCACTGTTTAAGCGTTAAAGTTCAGAGTTAGGGAGGAGAAAAACACAGTATCAAGCTATACAAGGCCTTACACAAGCCAAAGGTTAGCACCAACCATTCAAAGAATTTATCGGTGAAGCGCACCGGTTGGTGGAAGAACATGTTGTATAGAGTCAGGAAGAAATAGGGTAAAGATAAGTGGTGTAATGGAAAAGGTTTACGTCTCGATTTGTAGAGATGAAACAATAATGGTGAACGGAAACGAGAATGTAGATGATTAGGAATAGGAAGAATGGTCACATTCTCGTATGGGATAAGAAGAAATGGTGGTGGTTCGACTTCTTCAGGTGGAGGTTGATTAATTACAAAATCCGTGTCGTTTAGGAATGCGAGTTCGTCGGCGAAAATATCTTCGAAACTTTCATTGATGGTCCGATTGAACATTTCAATGTCAATAAGTGTCGCGCCAGAATTCAACACACTTGATTTTTCAAAAATTATGGAGGTAGGAGACTCGTAAGGCTCGTCTACCTTATTCTCAAAAGAGTTTAAATCAAGTTGTTTTTCTAGAATTATCGAACTCAAAATATCGGATTGTGATTCATTAACACTCGCTATCATTAAAGGAAGATTAGAAGAAGAACCAGAGAAAGTGGGAGAAAGAAGTGGAATATGAACTTGAGGGTGGGAATGGAGTATATAAATTAGCACAATTTGTAATGACCGATGTGTAAAAAGCGATTGTGCTAATCTATCAACCCACTGAGAAATGAGGACAAATCCCTCAAGATTCGTGAGAAAACATGGGTACGTCGAACTTGGTAAACCATACATTGAAAATGAAAGTGTAACGGTTTCTTACAAGGTCGGAACGAGGATGGAGGGAAGTGATTGAGGAAGGGTATCGGTTAAAGATGCAGAAGGGTGTGCACAGTCAATGAAAGGGATAGAATGAATTAGAAAATCCGACTTCTCAAGTAAACTGCTTCATCCTCAATAATTTCCTCAATACTCTCCCCAAAATTTAGTTTATCCATGCAATTCTCATCAAAATCAAGACGCATATGAAGTTCGGGAGAACCATTTAATGTCTCGGAATGATGAATTGGAAAGAAAAACTCATCCAAAACTGTTGGTTCATCATCCAAAATATTCTCAGTGTCAATATCCTTAATCAAGTGAAAATTAATTTTCTCAGACACCTCAATAAAAGCATGGATATCAATCAATTTAAGTTCCAGAGTGGAGGTGTAGAGGTCAAAAGGATTGGTGATAGTTTCACTCGAAAGGGACCCTTCACAATCAGGTAAATCATACACTACAAAGTCGCACAACTCATTAAATGTTTTATCTTCAACTGGTGAATCATTTGGAACACTTGATAGAAATTCAAAACCGGAGTTGTGGGATTCAATTGGGGATGGGTAGGTTTGATTTGGAAGGGTGTACAACTCACTCTCAACACTCAAATTCTCAATCTGTCCAACCGACTCATCATAAATTAGGAAATGTGGAGCTTGTTAGAAACTAGCTACCGGGTCACTAGGTTGTATGAGGGCGGCCATGGACGCATTCAAATCCATCATCTGTTGGCATGACGCTACCCTAAAGTCTTCCAACGCCTGTTCCAAACTAGACATGGGTTGTGAAGGAGTTTCAGTAAAACATTCAAAGTTGTTTAGATACTGGAAACTCCCAAATGGCTGTGTAGAAGCAATGTCTGGGGAAGGTGCGAAAGTCGAGTAGGACTGGTAGGAATTGAATGGTTGGACAGGGATAGGATCAACATATGGATAAGACGGTGAATGGAATTGTTGATCCAAAGAATTCGCAGTGGTGAAAGGAGTGAAAGATCGGTTACGAGATTGTTCAATATGTTCAGCAATAGACATGGGTTTCGGAGTTACAAAAGGACTCGAAAAAGGAGTATCAACGTAAGAAAGTTGTGAAGGTTGAATTGGTTGATACAAGGTGGATTGCTGAGTCCAATTGTTTGTCCTAGACACGTCTATTCCATCTTTCAAAGAGATTTTTGGTATGGAGGGATTGTTCGAAGTTCGACCAAAGTAAGAACCGTATAAAGAAATGTCTGGTTGTGGGTACCAAAGTTCGACAAGAGTTTTGCGAGGTGGGGTACCCATGTTGGAAGAGTGAAAATGTAGGAAGGGAGGGAAGTGGTGTATATTTTTTTATTTTTTTATTTATTTATTTTTAAAAATGTTTGTTTTTAGAGTTTTGAAATTTTTGAAAGTGTTTTTTTTAGAAAGAGTTTTTGCAAGAATGTGTACGGACTTACGGCAAAATTTCAAATAATCACAGTTAAAACATGCACAATCATACCTAGAGCTATGGTCCTCAAAGTCCACTAGACTGCTCCTAACTGTTCCAAAGTGACAAGTTGTGAGATATCCCTCAAATTGTCTCTTCACTGCCAATTGTGGCCAGATAAGCACAAATGAAGAAAAGAGGGTTCCGCTCACGAATCACCGTGAGACGGGCCTTTTAAAGTTACCTTTCTCACTTGTCTAGTCTAGGCACCACAAAGTCAAGTTTAGATAAACGATTGAATACCCACAACCTTCCTCTTTCCTAATGAGCACGACAATCCTTAGTTGGCTGAGTCAAGATATTTTTTAATTTAGCTCAAAAGTGATGCATATGCTTTTAGTGATTTTTGGGGTCTCAGGAAGGGTAATGAAATCCCCACCCAATCTTAATTGGTGTTATAGCCCCTTAAATTCCGTATTAATTATGCAAAGCAGTAACACACCAAAATTTATTTATTTATTTATTTATTTGCGGCGCAAAGAATCCTGCACAAAAACAATTTATTGGAGAAGGAGAAGAGAATCTGTGTAAAGAAACCTGCAGGAAAAAATTTTCAGTTGAGTGCAGAGGAGAGTAGATGAGAAATGAGATACTTACAGAGATTTTTGGGTTGCTGATGTCACCCTTTGACCATGGTTCTACGGTCAAACTGTCGATTATGCTGATGTTCCGCGGCTGTTCAGATGTTTGACTGCTTCAAAATTGTTCGATGAGCTGAGTTTGTTTTCCTCTTTCTGTTTAGATCTCCTGAATATTGATTTGTTTAGTGAGTTTGCTCCAGATCTAAAACAGAGTTTGCTCTAAGCCTGCACACTTGCACAAAAACCTTTCAAAAATAACCAGATGATTTTTATTTTTGTTTTTTTTATTTTTATTTTTATTTTATGAATTTTTTTTTTTGGTTTTTCAACTTTTATATTTCTAAATTTTTAATTAACCCGAAATTACACAAAGAAAGAAATTACCGTCTCCCGGGCAACGGCGCCATTTGATTGTTAGAGATTTTCTGTGTTTAAATTTACCGCAATCAAGACGGTGTCGCTAGGTAGCTAGCCGGTTGAGTACGGGTCGATCCACAGGGAGAAGCAATCTTTTTCTTTATGTTATAATGAGTTAAGTCCAATTAAGTTAGGTTTTGTTTTAAAATCTATGAATGAGAATAAGTTGGTAAAAAGCTTGCTAGGATTAGGATTAGGTTAGTTCGAAATTGGGATCTTTTCACTTCTTTCAATGCCTTAGTTGTGAATAAAGGTGTTAGGGTAATCGGCAACAACGGGGATTAGCACGACTGAGAAGAAACTTAGTTTCTTCATTTTGGAACTTGTCCATCCGTTCTTGGCTCTTAGCCCTAACCTCCGGTTAATTCAACCACAACCGGTCTAACTAGGGAATCACCGCTTTCATGGAGGATAGGGTGCCGTAGTGAGCGGATTATGGTTGAATTAAAGGGAGTCCGTATTAAAAATTATTTGCGCAAAGAAAGGAGTGAGAGAAATTTCCTTCTCTCAAACCTTCCCTCTCCTACCCTAACAAGTGAGGAATTACTCACTCATTAGAGAGATAAAAATAAAATTCATTATAAGGAAAAGGCAGATAAATTTCTATCACTAAATTGACAAATTAAAATTGCAGGTATTTAAAATACGATAAAAGAAAGAATGCGAGATAAATAAAAAAAACCGATGACCTCTCAAAAATGCATTACAATGGAATTTAAATTTAGATCTAGAAATTAAAAAGAGAAAACAAATAAAGAGAGGCATCTAAGAAAGGCAACCTAAAAGAGGCATAAAAATAAAGAGAGGCATCCTCCAAAAGAGGCACCCTAAAAGAGGCACAATTTATTTTGGCTTTTAGCTCTCCTATTTATAGATAGGAAAACCCTAAGTATACATTCTGATCCATACACGAAATTACAAAACTACCCCCAGAGAGCCGAGTCAAAGCACCGACACTGCCACCGACATGTGCAGAACGCGGCCGCGGTTCCGCGGCCAATTGGTGGAATCGTGGGGCCATCTTTTCAGGGTTTCTCCATGTTGCTTTTATCTTCTGTTTTATTCACTTCGTTTCTCAGAATCTCTTCAATTTCCTTCCAGATTTCCAACAGTGCAGAATGATGTGGACTTTTGCCTTGAGCTCTGCGTTGAAGTCTTGGATCTTGTGCTGCCCTTGTGCTTTTTGCATTGAAGTGCCTAATGATTTTCCATTTGTCCCTTGAACTGGTAAGCGGCATTATACGGATGGTTAGCGGAGATCAGTATTCATCCGTTGTTGGTCGTAGTCCCGCATTTGTTGCAACTTCTTATGAATTTTACTGTAAAGAGCTGAGAACCTGTAACCTGCAACTATTTAACATACATGGATCAAAAGCACCTACTTATATGTAATGTGATTAAGAATGGGCGATATAAAAATGCAAAAATCTGATGTGAACACCTCTCTAGAGTTTTCTTGAGGTGAGAAAAGAAAAGAAAAAGAAGAAAAATAAGTGAGCAAAATTCCTGCTTCATCAACCTACACTAATCTAGCCCATTAGTTTAGGTTGTTTGCTTCGCTAATACCTTGATTAGTGAAGATTGAGCTTGAGTGTGAGAGACTTCAAGGTGGATCATTTTCGGTATCGAAGACAACAAGTAAGTTCGTTCTTTTCATCAAGTAGAGTCAAGGAAGAGTCCTAGGGACTACTACTTGGAGCTTTAGAAGTGAAGGACCGGTCTACAAAGGTTCTAAACCCTCTTCACTTAGTTCAGAACTTGTTTGCTCACCTTAAAAACCCTAATTCTCCAGTTCGATTCTAGGTTAGTATACTTAGACCTCAAGATTTTTTAAAATTGCATACATGATACTTGTACAAACCTAGTAGAGGTGTTAAGACATACTTTCATGGTATCAGAGCCAAGCTAGAGACTTAGGCGTAGTCTAGACGACATTAAAATGTTTGATTGACGTTTAAAACCCGGATTTTGAACTTTCTATCCAATTTTTCAAAAGTTGAAATTTTCCAGATGAAAAATATTCAGAAAATCATGCAGGTAATTCTATGGAGGCAGAAGAAAAACAAGGACCTAACTCTTCTAAGTGGCCGTGGAACCGCCGCCTAGACCTAGTTTTGGCCGCGGTTCCGCCGCCGACTTGATGAGTTAAGGACTCAATTTTTCTCTGCTGCTTCATGTTGTCATTTTTGGTTTTCTAGAAATTTTTAATGAGACTCAAGTGGCTGAGCACTTTGTGAATTGGCGGTGTTTGAAATATCGATCGAAATGTTTAACATCGTCTAGATAGTTATGGATATGTGATACAATTTTTGGAATCCACGTTAATTAGTTTTGTGAAAACTAGTTATCGTTTTATAAATCTCGCGTTTTAGTCTGAAGTGATGGATTGCCACAGAGTTTCGATTCGGATCAAAACTCCGTCTTAATCTCGTATTGTATGCGAATAGTCGCCGGGAGACACTAGTAAACAGCCACGCTCCATAGCCCTGACCAAATGACTATAGGAGAACCTCATGGCCAAAAGCATCCACTCGGATGCTCGCGGCCGTAGTATTCCACCCAAGTGCACTTCGTTGACGGCCTCGGGGGTGCGGCCATGTACTATTCCCGATGAGCATGTGATCATTAATCGGCAATCTTTGTTGAAATGCCCGGCTTTACTTTTTAAAAGTGTTTTCAATTCGAGACTTAAATGCAATGTTTATAGGGTTAGGCATGAAATCCGAAATATGTGATAATCTAGGTTTATGATGACTAAAGATGGTGCGGATTCTAATTATTGTAGTTTTCATTTCTTTTCTGCGACCGTAAATGTAATATATGGCAGTATCCCCGATCTCGTTACTATACGTCAATGGCACTATGGAGACGCATATTTACTTGCATTGATAACATGTGATGTTATTGTGTTGCTAGTTGATATATTATATTGGATCGCCGTGATTGAATAGCCGGGGGGTTTTGCGTGAGATGAGAGTTTTTCAATTTTAATTCATGTAAAATTTTGTATGTAATATTCTTTTATTGGGACACTTCCGGGTTGAGCTTGTTGTCTCCATTTGATGTATATTATGTACTTTTCCGCATTAGGATAGATCTAAGGCAGGGAGCATAAGTAACCGATTACTAGAGTCCAGTGGGAGGCCATCTCAAGGAGTCGAGACTAGTCGTCTAACTCTAGTATTGGTAGGGTTGCTTGCCGCTCTCGTAGGGGTCTAGTGATGTGGGCTTGGCTATTGATCACGACCGTGGAATCCATGTTTTTCATTACTGGCTTAATCTAAAACATGGACCTCCTAGTATATCCTATATTTCATATGTTTGCTTCTGCTGTTTCTGTGATATGATGTGATCATATAACTTCATGAGACGAATGTTACTTATATATATGATATACCTGTTAGTTGTATGTATGCCCTAGAGGCCAGTATTGTACAGATGATGTATATTATATTGGATGCTTGGACATATATAGAGATGACTTTCTTGCTCGATATGATAGTATGCTATCTGGTTACTCTTTATCTTAACATGTACACTTGTCTCTTTATACTGTCTCATAGTTACATGTTGGTAAAGCCCTTAGGATGTGTACTTGACTACCTGGACTATGATGCAGATCATACTAGTGGGGATATGGTAGTCCATAGGTACATCCTTCAAGGTCCCTAGTCATGGGTATATCGAGACGGGGCATCGATATACCAGTGTAGACTAGCGTATACGCTTCTCGACCCATGAGATGGGCGATGGATGATCCCATGTCCATTGGTGTTTGACATCAGAGATGGTGTACGGGTGCTCAGTGGAGACTGGGTACACTGGACGGACTCGCCAAGAACTCCCAGATGGTATTATACCTCACGTCAGATGGCAGTTCTCAGGTGACACTTGTACAGGTTAGTCTGTAGACCTGAGATCGTCATAGAGTCTTGTGTGATTCCCACTGTGCTTTGATCTCCACCTTACCACGTCCATGAGGGCGTGCAAAACGGTGGTCTTTGGGTACAGTCCCGAGTCACATGGAGGCAATGAGCGATAGGAGGGGTTTCGTCTCTCCCGGTATTGGGGGTTGATGTTGCGCTGTGCTCGATTGGCCGTAACAGGGAAGTCCCTAGCCAGGGCTGATCAGAGATTTGCTGGTAAGTGTTATCAGTAGTTTCTCGACCCGTTATGAGCCTCACATCGGCACGACTTATCGGTTATTGGGGTCTGACGTATACCACCCCTAGACTTGATATGCGACATATTAGACGAACAGACCGGACTGTACGGTAAGTGTTACTGGTTGGATTCACAGGAGTGTGAGCGGGCTAGCTCGTCAATCTTCTGATCGCTCAATACCCGGATGGCCGTTACGTTTAGCAGACCGCTTGCGGCTCGTGGGTGCTTGATATGATCATCATCTGCTACCGGCGTATTGACGAGTCTTTAGAGTCCTACACAGAGGTTTCCTGGCTCAAGCGAAACGAAATAGGAATGCATATGAGATATGTGCAGGACCGAGAATGATGCGTGTATGTGATACCGTATTCCATTCTCTCGATGGATGTATCGATTGGTTATATTCGATATAACCTAGATATCGAATCAAGGATTGATTCGATAAGCCGATACATAGGATACTAGTCGGTTATATGCGATATGACCGGATCGTTAAATCAAGTGTTGATTTAATGATTAATTATATATTTGATATATTACTTTGCATTAACTAGTATTGGTTCACTTTAAATGGATTTTCTCACTTGATGTGCAAGAAGTATTGACGAGGTGTCTAGAAAGGTGTTAACGAGGTTACGCCTATGGGAAAACGAGGTTTACATTAATTAGGTTCGTGCGAAAGCACGGGGGACCTCCCTCAAAGTACCGACACTGGCCTGGCTGAAAGATTGGCGAACTTGTAGTGTGTAATTAATCCCGGCTAATCTTTCCTTTTAGGGTTTGAAGGAAGATATGATAAAAAGCAGTGAGAGCCATCCTGATTAGATAAGATAATAACCAATCTGATCTTGCACGAGCATACGCTAAAGTGTTTTCTTCTCTCTCTCTCTCCAGGTAGCGACCATTTCATGCCCTAATGAAGATAATAATATGGATGTATTGACCGAACCCGCATGTTATACTGTGCTGGGGAACGTTGGTTCCGTTCTTTCTTATAAGAGTTATAGGAATGAACAGGACATAGGGGAATGCCAGGATTCCCATGCCACCCGAATAAAGAAAGTACATGATGATGCATTTTCTTCGGGTGTGTTCGTTACAGAGAACTGTTTCTCCATTTGCTCTACGTCCTGGGTATTAGATACCGGGTCAGGATCCCATATATGTAATCAGTTACATGGGCTTAGGAAAGGTAGAGAACTTGGAGAAGGTGATAAAGACATTAGAGTTGGAAATGGTGCAATTGTTGCAGCTAAGACTGTCGGGGAATATCACCTTGTATTACCAACTGGTAATACATTGGTTCTGAACGAATGCTATTACATGCCGAACCTGATATGCAACATTATATCGGTTTCTTTGTTGAGTAAAGAGGGATATAATTTTGTATTGCAGGACAATATTATGAACATTCTCCGTAACCAAAAGTTGGTTGGATCAGGCACGTTGTGCAATGGCATTTATGTTCTAAATCAATCAACAGTTCTGAGCATAACAAACACACACAAGAGGAAGAGTTCAGAACTGAACGAATCCTTCTTGTGGCATTGTAGACTGGGTCACATCAATGTGACACGACTGGCTAAGTTGCATAAGGATGGATATTTAAATCCGTTTGAATTTTCATCTTATGACACTTGCCAGTCATGTCTCAAAGGCAAGATGACCTAAACTCCATTTACGGGACATGGAGAAAGAGTTACTGAACTCTTAGGACTGATACATAGTGATGTATGCGGTCCTATGTCTATACATGCCAGGGATGGTTCTTCGTACTTCATTACATTCACTGACGATCTCTCTAGATTCGGATATGTGTTCCTGATGAAACACAAATCAGAAGCTTTTGAGAAATTTAGAGAATATAAACAAGAAGTTGAGAACCAAACCGGAAAAAGTATTAAAATCCTTCGATCTGATCGAGGAGGTGAATACTTAAGCAAAGAATTCCTGGACTTCCTAAAAGAGAATGGGATTCTCTCTCAGCTGACACCTCCATATACACCACAGCACAACGGTGTATCAGAACAGAGGAACCGCACACTATTAGATATGGTGCGCTCTATGATGAGCACGGCTGAGTTACCTATTTCCTTCTGGGGATATGCACTGGAAACAGCTGCAGACCTATTGAATATGGTTCCCACCAAAACCGTACCAACCACTCCATATGAGATATGGAAAGGAAAGAGACCATGTCTTAATTATGTTAAGATATGGGGTTGTCCGGCATATGTAAAAACGCAAAATCCGGACAAACTCGCTGCAAGGTCCATTCTGTGTAAGTTTATTGGATATCCCAAACATTCGCGCGGGTATATCTTCTACCACACCGAGGAACAAAAGGTGTTTGTTTCTCGACATGCCACCTTTTTAGAAAAGGAATTTCTTGAAAAAGAGATTAGTAGCAAGGAGGTAGAACTGGAAGAGGTTCCAGCAATACAGACTACAACAGAAGATTTGGTTGAACCAGAGGATTCAGTAGTTCCCGATGAACCTCAGCCTCTCCGCCGATCTAGTAGGGTTCCTCGCCCACCTGAGAGATACTACGGTTTTCTCATGGATGGTGGGAGCGAGGATTGCATCATGGAGGATGATGACCCAACTAGCTTCGAGCAGGCCATCACGAGTAGGGACTCAGTGAAATGGCTGGATGCTATGCGGTCCGAGATGGAATCCATGTACACCAACAAAGTATGGACTTTGGATGTTGCTCCTGAAGGGGTAAAACCCATTGGGAGCAAATGGATCTTCAAGAAGAAACTTGGTGTAGATGGGAAAGTGGAGACTTTCAAAGCTAGACTTGTAGCAAAGGGTTTTCGTCAAAGACCAGGTGTGGACTATGATGAAACCTTTTCTCCAGTGGCTATGCTTAAATCCATCCGGATCATGCTTGCCATCGCTGCATATCATGATTACGAAATCTGGCAAATGGATGTTAAGACCGCCTTTCTAAATGGTGATTTAGAAGAGTGAGTGTACATGACTCAGCCAGAGGGCTTCGTAGACAGTAGGAGCAGCGGGAAGGTGTGCAAGCTGCTTAAATCCATTTATGGATTAAAGCAAGCATCGCGGAGTTGGAACATCTGCTTTGACGTCGTTATCAAAGAGTTTGATTTCGTCAAAAACCCAGATGAACCTTGTATTTACAAGAAGGTGGTAGAGAGTAAGGTTGTCTTCCTCGTATTGTACGTGGACGACATACTCTTGATAGGAAATGATATTCCTATGCTGCAATCGGTTAAGCTCTTCTTATCACAAAGATTCTCAATGAAAGATCTTGGTGATGCCTCCTGCATATTGGGAATTAGGATCTATAGAGATAGATCCAAACGGATATTGGGATTGTCCCAATCCAGGTACATTGACACCATACTAAAGAGGTTTAGTATGGAAGAATCCAAGTGTGGGAACTTGCCCACGATCTCTGGAGTCACTCTCTCTAAAGAGATGTCTCCCAAGACTGATTCGGAGAGAGCTCGCATGCAAGGGATACCCTATGCTTCGGCTGTAGGCTCTATCATTTATGCGATGCTATGTACCAGACCCGATGTAGCATACTCACTAAGTGTAGTGAGCAGGTATCAAGCTGATCCTGGAGAGAGAGTCACTGGACAGCTGTGAAGAGCATTCTCAAGTACTTACGAAGGACTAAAGAGATGCTCTTGGTGTATGGTAACGGAGAACTCCAAGTGGAGTCCTTTACCGATTCGAGCTTCCAGAGTGATAAGGACGACTCTAAGTCGCAGTCGGGATTTGTCTTTACCCTTTACGGAGGGGCGGTTAGCTGGAAGAGTTCCAAGCAGGAAACCGTGGCAGACTCGACGATGGAGGCTGAATACATCGCTGCCAACGATGCTGCCAAAGAGGCTGTCTGGATCAAGAAGTTCATTACTGAACTTGGAGTGGTTCCATCCATTGAGCATCCAATACCTTTGTATTGCGATAACAATGGAGCGGTGGCTTTGGCCAAGGAACCCAGGTCCCATCAGCGATCCAGGCATATTCTGAGGCGGTATCACCTAATCCGGGAGATAGTTGATCGCCGGGAGATCGAGGTCAGGAGGGTTGACACGAAGAACAACACGGCGGATCCACTCACGAAGGCCATTCCCCAGATACAGTTTGAGAGACTCTTCGGGATGCTCGGTATGAGATACTACAGCAGCTGGCCCTAGTGCAAGTGGGAGATTGTTAGTTGTATGTATGCCCTAGAGGCCAGTATTGTATAGATGATGTATATTATATTGGATGCTTGGACATATATAGAGATGACTTTCTTGCTCGATATGATAGTATGCTATCTGGTTACTCTTTATCTTAACATGTACACTTGTCTCTTTATACTGTCTCATAGTTACATGTTGGTAAAGCCCTTAGGATGTGTACTTGACTACCTGGACTATGATGCAGATCATACTAGTGGGGATATGGTAGTCCATAGGTACAACCTTCAAGGTCCCTAGTCGTGGGTATATCGAGACGAGGCATCGATATACCAGTGTAGACTAGCGTATACGCTTCTCGACCCATGAGATGGGCGATGGATGATCCCATGTCCATTGGTGTTTGACATCAGAGATGGTGTACGGGTGCTCAGTGGAGACTGGGTACACTGGACGGACTCGCCAAGAACTCCCAGATGGTATTATACCTCACGTCAGATGGCAGTTCTCAGGTGACACTTGTACAGGTTAGTCTGTAGACCTGAGATCGTCATAGAGTCTTGTGTGATTCCCACTGTGCTTTGATCTCCACCTTACCACGTCCATGAGGGCGTGCAAAACGGTGGTCTTTGGGTACAGTCCCGAGTCACATGGAGGCAATGAGCGATAGGAGGGGTTTCGTCTCTCCCGGTATTGGGGGTTGATGTTGCGCTGTGCTCGATTGGCCGTAACAGGGAAGTCCCTAGCCAGGGCTGATCAGAGATTTGCTGGTAAGTGTTATCAGTAGTTTCTCGACCCGTTATGAGCCTCACATCGGCACGACTTATCGGTTATTGGGGTCTGACGTATACCACCCCTAGACTTGATATGCGACATATCAGACGAACAGACCAGACTGTACGGTAAGTGTTACTGGTTGGATTCACAGGAGTGTGAGCAGGCTAGCTCGTCGATCTTCTGATCGCTCAATACCCAGATGGCCGTTACGTTTAGCAGACCGCTTGCGGCTTGTGGGTGCTTGATATGATCATCATCTGCTACCGGCGTATTGACGATCTTTAGAGTCCTACACAGAGGTTTCCTGGCTCAACCGAAACGAAATAGGAATGCATATGAGATATGTGCAGGACCGAGAATGATGCGTGTATGTGATACCGTATTCCATTCTCGCGATGGATGTATCGATTGGTTATATTCGATATAACCTAGATATCGAATCAAGGATTGATTCGATAAGCCGATACATAGGATACTAGTCGGTTATATGCGATATGACCGGATCGTTAAATCAAGTGTTGATTTAATGTATAATTATATATTTGATATATTACTTTGCATTAACTAGTATTGGTTCACTTTAAATGGACTTTCTCACTTGATGTGCAAGTATATGTGATATACTTTTGTGCACATATTTGTATCATGTTTAATGATACTTGATCATTTGGTTAAGTGTAAAGAATTAAACCATGGTTAAGAGATGATTAGGGTTTTGCTTTTTCATTTATTTATTTGTTTATTTATTTGGAAAAGATTTAGATAAGAATGGTGGCTATGTTTGTTTCTAGTTGAAGCTTCATGAAGCTTTGACTTCTTAACCATTCTTGTCTTCATGCTTAACCCTAACCCATCCAAGCAACCATGGTCTATTCTCTACACTCTACCCTAGTTAGTTTATGATAAGTATTCATTTATTATTCATTTTAACTAAAGACTTATCATAATTCTAGCTTCATCTTCTTCTTCATCTTCAAGAATGAAAACTTGATGCCATCAATGGCAACTTGAGCAAAAGTGAGAGAAATCCAATTCTAAAGTGAACCCACCTCCTATTTTTTCATCCTCTACCTCTTGCCAAGTGGTTTTGGGTGTTTTCTTCACAAGTTTCACAACTTGGTGCAGTCGGAGCTTGAACTTGTGAAACCTCGACGTAGATCATCTTCGGCACGAAGCCGACGACCTTGCCCGCTCGTTTTTCCAATGAAGCCGACGATCGAGTCTAGGATTCGAGATGGACAGCGAGAGGACGCCTACGTGGAGCTAAGGAAGTAGAGAACCGGATCTACAAAGGTTGTAGCCTCTCTCCTTTAGTTAAGTTGTTAACTAGTTTAGTTTTTCGCCTAAATTTCTAGTTAACGATCCGTATTAGGGTTTCTCGGCACCCGTAAAATTTGAAATTGGCATGGTTGATGCCTTGTGAGACCTCTTGAGAGTGCCTAGGAACCCTACAATACCAGTAGATACTATATATGTTTTGCATCCGCTCTAGTCCTGACCATGCCCTGCCGTAAGTTAAGTAACCTTAAGGTGAAGACCTGGGTCCTGTCGCGAATGCGGAAGGTAAATATGTGTGTTTTATTTTCGTTTTTTCTATGATGTTTAGGAAACATAAATGATAGGACGTCATTAATGAGATTAATAAAAAGAAAAGAAACCTAAAAGATGTTGTAAATTCAAAGTTTTCGAAAAGGTAGCTCTAGTTCTTGCTTTGCATAGTGGTATTCCATTATGAATATCCAGCACCTCATTCGATGAGGAAAGAGCCAAGATCCCTTCACTGGGAATGACCTCTTTAGTAAAACTAGCATATGCTACAACCCACTCGGTTTATTTTGAAAACTACTCGATTTTAAAAGAGGAGCTTAAACCACCCATTTTCAAATCACTAGATTCTACAACGATATCAAGTTCATTATGTTAAAGGTTTTCTTCAAAACCAGTCATAGCCCTCCGTCATTTCAAATAAGTACTATTTAGTATTCGGGTTGCATTTGTTGACCTTGTTAAGGCGTAGTGTGCGGTAACCGATTAGTGCTTATCTGCCGCATGCTGATGCGATTGGATTAGGATGGTCATACGGCCGTGTTGACCATAGTTAAGGGTTGTGCGGGTGGGTTTAATTCAATCACGAAATGACGGGTTGAACTTGACTAGCACTTATGATTTGTTGAACATACTTAAGGTCATAAGTCGCTAGGGGTAAAAACAGATATTGGGAATTTTAAGTATTGAAATTTGCAATGAGATTTACCCACTACGAGTAAGTGTTACTCCTGGGAGAGTTTTCCACTTTACAATTAGCTAATCCAGTAGGTGCCTAAGAAAGGTGTTAATGGGGTTATGCTCCTAAGGAAACAAAGTTATTTAATTAGTTCCAAACGAAAGCACGGGGAGACTCCCTCGGAGTACCAATACCTGCCTGGCTAACCGATTGGCGAAATTGTAGGGTGTAATTAATCTCGGCAAATCTTACCTTTTAGGGTTTGAAGGAAGATTTGATAAAAATAGTGGGAGCCATCCTAATTAGATAAGATAATAACCAATCTAATCTTGCAAGAGCGCACGCTAAAGTATTTTCTTCTCTCTCTCTCCAGGTAGCGACCATGTCACGCCTTAATCAAGATAATAATATGGATGTATTGACCAAACCCGCTTATTATAATGGGCTGGAGAACGTTGGTTCCGCCCTATCTTATGACAACTGTCATAAGGTTGGGCAAAGGATAGGGGAATGCAAGGATTTCCATGTAACCCAAACGAAGAAATAGCATTCTGATGCATCTTCTTCGGGTGTGTTAGTTATTGAGAACTGTTTCTCAGTCTGCTCTATGTTCTGGGTATTAGATATCGGATCAGGATCCCATATTTGTAATCTGTTACAAAGGTTAAGGAGAAGTAGAGAACTGGGAAATGGTGATATATCTCTCAGAGTAGGGAACAGAGCAATTGTGCTGCCGAAGCAGTCAGCGAATATCACCTTGTATTACCAAATGGTAATACATTGATTTTGAACGACTATTATTTCGTACTGTCAATGATGTGCAACATAATATCCGTTTCTTTATTAGATAAAGAAGGATATAACTTTGCATTAGAGAAAAATGTTATAAATATTTTCCTAAATCAAGTGTTGATTGGGTTTGGTACATTGTGTAACGGTATATACGTTCTAAATCAAAATACAGTTCTAAATATACAGAACACACACAAGAGGAAAAGTTAAGAAATGAATGAAGCCTTCTTGTGGCATTGTAGACTTGGTCATATCACTGCGACAAGACTAGCTAAGTTGTATAAACATGGATATTTTTATTCGTTCAAATTTACATCTTATGAAACTTGTCACTTATGTCTCAAAGGAGACCAAAACTCCGTTTACGGGACATGGAGAAGGAGCTACTGAACTCTTGGGACTGATACATAGTGATGTATACGGTCCTATGTCTATACATACCAGGAATGGTTCCTCATACTTCATTACATTCACCGATGATCTCTCAAGATTCGGACATATGTTCCTGTTGAAACACAAATCTGAAGTTTTTAAGAAATTCAAGGAATATAAGAGCGAAGTAGAGAACCAGAGGGGTAAAAGTATTAAAATCCTTCGATCTGATCGAAGAGGAGAATACTTAAGCATGGAATTCCGAGATTATTTAATAGAGAATAGGATTCTATCTCAGCTTACTCCTCCGTATACACCACAGCACAATAGAGTATCGGAGCGGAGAAATCGCACCCTATTAAATATGGTGCGCTCTATGATGAGTGTTGCTAAGTTACCTATTTCCTTTTAGAGTTATGCACTTGAGATAGCTGCATACCTATTGAACAGGGTTCCGACCAAATCTGTGCCTACCACTCCATATGAGATATGGTATAGGAAGAGACCATCTCTTAAACGAGTTCAGATATGCGGTTGTCCGGCTTATGTTAAACACAGAATCCGAACAAACTCGAAACACGATCAGTTCTTTGCAAGTTTGTGGGATATCCAAAGAATTCATATGGATATATCTTTTACCACACTGAGGAACAAAAAGTGTTTGTTTCTCAATATACCACTTTTTTAGAAAACGAATTTCTTATGAAACAAATTAGTGGTAATGAGATAGAGCTGGAAGAACTTCCAACTACATAAACTATAACTGATGATTTGCTAGAACCAGAGGATTCAATAGTCCCCGACGAACCTCAGCCACTCCGCAGATCTAGTAGGGTTCCTCATCCAACTGAGAGATACTACGACTTTCTCATAGACGGTGGGAGCGAGAATTGCATCATAGAAGATGATGACCCAACTAGTTTCGAGCAGGCCATCATAAGTGGGGAATCTGTGAAATGGCTGGATGCTTTGCGATCTAAGATGGAATCTATGTACACCAATAAAATATGGACTTTGGAAGTTGCTTCTGAAGGGGTAAAACCCATTGGGAGCATGTTAGGAATATGTATGCCCTAGAGGCCATTATTGTACATGTGATGTATATTATAGTGGATGCTTGGATATATATATAGAGGACTTTCTTGCTCGACAGGATAGTATGCTATCTGGTTACTCTTTATCTTAACATGTTAACTGGTATTCTTACTGTCTTTCTCTCACATGTTGGTAAAGCCCTTAGGATATGTACTTGACTACCGGGATTATGATGAGATCATACTAGTAGGGCCATAGTGGTCCAAAAGTATATCCTTTAATCAGTTCCTAGTCGAGGGGATATCGAGACTGGGACATCGGTATTCCAGAGTAGACAAGTGTGTACGTTTCTTAACCCTTAGAGGGCGATGGTTGATCCTACAACCATTGGTGTATAGCATCAAAGATTATACATAGGTGCTCATTGGAGAATGGGTATACCGAACAGGACTCGCCGAGGACTCCTAGTTGGTAGTATACCTATCATCAGATAGCAGTCCTCTGGTGACACTGATACAGGTTAGTCTGTAGACCCGAGATTGTCATAGAGTCTTGTGTGGCTCCCACTGTGCTTTGATTTCCTCCCTACCATGCTAAAAGGAGACGTGCAAACAGGAGGATTTTGGGTACAGTCCCAAGTCACATAGAAGCAATGAGCGATAGGAGGGGTTTCGTCTCTCCCGGTATTGGAGGTTTATGTTACGCTATACTCGATTGGTTATAACTGGAAGTCCCTGGCCAGGGCTGTAGCTGAGATTTATTGATAAGAGTTATCAGTAGTTTCTCGAACCGTTTTAGGCCAGACATTGGCATGACTTATCACGTTACTGGGGTCTGACGTTTACCACCCCTATACATGATATGCGACATATCAGACGAAGAGACAGGACTGTACGGTAGTATTACTGATAGGCTTCATGGAGAGTATAGACGAGCTTGCTTGTTGATCTTCATATCGCTCAATACTCGGGTAGCCGTTACGTCTAGCTAACACTGCTGATGGCATGTAGGTGACTGATGTGATCATTACCTGCTGCTGGCGTATTGACGAGTCTTCAAAGTCCCACACAGAAGTTTCCTGGTTCGAGTGAAACGAACTAGGGCACATATGTTGATATGTGCGTGGGCCCGATTAAATACGAGTATGTGATACCGTATTGTAATCTGGCAGTTATCTGTTATCGGTTAAGTTATATGTGATATAACTAGATTATCTAATCAAGTGTTGATTTGATAATGTGATAAACAGATGAATGATATTAATTGGTCATATGTGATATAACTAGATTATTAAATCAATTGTTGATTTAATAATTTGATATAAATTATATTTGATATAATTATATATTAACTAATATCATCAGCTCACTAATTGCTTTATATATATATATATATATATATATATTAATGTATATTTGATATATATAAATATATATTATTATATGAAGCATGGCATATTTTTCTATTTTATGAAAATAGAAGAATGAGGTGTAAATTGGGGAGACATTTGTGGAATGGGCAAGGGATGGGTTTTATTATTTGTATATTACTCATGACTCACTATTCAAGCATGGTTGCAATTTCTTATTGCATTTTTATTCCATACTTGAATAAGTGAGGAAAGAGAGAGCCATTTGAGTTTGCTCGCATTCATTCTTTACTTCATGCCTTAGCCATTTCTAGAGCTCTTGCTCTCTCTTGCTCTCTACCTTTTTTCCACACTTCACCTCTAAGTTCAAATCCTCACATGTGATGTGAATCATTGAATTTGTGAGAATCCTGTGAGCAAATCAAACCCCTACTTCACCATCTCATATTAGATTAGCAATTTGATATGGTGTGTTGCCTTCATTAATAAGATTTTAGTGAGGAGGTAGCTTGATCAAGTAGACTTCGGGTGGATCGTCTTTGGCGAGAAGATCTTCGGAGGAGGCTCATCCAAGCTCGAAGTGGAGTCTAGCGGAGTCGTGTGGACTACAACCCGGAGCTAAAGAAGAGAAGGACTCGATCTACGAGGGTATAACATCTTATCCTTCTCTCTAGTAGTTTATATCATCATAGCAAACCCTAATATTCAATTAAATATCTTGTTAGTCTAACTTAGCACCTAGTAAAAATTAAAATTTGGCATGCTTAATGCCGCTAGAACCCTATGGCGGTGCGAAGGTATACTTTTAGAGCAAGTGGATCTTTAAGAAGAAACTTGGTGTAGATGGAAAGGTTGAGGCCTTCAAAGCTAGACTTGTAGCAAAAGGTTTTTGTCAACGACCAGGTGTCGACTATGATGAAACATTTTCTCCAATAGCTATGCTTAAGTCCATCAGGATCCTACTTGCCATTACTGCATACCATGATTCTGAAATCTAGCAGATGGACGTCAAGACCGCTTTTCTAAATGGTGATTTAGAAGAGAGTGTGTATATGACACAGCCATAGGGCTTCATAGACAGTGGGAGTAGCGGAAACGTGTGCAAGCTGCTTAAATCAATCTACGGATCAAAGCAGTCATCGCAAAGTTAGAACATCTGTTTTGATGTAGCAGTCAAAGAGTTTGACTTCATCGAAAACAAAGATGAACCATGTATATATAAAAAGGTTATAGAGAGTATGGTTGTCTTCCTCGTATTGTACGTAGATAACATACTCTTGATAGGAAATGATGTTCCTTTGCTGCACTTGGTCAAACACTTCCTATCACAAAAGTTCTCCATGAAAGATCTGGGTGATGCCTCCTACATCTTGGGGATAAAGATCTATAGAGATAGAAGATTCGAAGCGTGGATATTTACCCGCTTATTCAAGAATCACTCTCTTTAAAGAGATGTCTCCCAAGACTGATTTGGAGAGGGCTCGCATGCACGTGATACCCTATGCTTCTGCAGTTGGTTCTATCATGTACGCAATGTTATGAAGCAAACCGGCTATAGCTTACGCACTTAGTGTTGTAAGTAGGTATCAATCAGACCTAGGGGAGAAGCACTGGACAGCCGTGAAGAAAATTCTTAAGTACTTAAGAATGACTAAAGAGATGTTCTTGGTGTATGGTAATGGAGAACTCCAAGTGGAGTCATTTACCGAGTCGAGCTTCAAGAGTGATAAGGACGACAGCAAGTCTATCTCGGGTTTTATCTTCACCCTCAATGGAGGGGCGGTATGTTGGAAGAGTTCCAAGCAAGATACCGTAGCAGGCTCGACGATGGAGGCTAAATACATCGCTGCCAAAGAGGCTGTCTGGATGAAGAAGTTCATTGCTGAACTTAGTGTGGTTCCATCCATTGAGGATCTAATACCCTTGTATTGTGATAACAATGGAGCTGTGGCTTTGGCCAAGGAACCTCGATCCCATCAGCGATCCAGACAAATTTTGAAGCGGTATCACCTGATCCGGGAGATAGTTGATCGATGGGAGATCGAGGTCAGGAGAGTAGATATGAAGGACAACATGGCGGATCCACTCATGGAGGACCTCCCACAAACACAGTTTGAGAGACTTTTTGGGATGTTAGGTATGCGATACTACAACAACTGGCCTTAGTGCAAGTGGGAGATTGTCAGGAATATGTATGCCCTAGAGGCCATTATTGTATGATATAGTAGATGCTTGGACATATATAG